>CAMQGK010000110.1:3267500-3867500 GCA_947000775.1 Pterois miles | reverse complement strand
CAATTAACCAGATTTAGATTTTCTCACAAAAAACTTAAAAAACAAAAATAACAAATATATGTCATCAAATATGAAATAGTCCCTAATACTATTAATGCAATCAATTTGCAAAAGAAACTCAAGTTGGGATTTCTTGTGCAGCATTGATATTCTGTAAATCCTCCCCCGAGGTTGTGATATTTTATTTTGAAGGGCACCTCGCTTGTGTTCCGCTGTGTGTCTGTGTGTTTGTGTGTGACTTGACGATCTGTCTCCAGTAGCTTCTATGGGCCCAGACAGCTCATGAATATTCATGCCACATTTGAACACGAGCTTCTGAAACAATGAAATATCATAAATCTGAAATAATGAAAGAATAAATCACCGTGTGTCACTGTTTTACTGTGACTGCATATATTACATTTACATTTTTCAGCGCACAAAATATCTGTGTCTCAGATAAATGAGCCACAAAACAACTGTGATGACATGAAACACATAAAACCCCACTGATTTAAGACCAGTTTTATTCTGTAGGCAAACCCATTGTGAATTCTGCCCTAAATATTCAGTCTTTGAATTATTTTTATTATGCTGCATTAAAATGAAAGAGCAGTAACGGCCTATAATAGAGGAAAAACATATCCACAAAGCTAAACCTGTCGAGCATGCATTTAATACGGTCAGCAGACATGATAGATAAACATTGAGTAGGCTGATTGAAGCTGGACAGGAGGAATCATAGTTGTTTGTGACTTTGTGGACAAAAACAAACACCGTAGAAAAGTACAAGCAGTGGTTGGGAGGGTCGCGACCTCTCTGAGCATCGCCAGATGATGCATCTGCTCTTTAATTTATATTTAATGTCCTTGATTATTCTCACTTTTTAAAACTATTTTCTAAAAAAAAAGGCCACTTGAAAAATGCATGTAAAAATTAAATACAAAGTGTTTTTGTTTGTGATAAGAAAGACAATCAGCCAGTGGAACAAGTCAAAATTCACCTGGTAAAATTTCTTGAAATAAGATATAATATTTAGGCCTTTCAAGATAAGAAGAGATCTTGAAAACTCTTAGCTATATTTCACTGGTATTAGGAAACGCTGTTTGTCTATTGTTGTCCCTTCAGCTCACTCAAATATTTCTTGATAAAAATTAAAATTAAGATTAAATTAATCAATATTGATAATGTAAAAAAATATTTTATATTATTTTGGTACATGTAATTAAATGTAATTAATGGCATATTAATTGATTAATTGATCAAATGTGGCATAAACGTTTTAATTAGCTCTTCTTATTATTTATTTATAATCCTTAATACCTATATCTATTTTTGTATATTATTTTTGGTACATGTAGTAGCATATTAATTTATGTCAAATATTTATTTTATATTATTGTTATGATTATGATCAGATTATGATTATGATTATGATTATTATTATTATATTGTTGTGTTTTGGCAGCTTCCATTCTGTGTTATGGGACATTTTGACTGGTAATTAGATAAATAGACTTGGTAAGATCTGGCATTTTGTGTCCAGTGTGTCGTCCTCCTCTGATAATAAAGATGAAACAAGCTGAAAGGGGAGAGTCAGTCCTCAGCAGATGATTCACGTCCAGGCCGCGAAGCATCCAGAGGTCATGATAAACTGTGAGAGAGCCGCTGACCCAGAGGACAGATCATAAAACAGAGAATCATCCATCACACCGTCTGTCCCACCTACAGAAGTAGGTCATGCTCAGGCTGTCCTGCTGCATTAGCATCACTGCAGCATATAGACTGAAGCAGGACCACGTTGTCATGTGACGCCATACAGTGCCAACAGCTCTGTGATTGGTTCGTCTGGGCTCATTCACTGGACGTATGAATGGACTATTTTGATGTTTATTAACCCTCTAACCCTTTTTGTCTCTTCATGGGGGCTCAGGGGGTCTTTAAAGGGAGATAGCAGGTCAACAGTAGATATCACATAGAAGTGGTGAACTTCACCTGAAAGCTGGGAACCTGACGATTAATTTGAGATGCAGCTCAGCACTGTGTGTATTAATGTGCATTAATCAGACATAAACATGATTTAATTATTAGTTTTATTTTTATTACAAATTTTAACATATCTGTAACATTACAAATATCATTAACATAAAGTATAAAGACTTTTGGGCCAATCACCGATCCCTGGGGACAATTGATTTACAAATACTTTCTCTTTTATTTTTGAAAACTGAAAGATACAGGTCTATAATTATCCATGTGATGCTTATCTCCATTTTTATATATTGGAATAACCTTTGCTAATTTCATATTGTGAGAAAAAGGAGGAACGGAGGGTAAAACTGTGAAACTATTCTGCCCAAATACTACTTTATGTCTAATGACTTGTAGTTTTAAAGGTTTGTTTCACCCAAATACTACTGTGTGTCTGACAGGTTTAGGCTCTTTTTTAGACCTAAACCATTGAGATGGTTGTGCATGAAAATCCCAGTAGATCAGCAGTTTCTGAAATACTCAGACCAGCCCGCCTGGCACCAACAATGTAGCGTACAGCTCTGTAGTCCACATGGCAGTGCATCGTACCCTCTCTACTGGAAGGGCTCCCTAGAGGGACTTTATCCTGTTTTCTCCATTAAACGACACACTAAAGGAGGCAACATGTTAAAGTTTCATTCATGAAATCATTGAGGTGACCTTTGCTGAAGTGTCACCAACACAGTCAATCATAAGCTTCACTTTTCTTCACAGCAGCCCATCCTGTTTTGACCTTTGACCCCAGGTTTCTCCATGACTGCAGAGAGTTTGTAAGGGTGTTTCCATTGATACTGTTATATATGATATGATAACGACATACATGAGAAAATATGAATGACATATGACGTCTTAGTTTGCTACCTGTTTCTGTCATTGAACTACACTGCACATCTACTGATATACATCAGAGAAATAAACACATTTAAATGATTTATACAGGAAAATCAGAGAAGAGAGACCGATGAATCCGTCTGAGAGGACCAGGTTAGTTGTACATGGTCATGTGGAGCCACTGGAACCAAACGGAGAACAGAAAACATTTAGTTGAATCTCACCTGGTTTAATGATGAACATTAATATGCAAACAACTGTCTCAACGTTATGAATCTTCTGCCACAAAAGCTTGCGTTAGTGTAGAAACTTTATTTTCACGTCTGATGTTTTATAAAGAAGCTGCCAAACTGAGGTGTAAATATTGAAGTCGTTCTTATTCTAACAGTAAAATAAACATCACATCTGTTTCCTTTATTTTTCTATTTCTTTCAATTCTTCATTTAAAGTATCTAAAGCAGATAAAGAGGAAGGAGTCAGTGTTCATGTTCATACCTGTCTGTAGCTCACAGTTACACTTCCCATTCCCACCATGTCAAACGCATGAAATTTGTCTGCAAAAAAACAAAGAATAATTGAGAAACATGAACTGTGATTGCAAACATTTCTATTTTTTCCTGCCTGTAGTACCAGCTGCATCGAGACGACGCATTCATTTTAGGAAACTAAAGAAACTAAAGACAGATTTTTGAGAAGCTTTTCTAATTATGTACAGTTTTTCAGGTCAAACCCAAATGTTGCATTTATTTTTATTACTTTAAAATATTAATTTCTAAATTCATTTATTTATGCATTATATTTCCTTTTGTTATTTTCAATGTGAAAAAAATGTGACTTGCTTTTTATTTAACATAAAGAATCCAAATCATAAAGGAACATACAGGCTAGTTAAAATATTAAAAACACCAAAATTGGAGATAGATTTTATTTTGCAAGATCAGATGTGGTGACAAATTATGATATAAGCATAACTTGCCTTGTTACTATATAATACGGCTGTCAGAGCTAATGTGATAAAAGCCCTTGACCTCTGGCCTCCAGATGTGTGGATGTAAATGGGTTCTCTGGGTCCCCACCAGTCTCCCCTTTACAGACATGCCCACTTTATGATAGTCCCAGTCAGTCTGGATCAAGTCATAGTCCAGTCAGCACTCTGACACACTGACAGCTGTTGTTGTCTGTTGGGCTGCAGTTTGTCATGTTCTGATTGGAGCAGATTGTTGATGCTAAAGTCAGAACCTGTGAGGGTTTCTGGACAATATCTGTCATTGATTTGTGTTAACTGATTTCCAATAATAATAATAATAATAATAATAGTTTTCAGCTTCAGCTTTCAGCTTCTATCCTGAAAACATCTCTCTCCTGTCTGTCGCGTCTCTTCTGGTTCTTCCTCTCATACCTCCTCCCATCTTTTCCCCACACCTCCTCCTCACTCCTCTCTGTTTCTCCTCCACTGACCCTCTTCACATCGTCTTCCTCTTTCTCCCGCGGTCGTTTGATGTGTTTGCATCACATCATTGCTGTACAAACAAGCTCACTGTTGGGGACAGCTGTACACGCCGGCCTCGTAATGAAAATTAACAGCATTGTTTTGGATGCAAACATGACATAACATAGGATTTCATGAGGACTGTAACTCCCTCCCCACGTCCCTCCCTTACGGATCATGCTCTCCATTTTCATCAGCAGGTACAAGAAGCCGGGGTAACTGATGGTCATGTCCGGCTCTGTGTATCTCAGTCCAACCAGCTGCATGATCAGATCATCCACCGTGATGCCTGCAGCAGGGACACGCCAGACAAACACAGGTCCGAATAAAACACTTCATCCAACGTATGTGCAGGCAGTTTGGAATCTATGATGACTTGAGAAACACCAAAAATATGATTGTTGATCTAATAAGTCAATGATAAAAGTGACATTTATCTCTAACTGAATGTAGTGGTAGAGGCACAGAGAGGAGGTCTGACTCCCCCTGCTGGTCAGATGAGTTTCCCCAACAGAGCATGAACTGTGTACACGAGTTACACATGACCTGATAGATGCAGATGATAAATGTATTAAATGTGAATGAACAATCCATAGATGTGTCCTCAGTCCTACCTGCTGCCTTCAGAGCAGGGGCGACTTCTTTATACTCCAGGTGCTTTGTTTTGTTCTTGTCAAACACCAGGAAAATATCCTGAAAAACATGAAAAACTGCATAAACACTGACATAATGTGTGCTTATTTTACTCATTACACAATGCTCATTAATGCACAAACTTCTGTAGAAAAGGATTTTGTCCTGCTGATGAATTTTGTGACGACATAAAAAGACAGCGAGATTTGTGACACTATTCTGAGAAACATGAGAGTAAAATGTGGATGTTTTTATCCAGGATGATGAATTTAAACTCATCACCGTGCAATACTTGCTACCTCAGCGGAGTAAACTGAGGAACATGAACTGTACTTCTGAAGGTACGTAAGAGACTTGCTAAAAGACAAACACAAATCACGACCGTGTGCTGCACTCAAAGTTCAGATTATTTCAGTTTTGACCTTGGTTGCTGCTGACTTTTCAACACGCAACCAACAAAATAACAGCTTACTACCTCGCTGAGCTCCTTACTCCCTACATGCCTCCTTCTAGCCTGAGGTCCTCTGACCTGGTTTTACTGGTTGTACCAGGTCTAGACTGATAACTGAGGGAGTCTCTGCCATCGATGCCCCTAGACTCTGGAGCAGCCTCCCTGAGGACCTCAGGTTACCGAGCTCATTAACAAAGTTTGAAATCTCTTTTAAAGACCCATTTTTATAAAAAGCTAGGTAACACCTTTACCTGCACCCTGTTCTGTCCTCTTCTGGCTGATGTGTTGTCTCTAACATACTATATAAAATATATAATATATAGGTGCTATACAAATAAAGATTATTATTATTATTATATTATTACTGTTGCTGTTGCCTAGAAACAGTGACTGCAGCTCTTTGAGCTCGTTGTGAGATATTTTACTACCCTGTGAAACGGAGTGTTTGACAGCGTTGTTCCTGTTAGTGGCGTGTTGATGGGCTTACCGTCCACCTCCTGATCTTGTCCCACAGACTCTGAAACTCGGGCCAGTTCAGCTGAGCGTTGCCCTGACCCTGAAGAAACACTGAGGTCAAGGACATGAACCAGGAAAACACCGACGAGCCTCCACAGGACAAGACAAACACGTGACCAAAGATAAAGGAGGAGGAATAATAAACAAATAAATGGTAATAATAATAATGTTAATAAGTAATTTCAAAAACTGCTACTACTACTACTACATCATCATCACAATAATGGTATATACATATTAAATCTAACTATAAATTAGACATAAATGCATACATAAACAGCACTAATAATAACGTTGATAAGTAAGTTCAAAACTAAATAAATAAATAAATAAATAATGAGTATATGCCTATAAATGATAAATAACTAATAAATTAACCATACTGCTACTGTAACTATAAATATTAAATAAATGCATAAATATATGTTGATAATAATAATGTTGATAAGTTCAAAACTAAATAAACAATAATAGTGAGGATATAAATAACAAATATAACTACAGATAATTCATAAATGCATAAATATATGTAAATATATGTAGTAGTAGTAGTAATAGAAAATATAAACAATAAATGAATAATATACTAGAATTATTCTGCATTACATGACACATTTGTTATTACATTTGTTATTTAGCTTGCCCTCACTGATACAAAAGGGTGGACAAAATAATTGGAACACCTGTCAGTTCTCCTGTGCAGAGTAACAGGATTCACCAACGTTTCTTTATCAGGTAGGTACAGTGGTGGAACGTGACTGAGCACACAAGTTCTGTGCTAAATATTGATACCAATCAATCAACCAGAGGTAGAGGTCTGGAGACTACAGAGAGTGATACTACAGCTAGTTTTTGTTTTTACTGTAAACCAGTTCTAACAGAGCCTGGATAGCTCAGTCGGTAGAGCATCAGACTTTTAATCTGAGGGTCCAGGGTTCAAGTCCCTGTTTGGGCGAGAAGAGTTTTAAAATATGAGAAGCAGACAACAATAACAGATAATTCACTAAGCAGTCAAAACTTGTGTTTAATTACATACAGTACTAAATGGTACAACAGTCCTTGCTTCACATTATCACTAATAATAAACAAATACTCCAATATAGACATAAAAAACACAGGTGACAAAACACCTGACTGAAAGTTCCAGAAGCCAAGTCCACAAAGCAGAGGGTGACTACGTCTCCTACATATATACAGTCTATGACATAAACTGAAGTTTTAGTTGTCGTCTGTTTCTAGTATTTTAAAACTGATCCAGCCTGAACAGGGACTTGAACCCTGGACCCTCAGATTAAAAGTCTGATGCTCTACCGACTGAGCTATCCAGGCTCTGCTCACACTGGTTTACATGTGTGAATAAGTTGTGACCTTTCCAGGACTTTCTGGGTTTCCTCTCTCAGCCTGTAGACTGACTGTGATGTGAAGAATCTGGGCTGTTTTTTCTGGGAACACAAACTCCACAGAAGCACAAAAACAAAGTTATATCTAGTGAAGCCCGTCTTAAAAACAGTAATGTAACCGACGTCGGAGGAAAACTAGTGTTGAGGGAGAAGAGTAGAGCCAGTGTGAGAGAGGGTGGTGGTGATGGTGGTGGTTAACTGCAGAGAGTAACGCTATCCACCAAAACTCTGGCATCTCCGCTCTTCCTTCTGACAACGATCAGGAGGCTGAAGCAGGAAAAGTTAACACTGGGATCAGCATTGATTCATGGGGGGACCTTCGTTTGGTCCACTAACATTACTGCCAAGTTCAAATTTGGCTGGCAGGTTAGTAACACATTTTGTGTCTGTGGTGTGACAAACCCAGAATGCATGTTTATTTCTGCTTTGCACGGCCTTTTATTTCTGATACTGAGAGTGCTTGTTCAGATAGACAATGACAGGCAGATATAATACAGATAACAGACATAATATTAGTTTTCAAGGATACATCCATGAGGACCACCAGGCTTTTGCAGTGCTCGAGAGCCAAGTACTTCTCACTGCCGGCCAACACTGAGCACAACAAACAGGATCATCAGTAGCATACAAACATTAGATATTGTCATGTTAATGAGCCTCTAATAGCAGGTTTCAGTAGAGATGGGTGTGGATCCCAGCTGGGACAAACAAGGCCAACGTACTTATCTCTATGAGACCCACAATAGACCCCTTTCAGTCCTTCTAGGGGGGTACAGGGGGTGTTTAGGGGGAGATAGCAGGTCAACAGTAGACGTCACATAGTAGCTGGGAACCTGAAGATTAATCTGAGATTCAGCTCAGCACTGTGACAGGTCACCACAGGTCATTTTATACAGAGAGGTCAAGTGTCATAAAACAGTCTCACTACAATGAAATGACTGCTGTGGGGATTAACATCATCACATATGAATACAACTTGTTCCCACCAGCATTAAAGGAATCACACCACATTTCTGCTGAAAGGACCAAAACAGAGCGAGTTGATCGATCTGAGCAGACAGAGAGAACCACTGACCTCCTCCCTGTATGGCCTCCGTCAGCAGGTTGTGGAGGTGCACTGGTTTGCAAAGTCCTTTCTGATGACATAAAGCAGGGAGCAGTCACAACACAAGACAAGAGTCGGCGTAACACTCCTCTCCATACAGCTACAGTCAGAACACACAGCCTGTAGTTTTAAACCAGCAACTCCTCGTAACGTTTGGTATTTGTATTAACCTGAAGTGAGCATTCCTCTATGACAGTAAACTGAGTATCTTTGAGTTGTGGACAAAACGAGACTTTTGAAGATGTCATCTTGGCCTTTAGGGAAGCAGTGAGCGACATTTTTGTCTTTCAAAACACACATCAAAAACCTGGCTTCCAAACTGAAAATTAAATTAGGTTTTTTTTTTAGAAACCAATCTCTATACACACACACACACACACACACACACATATACATTTTACGACATTTTATAAACCAAACAACTAGTCAAATAAATGTCACCTTGTTGCAGTGCTTCCTGAACAGTTGTTTGGCAGATTTAGGTGAAGGAAGAGCCGCCTGGTGAGGAAATGAAAGCTGCAGGAAGAAAACACAGAAACAAGACTTTACTTCCACAAACATCTCGACTGTAAAACTTTTGAACCAAACCGTGCAGTTTCTTGTTATATGTTTGAACATCGATTTGTTTTGAAAAAATCTGGAGTTTTCACAAAGATAGAGGCTTGAAGACTGCAGCAGAGTAACGGTACACTACGACTGAAACAACAGAGTCTGGATAGGTCAGTCGGTAAAACCTCACATTTAGTCTGGTCCAGGGTTCAAGTCCCTGTTCACAGAAGACAAGTTTTAAAGTACTGAAAGCAGACAGCAACAATAGGAATGTCACTCAGCAGCTAAAACTGGAGCTTAATTACAGTATTAAATGATAACCGAACGCACTCCACACTAACAGTAATAAAACAGCTTCTGCAGGGATTTATTACAATAGGCCCATTTCACAGCAGCCATTTTGACATTACGGG
Organism: Pterois miles; assembly: GCA_947000775.1. Taxonomy (NCBI): domain Eukaryota; kingdom Metazoa; phylum Chordata; class Actinopteri; order Perciformes; family Scorpaenidae; genus Pterois; species Pterois miles. Next base: position 3,858,103 of record CAMQGK010000110.1, on the reverse strand, counting down.
GCAAAACACAGGCGTAATTAGTAAAACTCATTAATGGGCACAGTGAGCCTACATGCACAATACCAAGAGCCTGGCACACCTCAGTGGATCAGGGCCATAATTATTATTAATTACACCTGTGTCCACCCTGCAATGACGTCACAGCTGCTGTGAAGAGGGCGTATTACTATACAGTATGTAACACAAACACTTATGTAATTAATTACATACTTAATCAATTATTGTATGCCTGTTTCATGTATTTTAAAACTGATCTCACCTGAACAGGGACTTGAACCCTGGACCCTCAGATTAAAAGTCTGATGCTCTACCGACTGAGCTATTCAGGCTCTATTCACAATATAATACAGTAAAAACACTGAATCACAGTGTACTATGACTTCCTACAGTCTTCAAACTTCTACCATGGCATCTATTTACAGTACTTCATCTGGTGAGGGTCCAGGGTTCAAGTCCCTGTTCAGGTGAGATGAGTTTACTAGAAGCAGACAGCAACATCAGGAAAATCATTCTGCAGCTAAACCTGGAGTTTCGTTATGTACAATACTAAATAGTACAACAGTACTTCACACTATTACTAATATGTATAACCCAAGTCTGAGGGCGCGACCAGCTGGGAGGAGGCCCTGGGAAGACCCCGGACTAGGTGGAGAGGTTATATCTCCGCACTGGACTGGGAACGCCTCAGGATCTCCCTGTCAGAGCTGGCTAATGGGGCCCCAGAGAGGGAAGTTTGGGGTCCCTGCTGGAGCTGATGGCCCTGCGACCCGACCCCGGGTAAGAGGCTGACGATGAGTGAGAGTGAGCGAGCGAGATCACAGCTAAAACAGCCAACTGATGGCTTCAGCAGCAGACTTTACAAAGCAATGGGTGACTACATCTGCTTCATAAATACAGTCTATGATATAAACCTGATTTAGCTGCTGAATGATTTATCTGTCGTTGTCGTCTGTTTCTAGTATTTTAAAACTCTTCTCGCCTGAACAGGGACTTGAACCCTGGACCCTCAGATTAAAAGTCTGATGCTCTACCGACTGAGCTATCCAGGCTCTGTTCACAGTGTGTTACAGTAAAAACAAAGTAACACAGTGTATTATTATTCTCCTACAGTCATCACACACCTACCACGGTATTCATATTTTTATTGAGCTACATATGCAGCTTTAACATGATCAATAAAACAAGTCAGGCAAGAGTTTTAAGCCTGAATCAAGGAAACAGTAAAAAGAGTCAGCAGCTGATACTTAGCTAAAGTGTCAGATTATACTGTCTTTGCAGTTAAGTCACAACAAATCAAAGTACTTTAAGGAAAAACATGCTCAGCTCGTAGCGCTTTTCATGTTTACATCAACGGACCACTTAGAAATAAGACACAGACATAAATGAGTCATTTTCCTAGCATGAACGACACATTGAACCCAGACTGAGGCTTTACTGAGACTCCCTCACATAGTACTATATATATTATAGTATCATATCTGTCTCCTACCTCTGTTATTGAAGAGATCTCTTGTGGTGGTTTCTGGGCTGGACTGGAGGAGGAATAACATGGAAATGTGTTAGAATTTATAATCACATATTAAAGTCCTAACAGGTCATGGCGGGGCTTGGTTCAGGTCCTCCCCCCAAACCTGCTGTGTTAAATACAGACAGAGACAATACAGACAAAGAGGATGAGGCTGATAACAGTGAACACCTGAACATCAGTTATATTCAGTCTTCCCTCTCTGCTGAACAACCTCGTCCTGCATTAGAAAAGTACACAGTTAAAACCACCAAAGAGCTAATAAAACAACAGCCAAGCACCAGGGAGAAGAAATTTATCAAAAAAGAAGCCCATTAATTAGATATGATTGAAAGATTAAAAAAATACACAACACATGACAAAGAATTGGAGAAAATATTGACATGGGCTCAAAATTCATCCAAATGGCTCAATTTACACAAATTTCTTCCTGTTATTGTGTTCACTATTTTGGATAATTGTACAGTTTATCAGTTCTGTACTGTTATTGTTAAGCATTAAATATAATATGAAATATCCATAAAATATGGCACTTAGGGGTTGTTGTTTACTCCATGATAAAAAAGGAAACTGCTGTGACTGTTATTCAGCAGGTAGCCTCAAACTGAGCCCTCTGAGGTTCCTTTATCTCATCAGCAGGTTTGCTGATGGTATTTTTTTTACTTCCTAAACGGCGTCTGCAGCAGATCGATGCAGGACTTACGTGGCAGCGTTGCCCTGCTCTGTCAGCACGCGCAGGAGGAACGCTCCCTGCTGATTGGACTCGGCGGTTGAAGGGACGATGATGTAGTGACCCGGTGGGAGGGAGCCGCGAAGGACAACCTCCCGGCGTGGGGAGTAATGGGGGCTGCAGAGGACCGGCCGGTGCCCACTCAGGTCTTCAGGTGACAGGTATGTGTTCTTAGGATGGGCCTGGAGAGACAGCACACACAGTATACTGTACATGGACACACAGACTACCTACTACTACTACTACTACTACTACTACTACTACTACTACAAGAGGCCGCTAAATGTCACGTCAATGATCAAAACTTTGTTTCCCTACTCAGTGTAAAACATGTCTCATCTGAACAGAGATTCAGATTAAAAGTCTTATATACGACAGGGATGATGTGAGATGATTAATGGGAGAGGACAGTTCTGATACATAAATCAGTTTTCAGCTTTTGAACCGTTCTCTGATCCTAACACTGAATGATCTGGACACTTACTGAAATGAAACCATGTGAGAAGTTTAGAGGGGAAATGACACGGAGCCCAAACCACACATTTTGTTTTATATCAGAGGTCACAAGGCAGAAAGCGTGGAAGCCACAGGTTTAATATGTACCGTATGTTTTTCAGGGCTGTCAATTGATTAAAATATTTAATCGTGATTAAACACAAACTAATCGCACATTTACTCCTATCAACATGGATCTTGGGCCAAGGAGGTTGTTTGTTTGTCTGTTACCAGGATTACTCGATAAGTCTGCGAGGGATTTAAATGAAGCAAACACTTGTTGACTGTTGGAAAGACTAACGATAGCAGTTTAGTTAGTTTAGTTTTATTTTGTTTCTGTCCAGTCTGAATGAAGTGTTATATGATGCTGCGCTACAGGCAGCTGATCTCAACATAAACTAAAATACACCTGGATGATGGTGCGAGCTCAGCGGAGAGGGGGAGGCGGCATTCGTACTCGGGCACCTTGGCAGAGATCTGTGCTCTCTGAGTGCCAGTCTAGTCATTACAAGAAATCAATTAACAACAAAAACATCAGATATTGTCCAGAAACCATCACAGGTTCTGACCTCAGCATCAAAAATCTGCTCCAATCATTACATGGCAAACTGCAGCCCACAAGCACAAGCATGTGCTTTTGTTACTGAAATTGAGTTTGACACCCCTGATTTAATCAGTTAATCAGTAACTGACATCATGCGTCTCACTGTGTGTGTGTCTGTACCAAGTATACATGCAGGGCTATAGCCAGGTTCACGCCTCGACGTCTCTGGTGTTTCTGCATCAGAGCCAAAACGAAGGAGCATTTCTCCGGAGAGTTGGCTGAGCGGTTGTCCTCCTCCGACAGGGTAAAGTAGAACTGAGGGTTCTGCCAGAACGAACCTGGAAACATGCATGTAGAAGTTACATATATGATATATACATATATATACATATATGATTAAAAAGACAAGTCAAGCTCCTCGTCTGGGTGACCATCTTCTGTGTGAAGGTACAAACTTATACGGTGTCAGAGTCACGCTAACTCTGCCGATCAATCAATTCTGATCTTAAAGTTGGCAGAACAGTCAAACAAGAGTCAATTTCATCTCATTCTCTGAGTTCAACGTCACATGTGCCCATAAAACAATGAACCGACTCCAGTATATTTATGATATGAATAAATCTCTTCTAGGTCGGGACGTTTTTGTCTGATCCTAATACTAATGTGGGACAGTCATAACAGGAAATTTAAAGTTAAAGGGATAGTTCAGGTGTTTTGTAGTGGGGTTGTATGAGGTACTGATCCACAGTCTGTGTATTACCGGCAGTAGATGATGGTCGACTCGCCTCCAGACAGGAGTACCAACACGGGAGCAAAGCCATGTACTGCTGTGGACGGGGACAGCAGCTAAACTATAATAATATCATCATACTTGGAATATTTTCACCGCTTTACCTTGCCGTCAGACAGCCCTTTCTGAACAGGAACTGAAGCCGATTTCTATGCTCTCGTTAAAGCCACCAGACTGGAAAAAACATGTAATTTTACCTGGAGGAACGCAGGAGTTGCTGAACTACCGCTGCCTGTTTGTTTGTGAGGCTTTGTTTAGTTCAGATTCAGCAAAGTCACACAAAAACACAAACAAACTAACCGATAGAGGCAGCGGTAGACCAGCAACCCTTGTGTTCTTGTGTTCTTGTGTTTTTTTTGTCAGTGTTTTGTTGCTTTGGCGGGAACGTAGATAACGGTTTCGGTTCCCCGTCATAAAGGGCTGTCTGACAGTGAGGTCAACAAAATGATACTGATTTTTTTAGGTGGCTAATAAAGATGATCTTTTAAATTTGATCTTATATTGTAATATTATAATTATTATAGTTATTTCTCTGTAATTGTTGTGTACATGACAGAATACATAAGTTGAAACTTGTCTACGTGCCAAATCATTTGCCAAATGTGCTGTTAGTTGGGTTGTGGTTCATTTTCAGCGGTCTGGTGCGACTCAGTGAGAGAAGAGGAAATCCGCCCAGTGTGAAGGTTAAATTAGACCACATCTACACAAACAGACTGTTGTACTGTGGAACCACTTTGGTACAATTAAACGTGTCTCAGCTTGATATGCTGACGACTGATCCTCATGCAGAACAGATCAACACTGTACAAACACACCGACGCTGTTAAGCAAATAATGCCCAGGAGTCTATTTGAACAAAAAACAGGAACAACATAATTAGCTACACGTTTCTCATCACCCTGCTGAGAAATACTGTCCTCACAATAATTTATTATTTCTGATTGACTCCATTTCCTTCATTAGCTGCTGTTAATTAAACTTCCTTCATGCAGGTGTTTCACAGGTAAAGGCAGTTACTCCTCCTGAACATGGAGGGCGGCTTTTTACATGAACCAGCAGCAACAGCAAACACTGCAAACAGGATCAGATCAGACAAAAAAAAGATGCTTCTTACTCAAATATGATTTAAAGAAAGACGCCACTGAAGGTTCTCCCCTCAGTTTACGTAAATACTGGTCACAGTTTGAGTGACATATTACCATACAGAACAATAAAAACATAGACATGTTTCATCATGTGTCAGTTCATCGTGTCAAGTCAAACTTTGTTTTGTAGAGCACGTTTAAAAACCACTGCATACTAAAATGAATACCAAGCAAACATCAATAAGAACATTTCGAAAACAATAATGATAATATGCACATAACAGAAGTAAAAGAGCAGCAGCACAACAGCAAATGAACTTAATCAAACGCCAGCGAGAAGAGGTCAGTCTGCAGCAGAGACTTAAAATGACCCTCCGGTCTGAGCTGTTTTAATGTTCCAGATGTTAGGGGCTCACCCACCTCTGTTTCTGAGTCTTGTTCTGGGGACATCCAGAATAGGGGTGGGACGGTTCGTACAATTCACGGTTCGGGGTCACGATTTTCAATTCGGTTCGGTACAGCAGCAAACGTTATTTATGGTACAGCAAGGAAGCCAAGAGAGAGAAAGAAAGAAAAAGAGGCAGAGAGCCGGCACATTATAGCGCAGCTAAAATACCCTAATCGCACGGTGAAATCCAGCGTCCTCCACGACTCATCAGGCTGCATATCTCTGGCTATAAACCTCCCCGACGCTTTGCTCTGTCTGAGTCTGCATGTAGAGGCTGTTTAAATGCTGCTGGGAGAAGGAGGTGCTCTTTCCTCCCCGACTCTCTCCTCCTATCAACGGACACACTGGCGTGACATCTCCCTAAATGATTCATCATAATGGACACGTGTTGCACAGTGTTTACACACAGTTGACGTTTTATCCAACAGTTTTTGTCCCGTCACCGTCATACGTAACACCAGATCCGTAAAGCTACCACACACTCTAATGTGCTACCTGAACCGTCTCTACTCACCATTTCTTTAACAGAATCACAGCCGTACTCTGCTCTTCATCAATATCTCTGCTAACTGAGAAGTTTGAGGAGGAAGGAGGCGGGGTCACGCCTCATCAGCATGTCGTATCTTTGGTGGTACAACACATGTGCAGTAAAATCTGGTCGGCCCTCGCTGAAATTGAGCCAATAACAACGCACGACCGCAGCTTCAGTTACACTGAGCATGTGTGATACCTCATATTCCTGTCCGCCGTGTCCCAGCCTCTTTACAAAGGCCTTGATTTCTACTGTGACAATAAACAGGATGAAAATTTAAAAAAAAAAACAATCAGAAAAAAAATAAACAATCAGCCTCATAACCTATTTCAGATGAACCGAACGGTACAGACACGAACCGAACTGTGACTAGTGAACCGCACGGTTCGGACTTTTACCCAAACCATTCCCATCCCTAATCCAGGAGCATCTGATCGGTCGACCTCAGTGCTCTCAGTGCGCAAAATGAATCAGAAACAGACATGAAGCCAGTAAAGGGAGGCCAGAACTGGTAACCCAGGACAAGATAAGGGGTTAAAGATGGATGGATGGATGGATGGATGGATGAATGGATGGATGGATGGATGGATGGATGAATGGATGTTTATGAGAGGTCAAAGGGCCGAGAATATCAACTGAACTGTCTAGTAGGTCTGAGCATCTGAACGTAATGATCTCAGTCTTATTTTCGTTAAGATTGTATCATGTGTCTTACCCCCTTGGGGAGAGCCTCCTGCTGAGATGCGCGGGACCCAGTTCCCATGATGCATTATGCAGCACCACGGCCGCACTTGTTCGCTGAGAGCTTCGGTCAGGTGACACACCTCCATCAACTCATAGTGCTGTCGGAAGTCTGACACCAACATCCTGATGGAAAGAGAAACTGGTGAGATGAATCACAGCAGGTCAGTCTGCCATCAGCCATAACATGAGGTCAGCATGGGCACCCTGACCGGTCTGCAGCCCCATACGCAACAAACTGTGATCCACCGTGTGTTCTGACACCTTTCTATCAGAACCAGCATTAACTTTTTCAGCAGTTTGAGGTACAGTAGCTCTTCTATAGATCAGACAACATTGGCCAGCCTTCACTTCCAACATGCACCAATGGGCCGGTTCACCGGTTTTCCTTCCTTGGACCACCTCTGGTGGGTCCTGGCCACTGTAGACCGGGAACATCCCACAAGAGCTGCAGTTCTGGTGATGCTCTGACCCAGTCGTCTGGCCATCACAGTTTGACCCTTGTCAAAGTCCCTCACATCCTGACACTGCCCTTGTTTTCTGCTTCCAACACGTCAACTTAAAGGACAAAATGTTCACTTATTACACATTATGCAAATGTATATATTTATTATCATAAGTCAATGAACAACACAAATCAATGGCAGATATTGTCCAGAAACCCTCCCAGGTTCTGACTTTAGCATCGAAAAAAAAAATTTAACCTCCTTTGTGACAAGCTGGTGTGACATTTCTAGCTTCATGTGATTCCAGGATCTTCACTCTGGCTTTAAAACTGAGCCGCTACAACCTAAAAATCACAGGTTGAGTTAATGTATTAAAGAAATTAGTGGTGTTAGAATGAATTTGTTTCAACACGTTATTGACAGCTCTGGAAGAAATACACACATTTAACTGTGAAACAGGCTAACACTGTGTTAGTAACTGTCACCAAGTACTCTTCAAAACACCCAATAATTTAATTAAGGGTTTAAAACTAAATAAGTTGCAGTGTGAGAACATAAATAATATAGCAAATATTATAGAGACCCTTTCTGTAAAGAATGAACAGCAGTCACTTTTTTAACTGCTGAACAAATCAAGCGAAGTGATTTTATTAGTCATGGAGCAGTTTAATTTGCTTGTCATTTATTAGGTTCTGAAAGTAACTGTTAAGGTTATAGCCAGCTAACACAACGTTAACTGTGTTCATTTTGACAAATTATTTGAATTGGCAGGCCAATAATAAGCTAAAGACTAACACTAGGTTAATTTCAGCCATGTGCATCACTTTTTAGTGTCCCCTGAAACTGTTTCCTTTGCTGGTTTGATCTTTCCAAACTTGTTGGACATACTCCATAGTTACATTAGATGAAGTTTTATTTGTAAAACTAGTTTTAATTTTATGAAACTGTTTACATATTTCTTTTAAAATAATTTCATCTGTAACTCCTGATTACTAAGAAACCTGCAACGAAACACCGTCCATATCATCAGTCACAACGTCACGGCGCCTGCTGTTTTCTGTCTTTGACAGATGAGACTAAAAAGCGTGTGTCCATGCGAGAACGTAGTGCCACGGATCAGCCGTCTTGTTTTCTTTGTGGATCTCGTTGTGGTTGAGACGTACAGGTTGTTTTGTTGACAGTCAGCGGTGATGAACGTCTCAGAGAGAAGCTCAAACTCACCAGAACTCCCCGTCCTCCCGTCTGACTCGGCCCAGTCTTTTCTGCTCCTCCACGCTCACGGTGTCCCACTCTGGACTGCACAGACACAAATAGAGACTTTTATATTTATACCCCAAATTAACATGTAAAATATGTATTTCCAAATGTTAACGCTCTCCCAGGCAAAAACAAACAAAAAAAAAACAGGAAATATGTTAATATGTTTCATCTTTTTTGAGACATACTGTATTCTTGATTAAAATGTATGTAAATACAGATAAATGGAGCTATATCAGTTAATATGCATGAATTACTTTTGAATTTTTATTCAAAGCTGATTACGAACATTGTTTTTGCAGAAAACAGAGCAGAGGTGAGAAACAATATTTATCTTACTTACTGTTTTTTTCCTTTTTATTCATCACAACCTGACTCATGGGAAGGTGTATACATAGTACGGCATCCTAACGAGGTTCTGCATGTCATGATGACGCATCTACTTTATATTTGATTTTACTCTTATTTATATTCCTATATCTAGAATGTAATAAGGTTTTTTTCACTTGTACTGAGACGGGAAGACGGATGCAAATGCACACAAACAAACAAATTTCATGTGGATCTAAAGGGAGATATTCTATTAATGATGTAGGTTAACATCTTCATTAATACATTTACATGTAACAGTTAAAAAATAAATTGAAAATCTGTGTATACCAACCCTTGCAAGTCACTCCAAGGACCCTCCCACTCGGTGTTTCCCCAGGGGTTGAGGATTCGTACCAAATCCACGGTGCCGTGAGCCGTCCTCACCTGGAGGAAGAGGACGAACACAGCAGAAAGAAAAGCAGTGAGAAGAACAGGCCATGATGAATGCCGACACATCCTCCATCGAAAGAAGTTAAAGGGACAGTTTGGGTGTCGTATCAGGTATTTATCAATAGTCAGTGTATTACCTAGAGTAGCTGTCGGTCAGTATGTCCCCGGTTTGGAGACACAGACATGAGTCCCAGCACGGTATATTTAGGATATTTCCACGGCTTTACCTCGCCGTCAGACAGCCCTTTCCAACAAGAAACTGATGCAGTTGTATCCATCTATGCTCTCGCCAAAGCCACCAGACTCCATTGAAAAAAACAGCAATTTTACCTCACAGGAGTTGCTGGTCCACCGCTGCCTCAGTCAGTTGATTAGTTTGTGGTATTGTGTGACTTCAGTGAATCCAAAGTAACCAAACTCACACATTACCATAAAGAAACTATCCCATTGAGGCAGAAGTAAACCAGCAACTCTCGTGTTCTGCGAGGTAAAATTAATCTTTTTTCCAATACAGTCTTTAGTGAGAGCATAGATAACAGCTTCAGTTCCCTGACGGAAACATAAACTGTATAACTGTCTCACAGCAACGTAAACCGCTGAGAATATTATAAATATAGCGTACACTTGATATAGGTTTCTTTAGGTGTCTAAAATCTGTTTAGTCGCTGCTTCCGTCCACAGCAGTACGTCACTTTGCTCCCGTGCTGGGTGTACCGACCGTCATCTACTGTCGGCAATACACCAACTATGGATCAGTACCTCATACAACCACACTTCAAAACACCTGAACTATCCCTTTAACCTTGATTTTCGTACTTGTAGCCTCAGCTTTTCCTCTCTGAAGTGAATCTTTTATTGCAGCTTCAAATTTACATCCAAAGATCAGACGGTTCTGATCAGACTTTTGCCAAAAAACATGTAGATTGTTTTTATATATAGTATAACAGTAGTATTTTTGGACTTGACGTGAAGCAATTACTATTGGTGGTTATTTGTTTTAGGTCAAGTCAAGCTCTCAAAATATGAACGTTAACAGACATCTTTTTTACCTGCTCTACTGCAGTCAGAGAGTAGGCATGTCTGAACATGATGCCCAGTTCATCCCTTTGCTCCAAAGGACCCTGGAGGGAAAAAACATCAGCCCACAGTCAGGACAGAAGGACAGTGTGACGCATTACATACAAATAAACCTTCAATGGGAACATGTTCTGCTTCAATGTTTCCCAGCAGGTACAAAACTAGACTTAACAAGTCAAATCCTCCACCCTTCACACCACCGCTAACCTCTTTGGCGTACCTGGCAGTTGGCACAGTTGATGAGCGCTCCTTTAGCCAGCAGGTATCTGAGGAAGGCTGGCAGGTCTCTAGGCAGCGAGGCGATTTTTAAAACCTCAGCCACGCCGCCCGTCATGTCGACCATGGCCTCATGAGGGAAGCCCATGTCCAGAGCTCTGTAGCCTCCTTTCAGTCTGGGACAAGACAGAGAGGACAAAAAAAACAGATAAATTGCAGGTTGTAAACAAGGACAAACAAGTTCAGCATAACCAGTCTTGTGAGAGAAAAAAGAAAACAGGTAAAGAGATGAACAATACATAATGTCCCTTATAAAATTAGAAAGGGAAGAGTATGTGGAGATGAAAGGACTTCAGGATGATTTAACACTGCACAGTTTAATCTAAAGCCTCACAGAGGAGACCAGCTGAACATTTTATTTTTTGTGACAATTTCTTGACTCATTTTGGCAATTCTGATAAAACCTTTAAAACTGTGAAACCTGGGAATCCATAAGATTAATTAAGGAAAAATGCTGACAGGCAAGTTATGCACCATAAAATCTTGAGTCAAACAACGCAGTAGCTAGACAGAAGAGCTGGCTGAATAAAGTGATGAATGTCCATGTCCGAAGGCATTTTCAACCACAGAGGCAGATCGACAGGGAGATATGTACAAGGTTTTCAATTACAGGCAGGTAGGAGAACCACACAGTCGTTAAGAAAGACTCCACAGACACGTTTTTTAGATTTCTCTGCTCAGTGTGAAACTGTATGGGCAGCATCACAGAATGTGAGAAAGCCCATTTATAGCAACGTGTTCTGTTAAATTTATCAGCTTTGTTCCATATAGTGTACACGTGTCAAACTCATGGCCTGCGGGCCAGATTAGGCCCGGCACCTCATTTTATGTGGCCTGCGAGGGCTTGCAAGGAATATATTATGCTTATCATACAATTCTATGCTGCTTTACAGAAGTACGAGGTCCTCAAACTACGTGTCCACAATGCATCTTGATTTTCTTACATGCACACTGAAACGTCTCAATATCAGCGTTTTCCAGCAGCGGCGCTCTAGCCGAGTGATGGGTCGTAAAAGACAATATGAATAGTACCAAAATGTCCAAGAAAAGAAAAGTTGGTGCAGAGGGAAGGACAGAAAGAGAATCCATGTTAGTGGTTAATGGAGAGCAGCCGGTATGTCTTCTCTGCTACGAGGCAGTAAAACACTGTCACACCACTGTCATCTACCACATGATCTCAGCTGATCAGCTGTTGATCACTAACAGTTTATACACCACAGACTGAACGTTAGATCAGAGCTCATTGATCTGTTGGACTGTAGTTCTGCCCCTCTCAACTCCAAATATTTGTGTGATGGTAAAAAAAAAAAGAACTTTATTATGCAATTGCGAATCATTTTGATGGGATTTATGTTATAATAGCACATAGAAGTGTCACAATTCATGGGATGTTATTACTCTCACAAAGTTAATCACGTTCTGCAGATGCATCCAAATGAGGTGATGATTCCTACAGACTGACAGGGACTCACTTGGCGTAGGCCTTCTCCAGCAGGGAGCTCCAGAACTCGTGTCTCTCTGGGGAGTTCAGGTAGATCAGGTTGTTGTCGAGAGTCGGCAACAAGTCGTCTATCCTCACCTCCTCCCACTGACCGTACTGCCAGAACTACAGAGACAGAGGGAGTGGTGTTATCACAAAGGCCATAAAAAGCCTTATATCCTTGCCTTTATGTCGGTTTCTTTTTTGTCATTGTCTTTGATTGTTTAAAACGACTTGAGACTGTACCGAGCTGCACAGACAGCAGCGTGTTCGGCAGTGTTCAGGTATTTACCCTGAAGGTGAAGCAGCCGCTGTATCCGTCTTGGAAGCTCTGTTCTAGAGGCATGACCCTCTTGAGCAGGGAGCGATGCACGGAGAGAGATGCGATGGCAGAAAGTAACCAGCAGTCATCTGAGGACAGGAGGGTTGACAAGCAGGTCAGGTTATAAGGATGACGCATCCTTTCAAGTCTGCATTTCAACTAGGCCTGTCAAAGTTAACACGATAATAATGCATTAGCGCAAATTTGTTTTAACAACACTAATTTCTCTAATGCATCAATGCAATCAATCTTTCTGTGGTTCTGTGGTCAGTCTAGGTATCATGGTACCAACCACATCATACTAGTGAGGCGTGAATTTGCACTAAATTTTGGTGAGGAAAAACTGGCATGTCCATGTTCAAAGGGGTCCCTTGACCTCTGACCTCCAGATGTGTGAATGTAAATGGGTTCTCTGGGTCCCCACCAGTCTCCCCTTTACAGACATGCCCACTTTATGATAGTCCCAGTCAGTCTGGATCAAGTCATAGTCAAGTCAGCACTCTGACACACTGACAGCTGTTGTTGCCTGTTGGGCTGCAGTTTGTCATGTTCTGCTTTGAGCAGATTGTTGATGCTAAAGTCAGAACCTGGGAGGGTTTCTGGACAATATCTGTTATTATTTTATGTTGTTCACTGATTTACAGTAATAAATATATACATATATTTGGATAAAGCGGCATATTTGTCCACTCCCATGTTGTTAAGAGTATAAATACTTGCCAAATCTCCCTTTAAAGTTCATTTTGAAGAGATAACAAATGTGCGATTAATCATGATTAATATGGACAATCATGCAATTAATCACAATTAAATATCTGAATCAACTGACAGCCATATTATATATATTTGACGCATTTGAAAGAAAATATGAGGAAGTAATTGCTGCATAACAGGAATGACTTGTTTGTTCTTGGTGGAAGATAAGATAAGATATTCCTTTATTGTCCCACAGTGGGGAAATTCACAACCTGGACAATCGAACACCCAGGTTTGTTCTCTGTATCAGTGGAGAACAAGGACATTAAATTAAAGATAAGGTCCTAATGCTGATCACAACAAAGGTATGAAAACAGTAATTCCTGTAGAATTGTTGTAAGTTGAGACCATGGCTGTACAAAGCTAGGTGGCTACTAATTACACTCACCAGCCACATAATTAGGACACCTTTCTAGTAAAAGGCTGGACCCCTTTTGCCTTCAGATCTGCCTTAATTCTTGGTGGCATACTGTCAACAAGGTGTTGGAAACATTCCTCAGAGGTTTTGGTCCATATTGACATGACAGCATCACACAGTTGCTGCAGATTTGTCGGCCGAACATCTATGATGCAAATCTCCTGTTCCACCACATGCCAGAGGTGCTCTATTGGACTGAGATCTGGGGACTGTGAAGGCCACTGGAGTACAGTGAACTCATTGTCATGTTCAAGAAACCAGTCTGAGATGATCTGAGCTTTGTGACCTGGTGCATTATCCTGCTGGAAGTAGCCATCAGAAGATGGTACACTGTGGTCATAAAGGGATGAACATGGTCAGACAGAACAATACTCAGGTAGGCTGCAGCATTTTAACCATGCTCAGCTGGTACTAAGGGGACCAAAGTGTGCCAAGAAAATATCCCCCACACCATTACACCAGCAGCAGCAGCAGCCTGAACCGCTGATACCAGGCAGCATGGATCCAGCTTTCATGCTGTTTACTCCAGATTCTGACCTGCCGTCTGAATGTCACAGCTGAAATCGAGACTCGTCAGACCAGGAGACGTTTTTCCAGTCTTCTATTGTCCAGTCTTGGTGAGTCTGTGTCAACTGTAGTCTCAGTTTCCTGTTCTTAGCTGACAGCAGTGGTACCCGGTGTGGTCTCCTGCTGCTGTAGACCATCTTCTTCAAGGTTCCAGGTGTTCTGCGTTCAGAGATGGTGTTCTGTGTTCCTCGGTTGTAACGAGTGGTTATTTGAGTTACTGTTTCTTTTCCATTATATCGTCTCCAACCAGTCTGCCCATTATCCTCTGACCGCTCACATCAACAAGGCATCGACGTCCACACAACTGCCGCTCATTGGGAATTTTCTCTCCTTCGGACCGTTCTCTGTAAACCCTGGAGATGGTTGTGTGTGAAAATCCCAGTAGATCAGCAGTTTCTGAAATACTCAGGCCAGTCTGGCACCAACAACCATGCCACGTTCAGAGTCGCTTAAATCCCCTTTCTTCCCCGTTCTGATGTTTGGTTTGAACTTCAGCAACTTGTCTTGACCACGTCTACATGCCTAAATGCATTGAGTTGTGGCCATGTGATTGGCTGATTAGCTCTTTGTGTTAAAAAGCAACTGAACAGGTGTACCTAATTATGTGGCCGGTGAGCATATATCAAGTCACCCACCTTTAAAAATATACCAATGCATAAATAATTATATGTTACCTACTTCAAAGTTAAAAAGTGATTGTTTTTTTTACTCAACTGGGAAAGTGTCCCTCGTGTTTAATGGACTCATCGTGTCAACATGCTGTGTAGTGTAACAGCCGTCTACTTACTGAGTTTTCCCTGGCGGACGTCCAGCCGCGTAGCTCCATTCACTATGAACTGAGGAGACGAACAGATCTCCTGGAAACAGGAAGAAGTTTGATGATTGGGTGAACAACAAGGCGAGGAGGAGCGAGAGGAAAAAGAGAGAGAAGGCACGGGAGAGTGGGCGGAGACGGAAAATGTCAAGTTATGATAAACAAAGCAGGCTTCAGCATGTCTGAACAGCACCACCAAAGGGAGTGGCATCTTATTATTAAGGGATAATCTGACAGCTGGTATCAGAGCAGTGTGGCAGAATCTTGGCCCAGTGTCTGAAGAAGTATATCAGCAGTCTTACCCAGGACCAGACGGCAAGATTGATATTAGTTTCATCTCTGTGTTGTTTTGCAAAGTGAATGATAATTATCATTCTTTGTCTAAGTACAAGAAATAATATATATGATAATCTAAAGTTAGTAGAAACAATCAGAAACAGCACCATAAACCACACGCTCTGTGAAATACATTACAGTGACTTGCAAAAGTATTCATACCCCTTGAACTTTTACGCAATTTGTCAAGTTAAAAGCACAAACTTAAATGTGTTTTATTGGGATTTTATGTGACGGACCAACACAAAGAAGAACTTAATTGTGAAGTGGAAGGAAAATGATTGTGGTATATGTGGTGTGGCATGCAAATGTTTTCATCCCCCCGAGTCAATACTTTGATGAACCACCTTTCGCTGCAATTACAGCTGCAGGTCTTTTGGGGTAAATCTCTGCCAGTTTTGCACATCTAGAGACTGCAATTTTTACCCATTCTTCTTTGCAAAATAGCTCCAATTGTCAGATTGGATGAAGAGCATCTGTGAACAGCAATTTTCAAGTCTTGCCACAGATTCTCAGAATGATTCAGGTCTGGACTTTGACTGGGCCATTCTAACGCATGAATGTGCTCTGATCTAAACCATCCCACTGTCGCTCTGGCTGGATGTTTGGGGTCCTTGTCCTGCTGGAAGGTGACCCTCTGCCCCAGTCTCAAGTCTTTTGCAGCCTCTAACAGGTTTTCCTCCAGGATGGCCCTGTATTTAGCTCCATCCATCTTCCCAACGCTGAGCAGCCTCCCCGTCCCTGCTGAAGAAAAGCCTCCCCCCAGCATGAAGCTGCCACCACCATGTTTCACAGAGAGGATGGTGTGTTCAGGTTGATGCACAGTGTTGTTTCCACCACACATAGTGTTTTGCATGTAAGCAAAAAAGCTCAGTTTTGGTCTCACCTGACCAGAGCACCTTCTTCCACATGCTTGCTGTGTCTCTTATATGGCTTGTGGCAAACTGCAAATGTGACTTCTTATAGCTTTCTTTTAACAAAGGCTTTCTCCTCGCCACTCTTCCATAATAGCCAGATTTGGTTGTGGTTACCGTGGGCCTCTTAGCTGCTTCTCTGATCAATGCTGTCCTTGCCCGGCCGGGTCAATTTAGGTAGACGGCCATGTCTTGGTAGGTTTGCAGTTGTGCCGTATGCTTTCCTTTTTCATATGCTGGATTGAACAGTGGGATATTTTTTTATAACCCAGCCCTGCGTTGAACTTCTCCAGAAATGAATCTCTGACCTGTCTGAAGTGTTCCTTGGTCTTCACCATGCTGTCTCTTCACTAAGGGGATGAATACAGCACATATGCACGCTACACTTTTTAGTTTTTTATCTGTAAAAAATCATGAACACCACGAATCATTTTCCTTCCACTTCACAATTGTGCTACTTTGTGTTGGTCAGTCACATAAAATCCCAATAAAATACATATAAGTTTGTGCTTGTAATGTGACAAAATGTGGAAAAGTTAAAGGGGTATGAATACTTTTGCAAGCCACTGTATAACCTTCATGAAGGATTATTACTCGGCCTGCTGCTCTTCACTCTGCTGACCCATGACTGTGCACACACTTCCAACCATTTTGTCAAATTTGCTGATGACACGACTGTGGTGGGCTCATCAGCGACAACGACGAATCGCACTACAGAAGTGAGGTGAACCAGCTGGCCACATGGTGCATGAACAACAATCTTCCCTTAATGTCGAGAAAACAAAGGAGATTGTCATCGACTTCTGGCGAGCACACACCCATCACCTCCTGCTGACTATCAACGGCAGCTGTGGAGCTGGTGAGCAGCACAACACTGCATCACTAGCCAAGAAAGCTCTTCAGAAGCCAAAGAGAGCAAAAGCCCGACCCCCCCATCATGTGCTCCCTCTACAGAGGCATCATCATGTGCATGCTAACCTGCTGCATCACTGTGTGGTTTGGGAGCTGCACTGCCTCCAACTACAAGTCCCTGCAACACAAAGTGTCTGCAGCTGAGAGGATCACGAGTGCCTCACCGCCCACTCTCCTGGACATTTACAACACCCACCTTGTCTGCAAAGCCCCCAGAGAAACAGCATTTCCATCCTCTATGTGTCGCAAAATTTACAATAAAGTTCACTTTGACTTATAGTTTAGGTTATTGTAGTCATTTTCTTAAGGAAACAACAAAAAGCACTTTTAAAAAACAGTAAAAGTAAAAAAGCATTGTCTTTAACGTCTACTTTATGTACCACAAGTAAAAGCACACATTATGCAGAATGGCCCATTTCAGAGTCATATCTATTATTACTGAATTATAAGCATTGCTGCATTAATGTGTTCATTAATATGAAAAAAGTCGTAGTATTATGAGAATAAAGTCAAATTTAAGGGTAAAAAAGTCAAAATAAAGTTACTAGTTTAAGAGAAAACGTCATAATATTATGAGAATAAAATCAGAAGTTTAAGAGAAAAAAAAAAAAAATTATATTTAAAGTACCACAAGTAAATGAATGGCCCATTTCAGTGTCATATCACTCTTATATTACTGGATTATAAGTATTAATGTCTTCATCAGCTGGTAAACGTGGAGCTAGCCATAATATTACATCCTAATTTATTTGTTGATTTAATATTTTGTTTTATTAATGTGAACCTGCAGAGAAACTTAAGGTATCCTCTCAGTAAAAACTGAAATATTTGCCTAAAATGAAGTAAAGTAGAAGTACAGCCTCGCATTAAACAGTCGAGTAAAGTCCCCGCAGCTCGGACTGAGTCAATGATCCTCCACCACGGTGGATCGATCCGATCAGGTTTCTATCAGGGTCAGCCTGCTCTACCTTTGGTCGCTTCCACCTGACCCCGGACTGCATCTCCAGCTCTCCCAGGGGGAAGTGGTAGTCCACGAACAGCCCGTCCCGGCCGACCGTGTTGACGTCCCCGCTCTCCGGAGGCATGTCCCCGGTCATGAGGTCCGCCAGCCAGCGGCGGGACTGCGAGCCGAGCAGCTCGTCGGAGCAGACCGAGTCCGCATCGTCCTCCAGCGGCGGGAGGGAGCCTTCGGACGCCAAACTCAGCGACCTAATCATGTCAGAACCCCGATAGGTGCCCTGAACCGGGCTTCCGACTCCTGCCTAAAAACACCAGGTACCCAGAAGCCACGCCCCGAAGGACACACAGGTAGACGCTCACCTGGGCGTCAGGTGTGGCTGGGGAGGTGCGGATGACGTCACAGCTGCAGGGTTCACCTGGTCCAGTCAGTCAGACACCATAAGCTTCATTCAGTAGCCATTAGTGGCAATTAGTAGCCATGAATCTTAGATTTAAACTAGAAACCTGAGACATAATATCATGTGAATTTCTCCACTGTGGGACCAATAAAGGAATATCTTATCTTATCTCTTATCTTATGACACTAAAAATCATAAGTTTTAGAGTAAAAAAGTCTTAAGATGATGAGAAAAAAGTCATAATATCATAACGTAGTAATGTAACGTGTTATTTTAGAGGGGAAATAGTGTGAAAATGAGGAACATGGAGCATCTTGTGAAGTTCTACTTTAGTTTCACTAATAACCAAATCCTTCATCGATCGGCTCATCAGCTCCACATTATCAGGAGTATCAGGACCTGGAGAAGATGGGTCGAGAACCTCACGGACCTGGAGGATACTGACTCTTCAGTGGAGCAAATGATCTTTTGATTGACGATCGGTACAGTGGGTACAGTGGGGTCACATTTTCTGAGGACAGCCGTGACCTTCAAATGTGACCTTGTGCTGTTGGCTCCGAGGTCAAAGATTTTGGTGCAACACCGGTCTGGCTGCATGTGCACGCGAGTCCCTGTTCGGCTAGCTACTCGCCACCGCTCTACCCAGTGGTTACCGGTTGGCCGTAAATGCTTTCAATGAATGTTTGTGCACGTGAGCGTGCCCCAGTGGCTAGCTAATCCCAGCTGATCTGTTCTGCCTTCATACGGCCGTTCCAGCTAATAACGGCGTCCTGACCGACAGCGCTGCCGCAGAAGCGTAGCGCCCAGCGCAGTTCTCCTCAGGTAAACACTGTTAGCGCTGTCAGTGCTACTTAGCTATGAGACGCCGGCTGCTGCCATGTTGAGAGCCATGCAGAGGCAACGGAAATACCCTCAATCTCCACAATCTCACATTTAGTTTCCTGACTTCTCTGTGCAAACTGAAGAATAGTTTACAGTGTAGTATTACTACTTTTACTTCAGTAAAAACACCATCAAATGTTTTTATTTCAAAGATCAATGAGGACAAATTAAAGTAATATTTCAACACCTGACAAGATGACGGAGCAGCTGGCAGCCCTGATTCATTTTATCTGAATCGGTTTTTTATCTTTGTTTAATAAGAGTGTGCAGCCAACACCCTGATGCCATTTGGATAAACAAGGAAGTCAAATCATTTTTGGGAAGAGCTAAATTAACATGTTGTGGTAAAACTTTCTGGAAAATGAAGCATCTTAAGTTTTGTTCAGGCAGCAGCACAAAGAACCAAAGACAGACACAGGCTGTAAATGATAAATTACTTTTATTGAGAAAAGATTGATTATGAAAACAAAAGACCTGGTTCAATCTGTCACGCCTAATGTGTGTGTATGTACTGTATATGTGTGTGTGTTTGTATCACTGAGATGTCGCCATGATGCTGGATACACCTGTGAACAGAAAAACAGGCAGAAAAAATATTAACATACAAATCATTCACTCATCGTGAAATATGAAATGTGCTGATTCATGCTTCTGTGTGAAATATGAGTGGATTAATTCCAGCTGAGTGTTATGATCTCTTAATTCTACTCCAGCGCTGAGACATGGATTTCACATTTGAAAAAACGCCCATCACAACAGACAATTACATTCCTGCACAAACTGTCCAGCTCCTTCACTTTGAAACAGACATACTGTAAAATGTCCAGATTTTACTGTACATTTTTCTATATGCATGTTTCTTGACTTGTGTTGGTTTTATTCTTATTTTAAATAAAACCAAATTTCAACTCAAACAAACTAACCAATGGAGGCAGCGGCAGACCAGCAACTCCTGTGTTCTACGAGGTAAAACTACTGTTTTTGTCAATGTCTGTTGTGGCTTTGAATAGAACAATATAATGGCTTCAGTTGCCCGTCTGAAAGGCTTCTGACAGCAAGGTAAAATTATGACAATATAAATATAAAATATAATAATGAAACTACATTCACAAAAACAGCAATTTTATCTTGCAGAACACAAGTACATATACTACCCCACATTAAAAAAATCCAAAAATCTTTCAGTTTTTTCCAAACATAGCACAGCTAACGTTGACTCAGCTAGTCCTAGCGTTCACATTGCTCATAACCTCGCTGATGAGCTTCAATTAGCTTATTTCGGTAAATTTTGTCACTGCTGTTTGCCAACGGTTGAGTGGGAGTTTCTATTTGAAAAACCTGGAAAAGAACACAGATGGACCGGCCCTATTAGTAGTAAAACTAGTCCAC
Source organism: Pterois miles (assembly GCA_947000775.1). NCBI lineage: Eukaryota > Metazoa > Chordata > Actinopteri > Perciformes > Scorpaenidae > Pterois > Pterois miles. The sequence continues at coordinate 3,837,247 of CAMQGK010000110.1, read as the reverse complement.
CCAAAGAGACTGCACAAGTCATTTTCTAGTATGTTATCATCTATTCATCAGTTTGAGCAGCAGCACTCACTCTCAAAGTCGATCTTCTCCACGATGTTCTTGGGCTTAACGCTCTCCTCCTGGTTGAAGATGAAGATCTGTCCTTCCTCATTCTCCGACCAGCCGTACTTGTTCATCCACACCTTCACCTGCGTGTCTGGACAAACGGAGGAGGCAATAAAGTTTCAGTCAGGTTTGTCACTGCATCATGTTTTTGTCTAAAGATGGTTTTAACTTGCAGAGGATTGCAGATTTGGTTCACTGATCTATATATTTCTAGGCGTCTTACCCAGCGGGTCTCCCAGCATCTCTGCCAGTAACCGGTGCTCGATGGTCTGGTAGGTGATGCCAACTACATGGCAGATGACTGAAGAAGAAGATCAATTAAATAACAGGCGATTTTTAATAAACATCTTTTCTGTTTAAACATTTCCTGTTATCTTCCACAGTTCGTATTTACTGTAAGAATGTCAATGTCCACAGAGTCAGAAGATGATACTCACACTTTCGAACAGAGTCCTCAAAACCAGTGATGCCATCGATGAGCTCTCTGTTCTCCTCAAGACTTGTCTGTCAGGGAGGAAGAGGAGGACATGATTAAATGACACCAAGAGAACAAACTTTCACAAGTTTGGAAAAGAGGAAGAGAACAAGAGTGTATGTTACCCAGAAGCTCTGGAAGTGGCACGTCTCCAGCAGGTTCCCCAGGTAGAGGATCTGTCTGATGGGACGTTCCTCTTGCTGCGACACTGTAGTCAAGGAAACGACCCCCAACCCCAAGACCACCCCACCCCCCTCCCCATGAGGATCTATTTAAACACACTACTACACAGTGACACCGATAACATACACTCCCCTCTAAAACTACTGGAACAGCGAGTTCATCGAGCTGCTGCCATCATGTTTTTCATCATCAGTGAAGATCAGTGATCTGTCCCAGAAGAAGCCATGCAGCCTAACCATGACGTTACCTCCACCGTGGTTCACAGATAAGCTGCTGTGTTTGGGATCATGAGCAGATCCTTTCTTTCTCCATCACTTTGGTAAAGGTCCATCTTTGTCTCATCGGTCCAGAAAACTTTGTCCCAGAACTGTTGATCCTGGTCTCTGTACTTGTAGTCTGGTTCCAGTCTGTCCTTCCTCGTCTTATTGCTAATGACTGGTTGTCATCTTCTGGTGGAGCCTCTGTCCTTTAGTTCCTGAAGTCTTCTGTGAACGGTGGACTGGGATTCCTTCACTCCTCTCTCTGGAGGTTGATGCTGATCAGTCCCCGACTGTTGTTTTAGGGTTTTTCTTTACAGCCCTCACAGTGTTTCTGTAATAAACTACTGATGTTTTCCTCGGTCTACCGGTTCACCGTCTGTTGCTCAGTACATCGGTGGCTGGTTTCTTCTTCAGGACGTTGTACTGGCTAAGGTTGATGTTGGTTCAATGGCTTTGATTGATTTTCCATCTTCTCTCAGCTTTTCTCCCACAGACAGCTCTCTGGTCTTCATCTTCTTTTTAACTAGAAATGCAGTCTGCACAGGAACAACTCAAAGCTGAAACTGAGAGGAGACATTCAGCTCTATTTATAGTTTGAATAATCAATGTAATAGGACACACCTGGGCAACAAACAACACCTGTCAGTCACATGATCCAATAATTTTGCCCACTTGAAAAACAGGTGGGTTCAAACAAAAGGTGTTATCTACTAAGTTCATAATGTAATAGTATCTGGATGTAAATCCCTGGAAATAGAAGCTGTAATACTGATCTCTGGTCTCATATTCACCTTTTGATGTCAAACCCAAATGTTTTCAGTGTTCAGCAGAAATAAAAGAGTTGGCCTCAATGTTCCAGTAGTTTTAGAGGGGAGTGTACGTTGTGTCACGTGTACTACATATATTATTTCACCTAAAATCTATCAAGACTACTATACAGTTTTATATTATGTCACACACTGACAGTACATAAGAGCCCATAATAAAGACATACAGTATTTGTTTTAACTTTATACTGGTTGTGTTCTGAATAATGTCTTTGTGTGCATTCATTCACTATTAGTATGCCAAATGAAGATTTAGTATATGCATACTGCACGCTAACAGTATGTACTTTGTAAGAGCAGCTGCAGTTCACACTAAAAATAAAAAGAAACATCTTTGCACAGAGCATGACAGAGAGATTAATCTCTACCTGAACGAACACCACCTGTACTTCACTTTGACTTTAGAGCTAAAACTCTAATGCACAGTACAGACTTTCAGTGAGACAGTAAAGCTACTAATAATAAAATAATAGTGAAAAGAAGCAACAACCATCAGATGACATCTGATAGATGAAACAGCACCAAAAGGATACGTGTGTTTGGTCGATCATACACTTGCAGAGAGTGAAGTCGGTGTGTGGCAGGTTGGTCAGAGCCTTCAGCAGAATCTGGGATGTCACCTGAGTCTGGAAGTAGGCCGGGTTGAACTGGTACCTGCACAGGTACACATTCATATTCACATCACCTGATCTTATGAAGCACTTTAGTTGTTTTTTTTTCTGAGGTGGAAACTAAAATTTGTATTTCTTGGATAACTTTGCACATTTCTGCACAAAATTAACACTTCTAAAAACTGCACAACTCTATCATTTGAATCCAGATGTGTTGCACATATTTTATAGCATTTTTTGTAATTTTATTGTAATTTTCTACATTGATGTTTCTTGATTTTTGAAGTTACTTTTATTTTTTACTTAGTTTTCTTTATTTTCTTTATGTTCTGCACCAATACGCTAGCGCAAATTCCTTGTATGTGAAAACCTACTTGGCAATAAACTGGATTCTGATTCATCATGAATGTTAAATGTTACTGTAACTTGTTGTTTTTTAATTTCTTGCTTTTGCGAAAAATAATCACTGGAAAAAAATGAACGGCAACAGAAAACAGCAGGAAAGTTTGACAATATGGCTAAAGACAAACAAGCCTTTACTGTTTTTACAAGGCAAAAACAACCAACACAATTTTAACTCAAGTAGAAAACCAATTATTCCCCTTCTGTGTTGGCTCCGGTGACAGTCCACAGTGGGTTAAGTGTCTCTTGACACTTCTCAAACTGACAGGCTGATTAAACAAACTTTCCAATGTCAGCTAACATTACTGTCCTGCCTTTGAACGGTGGCTGGTGTAACTTACAGCTTCAGGACGGCCAGGTTGGCCTCCAGGTCGTAGGCATTTTCTTTAGCTTGTGTCTCCACGTAGCGCTCCAATGTCGGAAGGTTTTCTGGGTTGTACCTGTGAGGAGAGACATTATCGATGGGTGAATCACTGTTTCTGTGTCGTGGTTATACTTACATGTACTCTACACTGTAGGTCCGACAGTTATAGCATCTTGGAATTTCGCATATTTGGTTAAATGCTTCTTAAGGCAGTGATTGTAACATGTAAAAATACAAGTGTTTTGCTGCTGAAATTTGCATACTTGTGCCCATAATGGTCCACCAACGTTTTTTCTCTTATTTCAGGACTCATTACTTGGCAATCCTAATAGACGTCTTTATTACTGCGTAATTAAACGGCCACAGAGACCCACAGGGTCACAGATAAGATCAACCAGGTTAGCCTCCATACAATGACGAAAGGCCCTGCCTTGGTGTCAATACTGATCAGTATATATCTGTCAGCATCTGTCAACATCTGAATGAACGCATCTATGAAAAGGGAACTGACTAAACTAACGTTCAACAAAACCAACATACAACAAAAGTAATTTCACAGCAGTCCTGAGTAATAACTAGAATTAGCTTGTTGAGCTAATATCAGCTTAAAACACAACATTTAAGACTGAATGAATTCATAATCTTCATCTAAATCAGAACTATACGTACACACTAAGTAAGTAGCAGGCTATACAGTTGTATAATATATTAAATTAATGTAGTACAAAGTTTTCCTCTGAAGTAGAAGGACACACTAAGTATGTAGCAGGCTATACAGCTGAGTTGCATGTTTTTGCTTTGAGGGCATTTTGTAAGTTATTTCGGGGTACAATGAGTTAGAAAAGTAAAAAAAAAAAACAATATTTTTCATATCTAAACTTCATTATAAATATATAGCTATGTAGCGTTTATGTATATATAGAAGTAATGAACAAATCCAATTCAAGTCAGATGAGTCGGGTTTTAAATAAAGTACTTCCACCTCTGATAGATGTTTTAATGGGGGAAGTGTTAGCAGTGCACTCGAGCCGAGCTAGCTAACGTTAGCTGCTGTCAAATCTGCTTTACCGGTTATAATGTCAATTTACTTTGACATATACATAATACAATGTTCACACTGGCACCAGACAAACATAAATAACAACTCCTGAGCTTGACGAATCGCAAAGAAAGCCTCTGTGAGCTAATCACTACTGACTTCACTCAGCAAACGTTAGCTTAAAACATTAGCCTGTTAGCTTGCTCGCCAGTTCGTTGAGAGCATCTTACATACCTGTCGATTCCTCGCAGGAGCTTACCCACGTTCGCCCTCATCTGCTCGAAAGATGACATTTGATCCAATTTTTTACACCAACCTTTATGGTGAAAACCGAGTTAAATCCGCACGTGGGCCGCAGAGTAGAAAGGCACCGGTGCGGAGGGAGAATAGAGTCGGACCGGAAAGGGCGACGCACAGGCGCACCGGAAACTACACGGACCCGCAAAATCGAGGGACCGCTGTCGTCTTCTTCATCTTTAAGGCCTCGGGTCTTACAATTAATCAAAGTAAGTGTGAAATTTGAACAATACATAAGTCTGATAATACACCAGTAAGTGGTATAGACGTAAAAGCAAGTGTTTGTTGTATGTGAATGACATCAGCTGACAGGAAGTAAACATGGACCCAGGCTGTTGCAGAGCAGTGCAGTTCTCCTCCTCTTCTGGCTCAGCCTCTTCATCATCCCACTGGACCATCATAGGTATTAAACGTTAAAGGTTTAATAAACTGTTAACAGTAGATGCACTTTTTGTAGTTGTGAAGGGGAAACTATTGAACTTGTGTTTGTAGATTGTTTTCATGCTACTTCTTTTTGGTTTGATTTACAAAAGAATCTCTCAAAACATTTCGAAAAAATATCATACTAACAAAAATTGAAATATTACTCATTGTCAACAATCCCAGTTTTTCGACAGATGAAATTTGCATAATTAGTTTGATTATTGGAGTCATTGTCAACCGCTTTACCTCTTATTATAAGTGGCTGGTCACTGTATTATGCAAATATGTTACTTGGTGACATCACCATGTTACAGAAGAAAGACTTCAGGAGTCCAGGAGCAGTGTTTCTGTGGAGGAGAGTGACTCCCTTTGGTGTGGACTTTGTAACTTTGCAGACTTTTTACATGCACACAAAAAAACAACACACTAAAGGAAAGGGAAAAAGCATAAAGGTTAATAGGTCTTCTTTAACATGTCGGTTTGATGTCATTTTGCTCTTTGTTGTTGACGTGTTTAATTTTTACTCTTCACAGTATGTATTTCACTCCTGCTATCCACATTTTATTAATATTTTTACAGTAAGAATACAGACCTCTCTGTCTGTGCAGCTGTGAAGAGTGGAAGAAGGTCAGTAAGAGTGAGAGAGAGAGGATCAGTGACACTGTGCAGGATGATGGTGAGTTCTGGTGAGTTTTAGTTCAACGCTGCCTCCTGTTGGCAGACATGAGGTACCTGCATGTGGAGCTTGACCCTAAAGTCAGACAGCTGCAATAACTATCATCTGTCATAGTTCAGTCTCTATCCCTCAAGGGTTAATTTGTTGATTTAATAGATCATTTTACTGATTCTTAGGTAATTTTTAACTGAATTAACTCTTTTTCTCTTTGTTTGAATATTTTCCTCTTTCGTGAATCTCTCTGATAATACAGTAAATTACTGCCATTATAAATACTACTACTACTAATTGACACCTCTTTCTCTCCCTTCCTGCAGGATGACATTTGGTGACTTTATTGCTAACTTCACAGACCTCATCCTGTGTCGTCTTATTATCTGTGTTTCCATAAGACCTTGGAGGAGGCCATGACGCGGGGCCCCAGGCGCCACCATGATGACCTACCGTTGAACCGAGCCGAGGGCTGTACCAACAACAAGCACTTCTTCCTCCAGAACCTGCAGCTGTTATTTTCTCTCATTAATTTATAAGCTCTCTGATTTGGCGTCAGGCAAATAGTGACAACACTAACAATACTTGTGTATTCCCTTTCTCTGTGTTGCAGTACGTGTGTGACGTTCAGAAGCGGGAGGATGAGTTACTGAGCTGTTTGCAGACAGCGGAGCCACACCTGCCCTCCAACTATCAGTTCACCTGAGCTGCATGTCTTATTAGGCCAGAGGTGAGGGACACAAATGGAGAACATGCAAGCGCTTCAGTATTGTTTCATATTTTACCCATTCAGTTGTTAAGGATGGTTTGTGGACATCTTTATTAATATTCTCATCAGCCCTGCTCCCATGGCTGAGTGGCATGGCACCTGCAGGCTGTCATTTGTGGTCAGCTGGTCTGTGTTATGTGTCTGTCACATGTGGGTGTTTGTGAGCCATATGACAGAAATTAGTCTGTAGGCAGGCAGGCTTCAGATAGAGCAGGGGTAAGGTAAATGTCAAATGATGGTATCATTATATGGTGTTATCAGTGGGTTCTCTTATTTAACCCTTTAATGGGTAACACATTCAGCTGCTTTATTGTCCTTTTAATCATCATAGTGTATCTTAATGACAGAGGCTCTTTTTAGATCAGAGGGTTCATTACACAAAGGTTGAATCTGTTTTTGTGTCTCTTGTTGCTCTTGTCTGTCTCCAGACTAAAATATCTCAACAGCTGTTCTTCCTCTAATGCCACCTGCAGGTCAAAGTCTTCACTTATCCAGTGGAATATTACCGTATATATAGTATGTACATTACCCAGAGGATGAATCTAACTGTACTGACCATCTCTGTAATAGTCTTCTTAACTTCTGTCGGCATGCTCTTCTGATGTATGTGTACTGTGTCCTCTCTCAGATAGTGAACTAACTGTGTTCATATTTTAGGTGTCTGCAACGAATATTATTTAATTATATTTTAGGGTATCCTTTAACATCTGGCAAGGGACAACAGATGAAAATTATTTCATGAACATGCTGCAGTGCTGTAAGTTTCGACAGATAACTATGAATGTCAGCAGGTAACTGGGCCATTCAAGCTATTCACATCTGACCTAACTTTAAGTCAGACTTGCTATAAAATGCTTAAATTTACCTGTTGCAAAAAACTTCAATATGAGTGGCTAATGTAAGACTGATAAACAGTTGAAATAGTTAGTTAAACATTAGCTAAAACAATTTCAACAGTTTTCAACAGCTTAAACAGTTGAAATAGTAAATAGAATTAAAAGTATTGGCCACAGCAAAAAAAAAAAAAAGCTCTCACCTCAGGCTTAGCCTGGGAATAGGTGGCTAACTTCAGTCTTAATATTTAAGAGGGGGGCGGCAGTAGCTCAGTCTGTAGGGAGTTGGCTTGGGAACCGGAGGGTCACCGGTTCAAGTCCCGACATGGACCAAGAACTGAGTGTGAACTGGTAGCTGGAGAGGTGCCAGTTTACCTCTTGGGCACTGCCGAGGTGCCCCTGAGCAAGGCACCAAACCCCCAACTGCTCGGGGCGCTTGTCAGGAGCAGCCCCCTCACTCTGACATCTCTCCATTGTTGCATGTTTGTGCATGTGTGTGTTCGGGTCTGCATGTACCATGTATGGGTTAACAACAGAGTGAAAAAAATTTAATTTCCCCTCGTGGGACTAATAAAGGAATATCTTCTTCTTCTTCTTCTTCTTCTTATTCAACAAACAGGCTTTATTAGACTTGTTGTCAGGTCCTCCAGATGTTAAGTTATGTTATTTAGTCCTTGGTTCTATGTTCATTTCAATTCCTGTTTTATTTTGTAAGCCTAACCTCCCTCTCGTTTCAGATCACTGCGCTTCCTGCCCTTGTGTGGTCCACGCCCCCTGACCTACTTTCCTGCGCTGCACAGGTGTTCTGACTGTCTGGTCCCGCCCCTGATTGTGTCCACCTGTATATAGTTAATCACTCCCCTCTGGTATATAATGTGTCTGCTCCCTTCCTCACGTTGCCAGTTCGTAATTGAGCCCTCACAGTGATGTTCGTCCTCGCGTTTTCTCCTAGTGTTTGCCTCCCAGTCTTTCTGAACCTCTGCCTTTTGCCTGTGGATTCTTGGATTGTTTGCCTGTTGGCCTGATTACCCGTGTACCGATCTGTGTTCCAGTAAAGACGTTATTGATCTAATGCCTGACCTGTTTCTGAGTCATGCTATTGAGTCCTCTGTCTTCCTGAACCAGACGTCACACTAGTCTAACATGACAAAATAAGACCACCCTTAAGGAAAAGACCAGTCTTACACTAAGTTAATGCAGCTGGCCCCTGATACACAGCGGATAAAGTGATTTTAACTTGTTAACACGATGTAATGGGTGCCCCTTATTTATCTGTGGGGACATGCTTTTGAACAGGAAGCTGACAGGGAGCTCCACACACGAGTGACTCTTCTTGCAGAGCTGTAATGCACACACACACACACACACACACACACACTTCAGCAGGCGTGAAGCTGAGACTGAAACTTGTGCTGAAAACCCCAAACAGCCCAACTGCATTGATCAGCTAGAAGCCACACCACACACACACACACACACACACACACACACATAGACCTTTATATTACTGCTGTGGGGATCTTAACCTTCAATCCTAATCTTGACTCTACCCACATTAGCTCTTTAAAAAGTGATAACTGGCACAATTTCTTCATCTTGAAAGATCAGAAACAGATATGACATGAAAGTCACTATCACATGCACACACACACACACACACCCAACAGGAAACAAAATGGGATTATGTAAATGAGCTGAGAAAAAATGTCTGAGAGAGAAGAGAGGAAGGTGTGACAGAGGTAGGGAGGATCGAGAGCAGGCTGAGAAACAGAAACAGGAAGGTGTCAATGTGTGTGTGTGTGTGTGTGTGTGTGACGGCAGCTGAACGACACACGACAATGTTTTCTCAACAGTTCTGTTGCCTGTGGATGCCACAGAGTGTGTGTGTGAGAGAGAGACGTGCCTGATGAGGAATATTAGCAACATAAATTAATACATTATGGATTTCCAACACAGGTCGGCTCTGGATATCTCCACCAGGAACCCTCAGGATGACTTTGAGATCCTGCTGAGAGTCGGAGGAGGAACTTATGGAGACGTTTACAAGGTCAGAGCCTCCAGCTGCTGCTTGTATTGACTGTCACTGATAACAGGTTCAATTTACACCAGACTGGAGCTTTTGACACGTCTTATTTTTCTTGAATCAAAGTGCTTCTTGAAACAGTTTGAGAGAGGAGATGGTGTTTTATTTTAAGATAAAACAGAAATGTCAGGCTGCGTAAATTCCTGAGTATGAAGAGAATGTTTGCCATGCTGCATCTCAAGTCAAGCATGTCTTAGTTCTGCCTACTTTAAATGTTGTGTCCCTTCACAGTGTAACCTACAATACACACTGTACCAGCAGTGGAAGAGGTATGCAGGTTTTTCACTTCAGTACTAGAAGTAAAAGTCCAGAATTCAAAATCTACTAGGTGAAAGTACAAAAGTAATAGCACCAATATATACTCAAAGTACCGAAAGTAAAAGTACTGCAGCAATGCAGAATGGCCCTTTTCAGAACGATATGTATTATATCATTGGTTTATAATTATTGATGCATTAATGTGGAGCTAATTTCATCTATTATTTATACTGCTATGTATCTTAATTTATAGTAATGCATTACAATTAATCAGTTGATTTTAGGGCTGTCAATTAAAAATTGTTAATAGTTAATCAATCACACAATTTATCTGTTCAAAATGAACCCTAAAGGGAGATTAGTCAAGTGTTTAATACTCTTATCAACATGGGAGTGGACAAATATGCAAATTATGCAAATGTATGTATATATTTACTATTTTAAATCAATTATCAACATAAAACAATGACAGATATTGTCCCAAACCCTCACAGGTTCTGACTTGATCCTATGACTTGATCCAGACTGATTGGGACTATCATAACGTGGGCATGTCTGTAAAGGGGAGACTGGTGGGGACCCAGAGAACCCATTTACATCCACACATCTGGAGGTCAGAGGTCAACGGACCCCTCTGAAAATGGACATGACAGTTTTCTCTTGCCAAAAGTTAGTGTACATTTGGAGCGTTATTTAACCTCCTTCACTACTAGCTAGTCTGACCCAGTTGGTACCGATGGACTCTTTAGGTTTTCTAGTTTCATATGATCCCAGTATCTTCATTCTAGCTTTAAAACACGCTGCAACCTAAAAATTGATAAATTGTGCCTATACGTTAAAGAAATTAGTGGCATTAAAATGAACTCTGACAGCTAAAAGGAAAATTTCTGAGTCAAGAGGTACTGAGCAAAACATAATCTGAGTCAAAATCGGTGCAAAGACTTTGTTGAACACGTCAGAAGAGTGATTAAAGTCCTCGAGTCCTCTGAGTCCGTTGATCAAATATGACTGGAGACACACCAGATGAGAGGTCAGAGGTCAACGGACCCCTTTTAAAATGGCCGTGCCAATTTTTCCTCACCAACATGTAGTGCAAGTTTGGAGTGTTATTTATTCTTTAAGTTTTCTACTTTCATACGATGAAAGTATTTTCACTCTCGCTTTAAAACTGAACTACAATTACAAGATTGATTGCTTTTAAAAAATTAGTGGGATTTAAACAAATTCGCTGTAATGTGTTATTATTTTTTATTCATAATCCGCCCTTTGGGGGTTGGGTTGGGGCGGGGGGGCCCGGTTCAGTCCCCCCCCCGGCCCAGAACTTGGTGTGGATTTGTTGCTGGAGGGGGGGCCGTTTTCCCCCTTCGCCCCCCCCCGGGCCCCCCCCCGAACACCCCCCCCCCCCCCCCCCCCCCGGCGCTCCTCGGAGCCCCCCCCCCCCCCTCACTTCTCTCCTTTTTTCTTTTTTGTGCATGTGTGTGTTCGGGTCTGCATTTTCCGTGTATAAGTTAACAACAGAGTGAAAAAATTGAATTTCCCCTTGTGGGACTAATAAAGGACTATCTTCTTCTTCTTCTTCTTAATCTGAACAAGCAAGTAGTAACTAACTAACTGATGTCAAATAAATATTGAAGTAAAAGATACAACATTGTAGTGGAGATGTAGTGGAGTGGAAGTATAAAGTAGCATAAAATGTAAATACTGAAGTACAAGTGCATCAGAATTGTTTAATATGTTGTGTTGCGCTCACTGGGAATGTCTTGTTGAGTTTGAAAGGAAATATACAGTAGGTGTGACTGATTTTAGTTTCGCTGGTTGATTGCAATCACAACGTGTGTGCAGGTTCCAGCTCTGCAGGAGGAAGTGGTTTCACAAGAAGTGAAAGTATTCTTGTCGATAGCTGATGGTCTTTTTTGAGGATTTTTACTCCAACTGAAACAGATGCCAGTGTGAACTCTGCTGGGTTGTAGTCAAATGTCTTCTCTTCAGGTGCTGATTTTGTATTTTCACTTGTTTGAAAACTATTTTAGGACCTCAAGTTATAAACACAACATTTGAGGGACGGAGACTGTCTGTACGATGACTCAGGCTCAGTACGGAGTCAGATACAGGCAGCTGTGCTCAGACAAGATGGAGCCTGACCCTTGACCCTGACTGCCCCTTCACACCTTTGCTCTTCACAATACTTGATTTATTTATTTGACAGCAGTTAGTCTGGGTCAGTCTGGGTCAGTCCTTTCTGTTGGTGGCCATCAGGCTCCATAACCAAGGTCTGACCCCCATGTGACTCTGATCATCTATTAGTATTTATTACCGGACCAAATGTATATAATTACATATAATTACCTATATATATATGCTATGCATATACATATACTCACCACCTGCTGCACTTTACTTACTACTGTTACTTATTTATTTTATTGTCAATTTTCTTCATTGCACCTTTTCTCTTTTACTTTTTACTATACTGTATTCATCTGTACTGTTGTTGATGCTGCTATGACACCCAAATTTCCCTCCGGGGATTAATAAAGGTTCATCTTATCTTATCTTATCTTATTTATCAGGTATTTAATATTCCATATAATATATGTCAGGTATATTATCAACATAGGAGTGGACAAATATGCTGCTTTATTCAAATGTATGTATATATTTATTTTTTGAATCAATTAATAACACAAGGCAATGACAGCTATTGTCCAGAAACCATCACAGGTTCTGCATTTAGCATAATAATAATATTTTATGATAATGTAAAAAAATCTGCTCCAATCATACACATGGCAAACTGAAGCCCAACAGGCAGCAACAGCTGTGTGTCAGTAAATGGTAACAGCACCTGCATTTCTATTGCTGTTTTCTTGTCTTCCAACTACACCTCATGTCAGCATTCACCCATTAACACACATTCATACGCTGTATAATGTATAATATAATGTACTGAATGGCAGCCTGTAAGGTGTCAACTTTGCCCATCAGGATCTGATCCTGATACTCATTCACACACTGGTGGTTCAGCCTTCAGGAGCAATTTGGGGTTCAGAGTCTTGCTCAAGGACACGGTAACATGACCAGAGCGACGATTTGTGGACGACCTACTCTACCCTCCGAGTCACAGCCGCCCCAGCATGCTGACTTGACTATGACTTGCCCCAAACTGTATGTGAGGATCATAAAGTCAGTAAAGCCTTGGAATGAGCCGTTTATATCTACATAGTGAGCGAGTCCCCTCTCCACAGAGTCCGCCATACTTGGCAACAAAATTAATTTCACATAGAGCAGAACCGTTGTGCTCTTTAGATAGTGCTCAGTGTTTGTCCATAGTTAGATGACACTATAGAGATTAAAGGGTCAGCTCACCCAAATTACTAAGAAACGTATTACGGCATCTCATCGTGCAGATAATTCTGGTTTATCTGCTGAGATTTCGAACTTGTATTTTACAAACTTGCAGCAGAGGTTGGACAGAAAGATTCAGCTTGTGTTGTACTGTAAGTCTGGAGTTGAGTCTCACTTTCATACACTCATCCTCAACCTCTTATCCGGGTCGGGTCGTAAGGGCAACAGCTCAAGCAGGGACCCCAAACTTCCCTTTCCCGGGCCACATTAACCAGCTCTGACTGGGGGATCGAATGCTACAGTCTGACTAGTCCCCACTAGTCAGACTGTAGCATTCGAACTGATGAAGCCACTTGGATAAGGGGCGAAACGTCTTCAGAGACAAATCTAAGTCCAGTTGCCTTCGATTCAGTTGTTGCCAGAATGAATACGACCTGGATGAATGAGAACATTCACAGACCACCAGATACCATTATCACATGATGTAGCTGAAGTGGTTCGGGCATCTGGTAAGGATGCCCCCCTCTGGACGTCTCCCTTGGGAGGTCTTCCAGGTATAACCAGGTGGGCGGAGGCCCCAGGGAAGACCAGGACTAGGTGGAGAGATTATATCTCCACACTGGCCTGGGAACACCTCGGGATCCCCCAGTCAGAGCTGGTTAGTTTGGGGTCCCCTGCTGGAGCTGTTGCCCCCACGACCCGACCCTGGATAAGAGGTTGAGGATGAGATGAGATGCTTTGCTAGCTAACGTTAGCTTCTACGACTGCTTGTTGTTGTGACAGCGGGAGGAGGAGGAGCGGCGGCGGACTACCAGACATCTTTCCTTCGTTACGACACACCGGAGAAAGCTTTCCTCCGCTGGTGTCTTACATTACTGTCAAGTTTTAATGCATGATTAGTCTCTAAATCTATAAAAATATTTCCTCATAGTGTGGGTTGATCATCCTGTTGTTGATCAGATTATTTTCAGCGATCTGTGGAGCCTGACAGCGGCTTTGCTAGCTCTGTGTGACAAGAATGTTTTTACCCATCAGGCCTGGATCAATAATCTGTTTTTAGCAAACGCTTGTGATCCCCTCAGAATATTAAACATTTCCAATCCATCTTTACTGTAGTTGGTGCAGTTTACTGCACAACTCCTCGTCGTCTCTGCTTTGCAGCTCAGCTCAGCTCTGCTGGTCATCTCTGCTTTCTGCCTCTTCGCTGCATCTCTGTGATGATGTTGAACAGAAACCTATACTCACTGTATCCATACTGCTGCCTTGTCATCAAACCAAGGGAAAAAAACACATGGTTGGGCTTAAAACTACTACGTTTGTAAAGTAAAAATGAAACTGAATGTTGTGAACACGAGATGCACAGAAAGGGACAACGACTTCATTCTCTGCACCAGATGTGTTGACAATGAAAAATGGATTGAGCTTAATTATATTATATAAGAATTAGGGCTGTGTCATAGTTAACACGATAATAAAGTATTAACACAAATTCATTTTAACGCCACTAATTTCTTTAATGCATTAATGCAACTTGCAATTGTTTGGTTGCAGTGGGCTCAGTTTTAAAGCCAGTGGTTGTCTGTTGCGCTGCAGTTTGCCATGTTATGATTTGAGCATATTTTGTACCTGTGAGGGTTTCTGGACAATATCAATGTCATTGTTTTGTGTTGTTAATTGATTGATAATAATAAATATATACACATATTTGCATAAAGCAGCATATTGGTCCACTCCCATGTTGATAAGAGTATTAATACTTAACAAATCTCCCTTTAAGGTTAATTTTGAACAGATAAAAAAAATGTGTGATTAAATGGACAATGCAATTAAATATTTTAATTGACTGACTGCCCTAATAAGAATTAAGAATAACGAGATGTTATAGTAGCTTTAGACCTGAGCTGTGGATTGTAATTTAACCTGAGCTGTGGATTGTAATTTACCTTTGAGTGTGAACTGTTCAACAGTGACACGCTGCAGTAAATGTTGGTGATGCAAAGCAGGTTAGCTGTAGAGCACACTTCCCCTAAACAGGTCAGTCGACACCGCTGTTATGTTTTACAGGCAGACAGAGAGATTTGCATAGTTCTTCTTCCTCAACATATGGACGCGCACACATACACCCACACATTCAGATACGATCTCACATGCACATGTTCTCAGCTCGGTGTTGCTACACTCACAGTCATAGCGGAGGTCAGTCTGCAAATGCACCACTTTTGCACCATCAGCAGTGGTGAGAAAGTAGGACTATTACTTGTGTGTGTGTGTGTGTGTGTGTGTGTGTGTGTGTGTGTGTGTAATGATGATGACTATGATAGAGATCAGTGGTGGAATGTGACCAAAGTACTGTACTAAAGTACAAATTCAAGGTACTGTTAGTAGTATTCCCATTTTATGCAACTTTACACTCCTGCTCCAGTACATCTCAGAGGTAAATATAGTACTTTATACTCCACTACATTTATCTTCATTTGTCCAGTGAAAGCCAGGTGTCTCCAGATGTGTTCATGTGTTCCTTTATGCCAATGGTGTCAAACTCAGTTTCAGCCTGGGCCACATCAGCATCATGGCTGCCCTCCAAGGGCCGGTTGTAATTGTAAGACTATCTACTCTTGATCATATTACAAAATAGCCTCTGCAATTTATTTAATAACTAGCTCTGAAAGCAGAAGTCTAGGAAAAATAATTCCAAGCAGAAATATTGTACAATTTATTTTAAAAAAATACTTCAGTAACAAAAACACATGCTTGTGCATCAGTATTTATGGATCTATTTCGACACAGAAACACTGTATGTGGGCACACACTCACATTTCTATGTGTTATTATAACATAAGTGAATGATAAAGGTATTTCTTTTACCATCACACAAATATTATCAAACCCAGTTTATTCCATTAACTTAGTTTAACTTTGTGGTGGGAGTTGAGAGGGGCAGAACTATAGTCCAACAGATCAATGAGCTCTGATCTAACGTTCAGTCTGTGGTGTATAAACTGTTAGTGATCAACAGCTGATCAGCTGAGACCATGTGGTAGATGACAGTGGTGTGACAGTGTTTTACTGCCTCGTAGTAAAGAAGACATACCGGCTGGTCTCCATCAACCACTAACATGGATCCTCTTTCTGTCCTTCCCTCTGCACCAACTTTTCTTTTCTTGGACATTTTGGTTCTATTCATATATATATATATTTTTTACGACCCCATCACTCAGCTAGATCGCCGCTGCTGGAAACCGCTGATACTGAGATGCTTCAGTGGGCAGGTAACAAAATGAAATGCATTGTGGGACATGTAGTTTAAGGACACCGTGCTTCTGTAAAGTGGAATAGAATTGTATGATAAGCATATGATACGATAATGTGCAAGGCGACCGCACCGCCGTTCTTGATTTTGGTGTCATTTGTACGCCATGTACGGTAGTCTGTTCTGACTGCAGTGTAAGCGCATTTCTGTAAATATGTTACGCTCAGATCTAGTGACTAGTGACACAGAATAAAAAGTGAGAAAGAGTGCCTGTGGTGGATGGATTCAACAAGCAAGGGACCTAATTACGGTATGTTGTTTCAGTGTGTATATATTACTTTAGTTTAAGCCCAACCAAGATGTTTTTCCTAAACCTGAGTGGTTTTGCTGCCTAAACCTAACCTAACTATGTTACATTACTACGTTACGATAGTAACGTTTTGACAGTAGGACGTTTACTTGAGAGTATTTTCACTGTGTGGTATTAGTACTTTTAGTGAAGTAAAAGGTGTGAATACTTCTTCCACCACTGATAGAGATAATCAGACTTAATTCATAACAAAACGTCTGTTAATAACAGCAGCAGCAGGAGGCAGTTTTCAGTCGTAGGAGTGAGGATCAGTTCAACGAGTGGACAGTCTGACAGAAGGATGTGGTGACTTACTTAAGTCAAAAGTATAAAAGTATTATCAGCAAAATGTAAAAGTATGAAAAGTAAAAGTACTCATTGTTCAGTAAAATGTCAGTGTTTTCCTATTATATCTGATGTTTCTATGTTAACGCGTATGTTGCATTTCAACTCCTTTATATCTTGTTGGCTGGTTTAATCTGCAGCAATGCATCATGGTCAATAAGATCATCATCATAAGATCATCAGGACATATTTTAGGTGTTTTTAGATGCCTTTCCAACAAAACTACATATCGTCTGTAGTTATGTTCAGGTAGCAAAACCACTTAGCTAGATTTAGGGAAAACATCATGGTTGAGCTTAAACTAAGTAAAATACGTACGGAAACATCACAGAAAACACAGGTCCTGTGTTTGTTGATCATGTCCACCTCCCCTACCACCCGCCATAAGCGCTCTTTCTCATTTTTTATCCTACGTCGCTAGCTCTGACTGTAACATATTTACATGGACGCGTTTACATTGCAGTCAGGTACAGACTACACGGCGTACAAATGATGTGAAAAGCATGAACGGTGCTTTTATTGCATGTATTTTAAATGCCTTGCACATTGTCATGTCATTCATACAGCGTTTTGTGCGACCGGGCTGCTACAGTGTGGAGTGATTTAGAAAAAAACAGCACAAGATTTTACAAAAAGTTACAGAAAGAAAGCAATCAAGAAATTGACTAGAAAAACTAGAAACAGAGGCAGTTGTACATAATATCAAGTAGTTTGCGGTTGCATTTACTTTTGTTTGACAGCATGAAACGAGAGACATCACAGCAGACATGGTGGCATGCACTCAGACAACATTTCTCCCTGCTGAGGCATCACGCTTCCTTTCTATAACTGAAATAGTAGCTGGATTTACCTGTCGGACAACAGCACACAGCAAAGGGTGCATGCAAAGTACTGTTTGTTGAATATATATATACATATCCAGCTAAGCTACTAATAATATACGGTACTCTTACAAAAAGAAATACTTTTATGCAGGTATTTACAATGATAATAATATGCTAATGCTAATGCTAATAATAAGCTCATATGTATGTAATTGATAACATTATTAGAAGACAACTTGAATGCAAACTGAATGGGCAGCATCAGATACAGATAAATGATAGTTTATAAGATAAGATAAGATAAGATATTCCTTTATTAGTCCCACAGTGGAGAAATTTACAGATTCAGATTAAATCAAATGTCTGCACATCACTGATAACACCTGTGATCTGCTCACATTCGTGCTCCTGAGTCTACAGACAGCTTGGTGACGCCGCTCGGCGTCGGATACCGAAGCACTGAGGCTCCATTTAGTGTCAGCGTGAGACACAGCAGGCGTAAAACTAACTCCAGTGGAAACCTGTCACGTCAGTATTGGACGGTCAGAGCAACTGACGTAGTTTAAATTGCAAGAAAATCTGAGTAGTGTATGTACGACGGAGTATTAGAGCTACGTTGAGGAAAAAACTAAATCTGAGATTTTGAGAATAAAGTTTGAATATTTTGAGAATAAAGTCATAAGTCTACCAGAAAAAAGTCATGATATTATGAAACAAAAGTCATAGTTTTCTGAGAATAAAGTCATAATATCATAACGTAGTAATGTAATGTGTTATTTTAGAGGGGAAATAGTGAGAAAATGAGGAACATGGAGCATCTTGTAAAGTTCTACTTTAGTTTAATAATTCAAATAATTCAAATAATCAGATACTTCATCAGCTCATCGGTATCAGGACCCTGAAAAGACTGATCAAGAAACTGAAGGACGAACCACAAAGACATGGAGGGAACTGACTCTTTAGTGGAGGAAACGACTTTTTTACTCATTAAGTTATGACTTTATTCTCGTAATATTATGGTATATTCTTGAAATCTCAGTCGTTTTTTCCTCAACGTGGCCTAAAATCTTCGATTGTACCTTTTGGTAGGTACCTTGGTGAAATTTGTGTTTCGCCCTGATTTTTACAGTGTTGCTTCAGCTTCTTCATCTGAGTGACGACTGCTGGAACGAACTATTTTACCACTTTATTCTGCACCTTGGACGCTAAACCTCCATGGAGAAGGAAGCAGGGTTATTATAGTAGACTACAATCTAACTAAACTGAAACTAGCAATCTCACTAATTATTATGATAACCTTGGAAGGAAGAAGGTGAAAGGCTGGGAGTCTTCGTTTAACGTTGAGCTGGTTCACAACAGTCTGGTGTTCAGGGTCTCTGGTTTAATCTGTGACTCACCAACCAGCCAGCGAGACCATTTCACCATCTGACTCACTTTCTGTTCGGTTTCCAAACCGTGACACCAGAGGAAAAAAAATAAGGTCACAACGATCTTCTGAGAGTAATTCTCGGGATGATGTTGTGTTTTATTATTCGTGACTGCTTTAGGTTTATTAGTCTTTGTTGGATCCTCCACATATGAATCAAGGTCAATATGTCCCTAAATAAATTACTCACCGTAGCATCTTCTCTAAGAGAAAAACCCCCACGAAATGTCATTATTGCCATGATGCATCTGAGCCAGTTTATGGGCGACACTCCAGGTGAATGAGGTAAACATTTTAACTAACACATCACCATGAAACTTCCCTATTTTTTTTACATTATTTCGTTAAATATCTGCTAATTGTTGTATGTTTCCAGAACAGAAATCTGAACATTGGATAAAGCCAGGCTCAAATTTATTGTGTAATTGTACTGACATATTAGAGTTAGAGGCTTTTACAGAGGATATCTCTTTTATCACTCCATAAATCAGAATACTGTCATATATATATATATATATATATATATATATATATATATATATATATATATATATATATAAAGAAAGAAATAAGATGTTGTGTAAATCAGTCTCTGAATGATATATGAAAAAAAACCCTCCAGATTATAGATAGGAAGTTTGGTGAATGCTGCTGATTGAAGTGGAGATGACTATGGTAAAAAACAACTCATAGATATCACCATGAAACTTTCCCAGTTGATTACTTACATTAAGACAGTTAGTTTCTGCATTACAAATCTTCTTTTTATATATACAAATGAGGCATTATCTAATGCAAACCTTTGGTGAATTTAGGAGAAATCTACAGATACAACTAGACGAAGTAGTAAAATAAAGAAATAAAATGTGTATTTTGTATATTTTCTTTCCACTAGTCTGAAAGAAGACATGTTATGGAAGTTGTGTATGAAAAGCCATAAACAGAAACCTTGTAGTGTCTGTGGAGGTCTGATCTGGTGTCTCCAGTCATATTTGATCCCAGTCAGAGGACTCGAGGACCTTTAGTCGCTCTTCTACGTACAGCAAAGTCTTTGACTCAGATTATGTTTTGCTCAGTAGCTCTTGACTCAGAAACGTTCCTTTTAGGGCTGTCAGAGTTTATTTTAATGCCACTAATTTCTTTGACACATTAGCACAATTTGTGATTTTTAGGTTGCAGCAGGAGTTTTAAAGTGAAAGTGAAGATACTGGGATCATATGAAACTAGAAAACCTAAAGAGTCCAGAGTACCACCCAGGTCAGACTAGCTGAAGGAGGTTAAATAACGCTCCAAACATGCTAAATTTTGGCGAGGAAAAACTGTCATAACCATCTTCAAAGGGGTCCGTTGACCTCTGACCTCCAGATGTGTGAATGTAAATGGGTTCTCAGGGTCCCCACCAGTCTCCCCTTTACAGACATGCCCACTTTATGATAGTCCCAGTCAATCTGGATCAAGTCATAGTCAAGTCAGCACTCTGACACACTGACAGCTGTTGTTGCCTGTTGGGCTGCAGTTTATCATGTTATGATCTGAGCAGATTTTTGATGCCTTAATCAGTTGACAGCCGTAGTTCCTTCACATCTATACATGTTAAATGTAAATGAATGTTTGATGATTGATGTTTTCTTCACAGCTCCACACACAGTTTGAGGCTTTACCTGTTACCAGATATGTGTAACAGAGCTCTGGGTGTTGGCTCAGACTCGACTAAGCTGACTGCAACTCTGCAGTCAATCATGTCGGGGTCTTCCTCCTCTGACAGTAAAAGCTTGACTCTCCTTATCAGATGTGGCTTGTGCTACTAGGCTGCAGGTGAAATTGCTGCTGTTCAACACGGTGCAGCGTTAGTTTCAGGCCCCACAGAAGCTGTGGGCTGCACCTGTGCTGTGTGTGCAGCCTCAAACAGAAATGAAGAAGTGAGATAAAAGAGCAGTGGACTACATACACAACCTGCAGCATCGAGTTAACTGTGTCACTGAAACTGTGTGTGTGTGTGTGTGTGTGTGTGTGTGTGTGTGTGTGTGTGTGTGTGTGTGTGTGTGTGTGTGGAGTGAGTGTGTGAGGAACATTTAATAATGTGCTTGAATTTCTGGCTGGTGTTGACTTATCTTTAACCCAAAAAAGAGGAAGGATAATTTACGATGCCGAGAACATCAAGCAAATTGCATCCAAACACCAGCTCATAACTGGTGTGTGTGTGTGTGTGTGTGTGTGTGTGTGTGTGTGTGTGTGTGTGTGTGTGTTGCTTGTGCTTTATTACTTTGTTGTAAGGTCAAATGTCTTAAAGGAATAATCTCACTGAAACTGAATGGCTCACAGTCAAATGAATAATGGATTATCAATTAGATATCTGTGTGTCAGCGCCGACAAAGTGTCCCTGGTGTGTTTTGCTTCGCTATAATATATTATGAACAAATTAGGGCTGTAAATGATTGTCCATAGTTAATCGTGATTAATCACACATTTCTTATCTGTTCATAATGTACCTTAAAGGGAGCTGTGTCAAGTATTTAGTTCTAGTATTAACATGGGAGTGGACAAATGTGCTGCTTTATGCAAATATATGTATATAGTTATCATTGGAAATCAATAACAACACAAAACAATGACACATATTGTCCAGAAACCCTCACAGGTTCTGACTTTAGCATAAAAAAATGTTCAGATCATATCATGGCAAACTCAAAGAACAAAAACTTTTTCCTCGCTAAAATTAGCGCCAGTTCTGGAGGTCAGAGGTCAAAGTGCCCCTTTGAAAATGGCCATTTATTTGGAGCGTTATTTAACCTCCTTCACAACAAGCTAGTCTGAGTATCATAGTGCTTATAGTGGATGCTAATTTGCAACACCTGTCCCTACAAGGGCTTTTTTGTGAAAATAAGAGATTAAAACAAAACTGAGTTCAGGAAAAAAAAATACAGTAAAGCACATATTTAAAAACATTACACACTACATTGTGGCTCAGAGGGTAGAGCCGGTCGTCCAGTCGAGTGAATGAGTATTAAGATTAGATCCTGATGGGCGAAGTTGGCACTTTGCATGGCAGCCTATGAATGTGTGTGAATGGGTGAATGCTGCTTTATCAGTGCAGGTTTTAGGGTCATTTAACATTTAAACACACGCTTTACATGATAAAATCAATAAAGTCTTGAAAATCTTGTTTCTGCTCAAAATGTGGTAACAATGGTGCCGTATTTACTTTTTGTCCAAGATTTTCAAGGTCATGTTGTAAAGACAGTCTATGGATTTTTGATTTTATTTGATTTTAGTTATTATTGTGTTATACCTAAATAATATGCCCAGCCAAATGTGCTTACAAAACACCATGATTTAGAAAATAAAGAAGAAACAGAAACCAGAGTAGCAGCATAAATTACAAATAATACTGGACAAATAAACCACCCTGATGTTTTTTCCAACCTTGAGAAACAAAAGTGTTAAAATATAACGAGCAGGCGCCTCATGTACCAGGGCTGAGTCCTTGTCGCAGTGGTTCAAATGCCGCCTGGAGCCCTTTACTGTATGCTATCCCCTCTATGTCCCCCTTTCAACCCTCTCCAAAAAATAAAATAAAATTAAAATAGAAAAAATGAGACAGCTATTTCATCTTGTCATCATCCGAGCACCAAAACATTTCTGGATTTTGAACAGACCGAAGAAAATGTGATTAATTTTCAGCTTCTCCTGGATGTTTTTGGATGGATTTAAGTGTAGACTGGTTGGCCAGGGACCAGGCAGCCCAACTGTAGGACATCTATAATACAAAAACATCGAGCCTCATCGGTTCTTTTACGTGGTCGGTGGATTGTAAACATGATCAAACCTGCTGGTTTCATTGGCTTCAGCGACAAAAGTATAAGTTATTATCTGTGTGTTGTCACGGAGGTCGGTGGAAGGAAAGACCCCAGAAACTGGTAAACGCACACTTTAAGATGGAAACGTCGCTGCGGCTTCCGCTGCCACGTCCAGCTCATGAGCGAGTGTGTTTGGTTGTTTACTGGTGGGGCGTCTTTCCTCTCAGTGACCTCTCTGATGTCACACCAACACACACTCCTTCGACTGAGTGGGGTTTCCATTGTCATTGTACTAGACAAAAGCATGTAGTACCACTACATGCTTTTGTCTTGACTGTACTCCACATATTGCTTCTGTTGCTTCCAGGAAGATATTATGTACTGTGCTGTGAATTACTGTAACTAGAAATGTTGCGTAATAACATCCAGCAAGGTGCTTCACTGGTACCTGTAATCTGCTCTCTAAGGATAAACATGACTAATCTTTCCCAGAAACACATTTCACAGAAGACATCAGACTCTGCCGATCTCCAAATATTCACCTCTGTAAACGCCGTTACACAATACTGTTTGGTGAAGTTATTTGAAAATGAACACACGGCCCTTTAGCTGCGTTTATTTGTATTTAAATGAATGTCTTTTTGTGTTGAGGCAGCGCTCATACAGAACTATAGGTGGACTACGACTCCTCTCTCTCATGGACAGTTTCGAGCTCAGACAAGTCGAGCATACGAACCATAAAGTATACAAAATATAGAAATAGAAAACACTTTATTGTGTACTTTTTGCATATAAAATGCAGACATTTGTCTTTGGTTTTGCATGTGTAAGATCAGCTATTGAAAAGGCTCCATCAAAACACAACATTTCACATCCAGACAAGAAACACATTAAAACACATTTACATAAAAACACTATGCACCAGTAGAAGTTACATTAAAATGAGCACCAGGTACTTGACGGTGAGGACTGAATCCAGGTTAAATAAGTAGATATAAAATGCTCAGGTAGCAAGCTTAAAATGTGTCTGTCTTTACAGGTCAAGATACCAGATGGAAACAAGTGACCAGGGAAACTGGGCTTAATGTTATTTTATCAGGGGCGTTTTTTTCTTTATCGGGGCTGGGTGTCCTGTGCTGTACAGACTGTAAAGCCCCTTGTGCCAGATTTGTGGTATTGGGCGATATAAATTAGGGCTATCAGTCGATTAAAATATTTAATCATCATTAATTACAAATTAATCACACATTTTTTATCTGGTCAAACTGTGCCTTAGAAAAGGTTTTGATGCTCTTATCAACATGGAAATCAATTCAATCAACACAAAACGATGACAGATATTGTGCAGAAACCCTCCCAGGTTCTGACTTTAGCATCAACAATCTGCTCCAATCAGAACATGACAAACTGCAGCCCAACAGGCAACAACAGCTGTCAGTGTGTCAGAGTGCTGACTTGACGATGACTTGATCCAGACTGACTTCGATTATCATAAAGTGGGGAAAAAGTCTGCAAAGAGTGAATATAGAACCCATTTTCATTCATATCTTGAGGTCAGAGGTCAGATGCCAAAGTTTAGTGCATGTTTGGAGTGTCATTTAGCCTCCTTCTCGTCAAGCTAGTTTGACATGATTGGTACCAGTAGGTTCTTTAGGTTTTCTAGTTTCATATGATATCAGTATCTTCATAGCATTCAGAGCATTTCTGTTGACGGCTCTCAACGTGATGATGTGAGCCGGCGGCTTGCAGCTAACAGCAGTAACAGAGCAAACAAAAGCAACACTGCTGACGGAGCTAACAGTGTTAACCTGGGGTGGGGGTGGGGGTGGGGGGGGGTAGAGGGTGGCGTTACCATCCATCCACCGTTATCAGCCGTAACCACCACATGGGAGCAGTGCAGCGCGGCGGCTGTGAGCGAGCCAATGGCGTACGCTCACATGCACTAAAAGCACGTACGACCGGCCCGGCGATGTAAACAAAACACAGAGAAGCTCTGATTACAACGCAGAGAGAGAGGCTTCATTCTCTGCTCAGGGAGACATCACTCCTCTATATCTTTACATTGACAGTAGCTGGTTGCTGCTATGTTAAAGCTCTGCATACTAAACCCAGAACCTTAAACTATAGTGGTACATAATATCTGGATATATCTCCAACTTTTGAGATATCCACTGCTGAAACTCAACAGCCCCACCAGGAACAATATCTCGATTATTATACGCTATCAGATAAGCTACAGAGCTCCAAGACGTCTGGTCAGAGGTGAGGTCTGCATATTGACCTGAATCACAGAGGCATTGCTTCTGTGAGGACACACTTCTGTTGAGTTTTTAAATTTAATTTCTGCGACCGCACAAAACCAAAGTTTATTGAATTTATTGTATTGGAGCAATAGAGGAAATCTCAGAGACTGTTATCTCAAAATCAATATCTGCATGCCTAAATACCACGAGGGGATGGAAGTGTCTGACGTTTTAAGGTCAGTTAGTGGAAGAGGAGTGTTAGGTTGTTGACTAAATAAGCAAAGTGTCTCTCGTAAATGTAAGCCAGTTGTTTATGAGTGTCCTTCACCGCAACTGTAACACCCCAACTTTCCACCTCGCCCTTTCAACCTCAGACTCAGAGGCCAGCGACATCAACGTCTCCATCTGTGTCAGCTTCCATCACAGTTTATCATTTAATTTTCCGACAAAGTGAACGTAGACAGCGGAGGTGGTCACCTCCTGCCTTCTAGTCGAGTCGTTAATGTTTTGGGGAATATGTGTTTCTCATTTAATTAGCATCTTATAACTAAAGACGTCCCGCCTGTTCGGTGACGCCAGGGAAAGACGTGTAACTGTGAATGTAATGTACATTACAGAGCAGTTCATCTCTTGATAGTACGGTAATCATAATACTTTCCAGCTGAAAGTATAATCTATATATAGATTATATTTGGTGCGTGAATAACCGTGCATCATGTTTTTAAAAATCCCTCTCTGGGGTGGTGGAGTTTCCGTCGTCTCTGTGTACAACATGTCCTGCCGTCGCTGACCGACTTCACTTCTGACTGTGTCGTATTTCACCAGTATGACAGAAAGTGAATCAGTGTTTCCTCTCAGTGAAGACTGTAAGTGTGTAAACTACAGTCTGGTTTATTTAGCAGTGGACGAAGTATTCAGATCTCCTTACTTAAGTAAAAATAGCAATCTAGTACAAAACTACCATCAAAATATACTTAAATACCCAAAGTAAAAGTACGCACATATATGTGTGTGTGTGTATATATATATATATATATACACACACACACACACATTTATATACACATATACATATATAGATTAAATTTAGATTATTAGGTGGCTACTCATTATGCATTGTGAATGTACTTGAATGTACAGTATATAGTTGCTACGTATAACAGACCGTTGCTGCGTATAGCAGACCGTTGCTACGTATAACAGACCGTTGCTGCGTATAACAAACCGTTGCTGCGTATAGCAGACCGTTGCTACTTATAACAGACCGTTGCTACGTATAACAGACCGTTGCTACGTATAACAAACCGTTGCTAAAAAAAATTTAAAAACGTATAGCAGACCGTTGCTGCGTATAACAGACCGTTGCTGCGTATAACAGACTGTTGCTGCGTATAACAGACCGTTGCTACGTATAACAGACCGTTGCTACGTATAACAGACCGTTGCTACGTATAATAGACTGTTGCTACGTATAACAGACCGTTGCTATGTATAACAGACCGTTGCTACGTATAATAGACTGTTGCTATGTATAACAGACCGTTGCTACGTATAACAGACTACTTTATATATAATTTTAATATGTTGCTACAGCTCTGATGTCGGACTCTGTCGGACCGTTTTTGTGTGAAATAAGAAAGATAATATACAGCTAGCAGGTCAGTGTTGTGAAATAAACCCGACGGGGCCACGCGGCACCCTGAAGCAATTTATGATACTTTACCGTATAAGTCATTATAAAATACTTTATAATGTGTTATGATTATTGTTATAAAGCATTATTGGATATTTAGGAGGTCGACATGCTTGGATCCACTGACACCATGTTAATGAGTGACGGAAGTTGTCTTTATGGTTTCTGTTTGTAAGTCAATAAGCAAAGAGAAGTGAGAACACTTTCTGGTATCACACTTTTAAAGGTCATCATGTCCGCCTGCTGTGTGTGTGTGTGTGTGTGTGTGTGTGTGTGTGTAAATACATGCTGTAAATATGTGTGTGTGTCTTTAATGCCACAGAGAGTTGCAGTTGGATGTTTGTTTCACTCCACTGATCTGGACAGAAAACATTCAAATGAAGCTCTGCTGGCAAAAAAAAAAAAGCAAGTTCTGTCATCACAATTACTGAAAGTGGTTCAGTATTGAGGGCGAACACTGATATCGGCAGTGAGGATCAGTCAGAGCTGTGGGGTGAGTGAGCAGCGTCAGTGTAACGCTAAGTTGTTGTTGTTGCCACTGAGACTGACAACATGATGGGGAAACCCTACAGAGAAATCAAATGTTGTCTGAATGTCCGTATGCTGGCTCAAATCAATACAATTCAGAGAGCTCCTCCACATTGTGCAAATCATCTAAATACTCAGCCATGACATTGAAAACATAAGCTGTCTATGCTCCAACATAGTAAACTGTCACGTTCCCACCGTTGTCTTCAGCAACATCACCTTTTTATGAAGGAGACTTGTGAATTTCCCCACTGTGGGACCAATAAAGGAATATCTTATCTTATATCTTATCTTCTCCTTCAGCGAGACTCTCTCCATAATCTCTAATAATAATAATAATCAGAGACTGTTATGGCAAAAACAAACACTTTTAGTGGATGGAAATGCCAAATTTACCCTTTCAATACAATTTTGAGGTACTTTATCTGAGTATTTCCATTTTGTGCTACTTACTACTTTCTACATTTGGGAAGCAAATGTACTGTTTACTCCAGTACATTACTTAGCAGATTCAAGAGTCAAGTTATCTAATAAATTATGATATACAGCAGTATATAAAGTCGCTAAAATGAGATCCACCTTCAACAGCTGCAACACTAAAGTGATGAACACATTAATGCATCACTAATTATAATCTAGTAATGTGTATTATTCTGAAATGGACCATTCTGCATAATGACTACTTTTACTTTTGGTACTTTAAATTTATTTTGATGCTGATGTTATATGTTATTTTTATGTAAGTAAAAGATGTGAATACTTCTTCCACCGCTGCCAATGACTGACAGCTACAGTATGAAAATAATAACCTGTACATTTCTGTGTGTTCAGGCACGCAACAAGCAGAATGGAGAGCTGGCAGCCATCAAGGTCATCAAGATGGAGCCAGGTGAGAAGTTTTACTCATTATGGTCCCACTGTGGGGGCTTTTAACAAGACATTACACTGCAGTAAATGTTAAAGTCAGAGAAAGAGACTCATTATTTACTCTCTGTTTCCTACAGCAACGTCAGTCAAACAAATCAAAGATATAACACGTTATAATCAATAAACCACAATGAACAACTAAAGAAAACAGGCTGCAAGTGAATTCAGTTTAAATAAGAGACCTGATTTATTAGTAAAGTAAAAATGATTTTGTTATAGATCAGGGCTGTCAAACTCATTTTCATCCCGGGCCACATCAGCATTATGGTTCCCCTCAAAGGGCCGGCTGTAACTGTAAGACTATATAAATATATCTACTCTCGATCATATTACAAAATTGCCTCTGCATTTGATTATTATTAGTTTTAGTAAGAATTTATGTAATAACTTACTCTGAAAGCAGAAGTCTTGGAAAAATGATTGATAGCAGAAATATTGTGCAATTTATGTAAAAAATGAGTTCAGTAACAAAAACACATGCTTGTGCATCAATATTTATGGATGTATATAGACACAAAAACACTGTATATGGACATACACTCACATTTCTAGGTGTTATTATAACATAAGTGAATAATAAAATGTTTTTTTTACCATCACACAAATATTATCAAACACAGTTTATTCCATTAACTTAGTTTAACTTTGTGGTGGGAGTTGAGAGGGGCAGAACTATAGTCCAACAGATCAATGAACTCTGATCTAACATTCAGTCTGTGGCGTATAAACTGTAAGTGTTCAACAGCTGATCAGCTGAGACCATGTGGTAGATGACAGTGGTGTGACAGTGTTTTACTGCCTCGTAGCAGAGAGGACATACCGGCTGGTCTCCATTAACCACTAACATGGATCCTCTTTCTGTCATTCCCTCTGCACCAACTTTTCTTTTCTTGGACATTTTGGTTCTATTCATATTTTTTGTATGATCCATCACTCGGCTAGAGCGCCGCTGCTGGAAACCGCTGATACTGAAATGCTTCAGTGGGCATGTAACAAAATCAAGACATACTTCTGTAAAGCGGCATAGAATTGTATGATAAGCAGAATATATTGTTTGAAAGCCCTCACGGGCCACATAAAATGAGGTGGCGGGCAGGATTTGGCCCGCCGGCCATGAGTTTGACACGTGGTTTAGACAAAGCAGATTCATTCTATTTTATTCAAGTAAAGACGTCAAAGATATCAAATATGTCAGACTTATTTTTTCTTAAGTTGAAATAAAAGTAAAAAGCTGAATATTAAGTGGATTGAAATGCTCGTTAATGCCACAATGTGTCCACACAATCCACGCTATCTTTGTTTAGGTGCTTGCCTCATTGAAGGGGGGAGTTTAAATGTACGGTACAACTAAATCTTTCTTATTCCCAAATATGCACACATCAGTATAAAAGCTTATAGCATATGTGCCTTGTTTCAGGGACGTTTAAATGCGTTTACAGGGAATTAGTAATATAACAGCCTGAGTGGGAGACTCGGTCGTGCACCTCTCCCAAATAAAGAGCTAAAAGCGTGTTAGCATGTAGCATGTAGAGCCACTGATTACACTTGTGTTCATATGTAATGTCATGAAAATAATAAACTTACTGTCTTTCTGTCTGGTTCCACAGAGGATGATTTCTCTATCATCCAGCAGGAAATCATCATAGTGAAGAGCTGCAAACATCCCAACATAGTGGCGTATTATGGCAGCTATATACAGTGAGCCGTCTGCCTCTCTGCTTCCTCTCGCTCTCTTTATTATGATTATTAAACTCAGATACACAAGTTAACTCGTCTTCTGTGTGCAGAGCTAATAAACTGTGGATCTGTATGGAGTTCTGTGGAGGAGGCTCCCTGCAGGATATCTACCATGGTGAGCGAGTGTGTTTTATGCTGAAGTGTCTTAAACCTGCATTCTCTCTAATATCCAGCAGGAGGCGACTCCTCTGGTTGCTGAAAGAAGTCTGATTATACAGAAGTCTATGAGAAAATGAGTCTACTTCTCACTTGATCTATTACCTCAGTAAACATTGTAAACATGAGTTTATGGTCTCAGTTGCTAGTTTCAAGTCTTCTTCAATGCAGCATGATGTTCATTTAGTAAATTATGATCCTATTTATAGTCAAATAGACCATAAAGCAGGGGATGCTTTAGGGCGGGGCTACCTTGTGACTGACAGGTTGCTACCACGACGTTGTCCGGTCTGGAGTCCTCAGCTCTGATATGCTAACAACATTCAGGTCACCCTGTAACAACCTTTCTAATGAACCTTGATCATTTAATTTCCAGTCATGTATTGCACTGTAAATTATTGCTACACTGAATTGTTTTGACAAGTAAATTGTGCCCCACAGTGACGGGTCCTCTGTCTGAGCCACAGATCGCCTACATCTGCAGAGAGATGCTGCAGGTAAAGTCACACTAATTATCAACTTAAGTTTTACTAGTAATAACCTAAAACTGCTGATTATGATGCTCAAGGCATAAAAACACCATTTTCTGTTTTGTTGCCTTTAGTCTTTGTTTTCTCTTCATGGCTGAAGTCAGTTTAATAGGTGAAATTAAGCTGTTATTTTGATGCTCACTGTGTGTGTGTGTGTGTGTGTGTGTGTGTGTGTGTGTGTGTGTGTGTGTGTGTGTGTGTGTGTGTGTGTGTGTGTGTGTGTGTGTGTGTGTGTGTGTGTGTGTGTGTGTGTGTGTGTGTGTGTGAGACCAGGGTCTGGACTACCTTCATGCACAGAAGAAAATCCACAGAGACATCAAGGTGACTTTTGCTTTACATTCTTGCTTACTTGTATCTTGACTGTGGTAAATTAAACTTTAAAGGGATAGTTCAGATGTTTTTAGGTGGGGCTGTACGAGGTACTGATCCATAGTCTATTCTCCAGTTTGGAGAAACAGAGTGGAGTATCAGCACGGGAGCGAAGCGATGCACAGCTGTGGACGGAGGCAGCAGCCAAACACATTTTAGACACCTAAAAAAATCAATATCAGTTTTAGTGTACCCTATATTTAGAATATTTTTACAGCTTTGCCGTGCTGTCAGACAGCCCTTTCTGGCATGGTACTGAAGCTAGTGAATCCAAACTAACCACAATAACACAAACAAACTAACCGATGGTGCTTAAAAGGACATGATGTTCACAAATTAAAGGATTTAAAGAACAAAATTCATTTTTTCCTTCCCTTGTAGTCCCAGCTAGCATGGAGCATGTTCTCACATCTGAAAAATCTAAACTAATCTACAGCTTTGAGAGCAGTTTGTTACTTACTTTACTGAAGTAAAGGATCTAAACACTTCTTCCACCACAGAAGCAGAAAACGAGCAGATAAAGAAGATCGTGAGAACACGACAACAATCAGCCATTAAACGAACCTTTAGAGTTAACAGGTTTCTGGGAGGGTTCGGTTAAAGATCACTGAGTGGGTAAAGGAGAGACTTCACATGATAAGTTGTTTGTCTGGTTGTGATAATGTGTGTGTCCCCCTCTCTTTGCTTCCAGGGTGCCAACGTCCTCCTCAACGATCAGGGCGAGGTCAGGCTGGGTAGGTGGATCAATTTACACGTCTCTGCTGTCTCTTTAGATCATTAGCTCAGGACTAAAATGACTGAGAATTTATTTTGTGGTTGTCTGAATCCAACACTTAATATTTATCTTGATTTTCCCTTAAATACACCACTTTGACTGACATTGTAAAGGTGAACTATTATGCTTTTGTGCTTTTCCCTGTCCTTTAGTGTGTTATACAGTAACTTTCTTTTGTGCATGCAAAAGGTCTGCAAAGTCACAAAGTCCACACCAAAGGGAGTCACTCTCCCCCGCAGAAACACTGCTGAACTGACTGAAACTGAACTGACTGTTACCTTCTGTAACATGGTGGTGTAGTCAAGTAACACACTTTGCCTAGCAGCTAGTTTGGCACGCCCTCAAACAAAGCTCGTTCAGAAAGTTACCAAGTCCAAAGTCCACCCCAAAGGGAATACAGCTTTGTTTGTACCCATGCGAGACACCGTGGCGTGGGCCTCCGTAGATGGCGTGCGCACTACAACTATTAATGCTCAGCGCATTGTTTGTTGCAATAACCGAAGTGGCAGTTTGTGTGGAAACAAAATATTCTGTGGATAAACAAGAAGTCAGTGAGTGGCACCGGAAGTGAAAGTAGGCCGCCTGGCTACAGCAATAAACACCAAACACCAATGAACATACTGCCAAACATCGTAATTGAGTAGTGTTATTGTTACTGCCGCTGACCTCCAAGTCAAAACCACTTTCTGCCTCTCAGTGCTTCCTCTCAGGTCACCACTCTTGCCATATGATGATGTAATTTTCTGGTCTACTACAGCAAGCATAGACCTAGCTTTACTCGCTCCCACTAAACACTGCTCCTGAACGTCCTCGCTTGAAGCACTCTGCAGCTCACGTTACCGTAGTTTCACAAGCGTGTCGGAGATCTACGGTGACATTCAGGTGACGTGAAAACGTGAAAGTCTCTCTCTGTGAAGTCAGAGTTTGGTTTGTCCATTCTAGGCTATTGTAGAAACATGGCGGAGCAATATGGAGGACTAAAAGTACATGTTTTCTAGTAAACTGAATGAGTTATCCTGGTTATTATTTATATTTTTGGTTTCGTCTTTCGTGCAGCTGACTTTGGGATCTCGGCTCAGATTACAGCCACTCTGGCCCGGCGGATGTCCTTCATTGGGACGCCATATTGGTGAGGTCGAAACCCAGAGATCAGTCTCTCTGCTTCACTTCCTAAAGAGCTTCCTGTTCTTTCACCTCTTGTTGTTTTCACTGGGCTGTAGTTTGCTGTGGCAGCAGCCTCTGTTGTGGTGTAACTATAGATCCATTCTGCACAGTATCTGTGGTGCAAACGTGATTTGCTGCTGTTCCCCTCTTGTCCTCAGGATGGCACCGGAGGTGGCAGCAGTGGAGATTAAAGGTGGCTACAATGAGCTCTGTGACATCTGGTCTGTGGGCATCACAGCCATCGAGCTGGCAGAGCTCCAGCCGCCCATGTTTGATGTCCACCCACTGCGGTAAATACACACTGAGCATGTACACTTCTGCACTTACACACACCAGTACTGTGTATTTCCATGTTATGCTACTTTCTACTTCAACTCCACTTCACCTTAGAGGTAACTCTTGTACTTTTTACTCCACTACATTTGTCTGACAGCTTTGCTCTCCTCACTTGAAGAAGAAAATACCAAAAACACTGCAGTCATTGGTTCAGCTTAGGCCAGACCTGTATTTATGTACAGCATGTGACATTCATGCACATAAATACAAACATTAACTCTGTGTTTGTCCTGCAGAGTCCTGTTTCTCATGTCCAAGAGCGGCTACCAGCCTCCTAAACTGAAGGACAAGTCTAAATGGTAAATAAAAACATGTTATATTTAATCATTAAAGGGATAGTTCAGGTGTTTTGAAGTGGGGTTGTATGAGGTAGTGAGTGAATTAACTACAGTTGATGACAGTCAATATAAGATAAGATAAGATAAGATAAGATAAGATGAACTTTATGCATGCTATATTTAGAATATTTTTTCACCGGTTTACCTCACTATCAGTAAACAGGGAACTGAACTGTTGTAGCTATCTATGCTCTCACCAAAGCCACCAGACTCCATTGAAAAATCCAGTAATTTTACCTTTCAGAACAGAGGAGTCGCTGGTCTACCGCCGCCTCAGTGGGTTAGTTTGTTTTGTGTGACTTTGGTAAATCCAAATTAACCAAAGTTACAAAATAACACAAACTAACTAACCTGTCGAGGCAGCAACTCCTGTTTTTTTCAATGGTTTCTTTGGGGAGAGCATGTAGATAACAGCTTCAGTTCCCCGTCGGAAATATACCCTGTATAGCTGTCTCACGGCGAGGTAAAGTGGCGAATGGTTCCTACAGTATCGATTTGGTCTTGAATATGTTTTTCCAGTTTGAGCAAACGTCATTTTTAGTGTGAAATGTTTAAATCTGAAGGTCAGATAAAGAAACCCTGAGTCTTTACAGGCCAACAACAAATGGATTAATATATCTAGATGCAACCATCCATTATATATCTTCCATTTTCTTCTTTTTTCCCTGCTAAAAGGTTTTTTTTTTTTTTTTTTTGGTTGGGGAGTTTTTACTTCTCAGATGAGAGGGTCACACTGTAAAGGCCATATGGTGTTGTATCCTTACAGACTGTAAAGTCCCTTGTGGCAAAATTGTGATTTGTGATTTTGTGCTATACAAATACATACTGTATACTGTGTATTTGTGCTATTTTCTTACGTTCCATGTTAAAAAATGCTACCAATGTGTCTCCTGTCTGCAGGTCCTCCATGTTTTATAACTTTGTAAAGGCCATGTTGGTGAGGAACCCAAAGAAGAGACCCAGCGCCTCCAAGCTGCTCTCAGTCAGTACTGCTCACATACTGTATGCTTAGTTTACATAGTGTCCGTTCTGCATCCAGTTAACCAGTCTATTGTGAATGTATATGAGAAGACAAGAGGTCAGTTGCAGGGGTAAATCATAATTCTAGCTAATCTGACCTGATTCTAGCTACTCTGATTTGTACACAAACTGTCATGAGGGACAGTTGGATAGAGATCTTACACAACATAGAGCGGCTATAATGGATGTTTCTATGACAGCAGTATATCAGATGAAGGGGTTAGCACTGTCGCCGTACAACAAGAGGGTCGCAGGCTCAAATCCGGTTTGGAGTTTGCATGTTCTCCTCATGTTAGTGTGAATTTTCTCTGGCATCCTCCCACAGTCCAAAGGCATGTAGTTTTTAGGTTAACTGATGACTCTAAATGTCCCGTAGGTGTGAATGTGAGCGTGAATGGTTGTCTGTCTCCATTTGCCCTGCGATGGACTGACAACCTGTCCAGGGTGAACCCACCTTCGCCCAATGCCAGCTCCCCCCAGTGAGGGATCACTTTTCTAGTCTATAGATTAGTTTTTAGGAAGATCCGACTTATTGTGCTGATGGTGATATGTCAGTGTTCTGTCAGTTGACCAAAGCTCAGTTTACTTACATTAAACTGCTGACTGTCATCTAGTCTCAGTCAGGTGTGAGTTTTTCTTCAGTCTTCCTCTAAGCTTTTTCTTTACTTGGACTAGACTGAGCTGGTCTTCATCTCCGTCCCGCTGCCTGTAGTCTTCATCATCTAACTGCTGCTTTCTCCCGTTTCTGTTGTTCCTCTCTCCATCGTTTGCTCCTGGCGTGTCCTCCCTGCAGAACATGTTCCTGACCCAGCAGTGCCTGAACCAGGAGCTGACCCTGGACCTGCTGGAGAAGTATCGACACCCTGAGAAACTGAAGACCTGCCTGGTGACGGAGGACGACGACATGGAGGTCTCACCCACATTCTTGTTAACTCTTCACAGATTTTAATAGTCTTGTCAATCACCATTGCACCTAAATTTACTCATTATAGATGAGGCAAAAAAGTGTTTAGCATGTTATTTCCATCCTAATGAACCATTTGTTTTCTTGTTGATTTAAGGTGGCGCTGCGTGGATCTTTGAAGAGGATCCAGTCTATCAACAAACATAACCGGGCAGAGAGGACCAACTCTGACATTAGCTGTGAGAAAACACCCTTTCACTTTGGCTATGATGAACACTATTCGATCTTATATGTCAGACTTTTGGAATGGTGCTGTGTTTTAAGACATTTGCTTAAAGGGATATTTTGGATGTTTTGAAGTGGAGTTTTATGAGGTATTGATCCATAATCAGTGTATTACCTACAGTAGATGACGGTCGGTATACCACCAGTCTGGAGTAGCAGCACGGGAGCAGCGCCATGCACTGCTGTGGACGGAGGCAGCAGCGAAACAGATTTTAGACACCTAAAAGTGTCTATATCAGTTTCAGTGTACACTATATTTAGAATATTTTCACTGCTTTACTACCTGTGACGGTTTCTGGACAATATCTGTCATTGTTTTCTGTTGTGAATTGATTTTCAATAATAAATATACACATTAATTTGCATAAAGCAGCATATTTGTCCACTCCCATGTTGATAAGAGTATTAAACACTTGACAAGTCTTCCTTTAAGATTCATTTTGTACAGATAGAAAACTTGATTAATTTGCGATTAATCATGATTAACTGTGGACATCATGCTATTAATTGAGATTAAATATTTTAATCGATTGATTGGCCCAGCAAGAGTATATACAATGTACCGGTACTCAGATCTATTACTTTAAGTAATAATCTTGAGGATTTTCTTGCCTGAGAAAATGAGAGAAAAGTTTGTGACCTGTCCACCATGTTGAAAAAGATCAAACCAAGCACCAATCACCGGCCGGTGCAAACTTTCTCATTTTACAGCTGAACAGTAACTACAAGATGTTTCTGAAAATATTTTAGGAGAGAAATAGTTATTACATTGATTCATATTAGCTCAAAGTTACTGACTGCAGCTTATTGCTTCTGTTCTGTCACCACTATTACTGACCTGAATGTTCCAGGCACCATTTCACTCTCTGCTGTTGTCTTTATTTATTGGATATGAGAATACACATTTATTCTGCTCATGTTGAAGTTTCTCTGGATAAATGAAATGAAGTGTTGTTATGTTAAATAGTTTTTCTTGTGGTCGCTCAGTGGAACAGATTTACACTCAGAGGCCTGTGAGGAAAGAATCACCCAACGCAACAGTAAGTTCAGGACTCATTACATGTTAGTACCACAGTAGTATATACTTTACATACTTAAAATGTATTTATATGAATCTATGTACATACAAAGGCACATGTACATGTATGAATTTGTACTGTGTGTAGTATTTGCATGCATGTATGTACTCACTAGCTATAACTTCTCTTATAAATATTGATCTTTTCATGTGTGTTTTTCCAGTTAAGACCTTCACTGGGATCCACCGGCATTAGCAAGAGTCCAGTGAGGTAAAAGACGGATCACAAATGGATTTAAAGCATGAAATATCGGATTAAAGTGTTGAACCTCTCTCTTCTGTCTCAGGGATGAGGACACAGACTCAGACGACTATGATGACGTGGATATGTAAGAAAACATACATGATTAACAAAGTACTACATTGTTCTATGAATAATACTGCAGTAGACTAAATTCAGACTGGAGTCAAATACGTTACAAATGATCAGATGAAAACTGTCCAGAGGTGGAAGAAATACTCACTTACTTAAGTAAAACTAGCAATACTACCACATAGAAATACTCCTTTACTCTGTTCAGTAAAAATCCTGTACATACACAAGTAAAAGTACAAAAGTATTTGCATCAAATTGTACTTAAAAATACTGAGAGTAAAATGAACTCATGCAGAATAATGTATATTATAATACTGGATTATAACTATTGATGCATTAATATGTTTATCACTTTAATGTTGTCACGGGTGATGGTGGGATAATTTAAAATACATCATATTTTAGTATTTTATTTATATTTTATATTATTAATCTGAATCTGCAAAGTAACTAAAATGATCAAATAAATGAACTGGAGTAAAATGTATTTCCCTCTGAGATGTACTGGAGTATTAAGTAGCATAAAGTGGAAATACTAAGTACAAGTACATCAAAATTGTATTTTAAGTACAGTACTTGAGTAAATGTTAAATTCTCTTATCTTTTCTTATTTTATAATTTCTTAAAGCTCAGGATAGGAGCCACTCCAGAAATATTTATGAATGCATTTGACTTTATTGCCATCAAAGTCCCTGTTTTTCTCTTCATGTCCTTCATTTTCTTTTGTCCTCCTCAGCCCTACGATACAAGCCACCAGGTTAGTCTGAATGAACACAAAACTCACATGTGTATTAGTGTGTATTTGTATCAGTAAAGGGATAGTTCAGGTGTTTTGAAGTGGGGTTGTATGAGTTACTGATCCATAGACAGTTGACATGCCTCCAGTTTAGATAAGCAGACAGGAGTATGAGCACGGGAGCAAAGCGATGTACTGCTGTGGACGGAGGCAGCAGATAAACAGATTTTAGACACCTAAAAACACCAATATCAGCTTAAATGGACGCCGGTTTACCTCGCCATCAGACAGCTATGCAGTCTATGTTTACGACGGGGAACTGAAGCTCAAATCTGGTCTCTCTGCAAAGCCACCAGACTCCATTGACGAAAGCAATAATTTGGCCTCTCAGAACATGGGGGTTGCTGGTCTACCGCTGCCTCCACTGGTTAATTTGTTTGTGTTATTGTGTGACTTTGGTTAGTTTGGATTGACCTCTAACTGATGGAGGCAGCGGTAGACCAGCAGCTCTGGTGTTCTGAGATGTAAAGTTACAGTTTTTTTCAGTGGAGTCTGGTTACTTTGAAGACAGCATAGATGGACTTAACGGCATCAGTTCCCCTGTTGGAAAGGTCGGTCTGATGATAAGATAAACCGACAAAGACAATCTAAATATAACGTACATTGACTGATTTCTTTAGGTGTCTAAAATGTGTCTAGCTGCTGCCTCCGTCCACAGCAGTTTGTCACTCTGCTCCTGTCTGTTTCTCTAAACTGGAGATGTGCTGACCGTCATCTACTGTAGGTAATACGCTGACTATGGATCAGTACTTCACACCACCCCACTTCAAAACACCTGAACTATCCCTTTAACACCCAGACTGAACCAACACTCTCTCTGCCAACAGTCTCATAATGCCAGCTGATGAAACTCCTCCTCCACTTCCTCCAAAGGTGATTACTGACAAATAACTGAATCCATACATGAAACATGATTTTATATGTGTGTTTATTACTGTGACATGGCTGTGTATTCTTAGCCAAAGCCTTATTATTTACATTAAAACTTATTTCCTGTTAATATCATGATTATTGTATTTTATCACATTCATGGAAAGGCTGAAATTTGACCAATTATTGCTAAAGACCTTTCTTCATGCATGTTCGTTCATTTTTCAGACAACTTTGAGTTTTAGTAATACACAGTAGTGGAAGAAGTACTCAGATACTTCAGTAAAAGTACTGATACCACTCTGAAAATACTCCACTGCATGTCCTGCATACAAGATTCAATTTGCATTCAATTTTTTTCAATTTTCAAAAGTTTGCTGTCACACCGGTTATACAAGTACAGTCATATGAAATAGTTTTTGCTGTGAAGCTCTATTTTAAAAAAGTGTATTTACCTCTAACACACAATAATAAAAGGAAATACTTGCTCCACTGGCATATTAAGAACACATACATGAAGTAAAAGTATGTCAGTATTGTCATCACATCTCTGTCATTTGAACTAGTTTTGGATAAGCGGTAGATTATTCTGTTGAAGACACTCAGCATGTCGGGATGTTTGCTGTGTGCAGCCCAAAGCTCGGAGCAGCTCCGAGGAAAGCATGGCGGGGGAAGAGGAGCGAGCGAGGAAGCCCTGCTCTCTGTACGCCCCCTCCCCTCTCATCAGGACCTCCAGTGGGACGCAGGTCCGACCGACGCCCCAACCACGATCCTCACGGCACTCAGGTGAGCTGCCTCATCTGTAAACTGCACTCAAGAATGAAATAAAATCGGGGAAACAAAGTTTGGAAATGGGTGTTTGGTGGATGATTTCTCTGTCGTTCCAGTGCTAATTGTCATGACATGGCTGGAAAGCCTGTTTATTTAC
The DNA here is from genome assembly GCA_947000775.1 of Pterois miles. Taxonomy (NCBI): domain Eukaryota; kingdom Metazoa; phylum Chordata; class Actinopteri; order Perciformes; family Scorpaenidae; genus Pterois; species Pterois miles. The sequence goes on along the minus strand of CAMQGK010000110.1, from coordinate 3,797,322 downwards.
CGTCTCAATGATGTCCAACCAGTAAGGATCATACATTTGTTTGTTTCATTCTGAAAGTCAAAATGGCTCAGTTCAAAATTTAGTTTCAAAACCAAACTCCTCATCTCTTCTCTGACAGGATTTTGACATCAGTCAGTGCTGCAATCAGGTGCCTGATGTCAGAGAAGAGATGAGGAGTTTGGTTTTGAAACTAAATTTTGAACTGAGCCATGTTGATCTTGAAATAGTTGACTTTTCACAATGAACCAGATCACTTTGTGATCCTGTGGTCTGGTCTTGTGGAGCCTGACTGATGCCTGGAGCTCCAAACCAGAGTCAGTACCACCAGGAGAACATACTGATTAGCATTGGCAGGGAACTTTGGCTTCCTCCTGGTCACTGCATGATCCTTACAAGTTGGACATCATTGTGAAAGTAAATAAACAAGCTTTCCAACAATGTAAAATATAGTGGCATTTAGTATTATAACAACAGAGAAATAATCCAACAAACTCTAATTTCTAACTTTTTATCTTAGACTTTTATGACAGACACAATATAGTGTTTTTCATTTTAAGTGGTATGTTTACTGTACTTTAAGAAGTATTTCACTGCCTGATTTATCAAGTATTTAGTACTTTTATCAGCATGGGAGTGGGCAAATATGTTGCTTTATGCATATTTATACATATATTTATTATTGCAAATCAGCTAACAACATAAATCAATGACAGATATAGTCCAGAAACCCTCACAGGTTCTGACTTTAGCATCAACAATCTGCTCCAATCAGAACATGACAAACTGCAGCCCAACAGACAACAACAGCTGTCAGTGTGTCAGAGTGCTGACTTGACTAGGACTTGATCCAAACTGACTGGGACTATCATAAAGTGGGCATGTCTGTAAAGGGGAGACTGGTGGGGACCCAGAGAACCTATTTACATTCACACATCTGGAGGTCAGAGGGCAACGGACCCCTTTGAAAATGGCCATGACAGTTTTTTGGAGCTTTATTTTGTCTCCTCTGTAACAAGCTAGTCTGACCTGGTTGGTCCAGATGGATTCGTTAGGTTTTCTAGTTTCATATGATCCCAGTAAACTGAGCTGCTACAACCTAAAAATCACAAGTTGCATTAATGCATCAAATAAATGAATGGCGTTAAAACGACATTGCACTGATGCGTGAACTTCGACAGCTCTAGATTTGGTTAAACAGGAAGTTAGTTGGTCCAGTTTCATCCTCACATCCACTCACACAGAAACAAATTCACTAAACAGTCCAGAAGATTGAAATTTCCAACTATTCAACAACAGAAAACATATGTGGCTTTTTACGTGAGTGCAGTGATACCACACGGTTTGTTATTGTGTGTTCATGTATCTGTGTGTGATCCAGACCCGGCGTCCCTCTCTGTCCAGCTGATCGACACCCCGTCAAACCCCCTTCCTCCTGAGCTCCCCCCCAAAGGCATCCGCAGACGGCAACCCCCATCAAAGGTACCGCTGTAACTAACCGTGCCGCTACACCAGTGCTGGAATGTAACTAAGCAGTACTCTCCATTTACTCAAGTACTTAATATAATAAGTACAATTTTGAGGTACTTGAATCTTTTCTTTTCATGGCACTTTATGTTTCTACTCCTCTACATCTCAGAGGGAAATATTACTTTAAAATATAACGTTACAAATTAAGATTTTTACATACAAAAGATATGAAGATCTTACAAAATATGATGTTTTGTTCTAGATTAGACAACCCAACAGTTTATACAAGTACAGCTGAAACAATTCGATCAATTAATTCGTGGACTTAGAGAAAATTAAGTACATAATCAAGTTCCAGCTTCTCATATAAGATAAGATAAGATAAGATGAACCTTTATTAATCCCTGGAGGGAAATTCGGGATATATGTTATATATGTTATATATTTGCTGTTCATTTTAATTATTTTTTAATATAGTTGAGGTTTGAACTGTTGGTTGGACAAAGCCAACATTTTGACCAACATTTCTCACTATTTTCATTATTTTTACAAACCAGTCAGTCGAGTAATGGTTAATATGATTAGCAGATGAATCCATAGTGAAAATAATCATTAGTTAATGGTTCAAAATGAGCTCCAGCTCAACGCCAACAGTAAAATCATGCTTTTACATGCATGCACGAGTAATAATAATCTACTGATAGAATATATAATAGTAGGTCAGTTGCAGTTTTAATACTTTAAGTACATTCTCCTGATCATACGTAATGTGTGAATTTCCCCACTGTGGGACTAATAAAGGAATATCTTATCTTATCTTATCTTATCTTATCTTATCTTATCTTACATACTTTTACTTATTTAACATTTTGAATTCAGGGCTTTTACTTGTAACAGAGTATTTTTACCATGTGGTTCTGAGTTATTAAGGATCTGAATACTTCCTCCACCACTGCTGTTCATGAGCTACTATTTGAAGTGTTAAAGTAAGAGAAAGAAAGCAAGTCGAGATGAAATACAGGTGTAACAGAACTTAAATGCTTCAGCTTAGCAGTATATTTAGCTGTCTTTTATCATCTTCATCTTCTGTCCTTCACGCTCCTCCTGAGATTGTTCTTGTTCTTCTCAGGACCCGGCTGAATGTGTCAGCCCCGTCATGAAGAAACCTCCGGTGAGCTTCCTTCGTTTCGTTTTGCCTCCAAAGCTGCTGCTGAGTGTCTGAGATGTGTTTCATGTTTCACATGTCAAGAGAAATAATCACGATTTAAACTGCAGCTCCATTTCTATTATAATATCCCAAGTTCATTTTTCAGCCAATCTGACCACCGCTGATTTTTTTTCTCAAAAATTTGTGATTTTTTTAATCTAAGAAATGTTCATTTTTTTCTCTGAATATTCCCCCCTTACCCAGCCCCTGTATATTATTATTATTTTACCTATAAAGGCCCCAATATGTCATCACAGTGCATGTTGAACACTCATGTGATCACATCCATTCACTGTCTATAAATATACAAATATTGTGTATTTGTGCAGTTTGGGTATTTATTTAATAATGATGTTCGAGGAATACATGTAAATACATTGTCCAAAAGCTTAAATATATAAATACACATAATCATGAAGTACATTTTCAGTATATACGTGATGTGCAGAAGTTACATATCTTAATGTGATGCTTTTGGAGGTATTGGTCTTAAAACTAATAATAACCTTGTTGTCCTTTACTATTAAACATTATTCATTTTGTAGGAGTACTTTATGTGTTTATTTGTAGATAAAGCTCATAAATCCCTCTATATGTCTTCAGGTCTACTTTAAAAAGATCTTCCACGGCTGCCCTCTCAAGATAAAGTGCTGTACGACCTGGGAGAACCCAGCTACCAAAGGTTGCCTCATCCATCGAAGAAAGCTGCTCTTCTCATCTGATGAAACTTGTGTTTTATCTGTCTGACCAGCCAGTGTTTCCTCTCTCTCTCTCCCTCAGACCAGCATCTGATCCTGGGGGCAGAGGAAGGGATCTACACCCTGAACCTGAGCGGCTCAGAGGCCACGATGGAGCTGGTACGACTTTTATTATCTAATTAATACACAGAGCTACATCAGTGTTTGCCAGTCTGTGGCCTGTAAACAACAGGTGAGCTGTGAGGAGATTGGAGTGAGTTAATGGTAATATATGTCCAACCTTTTGTTCCTTTGTTTCTTGTTAATTTACCACTTTAATCTGAGAGAATATCCTAGTTTAATTCTTGTTAATTTACCACTTTAATCTCAGAAAGTTTTATTCTTGTTAATTTAATTAATTAATTTTTGAACATAATTACTGAAACATCGACACTTTAACTTCTTCCAACACTGGTCAGACATTATTTAAATAAATCACACTTGAATGATGTCTTCTGTTTCTCTTTCAGTTGTATCCAGGGAAGTGTACCTGGATCTACACCATTAGTAACATCCTCATGTCTGTATCAGGTAAAGTAAATCATAATTGGATCCTCACTTAGTTTCCTGGGAGTTTCCTGAAGAAAGATAACACTTTAGTTAAAGGCACATTTTGAAGAGCTGCTAACAAAGACATGCTTTAATTAACAGCCTATAGGATTTATTTCTGGTGTGACTCTTGGATTATTTTCACCGCTTTACGTTGCTGTCTGACAGTATTTTCTGACGGGGAACTGAAGTGTTATCTATGCTCTCTTCAAACCCACCACACCCCACTGAAAATACTGTAATTTCACCTCACAGAACACAGTAGTTGCTGGTCTACTGCTAGTTTGTGTTACTGTGTGATCAAGGCAGCGGTGGACCAGCAACTGCTCTGTTCTGTGAGGTAAAATTACAGGTTTTTTCGATGGAGTCTGGAGAGTATACATAACGTTTCAGATCCCCGTCAGAAATATAGACTGACAGCGAAGTATAGTGGTGAAAATATTCTAAATATAGCGTACACTTGAACTGATAATGGTGTTTTTAGGTGTCTAAAATCCATTTAGCTGCTGCCTCCGTCCACAGCAGTTACTTTGCTCCTGTGTTGGTACTCCTGTCTGTTGGGGGGGCGTACCGACCGCCATCGACTGTAATGCACTGACTATGGATCGGTACCTCGTACAACCCCACTTCAGAACATCCGAACTATCCCTTTAATGCATCTGCTGACTGACTTAGCCAGAGTAGCTTCCTTAAAAAACAAAATAAATACTTTAATTTAGCCTTTAAGTGTCTCTCTCTCTTTCCTACAATGTGTTGGCTGTTATTCTTTCATAATCTTTCAACAGATTCGTAACATATGCAGGTGGCAGAAATCAATCAATGGCCCAGTTAAACGTCAGTGGTTGGAGACAGTTTCTCAGAGCACAATTTAGCAAAGAGGAAAGTGGTCAAACTCTGAATTAAAATATAAACATTCCTTTATTTATTACATGTTATTACTTTATCCATCATCTTATTCATTCAGTGACCAGTGATATACATAGAAGTGATGCTAAAACTCTGTGGTTCAGTGGGTGGCATGCTTGCATGTTTGCTGCACGTTTACATGTATATAATATCACATCAGGTGGCAGTTTTGAATGTGAGTGATTCTCTGTCTACTTGTGTGATAAATTAAACATTCAAACTGCGACTGATTGTGTGTTTACAGGTAAATCTTCGCAGCTTCACTCCCATACACTGAAGGAGTTGTACGAACAGGCTCGGAGAGACCAGAGGATGGTTTCCTTGCCGACTCACAGACTGTTACCAAGGTAACATGAGACTCTTTCTCTTGTTTGATTAGAGAAGTTTTGTCTGATACAGAAAACATTTGCTGGTTCCAGTTCAAAATGATATTATACAGTATGTGTTTATGCTTTTTGTCTTCAGGAAATGTGCAGTGACGAGTAAAATACCTGATACCAAAGGCTGCAGGACCTGCACAGTTGGTGAGACAAAATACTGAATTATGGCAACAACAAATGTTATAGAGCACACGGGATTAATATACAGAAATGATATGGCTACATAACAGAGATGACAAACACTTACAACCAAATATATATAACAACAACAATAAATAGTAAAAATAGCATGAATGTATGTTTGTGTTTGTGAGGGGGATATTGGTTTAAACATCTAGATGGACTCCTGAGCAATAGCAATCAATTAGGGATGCTAACCAATGACCCTGACCTTAACCGATTATTAACCGTTAACCAACAAGATCAGCTGCAGTATATGAGCACAACAGACAAGTGAGTCAACAGTTCACCATCAGGAGAGTAACTGTAGCAGCCACGGTGCTGCGTTCACTGTCTCCAGTTCACCGTCAGCAGAGTAACTGTAGCAGCCACGGTGCTGCGTTCACTGTCTCCAGTTCACCGTCAGCAGAGTAACTGTAGCAGCCACGGTGCTGCGTTCACTGTCTCCAGTTCACCGTCAGGAGAGTTATTGTAGCAGCCACGGTGCTGCGTTCACCGTCTCCAGTTCACCGTCAGGAGAGTTATTGTAGCAGCACGGTGCAGCGTTCACTGTCTCCAGTTCACCGTCAGCAGAGTAACTGTAGCAGCACGGTGCTGCGTTCACTGTCTCCAGTTCACCGTCAGGAGAGTTATTGTAGCAGCCACGGTGCTGCGTTCACTGTCTCCAGTTCACCGTCAGGAGAGTTATTGTAGCAGCACGGTGCTGCGTTCACTGTCTCCAGTTCACCGTCAGCAGAGTTACTGTAGCAGCCATCAGACTGATGCCTCCGTGCACCAGACGCTGACGGGCACTTACCAAACGGCGATATTTGACGAGTTGGGTTTCATCTGAAAATATGACCAAATATACTTATCAGTCACAGTGACTTATAAACAAAGTGTCTCTAATATAAGCCTGCTTCAAATAAAGGCCTGGTACCGTCTGTGTTTGTGGTAATAAACTGTATTAACAGTGAATGAGGCAGATTGCTGTACAGCAGACTGTGTTGACGGTTTGTCTCCTGCAGGCGGTAACTCACAGCGAGGCTGTGTGTTCCTGTGCTGTGGTCTGGAGGCCAGTGTAGTCCTGCTGCAGTGGTACGAGCCCATGCACAAGTTCATGCTCATTAAGGTATGTGGATCAAGTAAACCTTGGACTGTTGTGTACTCTCTATATTTCAGGAAGGTAGAAGTTAACCTTCTGAACCTTTTATTTACTCAAGTACTGTAAACTGTTTCTCAGGTATGATGGGTGGAAGTCACAGAAATGCATTGATATAAATAGAGGCAATACATGTGAATTGAGAAATGGAGGGATGAATTATGAAGTGATTTGATTCATTTAAAGCTGATTTGACTAAAACAGTTGTGATATAATGAAAACGGATCATTTTCATGATGTGCTCATGTGTAACTGCATCACAGTCTCAGCTTTTTCTCCAGGGGGGTCAAACTCATTCATCCCGGTCCACATCAGCATTATGTTACCCTCAAAGGGCCAGTCGTAATTGTAAGACTATATAAATATATCTACACTTGAACATATTACAAAATTGGCTCTGCATTTGATTATCAATAGTTGTAGTAATAATTTATTTAATAACTAGCTCTGAAAGCAGAAGTCTTGGAAAAATAACTGCAAGCAGAAATATTGCACAATTAAGTAAAAAAATGAGTTCGGTAACAAAAACACATGCTTGTGCATCAATATATCTGCATGTACATCGACACAAAAATACTGTATGTACACACTCACATTTCTATGTGTTATTATAACATAAATCCCATAAATTTATGAGATTCAGAAACCCTCATCATTACTCATCCATCAAAGATCAAAATACCTCTCAAGTGAATAATAAAGGTCTTTTTTTACCATCACACAAACTTAATGGTGGGAGTTGAGAGGGGCCGAACTACAGTCCAGCAGATCAATGTGTTCTGATCTAACGTTCAGTCGGTGGCATATAAACTGTCAGTGTTCAACAGCTGATCTGATGACAGTGGTGTGACATACTTAGCTCCGTGTTTGGTGTGGAAGTGCCGCCGTACATTGTATTCCATTATGGGACATGTAGTTTAAGATAAGATGAACCTTTATTAAGATAAGACACAGTACTTCTGTAAAGCAACATAGAATTGTATGATAAGCATCATGTATTCTCTGCAAGCCCTCACGGGCCACATAAAATGAGGTGCCGGGCCAGATTTGGCCCACGGGCCTTGAGTTTGACACGTGTTGTATATTAAGCGAGAGAGTAAACAGGAACACCATAACAAACTGTGATGAAAGAAAACCTGTGAATTCATTAGGAAAATACAACAATATGTGCAAGTTGAGATGACGTATTGTGTGATGCTATGAGCTCATCTTTGGTTTTATTGAGCTGTTAACACTGACAGCAGCTAATAAAATGACTGCTGGCGGGGATATAAAGCATTTTATGGTCAATATTAAATTTAAGAGCTAGCTTTAGACCTTTGACCATAAAATAGTTTTGAGAGCAGACCCTCAGTTTAGCACCACGCCGTGGCTTGAATTTCCTTGAATGAAACATTTAACCTGTCTGCTTCGCTTGCTGCCCTGAGATGAAAACGCACCCAGAGATGTTTAACAGGAAATTAAACTTTCATGCTTGCAGCATTTTGACTTCCCGCTGCCCAGCCCTCTGCGGGTGTTTGAGATGGTGACGGTGCCCCAGCAGGAGTACCCACTGGTGTGTATCGGCGTCTCTCGGAGGTCCAGTCACAACCTGCCCGTCACGGTAGAATACATCAACCTCAACTCCAACACGTCCTGGTTCACCAACTATGGCCTGGGTGGGTTGATTTACGTCCATTATAAAGACTTTAGCTGCACCATAATCTGAATTCACAGCATTTAATTCATCCTTAAAATGTCTCTTTTTACTTCAATGTGTGGCTGTTTTATTATTTCATAATCTACCAACAGATTGTAGTTTTAGCTCCGTGAACATTTCTAGATATAATGTCTTTTGTTGAGTTAAACATCAGTGGTTGGAACCAAAATCAGAGTTAAAGGGATAGTTCAGGTGTTTTGAAGTAGGGTTGTATGAGGTACTGGTTCATAGTCTGTGTATAACCGACAGTAGATGGAGTTTGGAGAAGCAGACGGGAGTAAAATGGTGTACTGCTGTGGACGGAGGCAGCTGATAAACGCATTTTAGAAAAATCAATATCACTTTAAGTGTTTGCAGTATTTAGAATATTGTCACTGCTATATCTTGCTGCCAAACAGCCCTTTCAGTCGGAGAACTGGAGCCATTGTATCATCTATGCTCTCGCCAAAGCCACCAGACTCCATTGACAAAAACAGTAATTTTACCTTGCAGAACACAGGAGTTGCTGTTCTATCGCTGCCTCAATCGGTTTTTGTTAATGGAGTCTTTGGTGAGAGCATGGATGGATAGAGTGGCTTCAGTTCCCTGTTATAAAGGTCTGTCTGACAGCGAGGTAAAGCGGTGGAAATATTCTAAATATAGCGAACACGTAAACTGATATTTGAGTCTTTTAGGTGTCTAAAACATGTTTAGCTGCTGCCTCCGTCCACAACAGTACAGCTTAACCTAGGAAATACACTGACTGTGGCTCAGTCACTTCAAAACACCTGAACTGTCCCTTTAAGCACAAGCAAAGAGGAAAGTGATCAAAATCTGTTTGAAAATATAGATATTCCTCAATTTATCATATTTCTATTCCTTTGTTCATCGTCTTATTCGAGATGTTTGACAGTCAGACACAACACTGTGATCTGGATTCCCAGCAAACATTTGATGCTGTTGTTTTTTGTTGTTGTTGTTGTTGTTGTTTTGTAGGCGTTGTTGCTGTGTCTGTTTGTCTGTTTATTATTTAGTCTATATTTTGGAGCCCTGCTAACTTCCACAAAAGCAATAACAATATAATAAATTATATAAACTATTTAAAATCACTAAACACTCAATAAAACAAGCCAAATTTAAGATCAGAAAATATGTGAAATGTTTCTAAAATAAAAAAAACAACAACTATCTACAAATCCACAGTAACAATAATAATAATAATAATAATAATAATAATAATAATGTGTGTGTTCTTGCAGAGAGACCTTGCCCAGATGTAGTTCAAGTAAACCAGTTAAACAGTAGCTCGCTGCTCGTCCTCATAGAAAGTAAGTATTACTATCTATCATTAATATTACAGTACTCACAATACTGAACATTATTTCAGCTACATAAAACACAAATGTCTTTATGTATTTGTATCTGTTTGGTCATCGTATTATGGGACTTATTGTGGTGTTACTTAATCCTATTTCTGCAGCAGCTTCCTGTTTACATCTCTGTATACATATATTTTACATTTACTACATTTCTGTTTACATTACAGTTTATTCACCTTGAAATTACTGTACACCCGTCTACCACAAACATATTATTTCATTTTGTATATGTTATGTTTTATCCCTATATCTTAATGTCTTAGATTCTCAGTTTTACCTGCATGTTCTTTCTTTTTATCCATATTTAACGAGCATTGTTGGAGGGAGCCTGAGATCTAAGATTTTCTTGTAATTGTGTGTAATGTGACAATAAATAGCTTCAAGTTTGTACAAATAATCACAAAAAATGCAGTTTTGCAAGATATTAGAAGCAGGGTGGGTGATGTTCAGAAACTAGCAAGAAAACTCAACAGAAAAACCCTGCCAGTGTCGCCAGCTCTTTCCCAATGAAAGTAACAGCACTAGCTCCAAAAGTCCCTAAATCTAGTGAGAAAGTCATCAAGTCGGCAACACTGATAATCCTTCGCTTCAGGCCTCCCTCTAAAGCCCAAAATTATCGTAATGAAAGAAAGATATTCCTTTATTAGTCCCACAGTGGGGAAATTCAGTTTTACACTCTGCTGTTCACACAGTACATGCGTCAATGGAGAGATGTCAGAGTGAGGGGGCTGCTCCTGACAAGCGCCCAGAGCAGTTGGGGGTTTGGTGCCTTGCTCAGGGGCACCTCGGCAGTGCCCAAGAGGTAAACTGGCACCTCTCCAGCAACCAGTTGGTCTTGGTCCATGGGGGATTTGAACCCAGGTCCTCCGCATCCTAACCCAAGTCCTTACGGACTGAGCTACTGCCGCCCCCAAACAATGCATTGGCCGGGAATCGAACCCGGGTCAACTGCTTGGAAGGCAGCTATGCTAACCACTATATGGTTATACTTTATGGTATAGTGGTTAACATAGCTGCACATAATGAACGTGAATGGCAAACGTGGTTATTGAGAAAGCACAATGAGAGCACGCCGGCCGGTCCAGTCGTTACATTCAGGCTGAATGAAATGATCGAACAAGTTTCTTACAGTCCTGCCACAGTCGACACAGATACCACATCTTTCTTTTCACAGCATTTGATTTATTGATTGCTGTCAGGATGTAAAAATAATTTCAACTACCGGTAATATAACAAAAACTGATCCTAAAATCTTAACCAACTCTGTCTTTATTAGATCTTAACCCTCTGAGACCCCCAATAGAGCCGTTTTAGTCTTTTTAGGGGGGTCCAGGGGGTCTTTAGGGGCAGCCAGCTGGTCAGCAGTAGAAGTGGTGTGTATCATCTGAAAGCTGGGAACCTGGAGATTAATGTGAGATACAGCTCAAATTGTTCTAGTCATTGATCTGAAATAAACATGAATTGAATAAATAATAAATTATTTAAATTTCATTGTAGAAGTGTATAAGGGTTTAGAAAATTATGATAGAAGTATATGATGATCATCCCCATGCTCTATTATGTCTCATCAGTTGTTGCAGCAATTTTTGGGGCTGATACCATTTGTTACAGATTTGGTGCCAAATTTAACCATTTTTACTGATAAAAATGATCAATAATCCCTCCAAAATACCAGGAACACCACAGAAAAAAAGCCATGCTGTGATTTGGGATTTTCGGTGATTAGATGGTGAGCGCTTGTGATGTGTAAACTGCTCAGAAACCTCCTTACTGTCAGTGTAGCTGGGAAAGCCATCCATCCTCTGAATGCTCCAGGTCTCTAGTTACCAGGATGTAGTAGTAGTAGTAGTAGTAGTAGTAGTAGTAGTAGTAGGGTCTCTAGTTTGTGGCTGTAAAGTTTCATGAGGCTGTGATTATCCTAGAGGTCACCTCAGGTCATTTTATACAGAGGTCAAGTTTAAAAAACGGTCTCACTACAATGAAATGGCTCCTATGGGGACTAACATCAGCACACATGAACACAGCTGGACTCGTTGGATCCACCAGAGTCTCAGCTTTACAGTGAGACCCAGTTTATGAGCTTCAACACTGTTTAGGGACCCCAGTATGCAGAAATATTCAAATATGCCATTTTTATTCACATATCTTGAGGTCAGAGGTCAAGGGAGCCCTTTATAAATGGCAATGTCACTTTTTCCTCAACAAAATTTAGCCTAACGTACTGAACTATTACTATTTAACCTTGTTACTGACAAGATAGTATGACATGGTTGGTTTCAAATGATGTCTGTAGCTTCTCTCCAGTTTAAAACTGAACCTGCTACAGTCACCTGCAGGGCTACCTACCGTAACTGCTCCACATGATAATGCTGTTTTTAAAGTTAAATTTAATGTCTAGTCTGGATCTATAATAGTAAACCCTACATTATGTTCTGTGTACTCGTACTGCTACAGTCTGTGGTATCTCTCCTCCACAGAGTCGGTTCTTATAGTCGGTCTGGACGGGGAATTGAAGAGCAACAGGCCTCCAACTCATGAGACCACCTTCTCTCATGATGTTGAGTCAATAGGTGAGAACATTTACTCAGCAGTATATTTACTATAAGTGCTGTACTTTAGTAGAGTATTTTCATTTTATGCTTCTTTCTACTTCTACTCCACTGTACTGAAGGATGAACTGTTCCTTTATATGTTGAGAAAATCCGTCTGAAGCGACACAAACTCAAACTTAAAAAGCCTGACGCATTGCTGCAGATTAAACTAACAGGATACAAAGGAGTTAAATGATCTAATGGACCATGATGCATTGCTGGATAAACTAACAGTATATAAAGGAGGTAAATGATTTTATAGACCATGATGCGTTGCTCAGATTAAACTAACAGGATATAAAGGAGGTAAATGATCTCATAGACCAGGGGTCGGGAACCTTTTTGGCTGAGAGCCATGAACACCACATATTCTTAAATGTAATTCTGTGAGAGCCATACAATCTGTTTAAAACTAAATACAAGAAAATGTGTGCATTTTATGTAATACCAACACTTTTAAAGTACAAAAAGTCTCTGCATTCTTTTTAATAACAAGCAAAGCAGATAGATAGATAGATAGATAGATAGATAGATAGATAGATAGACACAATGGCATGTATGTTTGCCACTTTCCCACTGAAATTGGTTTGACACTGTGTTTTTGAACACAGATGGACCCGCTATCAATCGGTGTTTGTCCCTTTTCCCAGGGGGCAGAACCAGCAGGTCTCTCCCCCGCTAGCGAGCTGCGTCGCCTCCCTTTTAACCGCCGCGTGTCTGCTGACGTCATCGCGCTGAGAACGTGTATATTTAGTGCAACAGAATCGCTGGTCCCTTTGACCCCAGTATATGTGACCCCAGTATATGTGACCCCAGTATATGTGACCCCAGTATATGTGTATGTAGACTGGGTCCCCCTTGGTTCTGAATTTATGCTACCAGTTATTTTAAGCCAAACTACAATCTTCTCCTTAATCTAGACATACAACATAGACAATCCATATGGCAAAAATAATACATATAATGTCAACATATGTGAGAGGGTGGATCCAGGAGGATGTCGAGCAGCTTCCTGGCATCACCAAACAGATATAGCCACAACACAACCTCCTCTCCATGCCAGGTAGAGCCAGAGCAACATGACCTTGGCGACGGCCATAAACCCAAATGGTGATAAAGAAAGATATTTTCATAAGACCATATCATTAATTGCTGAGGGCAGAATTTAAAAATGAGTGTTTCATGATTCATTGTTGCACTTTTGATTATCACAAAAACACATTTTTACCAGTCTACCTTTTAATGCAAATGTCCACCGCACAGTAGAACATGTTGCTCCCTGCAGTCAACTGTAATATTAATAATCTTTCAAATATTTAATTTACATTATAACTGCAGTGGGAACCGGTCTGACAATGTGACATGTAGCCTCAGGTGACTCAGCAGTGGACAGGTGTATCACATCAGTTTGACACCTTCATGAGATCAGAAAAGGTGATCATTCACATCCACATCAGGTCACAGAGACTTTATCAACAAATACCAAGATGACAACGACCAAAACCAAAGATGGCAACGGCCAAAAACCACATCCATTGACATCCACATCAGATCACGATGGTGCCTTCAAGTGAGGTCGTGTTTACCGTGTTTACAAGATGGGAAGTCGTGTACACAATGTGCTTGGTGTTCAAGTGGTTAAGTTGTCAAGAACGACGCTGCTGAGTAACAGCAATATTAATGTTACTGTCTGAGTCTGAAACCACAGAGGCTGACAATTGAGCAAGTGTTACCGGCACCAGACCGAGGGGATATCTGGACCGGCAGCAAGGGCTACACAGGCGAGGAATCACAGTGCAGCCAAGATATAAACGCTGTAGATGGCTGTACATCAATAGAGAGAGGACGAAAGTTAGCGTCTTGCATCAGCCACAGGTTGTTTATTTCTGACCACAATTTCATAAAGTCTTCTTATATATCGTTTTATGGCTTTGTTGGAAAGCACTTTGGGAGCCTTTTGGCTATTGTGAAGCGCTATATAAATAAACTTTGATTGATTGAATGGTAGGATTTTTACTTGTAGTGGCGTACTTTCGGTGTTTTTGTAGTTACGTCAGTAAAGGATCTGAATGCTTCTTCCACAGCTGCTGACCAGGGTTGGTATGAATGTAGATGATTAAAGCCCAGCATTGACTCTCTGTGTGTCTGTTCAGTGTACTTTGAGGACACGCTGCTGGCGGTGTGGCGTCACGGCTGGCAGAGGAGAGGAAAAGGTTTCACTGAGGTGCTGGAGGAAACCGCCGACCCCAGAAAGATCTACAGACTCGTGCAGTCAGACAGGTACAGCAAACTGTGGTGTTCATGTGTGGTTGCTTGGAGTTTTAGATAGTTTGTGCAGGTGGCGCTCTTTTATTAGGGTTAGGGTTAGGCTGTTAATTTTGTGGCTGATCGGTGAAAACTCCACTCTGACCTTCCTGACCTTCTTAATGCAGGATGGTCGTCTTGGAGACGCGTCAGACTGAGGACCCGTTGGGGCTGTCCAACCTGTACGTCCTGGAAATCGCTGAGAACTACGTCATGCTGCCCTGACTCTCCTGTCTGCTGGCGCACGGCATCATGGGAAACTCCCTCTTGTATATGAACGCTGCCACACAGGAATATTGCATCATTAACTCTCACGGACATGGACGCCACAGTATTTTATTTTCTAATGGGAGGATGTTGCATTTTCATACTGACCAAAGAGGATTGTTGTGTTTATCTATCCAGTCTGGGGGAGTCTGCTCTTATTTATGCTGATTTCAACTTGTGAGATCCAGAACGACCTCCAGAATCCAGACATCTGAGAAAAACCCTAAATGACCAGTGAAGGAAGGTCCTCCTCCAACACTAAAGAGGAGTATCTACTGAAATGATGATGAATGGCGTCCAGAAGATGTCACATTAAGGACTGGATGGACTCATGCTGAGTAGTTTGTAATCTGAGATAAACACTTCTCACTGATCTTACTTTGTAATAAATTTAATTAACACAAGATGAGGTGAACTGTGCTGATCTTGGAGTGGAAGTGTTTAATGTGAATGGATTTGGTGACATCCTGATCTTTATTTCCATAGATACACCAATTTTTATACAACCATCTATTTCAAAAACTAGACATATTAACGGTATGATGTGTATCTCAAAAACTAAAGCCTTTTTTGGGATTTGTTCCTCTGTTATTAATTAACTGAGTATGTCACACAGCTAGTGCTACCTGTGTGTGTCCACCCGTTAATGTGAGCATGTGTTGCTATAAAGAACAAGCTATATAATATTTCAACTGACTCTGCAGTGAATTTTTTTCAGTTTGTCCTTCGCTGCTTTATGAGATTTGTGCCGGCAAGGCACATGTACTTTTTACACCAGTGAATTTATTTGATTAGTTACTTTGCAGATTCACATTAATAATACAAAATATAAATCAACTAATAAATTATGATGTCTTATTATAGGTTAAACCACCCAGCTGTATATGATGTGATTAAAATGAGCTCCACCTTCACCAGCTGCAATATTAAAGTGATTAATGACTGAAAACATGAATGCATCACCAATTATAATCCGTTTGATCCATTTGTGTCATTTTCTGAAATGGGCCACTCTGCGTAATGAGTGCTTTTAGTAACACTTTCACTTTCACTTAAGTTTTTGAATGCAGGACTTTTGATAATAATACTACTAATAGATCAATACTACTACAACAACTACTACTACTACTACTACTACTAATAATAATAATAATAATAATAATATAACCATATTATTGATAATATAATAATAATTCCCCGAATTTCCCTCCGGGGGATTAATAAAGGTTCATCTTATCTTATCTTATCTTATCTTATAATTATTAGTAGTGGTAGTAATTGCAGTAGTAGTGGCAGTATTATGATTGATTGAATATAACAAGTTATTATTATTATTATTATTATTATTAATAATAATAATAATAATAATAATAATGATAATATAATAATAATTATTAGTAGTGGTAGTAATTGCAGGAGTAGTGGCAGTATTATGATTGATTGAATATAACAAGTTATTAATAATAATAATAATAATAATAATAATAATAATAATAATAATATAACCATATTATTGATAATATAATAAGAATTATTAGTCGTGGTAGTAATTGCAGGAGTAGTGGCAGTATTATGATTGATTGAATATAACAAGTTATTATTAATAATAATAATAATAATAATAATATTTTTACAGTGTGGTACTACTGCTTCTACTTCAGTAAAAGTACTTGTTCCACCGCAGTATCAGGGTGTAGTGGTGGTAGAAATATGAAGTTGCATAAAAAGTGAAATCCTTGTGTAAATTACAAGCAGCTCGTTACTGTGAACCACGTGTTAAAGGTGGTGTTGTCGGGTGTGATGGGAGGTTAAATGGGGGTACATGAGGCGTGCTTCCCGGGGCCGGGTCGGGTCGGGTCGGGTCGGGCCGGGTGCCCTCTCTTTACCCCCCGACTCCTCAGTGCGCAGCGCCAGCAGGCCGGACCAGCAGCAGCCGACGCATCGTCATCTCACGTACTTTACGCACGCTGGATGAACGGAGACCCGGTCGAGGAGGATGCTTACACCGGCTCATGAGGGCTTTCTCTCGGGCTTTATTTACCAGGTAGCAGCGGTATGGTCGCCGGTACTGGTGTAAAATGCACGGGAGCAGACCGGGGGTGCTGGTCGGCCTAGCTGATCTCGGCTGCTCCGCTTCGCCTCTCCCATTTTTATTCTAGTACTTTTTTATCGTGGTGATTTTATTTCCAGGTCAAAATCTCAGTTTCCTGTGCGGCTTGTTTGTACTAAAAATGGCCGGAGATGGCGGCGCTCTGAAGGATATCAATGAGATTAAATCCCAGTTCCGGACCAGGGAGGGTTTCTACAAGCTGCTCACCCTCTCAGACTCGCAGCAGCGGGGCGGGCTGCCGCGGGGTCCGTCTGCCGGAGCCACGCTGGGCCCCGGGGTCGGACCCGGACCGATACCCGGCGGAGGGGTCGGGCTGCTGCAGGGGCCCGGGGCTGCCGCTGCCGCCGCCGCCGCCGCCTCCTCCTCCAATGCCGCAGCCAACTCCTCTCCGGCGGGCTTCCTGCCGCCGGTCCGGGTCTCCATGGTCAAGCTGCAGCCTGAAGACCCGAGCGAGGAGTCGGAGCGGGTGTGCTTCAACATCGGACGGGAGCTGTATTTCTACACGTACACCAACATCAAGAAGGTGAGCCTGTTCTCCTCCTCTCCTCCTCTCCTCCTCCTCTCCTCTCCTCCTCTCCTCCTCCTCTCCTCTCCTCCTCCTCTCCTCTCCTCTCCTCCCCCCCCCCCCCCCCCCCCCCCCCCCCCCCCTCCCCTCCCCTCCCCCCCCCCCCCTCCCCTCTCCTCCTCCTCTCCTCTCCTCCACGGTGACACACTGGATGGTCAAGGTTAGCTTAACATGCTAGCCTGCTGTGCTAACGGATGCTGTTAGCTCTGATTTCATCATCTGCACACACCGAGGAGCCGAGCCCGCACACCGAGGCTCTCTGCCCGCACACCGAGGCTCTCTGCCCGCACACCGAGGAGCCGAGCCCGCACACCGAGGCTCTCTGCCCGCACACCGAGGAGCCGAGGACCAGTAGGTGTTATACAAGGATGTGAGTGAACCCACGGAGGATGGAGCTTCATGGGCAGGAAGCTCTGGCTTCACTGCCTTCACTGGTACTGGTACTGGTCCTTTCACTGGTACTGCTACTGGTCCTTTCACTGGTACTGCTACTGGTCCTTTCATTGGTACTGCTACTGGTCCTTTCACTGGTCCTTTCACTGGTACTGCTACTGGTCCTTTCACTGGTACTGCTACTGGTCCTTTCACTGGTACTGGTACTGGTCCTTTCACTGGTACTGGTACTGGTCCTTTCACTGGTCCTTTCACTGGTACTGCTACTGGTCCTTTCACTGGTACTGCTACTGGTCCTTTCATTGGTACTGCTACTGGTCCTTTCACTGGTACTGGTACTGGTCCTTTCACTGGTCCTTTCACTGGTACTGCTACTGGTCCTTTCACTGGTACTGCTACTGGTCCTTTCACTGGTACTGCTACTGGTCCTTTCACTGGTACTGCTACTGGTCCTTTCACTGGTACTGCTACTGGTCCTTTCACTGGTCCTTTCACTGGTACTGCTACTGGTCCTTTCACTGGTACTGCTACTGGTCCTTTCACTGGTCCTTTCACTGGTACTGCTACTGGTCCTTTCACTGGTACTGGTACTGGTCCTTTCACTGGTCCTTTCACTGGTACTGCTACTGGTCCTGGTCCTTTCACTGGTAACATTACTTGTACTGGTATTGGTCCATTCACTGGTACCGTTACTAGTACTGGTCCTGGTCCATTCACTGGTACCATTACTGGTACTGTTAGTGGTCCATTCACTGTTACTGGTATTGGTACTGGTACTTTCACTGGTACCGTTACTTGCACTGGTACTGGTCCATTCACTGGTCTTGTTACTGGTACTGGTCCATTCACTGTTACTGTTACTGGTCCATTCACTGGTCTTGTTACTGGTACTGGTCCATTCACTGTTACTGGTACTGGTCCATTCACTGTTACTGATACTGGTCCATTCACTGGTCTTGTTACTGGTACTGGTCCATTCACTGTTACTGTTACTGGTCCATTCACTGGTCTTGTTACTGGTACTGGTCCATTCACTGTTACTGTTACTGGTCCATTCACTGGTCTTGTTACTGGTACTGGTCCATTCACTGTTACTGGTACTGGTCCGTTCAGTGTGTCTCTTTGCTTTGATACTCTTTGCTGATACCAAGTACAGACCTGATACCTGCTATGTAGTGATGTACAGTATAAGCAGTGGTGGAATGTAAGTACATTTACTCGTGTACTGTGTAGAAGGGAAAATTCAAGATACCACATCTGTGGAAAGAAACATCAGCGACTCTGAATCTCGTTTGATGCCCTTTTTCCTTTATTCTGACGCCTGATGTTTACCTCTGAAAAATGTTTTTCTGTCAAACTCTGCTGTAGCCGCCCTGGAAATATCTCCATGTGACTTTCTCCTCGTCTACGCTTGGCGATCATCTGTCAAAATATAAATTACAAAATGACAAATGGGGCCCAGAAATGTTGGCGACATTGTCAGCAGATGTTTGTAACCTTGATAAATTGTGTTAGTGTGGATTCTTGCTTTTAAATGACTTTTGTGGAACAAATGAAACCCCGTCAACTCCTTCCCTCTATTTTCAGAGGGGTGGAGGACGGGATGCTCAGATAAAGTCAGCAGTAGATGTCACGTAGAAGTGGTGAACACCTGAAAGGTGGTATCCTGAAGATTAATTTGAGATGCAGCTCAGCACTGTGTCAAGTTCTTCTGTCATTAATAAGAAATAAAAAATAATAATTGAAATAAATAGTGACATTGTATAAGTGTAGAACATGATGATATAAATTTGCGATGCCATTCCCATGCTCTGTCATGTCAATTGTTAGGTTGATATTTTCATTTCTTCTTTCTCTTACACAGTGTTGGCGCAAAATTTATCATTTTTTATCACTGGAGAATTGATGAAAATGATCAATAATCCCTCCAAAATACCACGTTAAGACACCAAGACCTTGAGAAACACCATAGAAAAAGTGGGATATGGGATCAAAACGTTTTGACATTTTAAGATTTCTGAAATAATTGCATTTTTTTGCAGTTGGATGACGAGCACTTCTGTTGCTCAGAAACCTCCTGATTGTCAGTCTAACTAGGAAAGCCGTCCGTCCTCTGAATGCTCCAGGTCTCTAGTTTCATGAGGCTGTGATTATCCTAGAGGTCACCACAGGTCATTTTATAAGGTCTCACCACATGAAGTGGGCATGTCTGTAAAGGGGAGATTGGTGGGGACCCAGAGAACCCATTTACATTCACACATCTGGAGGTCAGAGGTCAGGGGACCCCTTTGATAATGTTCATGCCACTTTCCCCTTAGTGTGACCTGGTAGGTACCAACGGATTCCTCAGGTTTACTAGTTTCATATGATGCTTGAAAACTGTCGATGATTTGCTTCTTTTCTTTCCATCTCGTCTCATCTGCAGGCTGTAGACCTCAGCAAGCCGATAGACAAGAGGATCTACAAGGGAACTCAGCCAACATGTCACGACTTCAACCAGTACTCTGCCACAGCGGAGAGCGTCGCTCTCATCGTGGGCTTCTCAGCCGGACAGGTCCAGTATCTGGACCCCATCAAGAAGGAAACCAGTAAACTCTTCAACGAGGAGGTACTCTGTTTGTCTGTGTGTTGATTAAAGCCTGTTTCAACACAACAGAAGTCATTCTTGTATTGATTTCTTTGGCCTAGATGTTGCCTAGATGTCTTCAGTGTTGCTTTCACTTTGTTTGACTGCGTCTCCTGAACGGCCTCTTTCCTTTTAATGGGATTCCCCATCAAATTTAGCAGATTGGGGGTGTAAATCTACTGATACAAATAGAAAAAGTACTAAAATAAACACCTAAATGTGTATTTTGGATGTTTTCTTTCCACTAGTCTGAAAGAAAACATGTTATGAAAAAAACTCAAAATGGATTAGTGTGGCGTCACACCTAAAGTGTAGATATTAAATAGTAAATCTGCATTTTTACTCTTCTCTTTTCATTATTTCATCTCTTCTATTGCTCCTAATTGCATATTTTCTCTAATTTTTTTTCTCGTCCTTGTCGTTCCTGTTTTCCAGAGGTTGATAGACAAATCCAAGGTGACGTGCCTAAAATGGCTGCCCAAGTCAGAGAACCTGTTCCTGGCCTCCCACGCCAGCGGCCACCTCTACCTCTACAACGTTGACCACCCGTGTGGCACCACGGCGCCGCAGTACTCTCTGCTCCGACAGGGAGAAGGCTTCGCCGTCTACGCCTGCAAAACCAAGACGCCGCGCAACCCGTTGTTACGATGGGCTGTGGGAGATGGAGGCCTCAACGAGTTCGCTTTCTCCCCGGATGGCATGCACGTGGCGTGCGTGGGTCAGGACGGCTGCCTGCGCGTCTTCCACTTTGACTCGATGGAGCTCCAGGGGGTGATGAAGAGCTACTTCGGCGGGCTGCTGTGCGTGTCATGGAGCCCCGATGGGAAATATCTCGCCACAGGCGGAGAGGATGACCTGGTTACCGTCTGGTCATTTGCAGAAAGCCGCGTGGTTGCGAGAGGTCACGGCCACAAGTCCTGGGTCAATGTGGTGGCGTTTGACCCCTTCACGACCTCCCTGGAAGATGAGGAGCCTATGGAGCTCAGCGGCAGCGAGGAGGACCTCCACCAGGGGACACCAAATAACTCCATGCACTTCGGCCGGGTCCGGACGAGCAGCACGTTGTCGCGCCTTTCTCGGCACAGCTCTAAAGGCGGCGGCTCGGCGTCCGTCACATACCGGTTTGGCTCGGTGGGGCAGGACACCCAGTTCTGTCTGTGGGACTTGACGGATGACGTGTTGTATCCACGCCTGCCGCTGTCCCGCGCCTTCACTAACACTTTTGGACCCTCGCTGTCCAACTCTGGCAGCGGGGGGGTCAACAGCACCTCAGGTGGGGGAGGAAGTGGAACGGTTGAGGGGCACCATCATCCGCCCAACACCAACACCGGCACCACCAACCCACCAACGCTCCCCTTACCGCTGCCTCGCTCCCTCTCCCGCTCCAACTCTCTGCCCCACCCTGCCGTGGCGAATGCCTCCAAGGGCCAGGGTGCCTCAGAGGGCGGCGGGGGAGGAGGAGGAGGTGGAGGGAGCAGCGTCGGAGGAAACAGCACCCCATTCAGTATTGGCCGCTTTGCCACGCTGTCACTCCAGGAACGTAAGTCGGACAAGTCGGGCTGCAGCAGCGGCGTGGAGAAGGAGCACAAGAGGTACCACAGCCTGGGTAACATCAGCAAAAGCAATGATAAGATCAACGTGGCGCCGAGGAGCAACCGCCTGGATGCCGCCAAGGTCCTGGGCACCACACTGTGCCCGCGCATGTACGAGGTGCCGCTGCTGGAGCCGCTGGTGTGCAAGAAGATTGCACATGAGAGGCTGACGGTCCTGGTGTTCATGGACGACTGCATCATCACGGCCTGCCAAGAGGGTCTCATCTGCACCTGGGCACGGCCGGGGAAAGCGGTAAGTCCTCAATTCACTCTGACAACTAACAACTATGGATTACTATTACTTTCATTATTAAACAATAATGGTGGTTTTTAACTCATTGATTTATCATTCTGTCAATTAAATGTCAGTAAATAGTGAAATAATATACAATAACAGCATAACATACAATGACTGTGTTCTCCTCAAAGCCACCAGTCTCCATTGGAAGTCATTTTTTCTTGCACCTTGGAAAACACATTTCAAACTCAACAGAAATTAAATAAAACTCATAAAACCCATCTTGGTTAATCTTTCCACTGTTCCAACAACCAAAACAAACAAAAACAAACAAAAATAAACCCTAAATTCAGAGTTAGATGTGAAAATATGCTGACAAATATGCTGTTTTTCCCCGCTGTACTGTTGTTGAGGATTGCCAATTTCTCAACTTTGTTCAACAACAGATTTTGGTGGACCGCTGAGGTGAAATGACTGAAAGTTTATTTTCCTTATTTCTAAATCGGGGGACAAGAAATGCACATAGGATTGTGGGTGTTTTACAAGTGAGGAGAATGCACACCTGCATCCTTTAAAGTCCTAACGAAGGACTCAGTCCTCGGTTTGATTCAAAGGATGCTCGACATTGGAGGAGTCCTTCGGTGGGGTTCGGTGATGTAGCCACAGATATAAAACAGTAGATGCAACATTACGTCATAACTAATGGGATAATCGTCTGCTATCTGACCTGGGTGTTGTTTGTATTTGCCACCTATGGGCAGTGACTGGTTATCGGCTGTACTAACTGTAGTATGGAGTAGATGAGAGATTTATTTTCTCCTTATAGCTCAACTAAAACTTCAAAAAGTCAGTGAACAAGCTAACCTAATCTTTAGCTACCGTTCAGCGGACCAGCTGTGTTCTAATGGTGCCATCAAATGGGGTCGTGTTTACCTTGTTTACAAAATGGGAAGTCGTGAGCACGATATGCGCCACTATAAGCCAAAAGACTGAATTTACTTCTACACAATAGGCATTGCTTAATGTAGTATATTAGCCAAAAATGAGCCGTTTTTGGCTGCTGTAGTTCTAACCATAGCCTGTAGTGGTCCAGCGCATTGCATTGTGGGATACATTAGTCAAGGTAGACTGGTCCGATGCAGACTGTAGCTTTTCTCTGAATCAGTACGACATCCAGGTATTTTTGGCACACTGTAGATTTTGCTTTTGTTCGCATACTACGTTCTACATTTTGGCCTCGTCAGTATGTACTACTAGTACAGATGAGGTTTAGCCTCGGTTGATGCTTGGCAGACATACTTCCCAACCCTCCTAATTTTCCCCAGAGAATCACGTTTTCACTTCCCTCTCTGGTTTCCTCCCGGGGTCATAATGCTCCCGTAACACTCCTGATTTATGATAAATGTCGGCACCTTTTTTTTTCCTCTCCGTTGTCTCAGCCTGCTTTTGGTGCTGCACTGTTTCCACCCGGGTGACAGTACAGCTACACTAAATGTCGTTTCCTGGTGAACAGAGCGACTCACGTAATGAACAATGTGCGTTTTTCAGAGCGCAGTGGCGTGTGATGGAGAGAGAAATGGAGAGAACTAAGAGAATGAAATAATCAAGCAGAGACAAACAATTTGTGAAAACTGCTGACTATTAGTTTATACCATTCACACAAGTTCACACCACAGAGCCAAATTAATCTGTTTTCTTTCCTGACAATCAAAAGTAAAAATAATAACAAATAAATTAACAAAAAATGCAGCTACTTTCATTCCTTGTAAGTCACCAGAATGCAGGAAACCAAGTCTCTGAAACTCAAATATTTGTGGGGGAGGAACCCCAGATCTTATTTTTGAGGTCTCAAGGTTGGCGAGTAAGATGGGAGCTGGCAGCCCAGAGTTTTATTGCTTAAAGTCCATCAGTTCAGTGATATTCTGCAAACAGCCTTTTTCTCTGAAGGTCAGTAATCAGTTTATTTTGAGTAGATTTCAGCTGGTGGATACTTGAGAAGGACGATTTCACCTCTTCTCCTGAGCTCCGATGCTTTTTATTTCTCTGTAGAAGTGGAGTGTAGATTTTCTAGGTCTGATTTTCTCATTTCCTAACTTTCCTCCATGTTTTGTCTCTCTGATCAGAACTTGACAGCACAGAACGGGAACTCTCCGAGTGGCACGGTGGTATAGCTGCAGGAGAAGCTTTGCACTCATCCCTCCCTCCATCCACCCTCTCCTCCGATCCTCAGATATGTCGTATTAGAGGCCAACAACCAGGGAGCGTACCCGGCCTGCCATCGCAGTATTATACCGGCAGTATAACCCTCTGTACCTACTCACTTCCCTCTCACAGCGGCCAGTTTGGTGGGAAACGCTTCCTGAACATCAACACATTTATGAGCAGATAGACTTAAAGGGAACAACTACAAATGCTTGAATATAGCGAGCTAACAGTAGATTTTACCTCTGCTCAGACCAGATTCTGGTCGCTAGCACAGTACGGCCAAAAGTACTCGGACACCCCTTTGGTCTGGGTTTCCATTGTTTGTGTGAAGTTCCCGTGAAGAGAGGTCTTAATACTACTGCTTACAATTATAGTGTTCTTCCAACTTGGCAGTGCTATTATTTGTTCAAGTACAAAGATGAAGCAGGTTGTCGTTAGCCGTCGTCCATTTTTAAGGTCGTTATAGTTAGGTTAAGGTCACCTGTCAGTATGTTGACCATGATGTAACTTTAGATTAATGTGGCAGCTCCCTGACGTTAGAAATGTCTGATACCTGATGTTATAGAGAGCTACAGGAATGAGTCCTAAAACCCAACAATGAGTTAGCAATTTAGCACTTCTGCTTCTCTCGTCTGGAAGTCAGTGGGTTTTTAGTTAGAGGCATGAAGTAAGGTCTGCGTAAACACAAGCTGAAGAGATTTTAACGTTTTGTTCTACGATATAAAATCCGTCAGTAAATATCTGACTCGTGAATTTTATGTGTCTTCAACAAGCCTCAGCGTCAAACTCTACAGCAGGGAGGCAATTATTGTTCCTGGGAGGCTACAAGAGAAACCAAACAAATCCTGTCAGACGTAACCTCTATTTTATCACTATAGGAAACATACTGGGCTCTTATTGTTCAGCATTTATTCTACTGAAAATCACTCCAAACCGCAGATTATTAAGAAAATGACATTATATACAGGAGTCTTTGATTCATACAGGACTGACGGTTTAGGGTAAAACTTAACATTTATCTTAACATTAACTCTTCCATTTAATATTTAACTTAACATTAACTCTTCCATTTAACATTTAACTTAACATTAACTCTTCCATTTCCTCCTTTGGTTCATGCAGCTTTGTAAAAAGTCCTCTCTGCTTTAGTATCTCAGCCGGCAGCCCCTCGTCTCAAAGTGACAGTATGGCCACACCTGAGATTTCTCACCAGCATCTGAGGCGATCCTTATTTTAAATTCCTGCTGTGTGGCCAAAAAAGAGACTTAACATTTCCCTAATAGCATCACTGCATTATTAGAATCAAAGGATGTTGAATTGCTTGCTAGAAGCTACCTTTGTCAAGCTACCAAGTGTTAATATCAAACTGGTACAAATAACCTGTGTTATTGTAGCACTAAACAATTAGTTAGCTATAGCAATAGTTTACATATAATCGTACTTAGAACCGAATGCATAGCCACTGATTGGACCGACAGGAGCAGGACAATAAAGTTACTAAGCTCTACGGATCACTCCGAACACTAGCCCGCCTTCAGCTTAGTGCTGGTGACGTGACGACGAGCGGGCGAGGCGTGGTTCTTTTATAGCCTAACGTTAGCTTTTTTTTTTCTGCCGACTATATTTTACATAAATCATAAAGTGGTGTCCATTTGTGAAGATTATCTTGCTGAACAAAACCACAGAGATTATTTTCTGCAATTATCCAAAAACTCGATGGAAGAATCCCATTGGCTTTTTGTCGAGGGAACCAGGGCGATGCTAACTTCCTGTTTGGCCTACAAAATATGTCATACCTGCAGCGCTCTATTATGGTGGTCAGCAGTAGGACGGAGTGACACTGTACTTCAGGGAGAGTTTCCCACCTCATGCCACTGTGGAAGTTAAAGAAGTTTATTCGCAGTGCTTCGGCCTTCACCCCACCGCTCCGTGATCGTCTGCATCAAACAAACAGAGGTGGTTTATCCTTCCTGTCTGCAGCCCTGAAGCAACAAGAAGCGGCGTCCCATCCCTCCCGTCTCCCCTTCATGCAAAAGACATTGCAAAAAGCCACGGCCATTGTATTTAAGTTATTTATTTTATCACAAGACTGTGTAGTAATTTATGATGTAAATACTGAAAATACTCTATAACACAGAAGGACAAGTGTGTATTGGAACAATGACTTGACAGCAAAGAAGCGAAGAACAAACGGGAAAGATGAAGATTATTAATATATGAAGATCCTTCTATTGTACATAGTTAAAAAGCTGAATGTCTGCTGTTTTAGGGAACTTGAAGATGTCAATGTGTTTTTATTTCGTGTGATAGAGTTTCTCCAGTTTGTCCCTGAAAGCAAGCTGGTGGAGGCATTTTGGGTCCAGTGTGACTTTTTCGAGAGACTGACCTGAGACCTGAGTCCTGAGACCTGAGTCGAGCACAGAGAGGCTGCTGGCTGTACATTTCAGTTAATAGGTCTGAGTAATACTAATTCTCCTGAGCAGCATCTTAATAATGATTAATGAACAAACACACACTGTTGCACATTCTGATCGTAAAACAGCTCACACACACACACACACACACACACACCTAGGCCCTGTTCACACCTGGCATTAACGTGTCATGAATGATCTGATCCAGAGTGGACAGCTTTAAGTACGTCTGTTCACACCTGGCATTAGAATACGTCACCATGTGCGTCTCCAGTGACCACTTGTGAGCCGATCTCACTTTACCGCTGTATATGCAAATAAACATGTAGTAAACACATGGCTAATACACCTGCAGTGTGGACCTGTGTCTACCCCTTCTAGAAGTGAGAGTGATTACTAAAACACTGCTGACGTGCTGTTGTGCACTGACCGGCTGGTCTCTCACGGCAGAAAACATCAGTGCAAATAAGGGCACTTCTGCTCTAAATGGAAGTGAGAACGACGGTCCTGAATGTGGCCCAGAACACATTCACAGTGCTTAAAGAAGGTGGCCACATGTGGGCCAGACCACCTCTGAATGTGATGTGATGTGGTCCGAGCGACCGGATCTCAATGCGCCATCGAAGCGTTCGCACCTGATCCGATGCATGTTAATACCAGGTCTGAACAGAGACACACATACACACGATCCCCTCACGGTGTAGCATCATATATATGGTATCTTCATTCCTGTTGCACCTCAATTGCCTCTTGCAAGAATTTGCACAACCAATAAATCCACAGTCCATCCTGAGCTGCCTGTGACTGACACAGTGGGTGTTGTCTCATCTGATCTGCTCCCACCGTTCACCGGATATCTTTGGTCCAGAGGATTTAAAAGGTGTACATCTTCCATGTCAGGATTTTCCCTCTTTTGATTCTGCTTATTGATTTCCGGTGCTTCCGGTTCAGATTCCTGTGATATTATTCAAGAAGGAAAATAAACCAAAATATGATGGAAGCAGAAACACCTATATTTTTTAGCAGATTTTGGGCTGCCTGCCTTGAACCTGCTGAAAGGTATTTTGTGATTATTTTTGATTCAAAGGTAAAATAAAGAAAAAACAAAGTATTCTTTTATAAGTTTTTTGTTTGCAGTTTTATATTTGTTTTTACCAGGACTGTCAGTCGATTAAAGTATTTCATTGCGATTAATCACAAATTAATCGCACATTTTTCATCTGTTCAAAATGAACCTTAAAGGAAGATTTGGGAGTGGGGAAATATGCTGCTAAAACACAAAAAAACGACAGATATGGTCCAGAAACCCTCACAGGTCCTGACTTTAACATAAAAAATCTGCTCCAATCAGAACATGGCAAACTGCAGCCCAACAGGCAACAACAGCTGACTTGACTATGACTTTGCCTCAAACTGCATGTGATTATCATAAAGTGGGCATGTCTGTAAAGGGGAGACTGGTGGGGACCCAGAGAACCCATTTACATTCACACATCTGGAGGTCAGACTCCTTTGAAAATGACCATGACAGTTTTTCCTCACAAAATTTAGTGCAAGTTTGGAGCGTTATTTAACCTCCTTCTCAACAAGCGAGTATAACATGGTCGATACCACCTCTAGTTCCATATGATACCTGTATCTTCTCACAAGCTTTAAAAATGAGCCGCTTCAACCTAAAAAAGTTGATGCATTGAAGAAATTAGTGGCATTAAAACAAATTTGCGTTAGCGTGTTATAATGGTGTTAACTTTGACAGCTCTAGTTTTTACTGGAGTAGGACGTGCAAAGATCAGCTGATATTGAGCCATTATGAACATCGCCGTCAGCTGAGTCCCGTTTGAGCTGGTGGTTGATGGGAGCAGTTGATGTTTTTAACATCTTTCCCAATTTAAGTGTTTTCAGCCATGCAAGGTATGGCAACGTTGGTTCTCAGAGGACGAACCCTACTGACTTCAGTGACGTTTCCGCTGACTTTTCCTCTAGCCCTATCATCAGGTCAAAATTATAATTTGGTCAGTATTTTGGTTTATGACCAAATACCTGCAAAACTGTTGATGTTCCCGTCAGTCTCAGCCGATGCATGCTGAGCTAAGATGATGAATGCGGTAAACATTAACGGTCCAGTGTGTAGGATTTCAGGAGGTATGAACACTAATAGCTCTTATAGATCATTAGGTCTTAAAAGTTGGTTAGTGCTCTCTCCTCACAGCAAGAGGGTCGTAGGTTCAAATCCGGCTTGGGACCCTTCTGTGTGGAGTTTGCATGTTCTCCCCGTGTAAGTGTAGGTTTTCTCCGGGTTCTCCGGTTTCCTCCCACAGTCCAAAGACATGCGTTTAACTGATGACTCTAAATTGCCTGTAGGTGCGAATGTGAGTGTGAATGGTTGTCTGTCTCTGTGTGCTCTGCGATGGACTGGCGACCTGTCCAGGGAGAACCCACCTTCACCCACTGCCATCTAGGATCGGCTCCAGCCCCCCATGACCCCTAATGGGATAAGCGGTTGAAGATAGATGGATGGATGGATGGATGGATGGATGGATGGTCTTAAAAGTGGTAAAACACAGTAATAGCTGAATCCAGAAATACACTGGAACCCAGCTGTAGACGTCCATTTTGCTGTATCTATACTGTCTGTGACACTCCTGTCCACCATATTGTAAGCATGGTACATCCAGCATGTGACGGGTCAGTAGGTCCAAATGTTTCCAGGAAATTGATAAGCAGAATTGAAAAAGCACATTGTTATTCATTTGGAACTGGTTTGAATTCAGAACCATAACAATATAACAAAAGCTATAGACCAGACCAGCATGGCGTCATGGCTCCAAGCTATAGACCAGACCAGCATGGCGTCATGGCTCCAAGCTATAGACCAGACCAGCATGGCGTCATGGCTCCAAGCTATAGACCAGACCAGCATGGCATGGCGTTATCTCCGAGGCTATGCTTCCTTTTGGGGGAAAGAAACTTGCCATTACAAGAGAGAAAATGCTGAAAAGCTGTTGTGTAGCAGGTTAACTGAGGCTTTCACACTGAGATCTGAGGCTCATATGATGCGTGAATATTCACTGTCAGTGAGCTAAATGGATAAATGATGCTGGAGCAACTAAATCTCGTATCCTACAGATCAAATATGAATGCATATGAACTTGTCAAATTTTAATCCAAACATCAAACTACAACCCTAAAAGGGGGCGCAGCCTTGACTTTTTGCTAAATACTAATATTAGCCGGTCTGGTGTATAGAAAAACAACAGTAATTTTACCTCTCAGAGCGCAGAGGTTGCTGGACTACCGCTGCCTTGATCGGTTAGTTTGTTTGCGTTATTGTGTGACTTTAGTTAGTTGGAATTCACCAAATTACTGCTTTTTTTCAGTGGAGTCTGGTGGATTTAGTGAGAGCATAGGTGGGTACAATGGCTTCGGTTCCCTGTTGGAAAGGACTGTCTGAAGGCAGGGTACAGATTCACTGCTGCCTCCGTCCACAGCAGCACATCGCTTTGCTCCATATTGGTACTCTTGTCTGTTTCTCCAAACTGGGGGCGTGCTGACCGTCATTTACTGTCGTTAATACACTGACTGTGGATCAGTACCTCATACAACCCCACCTAAAAACACCTGAATTATACCTTTAACAAGGACAGATTCTTCTAAAGTTTGTGCATCTTAGAGTAATTCAGATATTTTATAGTCAGATGTTTAGGTCCTCTTCACACAGATGCAGTCTGATCACACCATTAAATGCAGGTGTGCATGCACCCTGATTTACTGTCTGCAGGTGGTCAGGGATGCATTTGTTGTGTGTGTGACTGACTGTGTTTAAAGCCGCTATATTAATATTTATACAGCACACAAAACCCTCCAAACTCCAAGTTAGTTATCTTCTCTTTGAGCCTCTTTACGTCTTTGTCACTATAATGTCTAACCTGTTTTATATTTTTATTTTTAGTGTTTCTGATCACAGTCTTCTTCTTTAGCTCTACTATACATCTATGCATATCATCACATTTTAGTGCAGGCGTCTAAACATAATCAGGACGTACTGTAGCTGAGTAAAAGATACCAGCATACATGAACATGGCCCTGCATTTTCCGCACAAAGTGCTCGACAGTAACGAGTCTAGTTGCAGTGCAGTATTATCTGTGAGGAAAGTCTGTTGATGGTGACATTAGATGTGTGTTTCCATAGTTTTAGAAGACTGTGATGAAATACAGCAGACAACTAACTGAGAAGACTGAAGTAGTTTAAATAATTTCTTATATTTACACACTAAATGTGAGTCCTGTACTTAGGTACTAGAAAAATGAAAGAGGTTTTAGAAAAACCATGACCCCACTAATGAACTGAAGGGCTAAAATATGGGGTCATAGGAGTTAAATAAAAAATAAACCTGTAAAAGAATAATAAAAAAAATAAATGTGGAAATACAACACAAATAATTAAATATAGAAGAAGAATTAGAAGCATTTTCATTCATTTTCACATTTATTTGTTGATTTGTCTGTCTAATATATATATATATATATATATATATATATATATATATATATAACATGATGACTTTTATTGAATATTTTATTTGTCTTTATATTTCCAGATTTGGTTATTTCTCTTTGTATTTCCACATTTAATTTGTTATTCTTTACAGATTTATCCTTTTTTATGGCACTCCTATGACTTTGTATTGAAACAGAAGCAGATGTGAAGATATCAGTCATTATAAACCACTTGTGTATTTGTATATAGTTTTTGGAGTACATTGTCACCTCCAAACTCCCTTCACTATTTGACATTTTCAAGCCTTTCAAACAACAATTGTTAATCATGTAGAGAAGGGACCAGGTCAGCTTCAGCTCAAGGTCAGTATTAACGTGGCAGTGAAGAGTCCAAAGTACAAAAACTTGAGTCAAATGAGCCTGAAAACAGCTCAAACGTTCAGTACTGAAGGGACAAATATCATTCCATGAATGTTGTTCATTTTAAGTGACATTTCAGACTAAAACAAGTCACTTTATTATTGTTTTATCCTTTTTTCTGTATATGTGTGTGTGTCTGTGTAAAACATGCATCCTCTATTATCACCGTACAGTTACCACACACTCACACACACTCACACACACTCACACACACTTTACACCCATTCTGGTGGGAGTTATAATGGCAGAATGGCGTCACTGTATCCAGTTTGTATATGGAGATCTGTTATTAAATCCTGAAACAGTCGTGTGTGTCCTGTAATATATAAATCATAACATCCTTTCCGAAAAAGTAGTACACTTCAAGTTTATTTTATCAAGTCAATTAGTATACTAATATCAGTTTTCCAGTACCACCCATTACCTCTTGGGACTAAATTGGCCCACTTTTTAGCTTATAAAAGTATATTAAGTGTACTTTAAGTGTAAGAATATTAATATTTGAGCATAAACTAGTTTACATCTAGGTTGGATTTTATAAAACAACTATACTATGAAGTAAAAAATATTACAAGTGACCTTGACCTTATAGGTACACTGTTAATTTATTAGTTATATACCAATTAGTTCTTAGCCAATGATTTATTTTCCTTTTACTATCTGACTTGATGTTTTATGACGATATTACAATAATAAATAATAGTTTTTCTCACATGCCCCCATACAAAAATGTGGAAAATTTTTTGATGAACTGAAGTAAATTTATATCAAAACATACGTTAACAAACTCTCTAATGCTGTAGGCTACTCTATCTATATACTGTACTTACTATATGTAAACTTTTTCTGTATACCTGTCAGTATAAGCCAAGTATACTTTACTAATATTGAATATACTTCTTTTTGGTAAGAGACTGTACTGGTTCAATAATACAATACTAATAGACGTAGTGAAGTAGATGTATAAAGTTACATAAAATGGAAATACTCAAGTTAATACAAGTACCACAAAGTCATACTCAACTACAGTACTTGAGTAAATACACTTAGTTACATTCCACTAATGAACCTAATCATTTTTAAGAAACCATGACATAACAAGAATTATTTATTTTTGCACTGTGAAGGGATTCACTGGTTTTCCATTAGCTTCATAGTTTTCAATTAGCAGACTTACTGCAAAATTACATTGACTTACTCAAGTAATGTTTCTGGTTGGAGATACATTCTCATACCAGACATGAATGGGTCCAATGATAATAATAACAATAATAATAATTGATTAGTTGATCATATAGGGCGGTCATGCTGCCTCTCAGTAAGAGGGCTGCAGGTTGAAATCCGGAAGAATGGATAATTGATCATGTATGTAGGAGCTGAGCAACTTATTTTTCATAGGTAACTGAGAGACTGCATATTGGTTTTACATCTCCCTGATGGTTGGTGGAGGGAGCTACAGGTAAATACAGCCAGCTGCACCCCATCCTGCACCTGTGGACACCGGAAACTAAAACACGTATAAAAATAAAAGCTCTGTCAGGAAAAAAGGCATTACGTGATCTGTTGGCCTATTGAATGTATAATAAAATGTGTTTATTTGTCTGATAAGCCTGATTTTAACTAGTTATTTGACGCTATAAAAACAGGACGTGGCGTCATGATTGTCAGCTGTGGCTGTCGTAAATATCCGAAGAAGAAGAAGAAGAAGAAGAAATGATTGACAGCTGTGATTGACAGCTGCTTAGAGTGAAGTAGTAATAGAAAATGCACTAGAGAGGAGATGTAATTTTAACTTTCCATAACAGTTACGAGTCTCTTTTATAGTATATATGTCAATTTGATCGTAACTGTAGTTATAGAGATATTATGGTGACAGCTAACGTGGTGCAACGTAGCAGCTAGGTGGCTCACGATGACGAGCCGCGGCCCTGCTCGGCGCCTGATTGGCTCAGGCGGGTTTGTGGGCGGGACCTCGATACCGCCGGTCAAAATCTGAAGATGGTGGCACACGGTGGGAGGAGATGCGGATGCAGCGTCCGTCTACAACCTGTGGTGCTTCCACATTTGAGCAGTTTAGAAATGATAAATATCTCGAGGTCTTCAGTTTGAAAATGGATTTGTGCAGAACCGGCAGATTATCAGAGTCACCGACCAGAAAAACCGTCGTTGGCATGAAGGTAAGCGAAGCACACACACCTCTGTATCAGCACTGTAAAACAGCGCCGTTCACCAGCAGTACATCACATTTAGTCATCACACGGTGTCCGTCCATTTTGGTTAGCATTAACTTATGCTAAAGTCACTTATGATCTAATTACAATAAATGAGTAAATGAGTTACTTTCCACTACCGCAACATAGCGGGCCAACCGGAAGTCAGTAGTCAATACGACTTTTATTTTTAAAATATGACCGGAAGCTGTTTTCTTGACCCAGCTGAAGGGTTGGTTTTAATATTGTGCTTTTTACTCCACTTTATTGACTTGATAAGATAAAGGTAGCTTACTAGTTACTTTCTATATTCAGATTAATAACACAAAATAAATTATGATGCAATATTATGGATTTTAGTGTCTAATGTCTGCAACAAGTACTTTACAATGTAAAATTTTAAGTGGTGGAAAGTAACCAAATGCATTTACTGAGGTACAAATTTAAGGCACTTGTGTGTTGCATTTTATGATACTTTATACTTCTACACTACATTTCATTTATTTGATAAATTTAGCCTAGTAATTGCCTTCTATTTTGAGATTAATAATACAAAATAAATTGTGGTGTAATATTATAGATTAAGATAAAACTTTACTGATCCTGTCTTTTAGACGAGAAATACACAATAAACAAATCAAAACAGAACATATCAGGATGGTACAAATGCACCCTGAGGTGCAGTGGGTAGAGATCATTGTCTTTTTTCAGTGTCGATTCTGAGATTGTGTTGCAGATAATTCCATGTGTTTGGGCCACAAAAGCTAAAGGCAGATTTTCAACACTGCATGTGATTATCAGGAGATTATCGGGACACTTGTCGGTACCCATAGAAACCATTTTCATGCACATATATTGAGGTCAGAGGTCAGAGGACCCCTTTAAATATGGCCACGCCAGTTTTTCCTCACCAAAAGTTGGCACAACTTTACAGTATGGCCTAGTGGCCTGGTTGATGCCAGTGTACAAACAGCAGTGAATTGTCTGAATGACTAACTAATTATCATAAAGTGCTTTGAGAGACTCATTTTCTCCCATATCAAAGCTGCCATCCCTGCTGATCTTGACCAACATCAGTTTGCATACCAGACTAACAGATCGACAGATGATGCCATCATAACAGCACTCCATCCAGCCCTTACCCACCTGGACCAGGACTGAAACAGGCATAACTACCAGAACTGTTAAGAAACTTTAACTGGACCTGCATGGAGAGCTTCCTGACCTACTGCTGCACAATGTGCTTTAGCAGCTGCACTGCAGAGAAGAGGAGGGACCTTCAGCAGCTCAGCGCATCATTGGAAACACACTATCACCCTCAGTGATATATACTCTGGCCGCGGTACGGGTACAGGACAATACGAAGCAAGACAAATAGACTCAGAAACACAGAAACCCCTTCCCCTAAATGACTGAAGGAGTGCAATAAAACACTGGGCACTTTAGTGTGCCCTTACACTTGGTCACTATATGTTATATTATGGTTCTGTTTTTATTATACTGTCTTTTATAATGTGTTTGACTTGCCAGAAGGGAATGAAGCTGCTAACCTGACTTGTATTGTTTTTAACAATGACAATAAAGATCTATTCTATTCTATTCTGTGTATTCATTGACGTCCAGAAACCAGCGTTGGTGGGAAAAAAAACAGCTGAGGCCATGTGAGGATGTGTGTTTGAAAGTAGCAGTGGACTGCATCCCATCACACACTGAGTTTACAAAGAAGAAAACCTCCCCGTGTTTTGATGAACAGCATGTTCCAAGCTTCACATGTCAGTCAGCGTTTAATGTGTAGTGGATAGAAAAAGTCTCCACACCTGTTAAAATACCAACTTTTTCTGATGTAATAAAATGAGGCCATGATAAATCATTTCAGAACATTTTCCACCTTTTAACGGGACCTATAACCTTCACAATTCAATCGCAAAACAAACTGAAACAAATTTGGGAAAAAATCAAGAACATCCAGTAACCTGGTTATATAAATCTGCACACCCTTAAACTAACACTTTGTTGAGGCACCTTTTGATTCTATTACAGCGCGCCGTCTTTTTGGGTTGGAGTCTATCAGCATGGCACATCAATGTTTGCCCACTCTTCCTTTCAAAAGTGCCCCAAATCTGTCAGACTGAGGGCATCTCCTGTGCACAGCTGTCTTCAGGTCAGCCCGCAGATTTTGACTGTGAAAATGTCTATTTTTGTCAGCCTGATAAGAAATAACATGCTGCTTTTGACGGTCTGAAACTATTAACTATTTAAAGTCATTTCTTTATAATGATCCCATGTAAGATGATCAAAATGTTTTAAAAATATAAATCGGAAGTGAAAATGTCATAACACACAAGCACATCATCAAGCAGCTTATTCTCGACTCTTACACTGAAACGCCCGTCACTGCAGTTGTGTTCGCTGTGTGTTTGTGTTCCTCGGTGCATACGTGTGAACACACACTTCCTGTTTGACATGTTTTACCAGGTGTGTCACAGCATGAGTAGCAGGTGAGCCAACCTCTAGTTTCATTTTGGGACAGTGTGTCTGTGTATACAGGTGAGTGTTGGTTGGGCAGGGTGGTGGTGGTGGTGGTGGTAGTAAGTAAATTGAGAAGGTTATATTTGCTAGAGTGTGTATAAGTATGTGCGTGTATGTGTGTGTGGGTGTGTGTGAGACCGCAGAACGCTGAGTACATGTTTGCTTAGTAATCTCTGGCTGAACCTGTCTGATAGGTGTGGGCTGGCTGGCACTGACTTGCACAGGTATGAGGAGAAATCCAGCACAGTCCTGAGAGAGGAGGGAAACGCCAGCACTTCTGTGACGGGAACTCACTAAATTTCTCATTAAAATAAGAACAACACACAAACCTGTACAAGGAGAGCAGAAGAGGAAACCCCGGGAAGGAGTACAGACTGCTTTGGACAGAGAAAGACAGAGAGGAGAATACTTCAGAATGTGAAATAACCTGGAGGAGATTCTTCGACTGCGGTTCGACCAATGGGTCTGGGATTCTAATGTGGCATTTCAGGCTCTGGGACGTACAAGATGTTGCTGTGTTCCTCAGCATCACATTATATATGTGCCACCTAGGTAAGCATTCCAACACGTGTATGCATAATTTGAGAGCTTGTGTATTTAATTATTGTATCTCATATTTGCTCAGGGCTGAATACACATGACGAGGAACCTGAGAACCTGGCAAACTGGAGATAGACCCCACAGTATTTTCTCACTTTCTGGGTCCTAACTTGCATTCCAGGGCTAAGTAGATTAACCGTCATGTGCACATGGCAGTGTACATGTAAACATCAGATTCCCAATCCCAAGGTGCCAGAGAACATTTGAATCCCTGAATCTCTTCCAAGAAAGACACAGTTGGACCATGTTTTTGGTGTCTAATGTCTGAGTCTGAAAGGAATATTTTTCCTTGAAAGCCTCGAATTGCTCCATTGTCCCTCCATCGAGTTTTAACAAGCTGGTCCAGACGGAGGCACAGTTTTGTTTCTTAGTCAGCATTGGTCTTGTCAGGTGGAATTCTTTACCTGTGCCTCATCCAGCAAACACACCACCAGCAGAACCAGATCCCCCACTGAAACTGTGTGAAAATATTTGATGAGGGGCGGCCAAAACAGACAGGAGGCCAACACTGCTGGCTTCACTCAAATTGGTGTTTCGCAGCTTGTTTGACAAGTTTCATTCCTCCAGCAAGAAGCTTGTAATTTGACAGAGAAACACACAAAACAGTAGATGTCAAGTTGTACAAATGTTGGCCAACAACAGTTTCACTGAATGTCATGAGATACAGAACCTGGGAGGTAAAACATTGTCTTTTTATAGAGCTGCGTTGTGTCACACACCGAAACGTTTCTGCTGTAATTACTGTCCTACCTGGATGAAGGTTAACAAGAGCTAAACATGTGAAAGGCAAAGGATCGACATTTATTACACGGCTCTGGTGAATAATCTCTTCTGATTTGTCAATCACAGCGTTCTACAGTCTTATTTCTTTATAGCAGACCGTTGCTATGGGCAGAGTTCAGATGTTGGACTCTGGAGCGCCATTTTTGTGTCAAATTATTGATTTCTTAAGAAAGTAGAGGTTTAATAAGCAGGATAATGTACAGCTAGCGCGTCATTGTTGTGAAATAAACCCTGACAGGGCAATGAGAGACCAGACACAGGATTTTTTTTCACAACAACGACCAGCTCACTGTACATTGTCCTGCTTATTACACAGCTACTTACTTCAGAAATCAATAATCTGACACACAAACAGTTCTCATATCTTGATATATCTAACCTCTGGCACTATATCTTGATATTTATTTATCTGTTTTATGTATTTATCTGGTTTTCTTTTCCAAATTGCATTTCCCAGTGAATCTATAATCTGTTTTTCTTTTCATACTTTCACTTTGGAAGCTGGAGCCATCTCCATCCATTCTCCCCAGAGGAGCCTGACCAGGTCGGTCCAGGACAATGTGTTCTTCTCAGTGGATGTTACCTGCAGTGGGATCCCCACCATACAATGGACCTTTATGTCTGGAGCGGTGAGCCGCACCATAGGGGCTTGGCAGCCGGGGGTGTACACCAACATAACGGTGGATTACAGCAGCAGAGTGCAGTCCTTCGACAACGGCTCAATGGGCCTGTCCGACCTGCGGCTGCAGGACGCTGGATATTATGTGGTCACTGTCACAGAAACAACAGGAAGCAGCAAGGACGCCGGCTTTGTCCTGAAAGTGAACGGTGAGTGGACGTCTGTCTGTCATTCCTGAAGAGTGCTACATTTTGGAAAACTTAATTTTACCCCATTTTCTTTTGCAGCCTCGAGTCATAGCTTTAAAGAAACAAAGCACAGCATTTATCTATTAGCAGAAATGGAATATAATGTTCATAACTATGTTTTCTTCAGTCTAGAATGAGCCCTTCATATCTACATAGGGAGTGGGACCTCTTCACGCAGTCCACCATGCTGCTCCAGCCCATTCTCATTCAGACAGCGTGAAACGTTTAGTCATGTGATGCTGCCGATCAAGGCACCTTTTAGCACCTGTACGAGACGCACCGGGCTTTCTATTTACCACAATGTAAACCCATCCGCGACACCAGTAAACACTCAGAGAAAATCCGGGCTGTGGTGACGTAGTTTAAAGAGTGAAAGCGATGCAGGACGGACGGGAGAGGAGGTGGACGGGTCCAACAATCACAAGGCTTTCATCCAGGAGACCGTTGTTCGTGTCCTGTGTTCCCAACATTCAGATTCATTTTCACTTTACAAAACTAGTAATTTTACACCCAACCATGACGTTTTGTCCTGAAGCAGATCGGACAAACCGAACTCTGACTCTACAGAGACTTTCACATTTTCACGTTGCCTGAAGGCCACCGTAGTTCTCCGACACGCTTGTGAAACTGTGTTAACAGGAGCCAGAGAGTGCTGCCATCTGACTTCCTGTTGCTCCCAAAGTAATGTTATTATGGTAAGGATGACCTCTGACCTCTGAGTGTGGCGAACGGGGTTGACACATTTTTGCGCTCGATGGCTCGCATTACTGCTGTCTTTGAAAGAGAGGAGTAAGCGGAGGGGTACTCGGTTGGTTGTAATCTACAACCGGACCAGATGCCACCAGATCCAACACACTGAACCTTTACGGTGTGTAGGATTTGATGGCATTGTGCCCAGCGTGTTATTACTATGTTGGCCAATGTGAGAACGACGCGGCGGCTGGCGGTAGCATGGTTTTGAAGAAACATGGAAGAAAACATAGAGGGGCAACATGGCCAACTCTGTGAAGAGGACCTGCTCCCTGTGTAGACCTGAAGGACTCATTCTAAGCTCACGATAACACAACCATTCTTAGTTTGAGGTGCTTATACACTGAAGACAACATAGTAATAATTATATTACATGGCTGTGTTGAATACTTGATTCTGATTGGTTGTGTATGTCAACCTACAATCTGTTATTTCTATATAGCCAAAAACAGGATCTATGACAAAGTACAGCCCTGATGCTCGTAACTCAAGCATGAAATAACAGCCACAGCCTTGCTCAACAGCATCATAGTAACAGATGTTAGATGACAGTTGACCTGCGCAGGATTCCCAAACCTGTCTGTGGATATTAGTTATTGGGAAGGTTGAATCCCCGGGCAGGAAAGTGAAAAGGTGGCACTTGGAGCAAGGCCCTAAACCCCAGAGGCTTCCAGGTGTGAATGTGAATGAATGAAAGCCTGGAGTGATATTTTGAGTGTTGCCTTTCACATCTTCAGATCAAGCAGGTACTTTTATTCGTAAGAAAGTACTTTTATTTGTCAGTAAACAACCTGAGCGTTGAGCTATCTTTACCGAACATGATGCAGGATTTTAAAGGATGTTTTAAGGATGACACATTATGCTCATAATCATTACACTAATTGTAATATGTGTTATTTGTGAATCAGTGTTCCTAATTTCTAATACTGAACACAGTAACAGCTGTATCTTCAACATGTTTGTTTGATGCATGTCTGGAAAGCTGTCTGTGGCTGAAGTAAACATGATTTGTGTCCTGCGTTTCTGTCCTCCAGAGGTGCTGTACGAGGACCTCCAGTACCTGTCTGTCTCAGCCTTAGCTCTGGCCTGTCTGGCTGGCCTTCTCATGCTGGCCATATGGCTACTAGACAAGGCCTACAGGAAGATAGTGGCATGGAGACGCAGGAAACAGATGCCAGGTAAAACAACATGAATAATAAGTCTCTAAAGAAACAGCCAGTTTGTATGAAACACCATCATGTTTGCACTAAAGGTGAGACACTAATGGTCATCGTTTTTAGAGGAGTAAGGGCCATTGCATGATAAATAACTAGATAAAGATAAATAGTCAGCAGTAGCTGTGACATAGATGTGGTGCACATCAGCTGAGAACCTGAAGATTAATTTGAGATGCAGCTCAGCACCGTGTGACAAGATGTTGCAGTCATAAATCAGAAATAAATATTAATCAAATAATTAATTTATTGAAATACACTGTGAAAGTGTATCAGGGTTTAGAACATTATGATAGAAGAATATGATGTCCATCCCCAGGTTCTGTTTCTGTTTATTGATAAAAATGATCAATAATCCCTCCGAAATACCACATTAAGACACCAAGACCTTGAGGAACACCATAGAAAAAAAAACATGCTGTGATTTGGTGTCAAAATCTTTTGACATTTTGAGATTTCTACAAGAACTGTATTTTTCAGTGATTACATGGTGAGCACTTGTGATGTGTAAACTGCTCAGAAACCTCCTTATTATCAGTGTAGCTGGGAAAGCCATCCATCCTCTGAATGCTCCAGGTCTCTAGTTACCAGGATGTAGTAGTAGTAGTAGTAGTAATAGTAGTAGTAGTAGTAGTAGTAGTAGTAGTAGTAGTAGGTCTCTAGTTTGTGGCTGTAAAGTTTCTTGAGGCTGAGATTATCCTAGAGGTCACCACAGGTCATTTTATACAGAAATGTCAAGTTTAGAAAGGTGGTCTCACTACAATGAAATGGCTCCTATGTGGACTAACATCAGCACACATGAGCACAGTTGGACTCACTGGATCCACCAGAGTCTCAGTTTTACACTGAGACCCAGTTTATGTGATTCAGGACTGTTTATGGACCCCAGTATGCAGAAATATTCAGATACACCATTGTGGGATAGGAGACAATAAAACATTTATACTGCATTCAAAAACTGACTGGGACTATCATAAAGTGGGCATGTCTGTAAAGGGGAGACTGGTGAGGACCCAGAGAATCCATTTACATTCACACATCTGGAGGTCAGAGGTCAAGGGACCCCTTTGAAAATGACAGATTTTCTCTCAACAAAATTGAACTTCAGAGTGAATTTTGAACCTAGCACAAATTTAATAAGATAATGCCTGATTTGCATATTTAAACACAACTTTTAAAAGAACTTGACATGCAAAAAATAATTGTGTTAATGTACACAATCAAGTGGGGAAGTTTCATAGTGATGTCTGCACTGGTGAAACATTTTACACTGTTCACCATTAGTCTGTTCACTACTCGATGAGTTATTACAAGTTGGCTAAATAAAACTGGAAAGTACATCACGGCTGCTACTTTTTTTTATTCATAATTGACAAAACGTTTCATGTAAACTTATAGAAATGACAGGACTTCAGACTGCTTTGTTGCTGCTGCATCATTGTGTGAAGTGTATGAATGCGGCTCGATGGGCGTGAATGTGGGTTTAAGTTAACTATTGTGTCTAAGTATAGGAGTGTTTGAGTACAAAGGTCAGTTATGTGTTATAGCTCTGTGACATCGGTGTGCTGTGTTAACTCTAATTCTCCTTTTACGCAGAGAGTGATGCTACAGAGCTGCAGCCGCTTTGATGGACTCGTCGCTCAGGAGAACACACCACAGACTTAAACATACTCCTTTTAAAAGTTAGGTGTGTATATAATATACCCAAGTCCTTTCTTTAGTTCAACACGTTACTTACAGCTTGTCAGTTATGAAACACTGTACTAAGATGTTTACATTTGTACTGAATACACATTTACAGCTGATGACACTGGATTGAATGTAAATATATCACTCATGAAAACAATACATACCGTATTTATTGTCCAACAAATGAATTGGGTGATTTTCTTTCACTTCTTCACAACAACCATCCAAACTTGTGTTGGAATACAGGTTTACAGCAGGTCATTTTCAGGTTTTCAGACTGAAAAAAAACACACAGATTGTTACTGATATAATATCAGTGAGCTAAAAACCCATAAATGATTCTTTCTTAAAGGGGCTCAATGTAAGAATCACAGATAGCTTGTTAACGGTGACGCCTGTGGTGTCAAAACGGGGCGGCGACACACAAAACTCATCGTACGTGAGAGCTAAAACCACATTGTTATGTATTTCATATCCTCGGCAGTCATGTTAGCTCGCCATACGAAGGTCCCTCCATAGATGGAAGGACCGTTCAATGTTGATCCTAGATTTCCCCCCATGTCAGTCACATTCCTGTTTTTATGATGGGCTTCACAGGAAATAACTTTGTTTGTTTTGTTTTTTGTGCTTCTGTTGAGTTTGTGTCGGACTCTGAGGTCGTGTTCACACCCAAAGGTCCGGTTCCTGAACCGAACTGATGCGAGGTTGATGCATTGTTCAGTTTTACAACTGGTCTGGTTTGCGTTGACAAAGGCAAAATTCAAACGGTCCAGAAATTATGAACAAAACTCACAACAGATGGCAGGTAAAGGACAAAAAAAGACAACAAACCGCTCCTAATTTCTAGCTGGATATAGTAAATCACGGAGCATCGTCAGGTTCTGTTCATGTTGGTGTTGAGAGCATCTGCAGCGGTTATTAAATTTATAAAATGCAGGCATATCTCTGTGTTTTTATACTCCTTCTGGACTAACTGAGTAATGTTGTCTTAGACCCAGATATTCAGGAGGCGCCTGACTATGCCGTGAGTCCAGGTTTGTCCCCCGATACTCAACATTTTGCTAGCAAACATGCTAATAAACACCAGTCACTAAAGAGGAAAGGGAGGCGTTCTTTTAACCAGTATGACAGATAAAATGGTACGCTTCCTGTGACTGGTTTGAATGGTGTTCACCGCTACAGTTCACTCCGACCCCCTCGAGGTGGACCAGGGAGCGGTTGTTTGGTCCGCACAAGGTTCAATTCCGGCTCTGTTGATTACTCGATTGTGATTGGCCAATTACAGCGTTCTGCAGACTGTTTTTCTTTTTTTAGCAACTTTTTTTTATAAGTAGCCGTGTGCTACCAGGATCATGTACAGCTAGCGGGTCATTGTTGTGAAATAAACCCCTTCAGGGTGATGCAAGACCCCTGCACTTGACGCCAGGTGGCTCGCTGTAAACACTGGCAATAAGAGACGATTGAAAAAAACGTTCATACATGCAAAAACGTACGTGCAGTCCCTTTAAAACTGAAAGAAGAGAGTCAGTTTCTCAAGTGCTATTGCTCAAATGAGACAAGTGAAAACATGCAAGTCATAGCTTTATTCTGAAGATATGACAAATCAGCACAAGATGCATACAGACAGACTTAACGCTTTATTTTCTATCAAATAGTTCGAAGTACAAAGTACACACACCACAACTTAAATGATCAAAACAGTGCAGACAGGAGACACTACCGGAGGTAAAAAGGTGATTAAGGCAGCACTCAAAAAGTCCATGAATGAAAAGTCCATGAAAAAAGTGTAAGGGATGGAAAAGTCCTTTCTTTAAACAAAACGGCCTTTATTGTGACTGTAAAACTCATGTGCTGCTGTCCCTTTCAAACTATTAGTTCTCTCTGGATTCTATGTGTTTGGTTGTTCAGGTCGCTGCCCTTTAAAGGGATAGTTCACATTGTTTAAAGTGGGGTTGTATGAGGTATTTATACATAATCAGAGTTTTACCCACAGTAGATGACTTTTAAAGGTTGTTGACTGTCATCGACTGTAGGAAATACACTGACTATGGATCAGTACCTCATACAACCCCACTTCAGAACACCTGAACTATCCATTTAACTATATAAACCATGTGGGAAAGGAGTCTACAGACTCAGACAGGACCTATGGACAGGGAGTCAGTGCAGCCATGAGGAGCTCCATCTTATAGACAAAGTTTCGTCCCTCCATCTTGCTCCAGTGGACCTCTTTGCTCGGCCCTCTCAGGTGGCTCCACTTGGCGTCCTGGATGACGTCGCTCTTCGGCAGCTCTTTGGTCTGGCTGCGG
Organism: Pterois miles; assembly: GCA_947000775.1. Taxonomy (NCBI): domain Eukaryota; kingdom Metazoa; phylum Chordata; class Actinopteri; order Perciformes; family Scorpaenidae; genus Pterois; species Pterois miles. The sequence continues at coordinate 3,752,525 of CAMQGK010000110.1, read as the reverse complement.
GGGAACTGGACCAAAACCTTGCACCCGCTCTCTGGGCCGTTACGCACTGAATAGACAAACAGATACGCACAATGCAAAACATTAGTGATCTGCTTGTGAGTTAATACGTCCACACCTGGCGATCTGGGTAATTTGAGATTATGAGGGTATTCAGTCTTCACTGGATACTCGTACGTCTGTTAGATAATGTTAATTAACTCTGCCAAGGAGGTTATGTTTTTGCCGGCGTTTATCTGTCTGTTTGTCTGTGTTCAAGATAACTCAAAAACTTATGGACGGATTTTGATGAAATTTTCAGGATGTGTCGAAAATGTGAAAAGGAAGAACTGTTTTTTTAATTTTGGGGGTGATCCGGAAAAAATCCTGGATTCTGGATCACTTTGAAATTTTCCTTAACATTGGGGTCAATGGGACCCAAAAAATTGTTTCTCAATATCTCTGGTAATTGTTGCCCAAAGCTCATGAAATTTGACTCAGGGATTTACAATGTGTACTTCTATCAAATCCCAAAGGCTGATCCAGATCTGATCCAGATGGTGGATTTTATAGCAATTTATATAAAAAATGGGGGTACTCTTACATTTTGGTCTACTGTGCATTTAATATTAGAGGTAGAGATTTCTAACAGAAAAGCGGCATCGTGTAGCTGAGACAATTCAGCATCTGAAGTATGTCAACGAATTTGATCTAGCTTTAATACTTGAGGAGACAGATCCAGAAGAAACCGCCAGGGGGGAAACTATGGTGCTTGGTGGAGGTCTGCGCTCTCCGAGGGCTTTTCTAGTTCATAATGTTGACATGATGCAGGAGTTGTTTAGTGGTGGCGTTTCATAATAAGATAAGATAAGATGAACCTTTATTAATCCCCGGAGGGAAATTCGGGATCATCCATGGATAATCATCCATCAACTAGTCTATTTTATCTAGAGTGATGTTGCCACAAAGAATGACAGCAATGGCGAAAGCAATGCAATAATTGCAGCTTTTATTCAGGAAAAGGGAACATTTGACCTTTTAATTCGAAATGCAACAGGTCTTTTCTCTGCTGCAATGCATTTTGGACAATAAGGGCTGATGTTGGTACCGAAAAACTGCATTATTTCCAGTTCTTATTCATTTCTCTCCCTTTGACTGTTAATGTCTGTTGAGTCCAGAGCGAAGTTGTTTGAATCACTTTTCTTCCCGATACAGATTATCATACCTGAACTTGCAGTATCAGCCGATGCCGAGTAACGATCCCATACCAGTTATAGTTATTATCATTCTTATTTAACAGCTGTTTACTACACTACTACATTTTCCTCGCTCTGACTACCGTTACACCCTCCACCAGCACCGTGCTGTTGTTGTTTGCTGTTGTCACGTGACAAACTACCTGCAGTCAGTTCTTCTTCATCACTCTAAATCAGTAGTTGCCAGTGGCAGCCATGATACCTCCAGGGCGACAGCATAGTGGAGGCTACTGTTTGGAGCAGCAAAGGAGAATTGATTTCTGGGTAACAATAAATTATGGTGTTGGATCCGTACATCAGGCTGGCGCACTCGCCTTCACCTGATACTGAAATTTGGGCAGTATTGGACCCATTTCTGACACTAGTATTGGTATTAGAACAACTCGAAGACACACTAATTACTAATTATTCAGCTATCGAGCTAGTTGGATGCATTTGACATATGGCAATATATTTAGTGGATCAAGAAAAATACATCATAATAGAAACAATAAAGTTTCACAAGTAGCTGATTTTTAATGGTCCCAATGTAGATATGAAGGGCTCGCTCTACGCAAACAAAAACACGATTCCTAGTTTCAGGTTATTATACACTAATGAAAACATAGTTGATAAATATTATAGTCTGCTAATAGATCCCCAAAGTGTCACACTGTTCCTTTACGATAGAAGAGAGCTTCCTATCTGGATCTTTACAGCACTCCGCTCACCTGAGATGGCGTACTCTCCGTTGGGAGAGGCAACAGTGACGGCGGAGGCATTTCCGATGCTCTCCACCGGACCCAGACCCACATGGTTACTGAAGCTCAGGACGTGCCAGCCCATCACTTTGGCCAGCTGCTGAACTGCATGCACCTGATGCTGTGACATCTGTAAACAACAGCACAGTAAAAGCCTTGCATTACAACCCTTACTTAGAAAAGTTTAAGTATTATCAGCAAAATGTTCTTAAAGTATGAAAAGTAGAAGTACTCATTGTGCAGTGAAATGTTCCCTGTCAATGTTTTACTATCATATCCGATGTTTCTGGATTAATATTGCTGCAACATAAATATGTATGTTGCATTTTACCTATCCTACTGACTAGTCTAATCTGCAGCAATGCATCATGGTCTATAAAATCATCATAGGTCAATACTCTGCTGACAGCAGACTTGTTCATGTTTGTGATTGGTCAGATGCTACAAACCCCGCCCCTTTATGTGAAAATGCTCATGGCCAGATTGAGAAACTCTGGGTAGATCTACCGAGTTGACACCCTGCGTCGTAGGACCACTTTGCAGGATCTCGTTTGTTAGGGTTAGTGAAACCAGATAACGAGAAGATCCTCTGGGTATGTTGAACTCACTTTGTACTACAGGCCTCTGCAGTCATACATACTGCTTCCTGCTCCTCACACTGTGAGTTCACTATGAAGGACCTGCGATACCTGTGAGAGGAGGAAGTCCTGCAGTTCCTGTTCCTGGTGCGACAGCGTGACGACGCGTCCATCTCTGTGCACCACCCTGATCTGCTCGACACCGATGTTCAGCTGCAGCTGGATGGACCTGAACACAAAAAACATGCAAAGGTAATATGAGCTTTCTGGTGAATCCACATTCCACAAGTTACACAAGAAGATTATGTCAGCATTCGAAAAGTCCATGAAGGGATGGAAAGGTCATTTTTTTTATTTTTTTTAACAAAAGCTCCTGTATCACGACTGACAAAACCGATGTGCTGCTATCGTTTCAAACAACTTGTTTTCTCTAGAAAAACTGAGTTTGGTTGTCCAGTTCACTGCCCTTTAAAGGGATAGTTCAGATTGTTTAAAGTGGGTTGTATGAAGTACTTACATATACACAATCAGAGTATTACAGTATTACAGTAGATGGGTGTGTCTGTGAGTGTGTGTGTGTGTGTGTGTGTGTGTGTGTGTGTGTGTGTGTGTGTGTGTGTGTGTGTGTGTGTGTGTGTGTGTGTTCAGCAGAGCATATCGTCATTCAAACCCGACAGGAACAAAATAAAACTCACCAAAATCATCAAGTTTGTCTATCCACTGTTCCAACAATATGGTTGAAATAAACTCTTAATCCATGTCCAGCTTCAGTTCCCCGTTATAAAGGGCTGTCTGATGGAGAGGTGAAGTGGTGAAAATATTCTAAATACAGCGTACACTTAAACTGACGGTGTAATACAACCACGCACTACAAAGTCAATAGAGAGAGACGAACCGTTGTAGGCCGTCTCTGTTGTAATGGCACTCTGTCTCTGTGGGAGTCAAACTGAAAGGAAACCTGTATAACATGCTGCTCTGATTACAATCCATAGCTTCCAACTTACATCCTTTGATTGTTCATTATTAAAGGGCCTGCGGTTCCCCACAGTGGCTCATAAATACAGTAGCAGGTTCTCCTCTGTGTTCCCCACATTGTGAGCCCCTTCCTGCTCTGGTTGTCCCTTCCATCCTTCCCTCTTGTCCACCACTTACTTGCAAATCTGCTCGTAGCCCTGAGAGGTGATGAGCACCTTGACGCTGGACTCGTACACGTCGTTGATATTGGACCAGTGAGCCTGGATCTGGGGGTCTTCGATGCGGCTGGCCAGGCTGTCGATGGTCCGCGCCGTCCTGGTGATCACAAACATTAAAGCTGCTGATTATGAAGCAAAATGAAACTGGCATATATATTTATATATTATATTTATACTGGCATAATAAACCTGACACCCCCGCTGGGATTTACATAGAGTACCTCTGGTGGTAAAGTTGAATGTTAACTCCTATCGTTGCTGAAATGGTGCGATACATGACTGCCACTGGCAAATGGTTTAGTGATCAATCCTCCAATAAAATCATAGAGATAAAGTTACCTGCTACGTAGGAAGATGTGTTTGGCCTGTTTGATGATCTTCTCCAGAAGCCCCTCGCTCTGCTGCAAGCTGGAGATCTCAGCTTTGTCGTAGGCCAGCGGCCCCGCAAGGCGCATGCGTTTGTGGCCAAAGGGGGCGCTGGCGGGATGTGGCATCACCACAGAGCTCAGCTGCTGCTTGTGGAACTGAAACAAAACCAGAAATGAATCGATGGTAAATATGAATGAAATTAAAGGCTTGTACGGATGGTAATGTTCGACATGGCTTCTAATTAATTATTAATATTTCTGTTCACCCTTTAACTGATAGCACTGATCGGTTAAATGCTGAATGTCGAATATCAGTTACACAGCTAATTATTTACATCCCTGGTTTGGAGTGTTATTTATCCTCCTTCACAACAAGACATTATGATGGTTTTCTAGTTTCATATACCAGTGTCTTCACTCTAGCTTTAAAACTGAGCCACTACAACCTAAAAATCCCGAGTTGCATTGTGTTGAAGAAATTGCTCGCATTAAAACACATTAGTGTCACACAAACAGTGCGTCACACGGTGAACCTCTCACCTCTCTCATCATCTGATGCAGGTTGTGTTCCAGCACGTAGAGGTGGTCGTCTGGTTTGGGTTTCTCCGGAGACGCCCGGTGGTTCCTCTTCTCTCCCGTCGAGTGGCACAGTGAGATGGACAGCTGCAGACCTACGAAGGATAAAACAAGGTAGGTTCGTTTTATGCCTCCAAACAGAAAGAAAAATCAAGTCCAGAGGCCAAGATTATATCATGTTTCATCTAGTTTTCCCAAAAGTAATTCAAACGCAAACATTAGGAATAATATCTGTAAGAGGATGAACTATTACTGTAAAGCAGCTCTACCAGTAAGTTTATAATCATTTTTCATACCATCACTTTTCTTTGTTTATCACATGGTACATGGTACTAATACAGAACTAGTAGAACGTAGCATCGACCTATAGTGCTGAAACACATCATCCATTTTTAAGAAACATAATATTCCTTTTCATTGTTTTGCTGATGACGTAAAACAAATAGTGAAGATTCATTGCAGCCTTTGTTGAACTGTTAACGTGATACCGGCACTTGGATGGATCTAAACTTCCTCCATCTTAATGAAAATGGGTTAGAGATCTACGTTTGGACGAACTGACCTTAAGTCACTCTGTTTGTATTTTTGGCCCTTTGGCTTCTCAAAAACAACCTTTTGTTAAGAATCTTTGTGTGTTTGATTTTTGGCAGCTCCTTAGTTTTACAAAACAGCTTTTTCCAGTTTAGACCTTTAGGTTAAGGCCTATCTCTTTCCCAAAGATCTTGAGAGAGTTACCCATGCTTTTACTACCTCTCGGTTAGACTACTGTAATCACCCGTTCTGGTCTCCCTCCACTGGCTTCCTGTCCATTCTGGAATTGATTTTAAGATTTTATTGCTTGTTTTTAAGTTTAAAAAGGCTGGCACCACCTTATTTAGCATTGCACCTTCACCTACTCCAGTTAAAGCACTGAAGTCGACCTACACGATGCTCCTGGACGTCTCCAGAACTGGACTGTGGCTGCCCCTCATCTCTGGAACAGTTTACCTCTTCATTTTGAAACTGCTCAGACTACTGAACCATTGAAGTCGCTGCTGAAGACTCCTCTTCTGGCTGACGTTTGATTAAGTTTATCTTCTGTCGTTCTGCAACTGTTTTACTGTTATTTAATACACATTATGCTTATTGCTTTATATTCATTTCTATTATGTACATGCTCAGTACTTTGGTTCACTGGGTTTGTTTTTCAGTTTGACGTGACTTGACTAGATCTTCCTGAGCACTCTGACCTGGGAAGGGCTGCGAGATGATCTGATTCTTCACAACAATGTGAGGGATCTGGGATTTAATCTGGACAGCTTCCCTGGACAGCTGGGCGAAGATCTCCTTACACAGCAACACGTTCTGGGCCGCTTCGAGCTTCACATGCCACTGCTGGGTACCTGAGCCGAGAGAAACAAAGAAAGAAAGACGGAGAAGAGATGACATAAGGATGAAGAACAATGAGGTGAGGAGGTCTCGTCTCTGTACGTTGAACCATACCGGCTTTAGTTTTTGGCGGTCTCCTGAACAGGTTGACAGTTCCTAGATCACCAATGTCTGGAGCTTGTTTCTGGATGGACACCTGTAGACATCGACAACACTCCACTATTACAACTACACATTTCTGAAATCAAAAACATACGGGTAATTACAGGTCAGAGTAGTATAGAAATAAAAAAAAGAGCGATAGCTGCACTACACACAGGGTTCCTACACTTTTCCTTTTCAAATTTCCATATTTTTCCAGACTCAAATTTACTTCTTGGTAGATTTTTTTTTGCCTTTGAGACTTCATGAGTCGGTGCGGAGGATGCTGTGACATGACTACGGTGCCTCCCCCACGGTTGAGATGCCAAACGATTTTAGACTAAGTATGCATCCAGCTCTCTTTTCCCAATTGGAACTGGTGACCAACCAACCTGGATCGGTTCACAGCTGAGTGTGAAGCGGCTGGGATGAGGATCAGCACCTCTAAATCTGAGACCATGGTTCTCAGCAGGAAACCGATAGATTGTCTACTCCGGGTAGGGAATGAGTCTTTATCTCAAGTGAAGGAGTTCAAGTACCTCGGGGTCTTGTTCGTGAGTGAGGGACCAATGGAACGTGAGACTGGCCGGAGAATCGGAGCAGCGGGGCCGGTACTGCAGTCGCTTTATCGCTATGTTGTGATGAAAACAGAGCTGAGCCGGAAGGCTCTGGATCTACCAGTCAGTCTTCGTTCCTACTCTCACCTGTGGTCATGAGGGCTGGATCATGACCCAGAGAACTAGATCACAGATACAAGTGGCTGAAATGGGTTTTCTCAGGAGGGTGGCTGGTGTCTCCCTTAGAGATAGGGTGAGAAGCTCAGCCATCTGTGAGGGACTCGTAGTAGAGCTGCTGTTCCTTTGCGATGAAAGCCATTCTCCTCTGACCTCTCACATCAACAAGGCCTTGTCATCCACACGACTGCCGCTCACTGGATATTTTCTCTCTTTCGGACCGTTCTCTGTAAACCCTAGAGATGGTTGTGAGTGAAAATCCCAGAAGATCAGCAGTTTCTGAAATATTCAGACCAGCCCGTCTGGCACCAACAACCATGCCACGTAAATCCCCTTTCTTCCCAGTTCTGATGCTCGGTTTGAACTTCACCAAGTTGTCTTTACCACGTCTACATGCTTAAATGCATTGAGTGCGGCCATGTGATTGGCTGATCAGCTATTTGTGTTTACAAGCAATTGAACAGGTGTACCTAATTATGTGGCCGGTAAATGTATGTTCGTCACTACTCATAGAGAAGACCACATCTCACCTTGATATAAGCAGATCCCTCCAGATCACTGGGGATCTGGACATCAAGGGGGCAGTAGTCCTCTGGGATCTTCTTGTCCAGATCTATGTCTGTGTTCTTGATCACCTCAAATGTGCCATGGTGAGGAAAAAGGGAACCTGCAAGGGTGAACAGACAAAATAAGACGGTGTTGAGCCGTCTGAGTAGAAATTGTAAATTTACGAGTAGAAACTCAGATATTCTCTGAGCTTAAAGTGGAAAACCCACAACGAGCACATGAGGATGGATGGATGGAGAGTCCACTACGATATATGTTGCACTCGGTGGCTCATGTTACCGCATGACGGTGGAATATGTGGTGTGATGAGGTTGATCCGAACGTGCAACGTGAAGCGATGTGGTTCCTAAACAAACCCCCCAAAATTTTTCATAACCACAGTTTTGCATTCCATTACAGTATAGTTGTTTTTCTCATATATTTGCCACTTTAATCTCAGAGAAAATCAGATCAGATCAGAAATCGTTATTGATCCCAGAGGGAAGCTGGGGCATTATAGTTGCTCTTAAATAATCATGAAGAAAATAAATATAAATGGTAATCAAATAAGATGACAATAAGTCAGTAAAAAATACAAAGAAACATGAGTTTTTTTCTAGTAAATTTATGACTTTATAATCTTGCAAATTTGTGATTTTTTTCTTGTAAATCTGCCACTTTAATCTTGAAAACTTTTGTCTTTTATTGTGGTATATTCTCATGTTTTTAACCTACAGTGGCCCTAACACGGCATTGGATCAAATCATGTTAGCCTGCAATGACACGTTAAAAGTGTCCTCGTGTTTCTTTTAGAACATAACTATGTTTAGTAAAACGCCTTTTACAGATTTTAGATTCGAGGCCGCATCACCTGCGCTCCGGTAGCTGAGGTCTCCCAGTATCTTCTCTCCCACTTTGCGTAGTTTCCACTGGGAGCGAAGTCGCAGCAGCTCAGAGTTAAAGTCCCTCTGCCTCCGGTTCTCCTGGTTTTCTGCTACCGACTTGCTGAGCTTCTCTGCTCCCTTCAGGAGGAGCTGCGCTGCGGTGCCCAGCGATTTCTTTTTACTGATTAGCTGGAACACCTGGGGGGTCTGCACCAGGAAGCAAGACGTTATCAACACAAGTAACACAAGTACTATGAGAAATATGAACTTCTCAAATATGACATCTCACCCTCCTATAGATGTCAAAGTGACAGTTCACCCCAAAATTAAAAATACATATTTTACCTGGTGTTATTATCAATCTAGATTTGCAAATGCAAAAGACACTGACACTGAGTGACAGAGTGAGTGATGAAGTCACAGGATTGGTCAGCTGAGTGTTAGAGTTTCCTCATTGGCCGCTGCTCTTTCAAAATGAAAAGGCGGGAACAGTCCTTTGTTTATGTTTTCCGGGTTAAATAGTTCCTACATGAAACTGCTCACAACAAGGTCTGTGGATTTAACACAAGTCAACTCACACCAATCTCGACAGAGATCGATAAAAAGCACTACAGATAAAACATGTCTTCTTAATTTTGGGGTGAACTGTCCCTTTAAGTGATAGCAGTGTTAGTGATGTTCTTTAGCAGTTTACTTTGCCAGCGGCTGGATCCTGAGACACTGGGTCTAAGGCCATGTACTTCTTCTCCTTCACCACGCTGAGAACGTCATGGAGAACACACATCTCTGTCAGCGCACTGCGCAGGTTGTTACGCACCGAGTCCCACTGCCAGAGAGACGGCTGAAACTTCACTGTACCTGTGGGACAAAACCGGTCATCAGATTTGAGTCCAACACAGAAAACTAAATCTGTATGACTTCTATTATAGAAGAGAATATTTTCTTTTCAATCCATCCACCTGTCATCTGACCATTCATGTGCAAAATCAATATTTCATTTGTACAATAATGTGAATTCAACCATTCAGTCTGTCGACAATGATCTTTTGTTTACTTATTAATTATATCTTTCTTTTCTTCACTGATGCTTCTTGTTGTTGCACTGTCACATTTGCCCTGCGGCAGGACTAATAAAAGATTATCTCATCTTATTCTGTTTATCCTGTGCAGGGTCACACGACTGGAGCGTTCCTTACTGAAAACAGGAAGGTGAAGTACGGTAATAGAGGCATAATGCCAACATTTCTGTACTTGAATGTGTTGTTATTATGTTTATTATTTGTCACAAGATGTTCTTACTTGATATTGATGTGAAAGTCCTTAACTTTCTAACTGTTGCATTAATAAAAAAATCAAAAATAAATAAACCACTTGATAAATATAGAAATACCATTAAATGTAGAAAAAAAAAATTTAAAAAATAAATGTATTCATTTATTGATTGATAAAATGTGACATAAATTTATATTTCTTTTAATTTGCTTCTTTATTTATTTCTTAGTATTAATTCCCTCATTTATTTACTATTCTGTTTAATTTTCCCTTTTATTTATTTATGCATTTATATTTTTTATATTTTTCAAATTAATTAATTTATTTTTGCATTTTCTTTTTTTTATGTTTACATTTGCTTTTGTGTTCATTTATATTATTTAATGTATGTATTTATTTATGTATTTATGATGTGGGCCATTTGGTTTATTTTTTTAACAAACTTATTGTATTAAAAATTGTTGAATTACCATCATATACGTTAATTCAGAATCTCCTAATTCAATGATCTTCTCTTGAGCGTACACTACCTTCCTCTTCTTCCGGCTCCTGCTTGCTCCACTCGCGGTCCCTGGGATCGCCCTCGATCCCGTCTTCCTCAGAGTCAGATCCCTGGCTGAAGTCAATTCTTTGTGCCAACTTTGCCAAGTTCTGGGACATTGACAGTGGGGGAACGTATGTTTCAGTTCCATCCAGGGCCACTTCCTGCACCTGCTTCTCACAGGAAGACTCGATGCTCACCTGCACTGCTGGACCACCGGACATGATGACGAGGCTGAGGAGGAAGACAAGCAGAGAGATTCAATCATCATCAAACAGAGCAGCAATTCTCAAAGTGGGTCTGGGGAAATGTAGGCTATAAATGCTGTCAAGTTGAGTTCAAATGCAATTTGAATAAAAACACTCGCTATTTAAAAGTTTAATAAGTGGTATTAACAGTCAATAATCCCTGCTGTGGTACTAATAAAGTATTATCTCATCTTATCTTAACACGACTCAAACTGAAATGTTCTTCTGTCCCTGGCTCCAAAAAGTTTGGGAACCCCGACAGTGGAGGATAAAGCAGTCCAGCTAAGTGGATCTCAGCCTGCAGGCTGCACGGTGGTGTAGTGGTTAGCACTGTCGCCTCACAGCGAGAGGGTCACAGATTTGATTCTGGTTTGGGGCTCTTCTGTGTGGAGTTTGCTTCATGTTCTCCCCATGTTAGTGTGGGTTTTCTCCGGGTGCTCCAGCTTCCTCCCACAGTCCAAAGACATGCACATTAACGGATGACTCTAAATGTCCCGTAGGTGTGAAAGTGAGTGTGAACCCCGTCTTCGCCCAATGCCAGCTGGGATCAGCTAACAGCTGTCCTTACGAGTAATGTATTACAGGTAGTCTCCCCACTTTGCTGCATATTTCTCAGTCCGGTCCATCACTTTGAGAGAGATTTGTTCATATGAAGCCAACTTTGTGGACCATTCCTTGACAGGTGGCTCCCCTGGTTTCCTCCAGTTTCTCATAATAATTTACTTTCGCACCAGACACCATGAAATGTTGGCTTTTTAGCAATACTGCAAACATTTGATGATCTTATCAACCATGATATATTGCTGTAGATTAATCTAACAAACAGTCTGTAAAGGTGTTATAAACATCTACAGTAGTAACATACACGTTAATACAGCAGTAACATTAATCCAGAATATCAGATATAATAGTAAAACACTCGATCAATACTTTTAGTGCTTTAAGCTGATAATACTACACTGTGAAGGACAGATGGTGTCGTATCCTGTCCATACATTAACTTTTGTAAGGTTTTGAATGCAAAACTATTAATTGTAGTGTGTATTTGTAACTTTAACCAAATTCAAGGATCTGAATATTTTTTCCACCACTGCTGGTTTGTCTTTAGCTCTTGAAATGTTTTCTAAATAACTGCATAAATAACTACAGCTACACAAGTCTGCAAGAACGGAACTTGATTGTGTATTTTTTGTGCCTAGCTAGAGAGGTTAGCCAGCGTTAGCATCTTACTAATCTCATTGGATAAATGAAAAGCGCACGGAGCTCGAAAGAAAAGGCCAAAATGTCAACATGATCTGTTGGTCGTGTACACCTCACCTGCAGTATGCGCCAGTCACGTAGTCAATATGTAAGGTTATTCACTGGAGCGGTGAAATGTGTGCCAACGTTAGCGGATGGTGCGGTCTTCGCTTCGGGCAGCGAGTATCGCGAGATTTTGCACGTTTCGCAGCAGCTTTTGCAATTTTCGGTTTACTCTCAAGACACGACCCTCTGCTGCCTTCTAGCGTGTGTCGTTTTCATTTGTATTTTTTTTTTTTAGTTTAATTAAATTTAGTTGGTCAAATGCTTTTAGACGCACATATTGCGGGTAGGAACCATAGTTAATGTATGGTCGAAACCAGGAGGAATTTAATCAGCACGGAACGGGTACAGCGGGCGGTTTAAACAACCGGATGTGACGGTAAGCACACTTTCACCCGATTTTTTTTAGGTTGGTATGGGTTTCTGGTGATAAACAAAGCGTATGGTGCGTTGGTCTCTATTTTGTACTATTTCCATAATCTATTCGCTTTAGTTTTATAAACGAGTCCTTTAATATCCGGGTAAGTCGCGCTGGTAGTGAATGCCTGCGACACAATGAAGCTAACAAGCTAATATTCACTAGCACGGCTAACGGAGTTGCTAACATTAGCTGATTTTTACTTTTGGGGAAATGTCCGCCGATATTTTAGGAAAATGAAGAGACAAGTGGCTAAATTAAGACCGAGTCCTAACGAAGAGGTTCGGCTCATACGAGAGGAGATCGAAAGGAGGAGAAAACTACGAATACAACAGGTAAGCTAATGTCAGGTGGTAATAACACAACAAATTAATTTCAGTGCTTTCCGCTTCACTTCGTGTTCGTGATTTCAGATTAACGGACTGCTTCTTATTTCCGTATAACCCGTGGGGTGTTTCGTTAAGAAAGCTTGACACTTTTAGGTCTATTGTAAAGGTACAGCTATCGAAGGGGTCTTTTGACCTCTGACCTCCAGATATGTGAATGTAAATGGGTTCTCTGGGTCCCCACCAGTTTCCCTTTACAGACAGGCCCACTTAATGATAATCACATGCAGTTTTTTCATACAGTATCAATGTGTTATTGTCTCCTGTTTTAAAATTGCATGTTTGAATATTTCTGCATACTGGGGTCCGTAAACAGTGTTGAATCACACAAACTGTGTATCACTGTAAAGCTGAGACTCTTGTGGATCCAATGAGTCCAACTGTATTCATGTGTGATGATGTTAGTCCTCATAGGAGTAATTTCATTGTAGTGAGACCGTTTTATGAAACTTGTCAAAAAAAGCCAGGCCCAATTTAGTTACGTTGGCTTGCAGTCAGGAAATTGTTTGAGCCACCTCTATGAAAAACACCCTCTGGATAGTTTTCAGAATCAGCTGTTATTTTAAGACTAAACATGTATGTGTATATTTTGCATTAACTTCCAGGTGCGGGAGCAGCAGCGGCACATTGCGCTGCAGATCCGCCGACAGGTTGAGCGGAGACGGCAGCGTGAGCTGGAGCTGCTGGAGGAGGAGCTGAGGGAGGACTGGGAGAGACAACAAAGGGACAAACTCCACACACTGCAGAGGTTGTACGAGGAGAGCCTCCAGCTTCTCGGTCAGGGACACAGGAGTGCAAAAGAAAATGTAAGATAGTATTGGCCTAAAACAAGAAGCTGTCTGTTGCTGAATGAACACAGTACACCTGTTGGAGCTGTCACTGTCCATTGGACAGTTACTTAGTTGCTTGGTGCAAACAGGATGTGAGATGAAACTGAGATTAACACCAAACCATCTGAATCCAAAATGTGAACAAAAGCATCACATGATAACATCCTGACTTGAAGATGAATACAGTGTTCAAATCATTGAAAGTTTCTGTGCTAATTTTGATTTATTTGCACAAGGAACCCGATTTTGCAGCCATAGCTCAGCGGGAGGAGGAACATCATGTCAAAGCAGAGGAGCGTTATCGAGAAGCCCTGAAGGAGCTCAAATCACAGAGGCTTAAAGATCGTGAGAGGCAAAACCGGTAAGCAGCATCACAAATATTTGCTCAAACGACAGGTTTGAATTTGATCACATGAAGTCTTTTCATCTGCTTGTCTGTAGACCCATCCATGCCAGGAAGAAGGCCCTACAGGCAGAAAAGGAAAGATCAGCAAAAGTGGCCAGCCTCCCACCGCCTCTCCCAAACCCCATTCAGGTTATTTGCCCCATCAGTAATATTAATCACTGTTTTCCTGTTGGCCTGAGAAACCACCTGGATTTGCTAGTTGACTTTTTAGTTGATGGTAAGAATCAGTCTGACAAATTGCCATAAGAGTTTCACAGAATTAAGTTTGGGCTAAGTGGGTCAGGAAAGGTAATGTGGCTGGTGATTCAAGCATCTGGAACCAGGTTAGTCTGTGTGGGTACAAATGCCTGTTCACAAATCATGTACATTTTGGCTTAGGCTCCACCTCTCTATTTATCCTCCCAACACACAGCTACCAATCTGTCCTGTCCTTTTTACAAAATCTAAAACAAACTTTCCAAGTTACACAGTTGAGGTTTTAGGTGGGGTCATGGTAACGTTGTCTTGTCTTGTTCAAGCAGAGCATCGATTCCAAGAAACCACACGTAGTAAAGAAATCTGATGTGAGTGCCTTCGCTGCCACACATTACCACATGCCCGAGAGTGCAGTGGACAGAGAGGTAGACACGAAGCAGGTAAACCTTCCCATTATTGTATGCACCTGACCTTATATGGTTTGTTTGTCTCTCCTATCAGAATTGTCTAATATACCGGTATATGTGTCTGCAGCCTAATGCCCATGATGGAGCTGAGCTGGAGGTGAGGAGAATGCAGGACTTCCTGAGGGAGGAGAAAAGGAGGAGAGAGGAGCAGCTTGAGAAGGCTCGTCTCAGAGGGAAGGAGGCTCTGAGGAGGGAACATCTCGTCCAGGTATAACACACCTGTTACCTGATGAGCAGATAGATGCCTAAATTGTTCACATGTATGTGGAGATAATTATAATAACTGCATTACATCACATGTTGTCATTTTCTGAACTTACCAGACTGTTCTAGCTGTTCTGTTATTTGCCTTTTACTCTTCTTATACTCACTTACTGTATATCAACATTACTGATGATTATTTATCAAATATCTCATTGTGTCAATATTTTGTAAAACCACCAATTGCCAGCCCTTCTGTATCGTCGCAATATCTATGTCGAGGTATTTAGTCAAAAATATTATGATATTTGATTTGCCCCTCTTCTCTCTTTCTTTTGCTTGACCTGACTTTGCCTGACCGTCTGGTGGTCTCCTTTAGGATCGTGAGCGCTTGCTTGTTGAACTGGAACACATGCAGCAGACAGACCTGCTGAGGAGGAGACAGCAGGTGTCACAGATGCCTCCTCAGATCTTCCAGCCTCTCTATAAGAGACAGGAGTTGAGGGAGGACTTCCAGAGGGAGATGGAGTTTGCTTTTGAGGACATGTACACCGGAGAGAGGAGTAAGGACTGTTGAGCTACACAATCAATGTGTTTTGCAGCAAGTAGTCACAAAAACAAGTATGTTTATTGGATTTCAGTACTTGCAGCTTTGTTTAGCACCATGCACATGATTCTGAAGAAGACAAGGTGGCACTCTGGGGGCACAGCTTCTCAAATCTTCACTGTAATTAGATTAACTTGTATTCTTGCAAAATAGCCTCTATGTTTTGGTGGGAGATATAACATACATGTACAGTGTTAAACCATGACTGTGTCTGATCCCAGGGGTTAAAGGTGACCTGGTGGTCCAGCTGGTACCAGAGCCTCTGCCAGCTCTGTCCACCAGCAGCCAGGACCAGGACCAGGAGCTGGACGTCACACTGGATGAAAATGCAACACAAGAAACAGGAAATACACAACATGACACAGAGGAGGAACCTGGAAGAACTGAGCAGGAAACTCAAGGTGAGGAGAAACAGCAGATACACTTACAAACATAAATTCATGAGTTTTTAAGGTTTGTTACAGGATTCGTTTAAAAAAAAACAATGCTAGCTACTCTGTGGCATTTGCTGTGATAACTAGGGCTGTCCTCAAACAAAGGCCTGTGTGCCTGACCACCGTGTAACACCGTTAACAACCGCTACTACCACAAGCCTAACCAGCACAGACCTCGTTGACCGGCTTCACCTACTGGTCCTAACACACAGCGCCCTCGTCTGTTCAAACAAAGCACTGAAAAAGACAACAGAATACAGTTCAGTGCTTGTATGGATAGATGTACCTGTTATGCCCAGATATCACAATTCAGTTTTCATCTCCATGATGCATATTGTCATGTTTTATATCGCAGAATTTCTCGGCACAAAATTTCATCAAACCAAGCTCAAATAATTAAAAAAAGAAGCAAACAAAATGAAAATAATCAGATAAATCAATATATTTTGGTTTTAGCTTCTGCTCCATTCAGGTGTATGTTACGGCTCACAGACTCCATGGGCATCTGTCTTTCCTCACACTTGGCTTGGTTAATCTGGCTGGCATGTCGTGTCTTGCCGATATTTCTTTCTTGTTAAACTATAAGCAACCACTAGGTGGCACCGATAACCTATTGTCTTAACTATTTACTCTTTTTTATTAAACAAAAACTGGTTCTTAGGGCTACAATTTTGTTGACTAATCATTTAGTTGTTGTTTACCAGATGTGCTCATAAATTTCTTGGAAATAAGTCATTCGGCATGAAACAGCATAAAAAAACAACTAACTGACTAGAGAAACCTGAGTCGACTAAGACCAAAACGGTAAGCTCTAGTGATAACCTTGATGTAATTTTCTTAAAAGTCATCTTTACCTTGCCAGAACTGCATTCACCATTTTTCTTTGCCTGCAGTTGAGCCCTCCAGACCTGCTCCGAGACGGGCGCTGAAGAAACTCCTGGATCGTATCAGGAGCCAGAGGAACCAGTGGACCGATCACAACAGTCGTGTCCCCGCAGCCGATTCACCGACCGCCATCAGCGATCAGATCCCAGAGCGAGATACAACCATCGACACGGGATCTCTGATCAGCGAGGAGAAAGACAACCTGCCCTCCATGGAGCTCCCTGAGCCGGCCCACTCACCGCCAGGTACGTGGTCATCAACTGTAATAAAACTAATCTAGCAGGCCCACACAATGTCATAAAATCGCTATTTTGATGTGACAAAAATGCATTTAGAGCTGCAGCAGTTAGTCATCTAATTGATTAGCTGATCAACAGAAAAATAATCGCCAGTTATTTTGATAATAAGATAAGATAAGATAAATATTCCTTTATTGGTCCCACAGTGGGGAAATTCACAATTAATTAATCGATTAATTGTTAGTGTTTTTAATGATTGATCTCTAATTTTTCATGTAAAAACATCAGAAAATGCTGTTTTTCAGGGTCTCATCTATCTATCTATCTATATATCATAGCTTTCAGAACTTGATACAACTTTATTAATAAAAACTTTCCACTCATTTATTTGGGCTTTGGCAAGCTCTGTATCAAATGGGATTACTGCCAAGTCAGTTTTAATTATATAGCCCATTATTACAAATCACAAATTTGTCTAAAGGGGTTTTACAGTCTGTATAGCATAAGACATCCCCTGACCTTAGAGCCTCCATTCAGATAAAGGAAAAACTCCCCAAAAAATCTTAAAAGGGAAAACCGTCAGTTAACAGTAGTGCTAGCACTACAGAGTTTATTCTCTTTGGGGTTTTGTTGTTTCTACTTAAATTTGAGCTCTATTCTTGTTTTGTTTTCCAAGGATACATCCCTTTACAGTAAAAAATAAAGGTAATAAGGTAATAATGATGTTGTATTTAATTCAACCAGTAGTGGAGACGACAGAAAACCCAGCTGCAGCAGATCCTCCACTTCCTGATGTTCTTGTCTACAGAAAAGGAGAGTTAGAAGAAGGACTAAAGAAAAGGGTAAAATCTCCAAATTGACCAGCGCATGAAATAAATGACTGTAGTGTGTCACATGAAAAGAATAAAAATGATAAGAAGCAGAGTTATTCCTTTCATGATTGACCTTTTAAGTAATGTGTGACAGTTTTTAAACCTTTTCATTCTTGTTCAGGAAGAGGAGCTGGACAGGGAAAAGCAGCAGCATCACCAGCAGCTTCTGGTTTCGCTGCAGGAACAGAAAGACCAACTGAAGCAGATGCTGCTTGAGGCTCAACAGGAGAGAGATGATCTGAGGGCTGCTGTCACCCAGCGGGTACCGATTAACCAACCAGAAGTACTTCCCCATGACCAGGAAGTCACTGAGGTAAGCCCTTTGATATCTGTCAGTTAAAAGGTAACTTTGGTATTTTTCAACCTGGACCATATTTTTCCACATTTTTGTGTCAAATTGACTTACGGGGGCTGCAGGTTTTGAAGTTGGTCCAATATTGAGGGAGAATGCTGCAGACGGCAGCCACTCAGTGAGCTGTAGTGTAATCATTTGGGGCAACCTGGTACCATCACCACCACCAAGTGTCTGACAACATTATGGAAAGAAACCTGTTGTGAAATAAAACGTTATCTATTAGCAGTAATGGCGTATAATATTAATAAGTATGATTTCTTTGGTGTATAATCACCTGAAAATAAGAATTGTTGTGTTTTTATAACCTTAGAATGAGCTGTTTATGTCTACACAGGGAGTGATAAAGATTCATTAACACAAATTAATTTTAACATCATTATTTATTTATTTAATGTGTTAAAACAGCTTGTGATTTTCAGGTTGTAGTGAGCTCACATTTAAATCTAGAGAGAAGATACTGGTATCACGTAAAACTAGAAAACCTAATGAATTCATGAGTACCAGCCATGTTATACTAGCTTGTTGAGAAAGAGGTTAAATAATGTTCCAAACATGCGTTAAACCTTTGGTGAAGGAAAACTGCAATTGGGTCCCTTAACCTCTGACCTCCAGATGTGTGAATGTAAATGGGTTCTCTGGGTCCCCACCAGTCTCCCCTTTACAGACATGCCCACTTTATGATAGTCCCAGTCAGTCTGGATCAAGTCCTAGTCAAGTCGGCACTCTGACACACTGACAGCTGTTGTTGCCTGTTGGGCTGCAGTTTATCATGTTCTGATTGGAGCAGATTTTTGATGCTAAAGTCAGAGCCTGTGAGGGTTTCTGGACAATATCTGTCATTGATTAGTGTTGTTAATCTATTTGCAATAATAAATATGTACATACATGTGCCTAAAGCAGCATATTTGTCCACTCCCATGTAGATAAGAGTATTAAATACTTGACAAATGTCAAATCATTTAAGGTACATTTTGAACAGATCTAAAAACGTGAAATTAATTTGCGATTCATCACAACTATGGACAATGATGTGATTATGTGGTGTTAAATATTTTAATTGATTGGCAGCACTAAAAATGACATATTGTGTATTCAAGATATCCTAAGTGTGATCAGTATAGTGCAGTTACTTCAGAGATGAATCATTTCTACTTCTGCATGTTACAGCTGGTGCGTCCTGCAGGTGAACATGACCACACCAGAAGGATTAAAGAATATCAACAAAGGCTGCTGGAACAAAACAGGTCGGTTAAAAGCCTGAAGATAAACTAATTCTTTGTGTCAAGCAAGTCACTTTCTCAGTTTTTTTTCGGCAGCTGTTCTCAGACTAGACACTTGACAGGCTAATTCACCCTTCAGTTGTACTGTGTTACATTACTGTATATTTATACAGCTTTAGAGGACCTAAGTATAGAGGCTGTTTGTATGCTGTAGATTGTGATTGAGACACTGATATTGTGCTGTATCAATGACATAATTTTAGGATTCACCAGAGGTCAGTGGAGGTGGCTCGTCAGCGTCTGGATGAATACCAGCGAGCTCTACGGATTCGTCACAACATGACCACCACATCGTTGCTGCCTGCTGTCATGCCATCAGGCCTCATTCGCCCACCTCTGCATGACACTCCGTCTGTACATCTTCAAGCTCCTCTGCAGCTCCCTACAGCTCCTGCAGTGTCTGCATCCATCCATGCTAAACCACAAACCCCTGTGGAAGTTTCCACAACAGAGTCTAACATGTTGGCTTCACCTTCACGACTACCTGGCTCCAGTGCAAGCATTGGCTCCAAGTATTTGCCGGATGAATCTATTTCGAGCGATCCCAGGAACCAGAGACCGGACGTCACTGCCTGGCTGACTGACAGCATAATGGAGAGAGTAATGGAGCATCTTCCAGAGAGAGTGAGACCCCCCTCAGAGCCATCGCCATACAAACTTTTCACAACACATCACTCCACCAGCACCCTGCTCCAGCCAACCTCTGATCCCATCCAGACCATCAGCCCGAGCATCACAGATGGTGCACTTCTGGTTCCAGGCCATGCAGAGGCTAAGGGTGGCTCCCTGTGGACTGGGTCCCTGAGCTCCAGAGAGGATGACGACATGGAGAGGCAGAGACGAGAGCTGCAGGAGGTCCAGAGACGGGTACTGCAGCAGAGGGAGGCGGTGGCTCTACAGCAGAGGCAGCAAAAAGAAGAGAGGCAGAGACAGGAAGTGGAGATGAGGCAGCAAAAGGAGACACTGCAGGCTCTGATTGCTACTGATGAACCAGTAAGTGTGTGTTACTGCTCTGGTGACGTTGGTACAGTACAGTAGACCACTGGTTTCCAGCCTAGAGGTCTTGACCCCCACTAGGGGTCACCAGGTTTCACAGGGTGTCATGAGGCCTTCATGACTTTCAGGGGTGAAAGACAACTATTTAAAAATATACAGTTGGCCTATATCTCAGCATCTCTCCCTTTTAAGGTACATTTAAAATGATTTAAAATGAGCGATGATGTGAAATTACTGGACCTGAAGTGTTTTTAATTAAAATACAGTTCATGATGGTTTCTACACTTGAACTGAGCTCATTGAGTCTGTGTGTATGTGAAAACAACTTTTCCCATGGTGTCTGTATGGAGTGTGTGTTTATATGTGTGTAGTGAATGTGTATGTGAGAGTGTTCAGTTATTCAGTATTTGTGTGAGTGTGTGTGTTTTCTGTTCTCTGAGCGATGATGTGAAATAACTGGACCTGAAGTGTATTTAATTAAAATACAGTTTATGATGGTTTCTACACTTGAACTGAGCTCATTGAGTCTGTGTGTATGTGAAAACAACTTTCCCTCTGGTGTGTGTGTGTGTGTGTGTGTGTGTGTGTGTGTGTGTGTGTGTGTGTGTGTGTGTGTGTGTGTGTGTGTGTGTGTGTGTGTTTGTGTGTGTGTGTGTGTGTGTTTGTTTGTTTGTTTGTTTGTTTGTGTGTGTGTGTGTGTGTGTGTGTGTGTGTGTGTGTGTGTGTTTAAACCAAATACACATTTAAAAATGTTTTATTTATATGTGGGAAATATCAACTTTTTTCCGTTCTATTTTCTCACCCTCAGCCAGGTCCAGAGGCTGCCGGTGAAGTGTTGGTTTCAGAGGACATCGGTCAGACCCGCCTCAAAATACTTGTGTCCCTGTTGAGAGCTATAGAGGAGTCTTGCGGAGGAACGTTATCACACCTTGAAGAGCCTCAGGAGAACGATGGCTCCCCTCCGCAACCGCCAACCAACACTGGTGAGACCGGTAACTGATATGTCAGATTGCAGATAGTTTTTCACACCTTTTTAACACAATTTCCATTTACCTGATGAATGGAAAACATTTTCTATAATGTCTTCTCGCTAAAATGTGCCATGTTGTCTGCTTTAAGGTTATTAAAATAAATTGGATGGATTTACACATTTCCAAACTCCAATCCATTAAAGGTTCATTGTGTAACAGTTTGGGGGATTCATTGGCAGAAATGGGACATAATATTAATAGCTATGTTTTCGTTAGTGTACAATCACCTGAAACTAAGAATCGTTGTGTTTTCGTTAGTTTAGACTGAGCCTTTCATATGTACATAGGGAGTGGGTCCTCTCCATAGAGTCCACCATGTTGCTCCTCCATGTTTCAACAGTAGCCCTGAACAGACAAACCAAACTCTGACTCTGCAATAGAGACTTTCAGGTTTTTAACGTCACCTGAAGGCCACCGTAGTTCTCCGACACGCAAGTGAAACTGTGGTAACATAAGCTGCCGTCTGACTTCCGTTGCTCTTAAAGTAGTGTTACTATGGTAAGGGTGCTCTCTGAATGAGGCAAGCGGTTTTGCACTCGGCGGCTGACATTACCACAGTCTTCGAACAGGAGGATTGAGCGGAGGAGTACAGTACAACAGGGCTCAAGCTTAAGGACATCCCGTCGTCCCAGGTGGGGTTCAGAGGAATGCAGTACTGTAGTTCTGTAACATCCTGTTGGGGGTCGCAGGGGCGCTGGAGCCAATCCCAGCTGGCGTTGGGCGAAGGCGGACAGGTCAGCAGCTCATCGCAGGGGCTGACACATAGAGACAAACAACCATTCACTCTCACATTCACACCTACAGGACATTTAGTCATCAGTTAACCTGCATGTCTTTGGACTGTGGGAGGAAACCGGAGAACCCAGAGAAAACCCACGCTAACACAGGGAGAACATTCAGAATACGAACCTGTGCCCTCTTGCTGTGAGGCGACAGTGCTAACCATTGCACCACTGTGCAGACTGTTTCATCAGTATCATGGAGTAATTTTTAAATTTTCCATTAAGATCTCATCTCTCAGAGTGATGTTCCTGCTGGACCTGCACCAACGTCAGTCCTCCCCTCAGGACTCTTCCCTCCTCCTCGAGCAACGAAGCCCCCCGTGACCCGCGTCAGGCTGGGCACCATGGAGTTGATGACTGAACAACATGAGCTCAGTGCTATTCAAGAGGTGGAGACACCAGTCAACAGCAGCCAAGTCACAGGTCAGCTCACCCCACAAACACATGGTGACAAGCTACAGAGAGGAATATCAGCTGATTGTCTGTTTCCTGTCCCCAGGCCCAGAGGATACTGTGACGGTTCCTTCACACACTTTGGCCTGGGATCCGCAGGAGGATTCAGAGTCCTCAGCCTCTGACAGGACCCTGCAGACATCCTCTTGGTCCACCAGTGGACAGCGGACTGCTGAGCGACTAGCCGGCTCTGGAACGAGCACAGGGAGCTCAAACCATCTCATCTGGAGAGAGAGTCTGCGGATAGGTGCAAAAATATCTCCAGAATCCTCAGAGTGCGGTACGTAGATGGCAGGTGATAAGATAAACTGTGCAGATGAGAGGAAAATGGAAAATAATTGGAAGAAAATGAAGATATTTCCTCTTGGTTGGAACATTTCCAGATTCAGTGCTGAGGAGAATCTCACTGCAGTCCTCTGACTCTGGGACAGGAGCTGATTACTCTGGTCCTGCAGTCACAAGCTACAGATTCCCCACAGAGGTAACCAGACCAGCTAAAGATGTGCAAATACTAGTTCTTTCTTCTCTTTCAAGTCATGATCCTTGTGGCAAATGTTTGCAGCAGATACCAAAGCCAGAACCAAACCTGGGACTTTGTGGTTGTATGGCATGTGCTGTAACCACTCAGCTGCCAAGGCGCTCCGGTTTCTGCTTTTGAAACACTCTGAGGTTCACATGTTGTGGATCAATGATGAAAATTAGCCAAATCTGAGAGCCTGGGCAGCATCCACCTCCGTCTCTGAAGATGCTTGAGAAGCTTTTACTGTGTTTGTTTGTTTGTGTGTTTGTTCATGTTTGTTTGTTTGTGTGTGTGTGTGTGTGTTTGTTTGTTTATTTGTTTGTGTACTCTGAGCGATGATGTGAAATTTCTGGACCTGAATTGTATTTAATTAAAATACCGTTCATGATGGTTTCTACACTTGAACTGAGCTCAGCTGTGTGTGTGTTCATGTCTTTAAACCAAACAATACAAATTTAAAAGTAATTTTGCAACAGTAAATAAATTTTAAATTAAATTGGCAAAATATATTTTAAAAAATTGAATTTGTGTCTAAAAGTATGTGGATGAAATTTTAATGGCTCCGGTTTTAGCTGATATATATGTATTTTTTTGTCAATATCTATCCTAGCTTTCTGCTTTTCAGTTATGGTCTGTCTCTCCAATCTGCATTTCGTGTCTGCACTGTTTCTTCTCACGCACTCTTGTAAAGGTTAAAGTTAGATTGACACAAGAGGCGGAGCCACACCTGTTCGACAGCAACAACACTGGGCTGTCGGCAGAGGTGCCTGCTTGCTAATCGGCTTAGTGTGCTCAGACATCAGCCAATCATGAAAAAAATGACAGAAAATTGGCTCAATTATTCGGTGGGTCGATTAATCAGTCAACCTCTAGTTATGACACCTGGGCTGAGCTCAGGGGGCCTGAATGTCTCCTTAACACATTTTTTGTTTGTGTGTGTGTGTGTGTGTGTGTGTGTGTGTGTGTGTGTGTGTGTGTGTGTGTGTGTGTGTGTGTGTGTGTGTGTGTGTGTGTGTGTGTGTGTGTGTGTGTGTGTGTCAGTCTGAACACAGGCCTCCTGACTCTGACTGCCTCTCCTCCACCACCATCTCTACCGGCAGCTACCTCACCACCGACCCTGAGCAAAATGTGAACACTGGTGAGGGACAGCAGGAGCGTGGCGCTGTAGCACACGGCGTGTGTCGTGTTTGTTCCTGATTTTTCACCATTTGATTGAATCTTGTGAAATCTCGTAAAATCTAACAGAAGCTGAAACAATGAAGTATTTAAATCACCTCACCAACATGAGTTGGCTGGCTCGCCATAATTCACCAAACAATCAGATTAGGTGTGTCTGAACATTAACCGTTATTGTGGGACCTGTTGAAATATGCTTCAGTTCTGCAGTCTGTGAGAGCTGCTGTTTGTGTTTATCCCTCTTTAAAGGGATAGTTTTGGATTTTCTGAAGTCAGTGTGTTATCTACCGTAGATGACGGTCGACACGCCCCCAGTTTGGAGAAACAGACATTAGTACCAGCATCATACTGCTGTGGATGGAGGCAACAGCTAAACAGATTTTAGACACCTAAAATAATCAGTTAAGTGTATATAATGAAGTTACCTTGACGTCAGACAGCTCTTTCTAATGGAAACGGAAGCCGTGGTATCCATCTGTGCTCTCTTCAAAGACTACTTTGACAACAACAGTAATTTTACCTCCCAGAACACGGGAGTTGCTGGTCTACCGCTGCCTCGATCAGTTAGTTTGTGATATTTGGTGAATCCAAACTAACCCTTTAAAACACCAAAGTGTTTAAAATGTTCGCCAAAGGAGTTTTGTGGCCTTTGAAGAGAGAATAGATGGATACAGCGGCTTCAGTTCCACGTTGTAAACGGCTGCTGGTATGATGCTTGTATTAATGTCTGTTTCTCCAAACTCCATCTACTGTAGTAAGTAATACACTGACTATGGAGAAAGACCTCATTCAACCACCTTTCAGAACATATGAACTATCTCTTTAAGATGATAATATGAGATGCTGTACACATGACCCATAATGTATAATGTACTCCAGACAGCATGCTGGTTGTTAACTTTATTATAGCCTAAATCTGTTCGCCTCTCTTTTTCTTCTCCCACTTCTTCATCAGATAAATCCCCGCCACTCGGACGAGCAGCCGATTTACTCAGCGTCCCCTCTCCATCCAGTCGACACTTCTGTGTTAAGGACAACTCCGCTGCAGGCCGTCCTGGTCTGTTTAATGACAGCAGCATCCAGCACATTGTAGACAGATACGTAAGGGAGCTGAACATCTCCCTCAACACAGCTGGCAAAACCACAGGTATAATACACATGTCATACAAGAATACTCTCTCTTAGCTTGATAGATTGATGGCAGTTGCCACATCTGTGTCCTGGGGCCAGTTGCATAGACTTAATAAATGAAACTAGAGAGCTCGTATTTACAGTATGGGAAGTCATGTACGGTGTAAATTATGCTTGGCATTCAAGTGGTTAACTATCTAAGGCTATCTAAGTTAGTCTTACATTAGCCACTCATACGGAAGCTTTATGCAACAGGTAAATTTAAGCATTTATAGCAAGTCTGGCTTAAGGTTATATTTAAGACAAAGGCTAGGTTAGGCTAGACTATTTTCATGCAGCTGGCCTCAGGTGTTAGTTGCTGTAGTGCCTTCAAACACCCCATTAAGTGGGTTTGTTTGCTTCAAGCATCAACTTCCGTTGATCGTACACAAGAAAAGTGACACACAAAGGGATTCCCCAGGTGTGCAGAGATGTACTTCCAACAACTGAAATGTGTAGAGATGGAGTAGGACGCTTCAGACTCTGTGTGACTATCCAACAAGCATGTTTACCCCTTGAGGTTTAGCGGACCTCCAAAGAAGAAACTCATAATTTTTTATTTGTAACAAACATGTTTTAGTTCTGCGAAACACACATTTTGATTTTCATAAATCATTGTTTCATACTAGAACACAGCATCATGTTAGTAAAGCGCCTTGTTTCCCCTCTGCTGGTCTGCAGACAGTGAAGGTTCATACGTAGAGGAACCTGGCTCTTCAGGTTCTCAGTCATCTTTGGTTGGAGTCTCGGAGCGGAGAGGGGAGGATGAAGGCTTCACGGCCCGTCGGTGTCTTTCCTCAGACACTGCAGGAGTGCAGAGGAGTGGCCTGGTCAGTCAGTCACAATCCACAAATTCTTCTTTTTAATGAGAAGTTGTAAAACTATGTTTTTTTGTGGCCACTTGCAGAAAATGTTTTAAGTTGTCAACAGGGCTGTCAAAGTTAACGTGATTATAATGTGTTAATGTACTGGCATATGAAACTAGAAAACCGAAGGAATCCATTGGTACCAACCATGTCATACTCATTTGTCAGGAAGGAGGTTAAATAATGCTCCAAACTAAATTTTGATGAGGAAAACCTGTATGGCCATTTTCAAAGGATCCTTTGACCTCCGATATGTGAATGAAAATGGGTTGTGTGGGTACCCACGAGTCTCCCCTTTACAGACATGTCCATATGTGAGGGTTTCTGGACAATATCTGTCATTGTTTTGTGTCGCTCCTTGATTTCCAATAATAAATATATACATACATTTGCATGAAGCAGCATATTTGTCCACTCCCATGTTGATGAGAGTATTAAAGATTTGACTGATCTCCTCTTAAGGTACACTTTGAACAGATAAAAAAAATTGTGATTAATATGTGATTAATCGTTTTTAAATATTTTAATTGATTTATAGTCCTAGTTGTTAACAATTTGTACTTTGTACAAACTTGAACTTTAAGTACCTGCAAAAAAACACAGTATTTTACTCTATGCAAATATGCTGATGTTACTTGTTTGACTTATGATATTTTTCATTTTATTTCAGAACTCATACAGTTGCAAGAAAAAGTCTGTGAACCCTTTGGGATCACTTGGATTTCTGTATAAATTGATCATAAAATGAGTTCTGATCTTCATCTAAGTCACAACAGTAGACAAACACAGTCTGCTTAAACTAATACCGCACAAAAAATGATATATTTTCATGTTATTGTTGAACACAACATGTAAACATTCACAGTGTAGGGTGGAAAAATTATGTGAACTTTTGGATTTAATAACTGGTTGACCCTCCTTCGGCAGCAATAACCTCAACCAAACGTTTCCTGTAGTTGCAGATCAGACCTGCACAACAGTCAGGAGGAGTTTTGGACTGTTCCTCTTTACAAAACTGGTTCAGTTCAGTAATATTCTGGGATGTCTGGAGTGAAACTCTCTCTGGAGGTCCTGAGGTCAGGACTCTGACTGGGCAGCTCCAGAAGGCCTATTTTCTTCTGTTGAAGCCGTTCTGTTGTTGATCTACTTCTATGCTTTGGGTCGTTGTCCTGTAGCATCACCCATCCTCTGTTGAGCTTCATTTGGAGGACAGATAGTCTGAAGTGTTCCTTCGAAATGTCTTGATAAGATTTGACTTTAATGATCCGTCCAGGCCCTGAGGCAGCAGAGCAGCCCCAAAACAACTTCTGCTTGCAACTGTATAAATACAAGTTCTAAATATTTTTCCTGTAAAAATACCCAGCGTTCAATAGATGTTTTGTGTTTGCTACAGGAATGGGCCAATACAGTCAGTCCAGTCCTGGACCACTTCTCAAGCGAGGACCCATCACTGGCTGAGGACTCTTTCAGACCTCTGATTGGCCAGCTGACCGACCAGTCATCCTGTCTCGCCGCTGACCAGAGGGACTCGACCATGGAGCAGCTGGTCGGTCATCCGTCGGCTCACTCGTCCGTGATTGGTCAGCTGCCAGGTCCTGCGGTTTCTATGAGCTTTGATCAAGGTGGTTGGGATTCCACTCTGACTCGGCTGATTGGTCAGCTCTCCCATCAGTCCAGCTTTCATTGGCTGAGTGGTGGGCAGGACTTTTACGCAGGTCGGCTGATGGGTCAGGTGCCGTCGGAGCAGTCGGCCACGTGGCTGGATGGAGGTCCGGAGGAGAGCCGGATGAGACCGCTGGTAGGGGAGCTGGATGAGTCTGCTGGCCAGCACAGTGGAAGCTCAGGTAAAAGGAGGAAGAACTGAAACATGCAGTCAGGTTAATGGTACAGAAAAGACAGACTCCAACCTTCTACTGATTATCTGGAATACTGTCATGATTGCTATCTGGCATCTTTGCAATGTTTTACTGTGACTCAGTGGTTAGATCGAAGATGTTGAACTGGGATCATGTTCAGTAACCTGAGACTAACCTTCTGTTTCTGTTATGAAGTTTGAATCAGAGCTTTGCTAAATCAACAGCTGTAACTTCCAGCTGGTTCTAGACTACATTATTATGACTTTGACACTGAAACAGGAACCTGGTCCTGTTCATATCAGCACACATTTTGAGGCTCAGCTTACAGTTTGTTTCACCAGTGACTGCTGATTCCTCTGTTCTGATTCAGCTGTTGCTCAGAGGGATCTTTGTCTCTTTCAGCTGTCAGTCTGGTTGAACCGTTGGACAGAGTTTTGTCCTCCATGTACAAAACTAAATAACATCCATTTGTAAAAAGGACTTTCTACAAGCTAAAAGCCTGAAAGAGCATTCACATATACAGCGCTGTGAAAACGTATTTGCCCACTTCCTGATTTCTTATTTGTCACACTTAAATGTTTCAGATCATCAAACAAATTTTAATATTAGACAAAGATAACCTGAGTAAATACAAAGTGCAGTTTTTAAATGATGATTTTATTTATTTAGGGATAAAAGCTATTCAAACCTACCTGGCCCTGTGTGAAAAAGTAATTGCTCCCCTTGTTAAATCATGAATCAAATGTGATTACCCCCAATTTAGAAAAGCTGAGTTCAGTTTCACTAGTCACACCCAGACCTGATTACTGCCAGACCCGTTGAATCAAGAAATCACTTAAATAAAATCTGTCTGACAAAGTGAAGGAGATTAAAAGATCTCAAAAAGCAACACGTCATACTGTCAGTCTGGAAACGGTCACAAAGCCATTTCTAAGGCTTTGGGACTTCAGCGAACCACGGGGAGAGCCGTTATCCACAAATTGAGAAATCTTGGAACAGTGGTGAACCTTCCCAGGAGTGGCCGGCCGACCAAAATTACTCCAAGAGCATCAACGATTCATCCAGGAGGTCACAAAAGAACCAGAACAACATCTAAAGAGCTGCAGGCCTCACTGCCTCAGTTAAGGTCAGTGTCCATGATTCAACAATAAGACAGAGACAGTGGATCCATGGGAGAGATCCAGAGACAAACACTCGTCTCACATTTGCCAAAAAAACATCTCGATGATCTGAAGACCTTTGAGGAAATATTCTGTGGACTGACGAGGATGAACTTTATGGAAGATGTGCGTCCTATTACATCTGGAGTAAAACTATCGGAGCATTTCATAAAAACGACATCATAGCAGCAGTAAAACGTGGTGGTGGTGTGGTGGTCTGGGTCTGCTTTGCTGCTTCAGGACCTGGACGACTTGACGTAACTGATGGAACCATAAATCCTGCTCTCTACCAGAAAATGCTTAACGAAAATGTCCGGCCATCAGTTGGTGATCTCCAGGGAAAGCCCACTGGGGTTCTGCAGCAATGATCCAGAACACACCAGTGGCCTCGTCAAAGTCCAGACTTAAATCTGATTGAGATGCTGTGTTATGACCTTAAACAGGCCGTTCATGCTCCAAAACTCTCCAGTGTGGCTGAATTAAGACAACTGTGTAAAGAAGAGTGGGCCAAAATTCCTCCACAGCAATGTAAAAGACTCATTGCCACACATCGCAAACGCTCGACTGCAGTTATTGCCACCAAGGGTGGCACAACCAGTCATTAGGTTTTGGGGGGGCAATTACTTTTTCACATAAGTCCGGGTAGGTTTGGGTAGCTTTTTTCCCTTAATAAATGAAATCATCATTTAAAAACTGCATTTTGTGTATACACAGGTTATCTTTGTCTTTGTTTGATCTGAAACATTCAAGCGTGACAAATGTGCAAAAATATAATAAATCAGGAAGCGGGCAAATACTTTTCCACAGCACTGTAGAGTAGTCCTCACTCACATCTGACTGGACACCATCAAGCTGGCAGCAGATTACTAACTTTTGAACAGCAGTGTATGTCCGTGATCATCATCAACTCATCCTCTGTTTGTAGGTGAACGAACCCACGTGGATCTTGGTGTCTCAGCTGATGCAAGTATGCCATCGTACCCGGCGTTTCCTCCCGAAGCCTCTTCTCACGGTGTCTCTGTCCAAAGTGTTAGCCCACTTCCACAGCACCAAACCAGTCCAGTGGACCTGGGCCCAGAGAGGTCTGAAGGTGAGTTATAAAACATTCAAGTAATAACGGTGAATTCTGAAATGACATTATGGTGGTTGGTTTTATCAAAGTGAGAATATTATGATCATGCACAATATCTACAGTCTGTCTATAGTGTATATAATTTCCCTCCAGGGATTAATAAAGGTTCAACTTATCTTATGTGTAGCTCAGGCCAAGTTAATGTTTGATTTAGGAAACTTTAAGCAAAAAAAAGAGTCTGTTGTGTTCATGCAGTTCTTTCTCTTACTAGTTTCTGAACCAGTGTCACTCATTGTATTTGCTTTAGGGCTGTCAGTCAGTCAATTAAAATGTGTTGCCATGATTAATCACATATTTTTTTATCTGTTCAAAAAGCCTTACCTAGTTCTAAAATGATCATGTTTACCACCATCTTTAGTGTTTCCAGGCTCAGACTCATTCCACCCACTGCTGGCTGAGGTCACCCACAACGAAACAGCAGAGCCCTCCATGATGTTTCACCCGCCCGAACACGATGTCCCCGCCTGCTCTGAAGGACAGCCAACCAGTGTACGCAGCGTTTCTACAACCATCACTGATCCCTCTGTTGACT
This sequence comes from Pterois miles, assembly GCA_947000775.1. NCBI lineage: Eukaryota > Metazoa > Chordata > Actinopteri > Perciformes > Scorpaenidae > Pterois > Pterois miles. The sequence goes on along the minus strand of CAMQGK010000110.1, from coordinate 3,721,553 downwards.
CTGAACCGTCACCTGAGCGCCTCAGAGCAGATGAGCCGTCCAGCTGCATGGCAGCCTCCCCCGCCTTGCATGAATCCTTCTCCCAGCTCATCACCTCCCAGTGCCGTCCCCATGATTCTGTCCTTGTGGTGTCTCCCACTATGAAGACAGATGTGGAGCTAACAGCTCTGAGCCTGTCAAACTTAACCATGTGTGATGATACACCTACTGTTGGCACGCTGCAGCCACAGGGAGTCACCGACAGAAACTGGATCTGTACCATCTCAGATAAGATATTGGTACGATTATGTTTTGTTGTTCACAAAAAGCATCATCTTTCAGACATTAAAGGGACAGTCTGGACATTTTGAAGTGGTCTTGTATGAGGTACAGTAGACGGCAGTCGGCACGCCCCCAGTTTGGAGAAACCAGACTGTATATAAAGGTGGACAACATGACAGCTCCCCAAAAGTGAAGCCAAAATCTCTGGATCGCCCCCCAGTGGCTGGCTGTAGTATTGATCATAAATCCTCCTCCATGTTCGTGGATGGATATGGGTCAAACTAAAAAGTCAAAGTACACATCAAATAAATATTTCCCAAAGGTAGTTTCTGTCATTTTAGGTAGTTCACATCATGCTGATGTTTGTTTAAATTTATTTCTCTGATCAGTTTGGTTTTAATGAGTTATTTGATGCTATAAAAAGGGGGTGGGACGTCATGATTGCCAGCTGTGAGTCTCTCACTGCCGAGCAGCAGCCGCGCTCGGCTCGCGGTCGGTTCAGGTGGGTCACCTTGAAACTGCAGCTCCAGACCCCCGACTACTTTCTACTGCTCAGACTCTGGCTCCAAATGACGTCAAAATCTCAAGATGGCTGCTCCTGTACCTGAGATGTTTTAGCTTCACATCTGTACAGTGGGAGGAAGTGGAGACGCGTCGTTCACTTAAAACTGATATTGATTTTTTTATTTTAGAATCATTTAGCTGCTACCTCTGTCCACAACAGTACATCACTCTGCTCCGTCAACCGTCATCTACTGGAGGGAATTCACTGACTATGGATCAGTATCTCATACAACCTCACTTCAAAACACCTGAACTATCCCTTTAACAGTTTATTTTGGAAAGTGACAGTGTTGTTATTGTCTTATCTTTATTTTTTATAACTTGTGTGCTGTGTCATTAGCTGAGTTATGTGCTTGTCATCTCTCCATCTATCAGGAAGCTGCCGGAGAGAAGGGGATCCTGGAGCAGTCAGAGATAACACTGGTGAGCCTGACCGACACCACACTGCAGGACCAGGAGACCACCATCACTGAGGAAGAGGGACTTGTGAAAACTCGCGATGGGGTGAGGGAGGAAGGACAGAAAGGCCAAGAGAAGGAGGTGAATGTTTACATATGTTTGTGGCTGTTTTTTTTTTTGGTTTTTTTTGGTTTTTTTTTGCTGGGCATCTTTCTGATCTCTGAACACAAACCTTGTCTCCTCTAGGGGTCCGAATCCATGTTGTCACTGGATGAGACTCCAGAGAACAAGAACCAAACACATCCAGGTAAATTCACAAGAGTTAGACTGAATACAGCATATCTGACACTGTTGGAGCGCTGCAGAAACTTGCTTCTGACTTAGATATGGATGTGATCAGGAACAAAAACGGATCAACGATGGTCAAACAAATTAAGAAAAGGTGCAAAGTGTACTGGTTGGTGACGTGCGCCAAACAAAAATGAGGCAGCATTTCACCTCCAAAATTCAACCAAACTGCTAAAACTTTTGAGAGCCTGTCAAAGTAGTATCAGTATCTTCTAATCTTCATGCATGGCGTCGGCCCATAGTTGACGTTCAGCTGTGGCTGGAGACATAATGTTTTCAGGTTGTGAACGTGATGCCTCAAGAACACCTGGAGGCAATTTCTTCAAATCTGGTGCAAATGTCAGCTTGACTCAAGGATGAACTGATTATGATTTGGTGGTCAAAGGTCACTGACCTCACAAAACATGTTTTTGGCTATAACTCATGAATTCATATACTAATTATGACAATTTCACACAAATACCTAACAGGATAAAATGATGATATTTTTGACAGACATGGATGTGAACTGCAACTTGACTGGTCATTCAAGTTTAATTCAAGACGGGACGATGCACATTAATTAACATGAGCCACCATGTAAATGTGCCAGATTTACAGGATAATTTCCTCTGCAGTCTCTGACACTGTAGCATCTTCACATGCTGCTGATAATGTTGGTTCATTTCTTTTATTAACTAAATTCTGGTCAGATCTTACACATTTGGACCTTTTTTTATATGCATCGTTTTCAGTCCCAACCTTGTAAACTTGTGAAAAACATCCCGTCCCTAGATTCAGAGATGCTCCTGGAGTTTCAGTGGGGTCCGAGCAGAGGCCTGCAGGAGGTCCACCAGCAGAAGCGCAGAGCGCTGCTCCAGAGATCATCCCGCAGGGTGGAGCAAATCAAGGCCAAAAGGGCTCTCGCCAAGATTCAGCCTGAGATCCGAGCTCCATCTGAAGCCAGAGAGCCGTCCAAGGCTACGGAGCCTCATCCAGCCACCTGGAAGATGAAGATGAAGATGAAGTCAGAACCTCAGTGTGAGACTAAGTCAAAGTCAAAGGGGGGACTGGCTGAGCCACATCTAACTACTGAGAAATCTGGCTTCATCAAGCAGAAAACACCACAGCTTCCCCCTCCAGGTATCTTAACTTTATACCATTTCACACTTTGAGTCATATTACTTTAAGTTGAAGATTTGAACAATGCAAGCCCACGCATTAGAGCTCTTCGTTCTGTCTTCTTTATTTGTACCTTTTTGAGTAAAACTACTCGTCCCAAAGTCACAATTATCTCAGCCTTCACCTCCCTGAAATGTCTTCAATCGGATAAGTTGCACACTGCTTAGCCATCAATAAAACATCAGTGGTTTCTGTCAAAATGGGCCAGAGTATCTATTCACCCCGACCCCTCAGTTAAATGAACTGACAAACATCACCAAGAACAAGAACCAGCGATGTCCTCAGCTAGTCGCTGTAGTCAAGACATTCGTCCAGCAGCTCAATAAGGTGACAGCTGGCTGGATGGAGAGCACCTGAAAGTCATTTCTGGCAGCTATCACAATATAAATCATGTTTTCTGTCTAAAAACTACGCACACCAGAAGAGAGAAAATACCTCTAACCCGTCTTTTAGTGGTTCCAGTCTCCTGAGCAGCTAGCAGACGGGAAGGTGAAACATAGCGCTTGCTGTTGGGACGCGCCGTCACTCCTGAATTATTCCTGATTTAGCTTGACCTACCGTTACACGTCATCGTCACGTAGAACTGCTTTTTTTTTGTTTTTTTACAGTTGAATATTAGTTTTCATATTCGAACGTTGTATTTTCTATATGCAGATACATTTGAATGTAGAATATTTGTTCTGTACAAGTGAAGGGTTTTATCTTGTGGTCAGTCATTTAAGATCATCATTTTAGATTTCTGTAGACGACAGAGCCCCTCAGGGGTCAGACGGCAGAAAAACATTAACAGGGAAGAAATACTCTGTGGAGCGTTTGGTCAAGTTGTGTTCATGGAAAAGATAAGACAGTGTGACCTTTATAGACAGCAGTAAGGCAGCTCTTCAATTCCCCCTCCATTTTTTTTTTTTTTTGTGTTTTTTTTCTAATATACCATTCCCAATATTTTTCTTAAAATTTTTTTAAAAAAAATTTATTTATAATATTTTTTTATTATTAATATTATCTTCTATTGTTTAAATTACCCCCCTCCTCCTTCCCCTTTTTTTTTTTTTTTTTTTTGGGTGTGAAAAGTAAATATTACTATAGTTTCTTTCACGCGGCGTTGTTGGATACTTGATTCTGATTGGTCAGTCACAGAGTTCACAGACCGTTGCTGTGGGTTCAGATCTGATGTCAGACCGTTTTGGTGTGAAATTATTGATTTCTTAAGGAAGTGGCCGTGTTAAGACTAGAGACAGATTTAGTGAGAGATCTCTCTGCTGTACGATGCACTCAGTGTGTTTCTTCAGCAAACACATCACCTGTTAAGTTTCATCTGAATGTGAGCCATAAGTCGGTGTCTCATAAAGTCTGTAACAATCTGAGCAAAGAGTTGATTTCATTTCTGTGTGTTGTCTCAGTGATTGATTCCAGGCTGAAACAGGTGAAGAGCTGCACACCGGACCAAAGGAAACGGGATGTTTCTGAGATGCACCAGAGAACTCAGAGGTACTGCTGCAATATTACTGCTCCTTAAACTCTACACTGTGGAGTAAATGTTGCTTGTACTACTACATCCCTCCTACTACTACTCTTCAAATTTAAAGAGTAATTTATGAAGGGTTAATCTCAGGGATGAAAGCAGGCCGGTCCGGTCCAGTACTCTGTACCACTAGAAGATTCAGTGCCAGTACGCAGCACTGGGATGAAGAGACAGCAGCGACCTGCCAAACGTACATAAACCCGTCACTCACTATCCAATTTCCAGCAAGAAAACACATCAGATGACATTCGGTCAAGGAGGTTATATTTGAGGCTCGCTTCGTTTTCACACATACATTATATTTCACTGTCTGTAACAACAGGCTGGCCAAATATCAGAGGCCTTCAACCTGTACGGGGAGGAGAAACACAGCTAGAGTCGGAGCGAGCGCATGACCTCTGAATGAATATATAACTGCTGACAGAGCACTGACGTTTTTCCCCAACAGCAACAACTCAAAAACAGCTAACGTGTTGTTTAAGCAAGAAAACACAACATATCTTCTTTGTAGTGTCCATGTTGTTGTTGAGTTACAACCGCTCATGAAGTCGGAAGAAGGCCTTCCCAACTCTGTGGAGCACATGAACGCACCGTTGTCTGGGCTCTCCGGGTGGGGAGTGCCATGCTAGTTTCCTTCTAGATTGTTCCAGTGTCGGTGCGTCTGTGCCCTGTACAGACCTGCAGGTTGTTCATCCATGCTCGCTGCCTTTTGTTGGCCAGCTGCTGGCAAACGTGAGCTTCTGCTGCAGCTGTCAGTCAAGCGCTGTGGGTTTTTGGCAGGCGGTCAAAAACAAAAATATCTCTAGAAAAATAACAATAAATCGTGATGTTTCGTGATCAGTTTTATCAACACTGACAGCAGGTCAAACTGCTGCCATGCCTGCACATCTTTACCTCCTAAACGCACAGTGCTTTAAACTGTTCAGATGTTGATGAATTGAAGCTCAAGGAGGGAGGAAGAACTTCAATCTACTTTCAGCCTTGTTAAACCTAAACATGATTATTTGCATGAAATCTAAAAGATGAGGCGTTCATAAAACATGGCGGTGTTTCTGTGGCACTCGTGCGTTTCTGCAGGCTGTACGAGCAGCTGGAGGAGGTGAAGCATCAGAAAGCCATCAGGGACAGACGGGAAGCTTCTGCCAAAAACAGACTGAAGGCCCGACAGTTTCACCAGGTAAACACTTGAATCATGCTTTATCATTATTACTGGAAATAAGCTTCTTGCAGAACTGTGAGCACCAAACTGCTGTTTTCTACCATCTCTTCACAGAAGACCTTACAGAAGCTTCGTGCCAAGCAGACTCAGTAGTCACTCTGAATCAGTTTGTAAATTTATTTGTGAACTTTTATCAATAAAGCATTAAGTTATGTGAATCCACTTTTTGCTCTTCTGTTAGTAGATTTGAGAAAATATATATTTTTAAAAATCAGAGTCAATACAAATTTTGATGAGTTTAATAAGATAAAACATTCATGAAGTCCATTTCTGAATTACAAAACTGGCTGTTACTGTTTTTACAGCGATGGATGAGTTGAGAAATCAAAGACTTTAACTAACTTAGGATTCTGATTTCACATGGATGACTTTACATTCCTTAGTTTTAGATGAAAAGTATAGTTTACTGTTATCAAAAGGCTGTTTCCAACCTTGAGGCCTCAAAAAAGGGAGGATTTCTGACCCAAACTGGTGGGTATGGGAGTCCTTTCAGAGATATTGTTTCCTGCATTCAGGTCACTTTAAAGCATGAAAATAAAATAATAATAGGTACACAGCAACAGCATGTTTGTTAGAAAACTGAAGAAATCTCTGGTATAAACCAATATTCATCAGTTTTCATTCACTCATTTTTTGCTGTTGCTTGAGTATTTCTCTCTCCTCTGAATTCCAACAGCTTGCGCCACACCACGACGGGTTTGCTGTGACGTGCGGCGAACGCAGCTCTCCTCTGCAGGCAAAAGACGTGGTATAGCTGTATCGCCATTTGGGTGGAAACAGTAAGGCTTATACAGGCTGTACAGTGCCAGAAACAGGTTGAGATAACGAAAATCGGAAAAAGAGGTGTGAAAAATTGCCACAGATCAGGAGAATTGTGACCGCGGGAGGAAACTGGGAGAAGGCAATAAAAAACAAGTGTGTCCTGGGAATACAGGGAGGGTTGGCAAGTATGAATACAGATCTTTGGAAACAATCACAAGAAGGACTCATCATATATCCAACATCCTCCATCACTTAAAGTCATTACATCATCCTCAAATGGCCACAGATTACTGGACAGTTAGTTTTAGAAAGACAAAATCCCACATGGTTCCTCCTCCCACAGAAAGGCCACACTGGGCGAATCAAACGGCAGCTCTGGTGCTGTAGATCTGATCCCTCTGTGCGGTTTAGAGTTTGGAGAACGCTATCGTCTTGGGACTCTTCTTCTCCATGGAGGCCTGAGCTGATTTCATCACGTCTTGGGTCTGAAGCATGCTCATGTTCCAGTTCGCCTGGAAAAGGACGAACAAGGTGTTCAGCGTGAACGAACATAAAGGCAGCTCCAAATAAAGGTAGCGTTCTTCTCACCATGTAGTCCAGTCCCTCTGCGACGCTGTGGTCTCTGGAGTAGAGCAGGTTGATTTTGGTGCCCTGCACAGCTACAGGGCTGCGGCTGGCGATCTCCCCGGCCATCTCCAGAGCTCCCGCCATCATGGCCTCCTTATCGGCAAACACTCGGCTGGAGGGGAAACATGGACAATCAATAAATGCTTAAAAACTGGTGATAGTTGCTCTTTGAGATTCCAGTATTGCTTCTTAAAGGGATAGTTCAGGTGTTTTGAAGTGGGGTTTGCGACCCGGTGGTTGGGGACCCCTGCAGCTGGTGACTGGGCTGATGGCCCCAAACAAAATTAAAACTGGCCAACAGGTTAAGTAAAAACTACTTAATGAAAGAAAGCTCCTGCTGTATATACTGAGTGTACGCATATGATTCTGTAGAGGATGCACTTACCTGACCAGTCCGCTGCTCTTGGCTTCATCAGCGTACATCTTCCTGGCGGTCAGAGCCAACTCGTTCACCAGGCTGGGAAAAGCATCACATGATAATATACGACTTCATTCATTAGTTTAAAGTTTAAGCCCCCAGACTCTGTTGTTTATCACAATGGACGGTTTACCTTCGGCTGCCAATGACTTTAGGAAGTCTCTGGAGAGTCCCAACATCTGCTGCAAGTCCAATATCAACTTCCTGTAAAGCCGACCAGAAAGACGCCAACTGTGAGTATCATATCAGAGCATCACCTGTATCCTTCAGTACAACAGCAGGTCTGTGGAGACAACCTACTGTTTATGCTTTAGAAATGGAAATGATAAATCTTTGTTTCTATTTTTATATTCTGTTTTCTTATAACTAAACATGAATGATGATAAATGATAGTTTTCATTCAAATATTATTTTTGTTATATATGGAGGTCCCAAACTGACAAAGGCTGTAAAATATTATTGAATACAAAATATGTGTTAAATGACTAAAATCAGGTGTAAAAATATATATAAAGCATTTTCTTTTACCTTCATTCAGGTGATTAATTTAATTAAAACTTTATTTATTTACTGTCTTTCACATGTTTATTTTATTTTTCGTCTTTATCATTAATCTGTCATCTGTGGGGCTACAACTCACAATTATTTTTATTGTCTTATTAATCTGTTGATTATTTTCTTCATTAGTTGTTTGGTCTATAAAATGTCAGAAAATGGTGGAAATCACAAAAAAAGTCCAAGATGACGTCCTCTAATGTCTTGTTTTGTCCACAACTCAAAGACATTCAGTTTACTGCCACAGAGGAGGAAAGAAACCAGAAAATATTCCCGTTTAAGAAGCTGAAATCGATTAATTGTTGCAGCTGTAGTTCCCTGTTTTCTCCTGTTTTCCTCACCACATTTCCTGATTGTTACTTAGACGGACGTACCTTCACCTGGAACCAGGCGTCCTGGGTGCACAGCCGGATGTCACAGGCTGTGATCAGATCAACACCTGCCACAGTGAACATGACGGTGAATTAACTACCTGTTTAAACGACACACTTTCCTGAAGACTGACTCTGCTCAGTTACTGAGTTTGCACCAAAGTTTCCTGGGACTTTTGGTCCCTGGAACTACTTTTTAAGGAACTGAAAGGTCCCTTCAGCTGATTGTTGTCTGTGTTTCCACTGCAGACTAAAGACCTGTGAAGATTAGACATATTAGTCCGCAGATGTATGAAAAAGCAACATAATGTGAGTATTTTTGTATTATTGTATTTTTGTGTCTACATGCATGTGCTGTATATTGATGCAGTGTGTTTTTGTGACTGAACTCATTTTTTAAATAAATTGTACAATATTTATACTTGCAATTATTTTTCCTAGACTTCTGGTTTCAGAGCTAGTTATAAAATAAATTATTACTAAAACTAATAATCATAAGCAGAGGTAATTTTGTACTACGATCAAGAGTAGATATATTTATATAATCTTACAATTACAACTGGCCCTTTAAGGGCAGCCATAACGCTGATGTGACCGGGATGAAACTGAGTTTGACCCCCCTGTTTTAGAACATAAAATACATCAGCAAATGTCCCACTCGTGAATTTTGAAGCCTCTTAAAAGCGGCTAAAAAGTGAGTAAATGACTACTAATTGTCATCACGCTGACTCGTCCTCCTTTACAGCCTCGTTGTTCATACTCCCATGTGACATGTGACCCTGGTGTGGTTAGTTTATAGCCTGACGTTAGATTTCTACTTCTGCAGATTGCATTCACACTTCAAAAATCATAGAAGTGGTGTTTATTTGTGAAGATTATCTTGCTGAACGAAATGTGTAAATATCATAAATGTTTGTTTACCACAGAGTTTATTTTCTGCTTGTTGTGGAGGGAACCAGGGCGATGCGAACTTTATTTTTAGTTTTATTTATTCCTCATTAAGTTTCCACATCTATTTATTTTAGGGCTGTAATTTGATTTAAATATTGTGTTCATAGTTAATCACATTTACCAGCGAGCTAATCACACATTTTTTATCTGTTCAAAATGTACTTTAAAGGGAGATTCCTAAAGTATTTAAACCTCGTATCAACATGTCTCTTCTACCGCTGCCGCTCGTCCTCGCGATCTCTCTTTTTCTCTGTCTTTTTTAAATACCTAACGTTACTTTTAATGTTATCAAGCAAAGACAAAACGCTCTCCCCTCATCCTAAATCAATACTAGAGTACTTCCTTGATTTATGAGTGAAGCAGCAGAGCTGTGTGTGTTTGACAGTGACGGTCATCCCTGCAAACTCAACCCTAAAAGTTCCTGTACTTTCAGAAAGTGCTGCCCCCCAACCAGGGACCCTTCTGGGAGTAAAAGGGTCCCGTAAAATGTCCCCAGAACCTAATTTAGACCCTGGTTCCTGTGGTTGAGATGTGAAGAGTTCCTCTAAGGGTTCTTAGTTCCAGGGGAAAGTTCCTGCGGTGGAAACGGGGCAGTGAATGCAAACTGTAGTGATACAGTGAGACATAACATCCTGTACGACAGAGCAGCCATCTTTTCTATGCAAACAAACGTGTGGGCGGTAAACTGAAAACTGCACTCTGACAGTGTGATGATGACGTCCTACCTCCCCCAACACAGGCTCCGTGGACGGCCACCACTACGGGCTTTGGACACTAGAAGAAGAAAACAAAAATCAAAACATTTCACAGGAAAATCCGCTGATAACCAAACATTTTTAAATGCACAATCCAAATACACTGACTGACCCTCTCTATGACAGAGAACGTCTCCTGATACTTGGTGATTATTCTTCTCATGTTCCAGGATATTCTGGCCGTGTCGTCGCCCTCCGGTTGGAGTACTTCGCTGGCCATGTCCATCAGGTCAATACCTGGACGGTAACACGGCACAGAGAATAAACACAACGTTACTACGAAGATAGAAGGGTGCAAACCGTTTGATACCCACCAGCTGTGAAGATCTTCCCAGCTCCAGAAACCACCACCACTCTGCAGTTCGGGTCCCCAGTGATCTCATTAAAGCAATCCACCATCTCGCTGGAAAAAACAACCCAAAAGTTCCCATCAGTGTTGGATAATCTGGTATATTAATACTTTTATTTAAGTGCTTCAACAATGAATTCAACTGGTTTCGTTTTTAATAATATTTCTTGTAATTTCAGGACAAAATGTTAAGTGCTTTAGGAAACAGTCGCCTACTGTTACATTATTTAATATCTCTGATATCTTTCAAAATCTATTTTAAGTCATTTGTTATGTCTGGAGTCATGGGAGTGCCGTAAAAAGAATAAATCTGTACAAGAATACAAAAAATAAATGTTGAAATATATATATAAAGATACATTAAAAACATATGTATTTTTTTTATAAAAATATTAAACAATTATAAGAATTTATATTTTTTTACTTTTATTTATTCATTTATTTATTCCTCATTATGTTTCCACATTTATTTATATTAGGGCTGTAAATTGATTAAAATATTAAATCGCAATTAATCGTATGGTTGTCCATAGTTCATCATGTTTACTTGCAAATTAATCTGACATTTTTTTTATCTGTTCAGTGAATGAACCTTAAAAGGAGATTTGTCAAGTGTTTAATACTCTTGTCAACGTGGGAGTGGAGAAATATGCTGCTTTATGCAAACATGTGTATATATTTATTATTGTAAATAAATTAACGACACAAATCAGTGACAGATATTGTCCAGAAACCCTCCCAGGTTCTGACTTTAGCATCAAAAATCTGCTCCAATCAGAACATGACAAACTGCAGTCCAACAGGCAACAACAGCTGTCAGTGTGTCAGAGTGCTGACTTGACTAGGACTTGATCCAGACTGACTGGGACGATCATAAAGTGGGCATGTCTGTAAAGGGGAGACTGGTGGGGGCCCAGAGAACCCATTTACATTCACACATCTGGAGGTCAGAGGTCAAGGGACCCCTTTGAAGATGGACATGACCGTTTGTCTTTGCCAAAATTCAGTGGCCCTTTAGAGCGTTATTTACTACCAGTAAGTCTGACCTGGTCGGTACCAATGGACCATCAGGGTTTCTAGTGTCATATGAGACCAGTATCTTCCCTCTACCTTTAAAACTGAGCCCACTACAAGCTTTGGCTGTGGAGGCACGAGAGAAAACACCCACGGGAGGAGTTACTGTATAGTGTACTACATTTGGTGGTGAAGTATTTCTTTAAACGTGTAAAATGTAAATAATAACAACAATAGCTCATGTATTGGTTTTGTATTTGTAATGAATGCATATTAATTTAACAGATCCCTGCCTCCAGAAAGCTCTGTTCATGGCGTTGCGTTTCTCCGGACGATGCAGCTCTACGTGTGTGACGGACTCTGCTGGGTGACTGACGGCCAGGGTGCTGTACGGAGAGGGGGCGTCCCCGGAGGACGACATGGCTCTGAGCGCAGCCTGGCCGGGCAGCCGGGACCTCCTGTCTGAGCCAACAGGACACATAACGACACAAACAAAAAAAGGCTACTTTAAAGTACGTTTTCCTCATTATACTGTGTACATATACGGACTTTTCCTTGAAACAGAGTATATTTTAGTTCCGAGTACTTCCTCCTAACTGGTTAGAGACAGCTCTACGGTACAACCTCCCACAGTAAAGCTGGTGACCTTTCACCCACAGAGCCCTCCAAAGCTTTTTAACGCAGTTAAATAACCATTTATCTGCAGACTAGTGCGAGCTGACACACCTGTGAAGTTACCACCAGATACTCTGACGTTTCACGTCATTACTGCACCTTTCCATTAAAAACACAACAACACATAAGTAGAACAAAACGGTGTCACTTACAGTTGGTGAGAGCCGACCTGACAACCACCGACAACATCTCCTTGGACGTTGTACTCCTCGCTGATCAGTGTATATCTGCAGCAAACAGCAACGGTGATTATTAATCCACTTGACCTGCCTCACCTGTCTGCCTGCGGAGCTCAGTGTGCTAACGTTAGCATGTAGCTGCACTGACGCTAGCTAATGCTAACTAGTTATTAACAGCTGTCTCTTTGCTACTAAAGTTAGCTGTACGCCAGCAAATATATAAAAAATGTAAATGCGGAACCAAAATTTAAGTTGCAGATTGCAGCAATAACGCTTTCATAACCGTCCTTTAGCTAGATAGCTTAGCTTAGCTTAGCTTAATTTAGCTCCCCCTCCCTTCTAAACAGGCTGCTACGGTGGCCGACTGGGATCAAAGTCGAAAGCCAAAGAAGAGCTGCTGCTTCTTCTTCTTCGACTACTACTACTACTACTACTACTACTACTACTTCTTCTGCTACTACTATTACTACTACTACTTCTTCTTCTTCTTCTACTACTACTACTACTACTACTACTACTTCTTCTTCTACTACTACTTATTCTTCTTCTTCTACTACTACTACTACTTCTTCTTCTTCTTCTTCTTCTTCTTCTTCTTCTTCTACTACTACTCTCTTCTTCTTCTTCTTCTTCTTCTTCTACTACTACTACTACTACTACTAGTAGTACTACTTCTATACTACTACTACTTCTTCTTCTACTACTACTACTACTTCTTCTTCTACTACTACTACTACTACTACTTCTTCTTCTTCTACTACTACTACTTCTTCTTCTTCTTCTTCTATATAGTCTAATATAATCATTACTTTTTCTTTTCTATTTACCTGGCTATATAGAAATATGTATGCATATATGTGTGTATATACTGTATGTATATACATATACATCCCTTTTTATTGTTATGTTTTATTGTACATTAGTTAACAGTACAATAATACAAATAAACAGTACGACTTTAAATTAGACAGATATATGGAAATAGAAAAGTAATTCTACCCTCGGTTTTTATTATTTTACTTTACATTATTTAATACAATAATACAAATAAAAATTACTTTAGTACTTTAAATTAGACAGAAATGGAAATGGAAAAGTAATTCTGCCCTAGCTTTTTATTATTTTTAATTGTACATTAGTCAATACAATAATACAAATAAAAAGTACTTTAGTTCTTTAAATTAGACAGATATATATCTATATATAGAGATATAAAAGTAATTGTACCCTCGCTCGTCGCCCTGGCGACCCGTCACTGACTCGGTTGCCATGGTGCTTCGCTGCAGTTTCCCGGATGTAGTATTACCCCCAGTTCAACATGGCGTCGGGAAAGTAAGACTTGAGTTCGGTTTGCCCAAAGTTAGCCCGCATCTGCTCCTTCAAACAGAGCGAAGTTTATTTCCACACCGCAGCGGCAGCAGAAAAAAAAGTTTTCCTGTGAGTTTCTGGGTGAGTAAGAAAAGCTGGTTTTGATAAGATGTAGTTTGTTGTGCGCTAGCTTGTGGCGCGTCTCTGCTCCCCGTGTAGTTGCTAACAGCGGCTAACGTTAGCCGCTTTCAAGTCTGGGTTTGAGGAGACCACAGTACCCTCCGTCGGTGTGGTCGATCTGTGGGTGTTGTTGGAGGAAAGCCTCACTGTGACTGTGAGGAGTAGTTTTCACGGTATGGCCAAGGTAACGTTACAAGGCGATGAGTCACTAGTGAAAGTTGTTAAACAATTAAAAGCCGCAGTTCGGGGAACATAACCGAGCTAGTTTTACGGGTGTTTCTTTGCTAAGACCCTCTGAGGTCGCTGGACGGCTTAATGGCAGATCCAGGAGAAAAGCTGGTTCTGGTAACATGCGCTTTTCTTGTGTCTGCCAGTTATCATGGAACCCCGCAGCCAACTCGTCTTCATATCGGCACTGGTGGAAATGTAACTAAGTACATTTACTCAAGTACTGTATTTGCGTCTTTATAGCAGGGCCAATGCAAGACGAGTACTTTTCATACTTTAAGTACGTTTTGCTGCTTACTTTATCTTAAGTAAGGTTTTGAATGCATGACTTTTACTTAGTGGAGAATATTCACAGTCTGATCTGAATACTTCTTACACCCCTAATTCATCATAGTACAATGCACATTACATTACACACTACATTTATCTGGTTCCTGTTAGTCACTACTAGGGCTGGGATGATTCACCTATCCCCTGATTTAATATTATCACTATACTTGGGAGCTGATTTGATATGTATTGTGTTTTTTTGTATTGTGATTTGATATTATTATTTTTTTAACACTAGACCATGAGAAAAAGTTGAATCGTACACTTCTGGGGATTTTTACTTAGGAAACTATTTAAATTAATCCAGTAAAAGGTTTGATTTTCAGCATGTATATAGTCAGAGATGTCCTGAAGTCAAATATATCAGGATCATTGTCAGGTGTTTTTTATTACATTTTTTTCAGCTAACGCAAATATCAATCAAATTTCCCTCACAAATTAGTGGTATTTTCATTTTAATTTATATGGGACATGTAATGTTTTATACTTCTGGTGAATATAATCCATCAGTCTTATTTCCATAGATGTACAGTATTTGGTATAAACAGTTCCCTTTGTTCACGCTTTATTTTGAAAACCAGATTCCCAGGTGTCTACTTCCTCCAACTTCTCCAAGGTGGTCTCTAGCTCTCCGTCAGCACCGTTCTCTTTATCCATCCATGGTCAGCTCCATCGGGCCGTTTGAATGTATTTAACATAAATGTCAGTATATGGCGCTCTACAGTCGTAGCGTCGGCCCGTTGGACCACGGAGACGAGAGCGACGGCCGGCCAACCGCACGTTACCACCATACGATAACGTTTCTGTCCGTGACAGTTAGCATGCAGCTTTAGCCGTGATGTCTAGCTCTGCTTTTCCTGCAGTGTGTGAAACCCAAAGTGTTTCCATCCTTTACTGGATGTGTAGCGTTTACCACGCTGGATTTAACATGGAGGGTGGAGGTCGGATCCTCACCAGCACTACACCATTTTCTACGTTCTCATTTCAGCTTGGTGCAGTTTGTTTTGGTTGGCAGATACGTAACGGATATGTCGTCACGTTACTCAGACTACAACAATAAAAGTGGTAACTTACTAAATAAATTGCAATACATATGTGAACTGATTTTTTCTGCTGTGTAAAAATTTTGTTTTCACCTGTGAAGCAGGTGTGTGCATGTTTCAGCCTTCAGCTGTCTGGCCAGGCTGAAGGAGGAAAGAGGATATTGTCTGTCTGAGATTAAGTTGCTCTCTACCCTCCTTCACTCCACTTTTTATTGCACAAATCATTTCTCCCATCCTTTGTCTTCAATGTTGCCCCCTCCTCTTTTTTTTTTCTCTCAACTGGTATGTAATGTATGTATGTGTGTTATTCATATATCTGCAGTGTGTGTGTGTGTGTGTGTGTGTGTGTGTGTGTGTGTGTGCGTGTGTGTGTGCGAATGGAAAAGAGATTTTGCGAGCAGTTAGTTGTCAGCAAGGTTGTGTGATTAGTGCTGGGCAAACCACACATTCCTGGGATGCCAGAGCTGCATGGAGGGGTCACTCTTCTATCTCCCATATACACACCCCAGCAGTGAAATCAACCCCCATCTCTACATCATGCTCTTTAAGTTATTCAGTAAGGATGTAATGCTACGTTTTTACAGTGATACGATACGCATCACTTTCCATGGTTTCAATATGATTCAGTTTGGCTCATCTAGAGTGATACGATGTGATTCAGTTACTTGAAATAATACAGAAACTTTGTTTTGCCAGAAATTCAATCAGTGTGACTGTGAAAGAAATAGCTGGATCCTGGCCAGTGCAGGACAGGATTCCTCGAAGTTTTTCTTGAAAGGGAATCAGGATGAATTTATTATGGGAAAAAACTCAAACTCGAAAACTCAAAACCTTTGTTGTGTGTTATCATGAAGGTCTTACCATGTTTGTGACCACATTTGAGGTGGACGTGGTTAATCTGCTAAGAGTAGCATGCTAAAATATAGCAACTGTAACTTCCTGCTGCCACTAGGTGGTATTAGTATTTTTTCAAATAGGCCTGTAGATGCATACATGCATGTGGATGTCATAATTACTACGGCTGCTAGATGTCACTGTCATGCTTTCGGTGATCTACCATGTGAACAGATGATAAAACCTACTAGTGGGTATAGTAGGCCCCTATTGAACAACATCTGTGGGGCTAACAGCAACTGTTAATACCTATTTGATTGCCTGACAACAGTCGACTTGGCTCAGAGTCCAAAGAAGGAGAAGGGGGTGCTGAGGTGCAGAGCTAACCCTGGGCCGGATTCAGCTAACGGCTAACTGCCAAATAACCAGATGTGCTGAGAAAACACAGCAAAAACTGGCTTTACCTCATATCGGGATAAAAAAAGTGATGAACTTCCATTCTTTGTTTGTCTGTGCTTTGTCTTTGGTTATTGTTTGTGGTTAATTCCTTGTTGATTTTGCTTCTCAATTTTTACACATTAAGATTTTTTTTTCCTGCAGCAACACGAGAAATCAGTGGAAAATTACTATAGTTACTTGTTGACTTTTGACACTCACAAAAGGAAAGCGTGTAAAAGCGTCTGGAGACAAAGGATCAAGCTAAGCTGACTGGTAGCCCTGGGTGGGTCATATCAGACTACATTATGATTTTCCCCTGTAACGGCAGAAAGGGCCAGGCTTATTGCCTTAGAGGAAGAAAAAAATCCTCTCAGGAATGACTGCAGCAGCCAACATCAACACAGCCCTCAAGGTGCTCAGGAACAGAGGCAAGAACACCGTAAGAAATATTCAATATCACAACAATAACCTATTTTTGAGACTGAATTTCAACCACCCGGTCTGGGCTTCTGGCCAACATTGTGTACAACGTATAGAGAGTTAATAAATGTGTTGTGATTAAATTTCTTTCTGCCATCATACTTTGATTCTGACTGAAACAATTACGTTGATATAATTCAGCTATTGCAGTTCAATTTATCCCTTACCTTAAGATATATTAATCAATGTGCAAAACCCCATAGTAATAATATAGTCTTTCTTCTTCCCTCCTGTTTATATTTCTGGTAAATGCTTTGCTGGTTATTTTAGTTAATCAGGCCACAGAGGGGTTACTGTGCAACTTCATCACAGAGATGCAGCGGGGGGCAGAAAGCACGATATGACCAACAGGATGATCGACCCACACTCTGAGGAAATGTTTTTATAGATTTAGAGACTATGCTTAAAAACTTACAAGCGATTCAAGACTTTGTTACGGCTCTAGATTGCTGTACTGTTATGAGACTGCGACATTTAGAAGGGGAGACATCTGGTCGTCCACCGGGCCGCCGCTCCTTCCCCACCGTCACAACAACAAGCAGCCGTGGAAGCTAACGTTAGCTAACAACTTTGGTATAAAAATATCCAACTGACGGTGAACTCGAGACAGTGAACGCATCACCATGGCTCTCCTGACATTGAACTGATGACTGAGTTGTCTGTTGTGTTCATATACTGCAGCTGGAGAATCGCTGCATAACAAGTACTGGTCTTGTTGATTAACGGTTAATAATCAGTTAACGAGGGTCGATTATCGGTTAAGAAAACTTTTCTAAATTAGCATCCCAAATATGAAAACATCTCGACTTAAACACAATATATCTTACACCAGCAACTTAGTAAAAAAAAAATCTATTAATAGGAATTACAATTCAAGTGTAAACCCTTTTTAATGCAGCGACAAATTGGTCAAAACTTCAACAGGAATTCAAATTACAGAATATAATTTATATAGTATCCAAACAGAATTGAATTAAATAGATTGGCCCCATTGTCACCGATGCCCAATACAACTGTCTGTCTGGCACTATTTTCTGACATTTTTTAGATTAACTGATGAATAATTGTTTTAATAGTATAATAGTGCTCTGTTCAGGTAAACTGTGCTGTTCGTCCCTGTGTGTCTTTGCACAGATTGAGGACTTTTGTTCTTGTCTTTGCATGTACCGTTGTTTTAATCTGGCTTGAAAAATCAAGCTTGGGCCTGCACGTTCCCAATGAAACAGAGGTTTCACACACACACACACACACACACACAATATAGAGAGTTCTGGATGTTGGCTGCGTTTCACCTCAGTTGTACTGGTGGTGTTGCAATGCTAGTGAATGTTATAGTGGGAGGGGGAAAAGCTGCTTTTTTGTTAATGTTTTTTGCGCTCCCATAAGTCTGGAATAGTCTGGATGTTACAGGCAGGACTCTTGTTGCAGCACTCTGTCTCCGTTGTGCTATTGAATCAGGATCCACTATCAAGTGCGGTTAACCCTCTGAGACCCACAGTAGACTCATTTTTGTCTTTTTTTAGGGGGTCCAGTGGGTCTTTAGGGGGAGACAGCAGGTCAACAGTAGATGTCACATAGAAGACATGCTAAAATGATCACTAATCCCTCATTCACCACATTAAGACACCAAGACCTTGAGGAACACCATAGAAAAAGCTGTGCTGTGATTTGGTATCAAAAACATACAGAGATTTCTGTAAGAATTATATTTTTCGGTGATTAGATGGTGAGCACTTGTAATGTGTAAACTGCTCAGAAACCTCCTTATTGTCAGTGTAGCTGGGAAATCTTCTGAATGCTCCAGGTCTCTAGTTTGTGGCTGTAAATTTTCATGAGGATGAGATTATCCTAGAGGTCACCACAGGTCATTTTATACAGTGAGGTCAAGTGTCATAAAACGGTCTCACTATAATGAAATGGCTCCTATGAGGAATAACGTCATCACACATGAATACAGTTGGACTCATTGGATCCACAAGAGTCTCAGCTTTACAGTGAGGCCCAGTTTACGAGCTTCAGGACTGTTAAGAAATGTTCAGATATGCCATTTTATAAAAGGAGAAAATAAAACATTTCTACTGCATGAAAAAAACTGCATGTGATTATCATAAAGTGGGCGTGTCTGTAAAGGTGGGACTCCAGTTCTCCGTCAGGGTTACTGTAGCAGCCACGGTGCTGTGTTCACTGACTCCAGTTCACCCTCAGGGTTACTGTAGCAGCCACCAGTTCACCATCAGGAGAGCTAGTGTAGCAGCCACGGTGCTGCGTTCACTGACTCCAGTTCACCGTCAGGGTTACTGTAGCAGCCACGGTGCTGTGTTCACTGACTCCAGTTCACTCTCAGGGTTACTGTAGCAGCCACAGTGCTGCATTCACTGGCTCCAGTTCACCCTCAGGGTTATTGTAGCAGTCACGGTGCTGCGTTCACTGACTCCAGTTCACCCTCAGGGTTACTGTAGCAGCCACCAGTTCACCATCAGGAGAGCTAGTGTAGCAGCCACAGTGTTGCGTTCACTGACTCCAGTTCACCTTCAGGAGAGCTAGTGTAGCAGCCACGGTGCTGCATTCACTGTCTCCAGTTCACCCTCATGAGAGCTAGTGTAGCAGCCACGATGCTGCGTTCACTGACTCCAGTTCACCTTCAGGAGAGCTAGTGTAGCAGCCACGGTGCTGCGTTCACGGACTCCAGTTCACCTTCAGGAGAGCTAGTGTAGCAGCCATGGTGCTGCATTCACTGTCTCCAGTTCACCTTCAGGAGAGCTAGTGTAGCAGCCACGGTGCTGCGTTCACGGACTCCAGTTCACCTTCAGGAGAGCTAGTGTAGCAGCCATGGTGCTGCGTTCACTGACTCCAGTTCACCGTCAGGAGACCTAGTGTAGCAGCCACGGTGCTGCATTCACTGTCTCCAGTTCACCATCAGGAGAGCTACTGTAGTACTGAGTACTACTCAGTGTGTACTGAGAGCTAGTGTAGCAGCCACAGACCTCTTTCTGGTGCTCTGTTGTTTGTGCTGTGATGCTGTTGGGAATAAACCGCACACAGGTGTTACTGCAGCATCCGGCTGCTAAACATCATTCTAACACGTACACTCGGTTTTGATTAAGTCTTGTTTTTATGGAAATCAGTTTCAGTCTGTCAAACGATGAAATTTGCCCAAAGATGTCATCACTGTCCTGTAAAATCATTTTTTCAGTTTAGAGCAGTTTGTTTTCATGTTTAGTTTTGTTTTCCTTTTTTGTCTTTGACTGTGTGGCCTTGAACACTGTATCAGCACATTAGAGTTGACTTAGCTGGTTGTTTGACTTGATGTAACAAAACAGCAGTAAACTCACTGTTATTCTTCAGCACCTGATTAATCTGATAACTATATCGCACCTCTACTGTCTCTAGTCTGAATAACATCTACTCATCTGCTGTATTTGGCAGAACTGCCTTGTAGACGGTAAATGTCAGAGCAGCTGATTGAGTGACGACTGGCCTCACTAATGACAGGGGAGACTGATGGGATGTTCGACATCTTCACAACAACATCACCTCATTGTCTCTTGCTGACAACATGCAGCACTGAATCATGTGTTTTACAGTATGTTTGATGTTTAACTGACACCACCACCATTGTGCAATAGCACCAATAACTTATGATTAGAGTAGTTGAGTGGCAGTGATGGAATGTAACTAAGTACTGTAATTAAGTACAAATTCAGGGTTCTTGTACTTACTTTGAGTTTTTCCATATTATACTTCATTTTGCATCTACTATATTATATCTCAGCGGTAAATATTGTACTTTTTACTGCACTACAATTACCTGACAACTTTAGTTATTTTTCAGATTAGGATGCAACATTAAGCATTTAAACTGATTAATGCTGTCGGTCAAAATGGTTAAAAGAAATATTGTTAAATTAATTGAAAAGCTCAACAAAATTCAGAGGAGCTGCTTGTCAGGTCAAAGAGAAAAGCTGGTCCACCGGAAGCGAGTCTGAGCCCATGTTGCAGGATCCAGGAAGTTGGCTGTGGTCTCTTGAGCGGAGGAGTTGTAGCTTGTAGCCTCGTAGCATTCATTCACCGACAAACTGGATACACACTGTCTGCTACAGCTCCATTCACAGCTATAACACCACCAACAAACCCACACTCAGCGCCGCCACACACACAGTCTGTCAGAAACTGGCTGAAGTTACGCTGCAGCGCGAACAAAGCCACCGCTGCTAGCTGCTAGCGTAGCACAAACATACACACTATTTGTCGTACAGTTGCTAAAGTTAAGCCAGGTGACACTTGTAAAATGTCCAGTGTCATCTCAGTGTTGCCACAGTGTTGCACATATTTCTGAATGCAGGTACATGTTATTAACATTAAAATAAAAGGTTATTGCACCGGCAGCCCACGATGACCTCCATGTTGCTGGCACGGCTGCCTTTTCCAGGAAACACCGGCGTATAGAGCTTCAGAGAGCCGGGGGTGAGGGCGAGCGGGTGGGTGAACAGGTCGGCGAACGGGTGGGCAGGCAGGTGGGTGGACATGTGTCAGCTCTGTGGACATTTATTTATTGTTTTACATTTATTTTTTTACCAGTGTTTACTGGTATTGGATTGCCTATGGGAACTGACAAAACGCTTTAAATGTATGATTGCGGTGCCAAAAGGTGCAGTGAAAAATTTTGGGCACACCTAAATTATCTGCTGCTACACCAAAATGAAAGAAGTTAGTGTGGAGCCCTGATCTGTCTCCCTCTGCCTTTAGTACTTTAAGTGCAGTGCAGTGCTTTAAGGCATTGAATATACATCTTCTAGTGGTGGAGGATTTTTACAGTGTAGTACTAGTACTTTTACTTGTAGGATCTGAATACTTCTTCTGCCACTGCAGTACAGGTGACCTTTTTCTCTTTCTCTTTCTCTCTGTCTCTATCTCTTTCTTTATCTCTCACACTCTCTCTCTCTCTCTCTCTCTCTCTCTCTCTCTCTCTCACACACACACACACACACTCTCTCTCTCTCTCTCTCTCTCTCTCTCTCTCTCTCTCTCTCTCTCTCTCTCTCTCTCTCTCTCTTTATCTCTCTCTATCATTTTGACCTTTCCACATTCCACAACCTGCTTCTGGAAGTCAGCCCTCATTGGCTGCAACACTGCATGCTTTGTTTGAACTCAGCACTGCGATTGGCAGGTTTGAGTGTTGTCTGGCTCTGATACGTCGAGTCGACCTGTTCCTGCTGTATTTTTACTCTCAGAGGAATGTCAGCAGGCCTTTTCCCTACTGAAGCTGACACCTTGTTGTCTGTTAGAGAGCATAGAGGTGTTTCACAGTACTCGCCTAGGCTGGCTTTGACAAGGAATTCCTATTATAAACTGTGTTTTAATGTATGTTTTCATGTTAAATTACTATGAAAGAGGACAAAACGATTTTCTTAACTGATAACCAACCTTCGTTAACAGATTATTAACTGTTAATGGACGAGATTAGTGCGTCTCATGCAGCGATGCGCCAGCTGCAGTATATGAGCGCAACAGACAACTGAGTCCACAGTTCACCATCAGGAGAGTTACTGTAGCAGCCACAGTGCTGCGTTTACTGTCTCCAGTTCACCGTCAGGAGAGTTACTGTAGCAGCCACGGTGCTGCGTTTACTGTCTCCAGTTCATCGTCAGGAGAGTTACTGTAGCAGCCACGGTTCTGCGTTCACTGTCTCCAGTTCACCGTCAGGAGAGTTACTGTAGCAGCCATGGTGCTGCGTTCACTGTCTCCAGTTCACTGTCTGGGAGCGTTGGCAGCCACGGTGCTGTGTGTAGCGCCGCGGACATGCAGCCATTTTAGTTTAGCTTAGCAGATTGTCACCTCTGTGTCTGTCTGGATTAATGATAGTGATTATCTGACAAACACTGTATATGTTTGTGCTACGTTAGCAGCTGTTGCTCGCGTTCCCGCTGGCTTCGTTCCCGCTGTAGCGTAACTTCAGCCAGTTTCTGACAGACTGTGTGTGTGGCGGCGCTGAGTGTGGGTTTGTCGGTGGCGTGAATATAGCTGTGAATGGAGCTGTAGCAGACAGTGTGTATACAGTTTGTCGGTGAATGAATGCTACGAGGCTACAAGCTACAACTCCTCCGCTCAAGAGACCACAGCCAACTTCCTGGATCCTGCAACATGGGCTCAGACTCTCTTACGGTGGACCAGCTTTTCTCCTTGACCTGACAAGCAGCTCCTCTGAATTTTGTTCAGCTTTTCAATTAATTAAGCAAAATTTCTTTTAAGTCCAGAGCCAACTTCCTGTATCTGTGCCGGCTGTGTCTTAAGGTGGACCAGCTTTTCTCCTTAAAGTGACAAGCCGCTCCTTTGAGCTTTTCTCAGCTTTTTAATTATTAATTTTTTTTAAAGCCTTTAACCAATAGTGTTAATTGCTTAAAATGCTTAATGTCGGTTAACGGTTAAATGGTTAATTATTAACATGCCTCGTTTAAGGGATTTTTTTTTTTTTTTAAGGAAAAGTTTTCTTAATCCAGCTTCTTAAATATGAATATTTTTCCTCTATGACGGAAATCTTTGAGTTGTAGACACAAAAACAGAGAGTGAGAAAGTTATTGACAGATTAATTGACAATGAAAATAACCATTGATTGCAGCCCTAGTGTGTTCAAACTGGGCCACTATTGTAGCTGTTGTCTCAACAGCTACAGAAGGGGATAAAGTGCATTAAAGTGTGACTAAAACACTTCTTTGGCCAAAGTGTGGTTGTGTTCAAGACGTGTTTTGGCATGTAGCCTTGCCTCCCTATCTGTGTATAATGTGTGTAATGCCTTTGGTGATGGATCTGTTTATATTAGCAGACAGACATGGTATTTCATAGCAGCCTGCCTTCATCAGACTCCTATAAAAAGCAATAATTTGTGTCAGAGCCTGTTGCTCATATTATCATATGATGTGATGTAAAAGCTAATATATGAGGGCTTCAACTGACAATAATTCATCATTGTCAATTAATCTTTCGATGATTTTTTGATTAACTGATTAGTTGTTTGGTCTATAAAATGAAAAGTGTTGCATTTCCCAAAGACCAAGATGATGAATGACAATGTTGTCCAGCTCATTTTCTAAGTTGCATGACAACGTGGCAGAATTAGCAAACTAAACCAGCTAAGTAGCCAACCAAATTGAGGGCGTATAAATCTTCGGATGCCTATAATTAACCGTCCTTCAGTAAAGTTAGTCAAAAAGAGAGTTGCACAATATTGCGGAAGTGTTTCAGAGATGGAGATGAAGGGCTGCTAACAGTTTAGCCTTCTGCTAATTGCAGACAGTCACTCACGGCTGCAGCTAGCAGAAGGCTAAATATTAGCAACATTTATGCTCCCTTTTTCTAATTTATTTTTGATTATTTTGTTTACATAGTTTAGTTTACATATTAAGTATGTAAACAGTATATACATACAAACAAGGGGTATATTAATTAAACAAAAATAAATTTAATAACAATAACTACTTACTTGACAGGACATAAAGGTTTCTAATAGACCTGTTGTTGTAAAAAAAAACCCAAATAAAAATAAATACATCTTTATAGTAATATTCTGGACATTTTTAATAGATTTTCTGCTGTCTTTTATTTTATTTCTTTTTATTGTAGAAAATGTAAGTACATCAGCGGTACAAGGGGTTACATTATTGGAGTAAAAATAAAATAAATAACCACTTATTTGACAGGATATAAGGTTTCTAATGGACCTGTCCTCATCTCTCTCTCTCTCTTTATTTTTATTTTTATTTTTATTTTTTTATTATTTTATTATTTTTAATAATAAAAGCCTCATCGGCTCCCGGCCGTCCCGCCTCCTTCCGGTGACGTCATGATACTGGGCCGCGGTTTGCGGAAACCAGAGGAATGCGACACACTTTGTATTTACAGCCCAACGCTACGGTACTTTTCTGTAGCTGTAAACATACACATCCAGCCTGTATGTTAAAGGCCGTTACCCGTTACCGGGTCCGATGTGTTATGAAGACGTAACGACGACTTTAAGTGAGTTTAATTTCTCCGCTGAAACAACTTTGCTGCTGTTTTTCCTCCTCGTCCTCCGCTGCGTTTCCGACATGAGATCAGGTGGATAGTGTGTGGCTGTACCTGCGACTAAAAGTGAGTATTCCCGACGAGAAGTAGTTTTATTTGTACTTTAAATCCTGTCGTTTTGTCCCGTGGAAAGCACAACTTGTGGTCGGAGCTGCTGCTGCTGGCACCGAGCGAAAGTTAATCTGGGCCACAACAACAAAACTCTGTTGTTAAAATCTCACAGCGTGGATTAACTGCGAGGCAGAAGAGAAAAAAAAGCATAATAACTTTATTGTTTGCCTTGTGTGAAGGGAGGGAGTGAAGGATGATCTGTTGGGCTGCTGCTCTTAGCTCTCCTCCTGACCACTACCAACCTGTTACTGACTGCCGGTGCTGGCTGATCTGAGAGAAACCAGCAACCAGGTCGATAGAAACTAGCCCAGAAGAAGCAGCCCTCCCCCAGACCAGCGACCTAACCCACCCACGATGATGACTGATCACCTCATATATACGTGTGAATTTACACTGGACTGACTGTATGCGTTTCAGTTCATTTTTGCATTACATTTTTAGTTTGTAACTTTACATCTTTCTTATCAACTAAACTTAAAGTAGAATAACATTTCATTTTACTTTTAGCTTTTAACTTGACATTTTTCTTATTAACTAAACTTAAAGTAGAACAACATTTTATTTTATTTTTAGCTTGTAATGTCACTGTTTTATCAACTAAACTTAAATCATTTGAATATTTATTTTAATTTTTGCATTCATCAGTGCTAGCACTTTGAACCGGATGAGCATGGTGTCCCCGTGTATCACACTTGCGATTACAGCAAACTGCCTACAGATTGTTGGCAATTGTAAGCAACTACTCTTTAGAAACAAAATGAAATATATATATATATATATATATATATATATATATATATATATATATATATATATATATATTTGTAAGGAAGTTTTCAGGAAAAGGAAGCCAAAAATCGCTTATATCTGCGACTGTCAAAGCAGCTGTTGGACTCCTGCTCATCTGTCTCTCTTTGCACAGGTGTTGGTGACACATGGAGATGAGTTTGGTCATCATTCACATTTTGTTTCTGTGGTGGATAGGGTAAAACAAATATATATATATTGAATTGATATCACCACGAATCTTCCCCATTGGTTACCTTACATTGACACAGTTATTTTTCTCTATCAAAAGTTTTCTGAAAGTGGATGTTTATGGAAATATAACATGCAAATGAGGCATTGTCTTAAATATGTGTTTTAGGGCTTCAGTCAATAAAAATATTTAATCATGGACCCGCCCTTTAAAGAACAGTACTTGTGTACTTTCCAGCACCGCTGTGAGCTGGCTGATGATTATTAGTCAGTAGCTCCAAGGTTACACAGTGTACAGTATGTTTGCACAGCACTTTATAAATCTGAGAAACGCTGGGAGAGAGGTACTGTCCTAAGTGTGTTTGCAGTTGTAAGAGAACAGGCTATTGATTATATTAAATCCAGTAGGACTGGGACAATATGCTTATTTCCTGATTCAATACTATCAAGATACTTGGGTGCTCGTTCAATATGTATTGTGATGTTTAAGCATTGCGATTTATTTATGATTTATTGTTATTTTTGTTAACTTTTTTAACAGTAGACCATGGGGAAAAGTTGAATCATACACTTCTAGAGACTTTTCCTTTAGAAAATATCAAAATTAATACATTAAAATGTTTGATTTTCAGCATGTATGTAGTCAGAGATGTCCTGACGTCAACTATATCAGGATCATTGTCAGGTGTTATTTATTACATTTTTATCCAGCATCCCAAAATTCAAAGAATGAAGACATTTCCCTCATAAATTAGTGGTATTTTGTTTTAAAGTTATAACGGACATGTAATGTTTTATACTTGAGGTGAATATAATCCTATCAGTCTTATTTCCATAGATGTATTTTGTTTATACAGTTCCCTTGGTTAGCACCTTATTTAGAAAAGCAGACATAGTCCCAGGTGTCTACTTCCTCTAACTTCTCCAAGGTGGTCTCTAGCTCTCCGTCAGCTCCGTTCTCTTTATCCATCCATGTTCAGCTCCATCTGGGCCATTTGAATCCATTTAACATAAATGTCAGTATATGGCGCTCTACAGTCGTAGCGTCGGCCCGTCGGACCACGGAGACGAGAGCGACGGCCGGCCGGACCGCACGTTACCGCCGTACGATAACGTTTCCTGTCCGTGACGAAGTTAGCGCGCAGCTTAAGATAAGATAAGATAAGATATTCCTTTATTAGTCCCACAGTGGGGAAATTCACAATTTAGCCGTGATGTCTAGCTCTGCTTTTCCCGCAGTGTGTGAAACCCAAAGTGTTTCCCTCCTTTACTGGATGTGTAGTGTTTACCACACTGGATTTAACATGGAGGGTGGAGGTCAGATCCTCGCTGACCCTCCAGTGTTTTCTACTTTGTCATTTCGGCTCACTGTGGTTCGTTTTAGTTGACAGATACTGAACGGATATGACATCATGTTACTCAGACTACAACAACAAAAGCTGTAACTTCCTTCTACCTCCACATAGACTGAAATGAAGCAAATATTTTGATTCTGGCATTTAAAAAATGATTAAAAAATACAGATACAGAGGTGAATCCATATTTCCCAATTCTAAAATTACAACCTGGTAATCTTAAATGTTTTGGGTTTTTTTGCCTTGGTTGCTAACTCTGTGTACCAGCCATCATTTAGAGGCTATTTGTTGCTTCTAATCAGGAAATGTGGTCAGCTGTACTCATTGACTTTCTGTGCATTAATTAAAGTTATTTCATTAGACAGCCAGTTAGCAACACTTATTCACCCTCCAACTTGTATTAACTGAATTAAAATGCTAAGACAACACATTTTCTGAAGTTAAGCATCTGTATTCAGTGCATGAACTTGTTAAGTCTTTTGTAAATATTTGCTTTTATATGGAAGAGATGATTTGCTGAACGAGAGCAGGACTGGGTGGTCGTCTTCACCAGATTTAGTTTTCATTATCAGCTGAAAGCTAACAGCTAATTAGATGGGTTAACTTGCCTTGTTACGAGATAGTAATGAGGTAAAAACCTCTCTGAAATGAATCATCAAGATTTATTTTGTCTCTCTGAAGTGTGTTTACTCTGTGTGTTGTTAGTGTATTGTAGTTATGCGAGGTATGTCTCAATGGAGCCACAGAAAGAAAACCATTAGAGCAGAGGGAGGAATCGTGTGCTGCATGCTCTTTGTCATGGCCGATGCTGATGAGGCGTCTGCAAAGTAGTGCTGTCTCTCACTTATTACTTAATTCAAAAACAGATCAGTGATAGCCGACCTGATGTGAGGCCACCACTGTGTCAATAAAACATTTTGTAAGTCACCAAGATGACAGAAAATATTCAGTTTTGTGTCCTAATTTGAGCAAAAACTGTCCAAGATGACGTTCATCTGTCTTAATGATATTTTATATGTACGCATCTTTAATGCTAAATCATTATATTGGACACAGGTAAAAAAATTTCCTCATTAAGAAAGTAGTGAAAATATCTCTTTGTGAATTTCTATTTTGTGAATTTCTAAACTGTGAGACTAATAAAGGAAGATCTTATCTTACCTTATGTCCTCCAGTGTTAATGGATTTTAGAAAGTCTGATCATTTTTTCGTCCATAGTAGTTACTATATAAAATACATGACATTTGTTTGAGTCAGTATTGGGAAATTATTCTCATTGTGATCTTGATTTCAACCATATCACCCATCTATTGTTTTAGGTATCAGTTTATTCAAATTTTTGTTTTTCAGTTGGGTTTCCAAGAGAGCATATTTTCAAATGAGATAATATTGCGTTGACATTTCTCGTTCTAAACTTTATTACTCATTTCAACCTTGTCAACAGCGGTGCATACCAGAACCACTCTTGCCTTTCTTTCCTTTCAAATTAAAAGCTTTAGATATATAATACTTGCAGGTGAGTATTTTCACGTTTTAATGTTTATTCGTCATTCCCTCGGCGTGTAAAAGCCTTTAGAATCGTTTTCAGGAATAAAAAAAAAAACTGTTTCCTAACAAATTCACCACCTTTATAAGTTTAGTTCCAACCGTTTCAACCTGACTGAATCACTGTAGCTCAATAGTGTTGTTGTTGTTGTTGTTGTGACTCACGGTGTCTTTTTCAGAGCATGGACGGGACCACCTGTGTGCAATACTAGAACGAGGCCGGAGGACAGCAGCTTCATCCAGAGCTTATCAGCTGGGCTCTGACCCGCTGACCGGACAGGCTTTCTCACTGCTCAGCCAGGCATACATGGAGAGAGTGGGAGGCTGTTAGAGGGGAGTGGTGGGGATGATGAGAAACTGATGGATTTGGACTAGGAGGGAGGGGGAAACACAGGGAAGCTATAACTACAGTGATTGTTGTGTTCAGGGAGGGATCTGCTTGTTTTGCTCTGAGAGGAGGAGCTCTGGTTTACTCTGTTTGAGAGAGAGAGAGAGAGAGAGAGAGGGGGTATTAAAACTGTTACAGTAGATGGAAAGGAGCAGCAGTGTAGCTCTTCTACTGTTTTATCCTCCGGTAAAAAGACTTGTCTGTCCAAAACCAGGTCACATAATTTCTACCTTGACTCAGGATCAGTGGGCATACATTCATCTTTGAGCTTTCTGTGTGGTCTTGTTGTTTTACTTTATAGTAGTTGGAATGAGGTATCTGCATTAGGGATGACGTTTAACTGATAACCGACATTAAGCATTTTAACCAAATAACACCATTGGTTAAAAGAAATATTCATAATTCATTAAAAGCTGAGAAAAACTCATGAGTGGCTTGTTGCTTTAAGGAGAAAAGCTAATCCAAGCTAGCGTTTGTGACGTTTAAACTTTATCATGTTTGCTTTTGACAGCAGCAGTAAAATCTTGTTTTTCATTCTTGACCACTCAAACTAAGAGTTGCAGATATCTCCAGATGCTGCAAATAAAAAAAAAAAAAAAACTCAGGATCTGAAAGCCACAATCCTCCATGATTCACAGCCAGACCGCTGTCTGTGACTTTGAGACGCTTCATGTCATTCTCAATCCCACATAACCCTTTTTTATGCTGATTTGTGGCTTGTAGAAGCTCCGTGTGCTTTCTATAAGATATTAGGAGTCAAGCCATGAACTAACAGCCCTAACTGTTCCCATCCTGCCGATTGTTGATCTAATCGTTGGGTGCATGTACATGCTGGTTTATGTTATTGTGGTTTGTATGATTTGTCCAGCTACCATGTTGTTAGCACGTTAACGCTGCTACAGCTACGTTCACAGCTATAACACGGTCTGTCGGAAACTAGCTGAAGTTACACTGCAGTGACAGACCGTATGTGCGTGACAATGACGAACTTTCAGTACAAAGTAAAAACTAACATCACTAGTTCTTCCTGCCCATCGTCCACCATGTTTGTTGACACTAAAGTCAGGTTCGACTAAAACATAACGTTGTTATGTGTGGGCTCTCTCACATTTTACACATCTATTAAGATCTGATATAAATCCTTTGGTTTGAGTCAGCCTTAAGGCAGCACTTACTATCTGTTTCCCACAGTTCAGATGCATCAATAAGCTATATTGCAGTCTCAGTCCAGCACTAATGATAGGCCTCTACAGTGATTTATACACCTCTTCTCTGTTGTCACCAGACTCATTATGACTGGAAAGAGGCATTTATCACCAGTGTTGTAATCTCGCTGTTATGAGGTACTTTTTTTTGGGGTGCGGCAGTAGCTCAGTCTGTAGGGAGTTGGCTTGGGAACCGGAGGGTCACCGGTTCAAGTCCCGACATGGACCAAAAACTGAGTGTGAACTGGTAGCTGGAGAGGTGCCAGTTTACCTCTTGGGCACTGCCGAGGTGCCCCTGAGCAAGGCACCAAACCCCCAACTGCTCGGGGCGCTTGTCTGGAGCAGCCCCCTCACTCTGACATCTCTCCATTACTGCATGTATGTGTGTTTCAGGTCTGCATGTGCCATGTATGAGTTAAACAGAGTGTAAATTGAATTTCTCCATTGTGGGACTAATAAAGGTAGATCTTCTTCTTCTTCTTCTTCTTCTTCTTTTGCTAATGGTTATAAAACCCAGAGTTAGTAGCTGGGTGGAGTAAACTGAACATGGATCTTAATGTGGTACTTAAGCATGGATGACTATGACATGAGATCACTTCTCCACTTTGAGGATACTGGCACTACATAAGTAGTGAAAAATCTGATTTGGTGTATTTGAAAAAGGTCTAATTATTGTGCTGGAAATTATCTTAAACATTTGAGTATAACTACGACAGCAGCCTCTGGTAAAATGATGGAGATGCTCTGTCACTTAAAAAAATCCCTGGATTACATTGTGATTTACGGTAGATTGGTGCGTAAAATACAGTCCTGCTTGCTTTGCACCGTGTATTCACATTCAGTGTATGTCAGTGGAGAAATATCCATATTAGCAAAGTATCCTGGTTTCTTTGGGCTGTTTTTAGTACAGTGTTGAAGTTCGGTGTCGGTGTCGTCATTGTTGGCTGTGAACCTCACTTTTCTCAGTGTATTCCTGGACGGGTCCTGCTCGACTTCAGACTGCTGTGAAAGGCTTTATCAACGCTACAGCGTGACGCATGCCCTCGACCTTATGACCTGCCCAGATCGCCCTCTCGCTCAGCCCACCAGCCGCCTTCTGCTCCTCACATCTTTCTCACTGCCTTTTGATTTCCTGTGGTTTTAGTTCTTGGGTGCAGTATTTAGTAGAAAAACATGAAGAGAAGGCTGTGGCATAATTTAATAGGCCCCACAACTCCTGTTGCTCCCTGTGGTCAGCTGCCCAGCAGCTTCTGGTTCTGTTTATACCACACTGATCACTAGCGAGCCTCTGTTTGACTACTGGGAGTGTCTCTTTTGATACCCACTGACAACGAGGGCGACTGTTCACACCCAGGCCAGAAATGGAGAGCAGCGCTTCACAGCATAGGTTGTAAATACAGAAACCTTCCATCATCTGCAGGTTTTTATTCTCTTATTCTTATTTTATTCCAGCCAACCACAATTTTAATGCTTTTACTAGGGCTGTCTTTGTTTTTTTTTCCACCACTAATTTGTGTAACACATTAATGCAGTCAATCTATCAGACGTTGTAGTGGACTCGTATACTCGTATCATAAGAAACTAGTAAACTAAAGTAAATATGCATACATTTGCATAAATCATGCATATTTACCCACTCCCATGTCGATAACATATTAAATACTTGACAAATCTCCCTTTAAGATACATTTAACTGATAATTGACATTAAGCATTAATGCTATTAGTTAAACTATTAAAAGAAATATTGGTAATTAATTAAAAAGTTGAGAAAAACTCAGAGGAGTGTCTCGTCACTTTAAGGAGAAAAGCTGGTCCACCTTAAGAGAGAGCCGGCGCAGATACAGGAAGTTGGCTCTGGACTTCCAGCTGAGGAGTTGTAGCTTGTAGCCTCGTAGCATTTATTCACCAACAAATAAACTGAACAGACACTGTCTGCTGCAGCTACGTTCACAGCTACAACACCACCAACAAACACACACTGACAGTGAAATGGAGACAGTGAACGCAGCACCGTGGCTGCTACAGTAACTCTCATGACCGTGAATGGGAGACAGTGAATGCAGCACCGTGGCTGCTACAGTAACTACATATGCATATTATGCACATAAGGAGCAAACACACCAGACATAAATAGTGTAACTAAAGCAGTTTTTTCATGGTGATATGAGTTCTGCATGTGGGATTTTTATTTATTGATTTTATTCAGTTCACTGCAGTTTGGTTGCTGCTTTATAAGCTGTTGTCCGCCAGTCACTGAGATTTATTCAGTAATAATAGTTTTATTCTGTCTCAATCATTGATTGTATTTTATAGAAAAGGATAAATTTTAAACACTATTTGGACCAGGTATATTTTCAAGTGTAAAGTTGCTGTCTGTGCCTGTCTGCATTCATTTGTGGTATGTTTTACATGTGCCGCGAAGACGATTTACATTTGCTTTTCTTTCCTGTTAACTTTGCTCTCTTTCCTCTCTGTAGGTCTGATGCTCGGCTGCAGCCGTCTCAGCCGCCATCATGTTCACCAAAAAGAAGAAGTCTCGTATCCAGATCTCTGCTCCATCCAACTTTGAGCATCGTGTACATACGGACTTTGACGAGCAGGAGCAGAAGTTTGTCGGGTTGCCGCGACAATGGCAGTCGCTCATCGAAGACACGGCCAAAAGGCCCAAACCCTTCATCGACGCGACCGTCATCACGACTGTAGAGCCACGCAAGGTGGGATGAGCAACAATCAAAATGTGTTGAATGTCATGATGAATTAAGTTTATTAATTTGTGGCTGCATTTTGACTCAGTCATAACTTAATGGGCAGGTCTATTATTAATCTGTTTTGCCCACCTCTAGGACTGAATGAAGGTAAATTCTAATGCTATCATGATGTGTTCAGATGTAATCATGTAAATTATAGTTTTTGGTCAGAAGTTTGAATAAATCCGGTTGTTTGAAGGAGATGTTTTCACATCCTTTTATAAAATATGAAAGAGGGGGAATTATGACATGCTTGGCTTCCTAACAAAAACCAGTGCACAAACGGAGTGGATGCTGAAGTGCATTGGATTTAGTATTAGGATTTTACCATGGTATCAAAGTGGTATTCACTGGTATTGGTATCAACGGCTATATTTCAGGTATCGTAACATCCATAATGTGTTTACTAAAGCAGCTGATTAGGACGACAGTCTTCGTATGTTAGGGTCTCTCATCTGCTTCACTCTCCACTATAGTCCACTTTTTTATTTTTTTCAACATCTCCAGACAATTGTCCGTGGCAGCAAGCTTGGAGTGGACGGCTCTCTGACCTGGCTGTTGGATGAGTTTGACACCATGTCTGTGACTCGCTCCAACTCCCTACGACGAGGCAGCCCTCCCATCCATCCTCGCAAGGACTCAAGCTCTTCAGGAGGAGGAGGGCAGGAGAACGGAGACCCTCACCACAGACACTACTCGCACCACGACAGGTGAGGAGTTCACCCTCCGAGACCCACAGTAGACCCATTGTTGTCTTTTTTAGGGGAGAGAGCAGTCCAACAGTAGATGTCACATAGAAGTGGTATACATAATTTATGATTTGATTTCAAAAACTTTTGAGATTTCTGGAAGAATCGCAAAGCCGTCCATCCTCTGAAT
Source organism: Pterois miles (assembly GCA_947000775.1). Taxonomy (NCBI): domain Eukaryota; kingdom Metazoa; phylum Chordata; class Actinopteri; order Perciformes; family Scorpaenidae; genus Pterois; species Pterois miles. The sequence goes on along the minus strand of CAMQGK010000110.1, from coordinate 3,687,314 downwards.
GCTCCTGGTCTCTAGTTTGTGGCTGTAAAGTTTCATGAGGCTGTGATTATCCTCGAGGTCACCTCAGGTCATTTTATACAGAGGTCAAGTTTCAGAAAACGGTCTCAGTACAATGAAATGTCTCCTATGGGGACTAACATCATCACACATAAACACAGTTGGACTCATTGGATCCACCAGAGACTCGGCTTTACAGTGAGACCCAGTTGATGTGTTTCAAGACTGTTTATGGACTCCAGTATGCAGAAATATTCAAATACATAATTTTAGAACAGGGGGAAATAACATATACTGTACACTGCAAACATGAAACTTAATGGTTTTTGCCCCAAACTGCATGTGATTAGGTCTCAGAGGGTTACACTGCATCATGTTGACATCATAACTTTATGATGGGAGAGATTTTGTCAACACAATCCAATGACATCGCTCTGCTTCTCAGAGACCGACCCAGACCAGACCGCCACCAGAGCGGAGCTGACCCCCGCCAGGGTCAGCGTGCGCTCCGTCCTCCTCTGGGGGACGAGGGAGTCCAGGGTCGACCCCAGCAGCAGCCCCGGGGTCAAGAGCCCAGCCGAGCCCACAGGGACAGACCAGGTTCAGGCCCTCCTCCTCCTCCTCATAGAGACAGAGAGCCTCGGGACCGGGACCAGGTAGGAACTGCAGAACCCAGGTCCTCATCTTTATATTTATTATGTTTATTTATGTAGTCATTTTCTTCCAGGCTAATATGGTTTTATGCATGATGTATTTCCCATATTGATACATCCTAACAGTTAGCAATACGCCAGCTAATTGAGTTGAACTCTGTAAAGACTTGCATAGCAGCTGATGCTTTTTAGCTAATGGTACGAGTACGATGTTTCCCTCACAAATTAGTGGTATTTTCTTTTTAATTTATAAGGGACATGTAATGTTTTATACTTCTGCTGAATATAATCCATCAGTCTGATTTCCATAGATGTATTTGTATATCCAGTTCCCTTTGGTAACACTTTTTTTTAAAAAGCGGACGTAGTCCCAGGAGTCTACGTCCTCTAACTTCTCCAAGGTGGTCTCTAGCTCTCCGTCAGCTCCGTTCTCTTTATCCATCCATGGTCAGCTCCATCGGGGCCGTTTGAATGTATTTAACATAAATGTCAGTATATGGTGCTCTACAGTTGTAGCGACGGCCGGCCGGCCCGCACATTACCGCCGTACGATAACGTCTGTGACAGAGTTAGCATGTAGCTTTAGCCGTGATGTCTAGCTCTGCTTTTCCTGCAGTGTGTGAAACCCAAAGTTTTTCCATCCTTTACTGGATGTGTAGTACCATGCTGGATTTAACATGGAGGGTGGAGGTCGGATCCACACTGACCCTCCAACATTTTCTATTTTCTGAGGATTGTTTTGGTTGACGGATACTGAACGGATATGACGTCACGTGACGGACTACAGACTACAACAATAAAAGTAGTAACATCCTTCTTCCTCCACATAGACTCATAGAATTCATTTGAAATTGATTGATTCTGGCATTTCAAAAAATCAATTTCAAAATTGTAAAAAAAAAAAAAAAAAAAAAAAAAATTGCGATTATATAGGTGAATTTTTTTCCCCCGTCCCTAATTTTGATCCATCTTTCGTCTATCCTTTCACCCTTTCATACGTGCTGATAACCCCTCCATCTCTCACCCAAACCCTGCCTCTCTTCAGGAGCAGGCAGGTCACAGGGATCAATCCAGTGACCACAGGCCAAAGTCCAGCTACATGGTGCGGGATGGCAGCCCTCAGTCTCCGAGGGATAAGAGGCCTCTCTCTGGGCCCAACATCCGCACCCCAAACCTGCCAGTTACGGAGGGAGTGATGAAGACCGCCCAGCAGACCACACGGCCATTTAACACCTACCCGAGGACGGACAGCGAGGGTGGACGCAGCCCCACGGGACAGGTAGGGACGGCGGGAGAGGAAACAGCAGCCCCGAGGAAAGCTATTGACTGAGAGAAAAAGCCGGACGGCTGCAGATTGAGCCGCTGATTAATGGATGATAGCTCTTATCACCCTGCTATTTGTTCTCCAGGTCAAATTTAGCCGATTCTGTCCTCTGAAAGCTGTTGGTGATATCAAGCATTTCAAGTTCAGGTCTTTTTAAAAACAGAAAAACACTGTGCTGTCTGAAGTTAATGTAATCATGAAAATCTAAAGGTCCATTATCATGCTCATTTTCAGGTTTAAGAATGTTTGATATTTTAATGATATAGTTAACGTGATAATGATGAGTTAATGCAAATTCGTATTAACACCACTAATTTATTTAATGCATTAAGGCTTAAGACTTGCATTGTTGATCTTGCTAATGTTGCAGTGGGCTCAGTTTTAAAACTCAAGTGACAATACCATAGCATACTAGCTTTTCTCTTCGGAAGAAAAATTAACACTCCAAATGTACGCTGTTGATTACTTACCTTGCAAATTGATTTTAGATCGATATACGTCCCCCATGAAGGACAGCGTAGTACCTTCTGATGTAGTTTAGTTGTCGGAATATAAATCGAGACATCGATGTAGCCGATGAATTGTTACACCCTACAACTATGTAAATGTGTTTTTAATATTTATTTATTAATACTAGTTACTGCAGATGAAGTTTGCTGTAGCTTTATTATATATTCTGTTTGTGATGACACTCTCGTTCTTCCAGCCGGTCCGGCACCATGAATCTTCCCCTCAAAACGGCCCCTCTAGCGGCTCCAGCCGAGGTTCCTCCAGCTCAAAGCCCCCTGTAAGCCACCCACACCCTCATCACACCTCCCACCCCAGCCTGACCCCTGACGCCACCCAGCTCCCACACACCCCTCACCCCAATGTTCCAGCCCCACGGCCCCCTGTGTCCTCTGGACCCCCAGCACCAGGTGCTCCACCTCAGGGCCGCTCGCCGCAGAGGGAGCCCCAGAGGGTTTCCCATGAGCAGTTCAGAGCAGCGCTTCAGATGGTGGTGGACCCTGGCGATCCGCGGACCTACCTGGACCACTACATTAAGATAGGAGAGGGGTCTACGGGAATCGTGTGTATCGCCACAGTGAAGACCACCGGGAAACTGGTTGCTGTGAAGAAGATGGATCTAAGGAAACAACAACGCAGAGAACTCCTTTTCAACGAGGTAAGAGGTCTCGTGGTCTCATGAATGCTGTGACTCAAAGCAACTTGATGTCCAAACACTGAATGTCATAATAAAATCATCATCTGATGCTCTGACGGCTGCACAGAGCTGGGTAGTCATGTTTCCATGAACAAAGCTTAACATTAAACTTAACATGAACACTCAGATTTAACATTTAACTCAACATTAACCCTTACACTTCCTTCTGTGGTTGCAGGCAGGTTTGTAAAAAGTCCTCTCTGCTTTTGTATCTCAGCCAGCAGCCCCTCGGCTGTCCTCTCCTTCTCATCTCCAGACAGCTTTCTGTCAAAGTGACAGTTCCAGTTGTATTCTTTGAATACAGACACGTTTGTTGTAAACTGTTGTGGTTTGTCTGAGACCTCCCGGGCCGGGCAGAACCATCATGAGGGCCGGATAATGTCCAGGTGTGATGTACAGCATGTATAAGCCCGACTGTTTCCACCCAGACAACAGTACGGCAACACCAAATGTTGTTTCTTGGCACAAAAAAGCTGCTCATGACACAACGCAGTTTGGGGTGACGCCTTATTATGGTGTTAACTTTGACAGCCGTACTTTCAGAGTGCAGTGGTGCCGTTGATGCATTGTGAAAGGGCCTCTAGTGAGAGAGAGAGAGAAATGTAGAGATACTAGAGCAGGGCAAGAAATGAGTGAAGGAATTCATGAAAACTGATGAACAGTTTAAGATGGAGATTCATACAAGTTTGTGCCAGACGGGTAAATTACTCTACATTCTTTCCTAAGAATTAAACATACGATTAAATATTAGAAATACCTTTTTATTTTCCTATTTTGATTCTTTAAAAGTCACCAGAATGCAGAAAACAAAGTCTGTGAAAGCTGCACAAGTTTGATGTAAGCCTGTCAGCACATGCAGCCTTTAAATCATTGAATTAAATTAAACACCTCTCACAGAACAAGTCAGAACTGCTGTCAGTAGAAATGACTTTCCTGTAGCTGGTAGAGCTCACAGCGTTTAGTTGCTCGTTGTCATTTTACATTTCAGACACTTGAATCGGCTCACGAGCGATCAGTGTGTCCGATGGTTGTTGATCGATTGCAGCATCGACCCCACAGACACACGATAATCTCTCCAATGTAATTATATCCTGTCTGTGTGTCCATCTGTCTCCGTGGTAACGACAGGTGGTGATCATGCGGGACTATCACCATGAGAATGTGGTGGAGATGTACAACAGCTACCTGGTAGGAGATGAGCTCTGGGTTGTCATGGAGTTTCTGGAAGGAGGAGCTCTCACTGACATTGTGACCCACACCAGGTGAGAATAATTGTTGTGTTTATCAAGTCATTTATGTAGCACAACTTAACAACTTTAATTACTTCAGTACATTATTGCAAAAAAAATCCTTTGGAGGTTGTAGTGGCTCAGTGAAGCAAGAGTAAAGATACTGGCATCATATGAAACTAGAAAACCTGATGATTCCATCGGTACCAACCAGGTCAGACTAGCTTGTTATGAAGGAAGTTAAATAACACTTTTTGTGGGGATAAACTGTCATGGCCATCTTCAGAGGGGTCCCTTGACCTCTGACCTCCAGATGTGTGGATGTAAATGGGTTCTCTGGGTCCCCACCAGTCTCCCCTTTACAGACATGCCCACTTTATGATAGTCCCAGTCAGTCTGGATCAAGTCCTAGTCAAGTCAGCACTCTGACACACTGACAGCTGTTGTTGCCTGTTGGGCTGCAGTTTGCCATGTTCTGATTGGAGCAGATTGTTGATGCTATAGTCAGAACCTCTGAGGTTTTCTGGATAATATCTGGCATTGATTAGTGTTGTTAATTGATTTCAAATAATAACGATATGCATACATTTGCATAAAGCAGCATATTTACCCACTCTGATGTTGGTGACTATTAAATACTTGATAAATCTTGCTTTACGGCACAACAGATAAAAAAAAAAAAGTGTAATTAATTTGCAATTAATCTTGAATAAATATTTAAGATTTTTTAAACATTTTAATTTGAAATGAAAACCCTTTTCCTCATTAAATCCCACTAAAACTCTGTTCGTCCATAAGGGGGCAGTGCCACCTGACGTGTTCTCCACAGAGAGATGTAGTATAACACCATCAGTGGAGGAAGAACTACTCATGTCTTTTAAACAATAAAAGTCTTAATACCACAGTGGAGACATACTCTGTTACAGGTTTTAAAAGTTCTGCATTTAATATCTTACCTAAGTAAAAATACATACGTATTAGCATTAAAATATATTGTTAGTGTTAAAGTATGCATTATGCAGAATGATCTGTTTCAGAATCATGTAAACTAGTGCAGTGCCTGTTGTTGAAAACATGTCTGTTCAGGCCTGTGGTGTCGCTGCTTTCTCAAGAACCATCATCTTCACACTAGGGTTAGGGTAATCAAAATACAGTAACCCTAACACTAACACTGCACAGGTACATCCTTTGTTTACAGCAAGCAGGAGAGCAAGCAGGTTTTTGAATGCAGAGAAAATGTTGTTTTTAATGCCAACAAACTTGGATTGAAGCAAAATATTTCATGAGATAAAAAACATGTTGTGAATTTTGGAGGTGATTGCATCTGTCTTTTTTTTCCCACTAAATTTGATATGACTTTTGGGTTTTACAGCACTCTGAAGTTATTGGAAATGTTTGGATCACATGCATCTGAACCAATGCTACGCAGCCACCACTGGCATCTAACTCTACCAATAATATTAGTGTAGCCTGCTCTTAATCTGCAACTGAGCACAAGTACTGAATTAAACAGTGCGACCTACTAAGTAGTGAAGACATACTGTATATATTTTTGAAAAGATTTATATACAGACTTTTGTATAAATTAGCCAGTAAGTGTTTTATTCTGATTTGAATTATACATGGGCAAATCTCATTTTGAGCAGGAGCATTTATTCTATTATTCAAGCATATCTTAATGAATTATATAAAAAAAATCAAAGTTTTTTTCTGGTCTGGGTGCTACATATCATCAGTATGGCTTCAGAAGTGAACCAGAAAAAGTACGAGAGTACTAACTAAATACAGAGGTGGTGAAAAGTCTGAATGCCTGTGGCGTCTCCTTCCCTCTGCAGGATGAACGAGGAGCAGATCGCCACGGTGTGTCTGTCTGTCCTGAAGGCGTTGTCTGTCCTCCACACACAGGGAGTGATCCACAGAGACATCAAAAGTGACTCTATCCTCCTCACTCATGACGGCCGCGTATGTACAACACTCTTTTTTTTTTCTCAACATAACACCAGATGAAACCGCTGCATCTTCAGTTCTTTTCAGTTGTTGTTTTTTTTCTTTTTACAAATGGAAACGGCCACTCAGCCATTTCCAAAAAGCAGCGATGTAGGTTATCACAGTAAGCTTACAAGGTTATGAATAATATCAACGTTAGCACTAGCAGAGTCATTTTGAGGTAAATATAGGGATCATTTCAAAGAAATTTCAAATGCGTCACTTACGAATTGTCACCACTAACGCTGACACGCAGAGCTTCCTGCTGGTCTTGTAGTGCTGGGTCAGGTTTCGCCCAGCGGGGGAAGCAGACTCGATCAGGCTTGAAGTGATTCTCGTCAGTCAGTGTGTGGTTCCTCTGAATGCACCTGTGAGCTGGCTGATATAGTGTGTGAGAAAATAATGTTACGATGCTGGATCTATCTGGTTAAACCTAGTATTAATGTGAGGGCTGGGTTTATCGTAACGCTTTGTGATGTTGTCTATGAAGCTCAGTCCGTCATCGTGTACAGTTGTTCATACATGGACGCACCGGTTCTCACAGCAAGCTTGTTTCATTTCTCTATCTGAGGCTAACAGCTGGCCCTGAGGGCTCCTCCTCTGTCTAGATACGCAGCCATGCTCAGACTTCCTCAGAAAGATGGGTGGATGGCAGCAAGGAGCAGTTTCACAAGCTCTGAATCAGATCCCTAAAATGGAATATTTCCTTTTAGTATTTCATATTTCTTCATTTGTCTATAATTTAAAGTAGGGATATGACAATACCAGAAATGCTCTTGGTTTGGTCCATGTGTCCTCTGTAGCTACGGTACTGGTCCAACAATGTCTACGCCAGGGTTTAACAGCACATTATTAGAAAATGGCATTTTATACAGGAGTCTTTGAACCATACAGGACTGACTGTTTAGGGTAGATTTAACTTAACATTAACACTTACTTACATTTAACGTTTAACTTAATATTACAGTTGTAATGACATTTGTAATGTTTTGTACTTAAAGTGAAAAATAATCCTGCCATTCATTATTGATTGTTTCTTCTTTGTGTCTCCAGGTGAAGCTGTCAGACTTTGGATTCTGTGCCCAGGTATCGAAGGAAGTGCAAAGAAGGAAATCTTTGGTGGGAACGCCGTACTGGATGGCACCAGAGCTCATATCCAGACTGCCTTATGGACCAGAGGTAATACTCGCTCTTCGCCAGGCTTTTACCGCCATCTGTTGTCTCAACACACTCGTTTCCTCTGCGTGCTGACTGTCTGTCTGTCCATCTGTCCAGGTGGATATCTGGTCTCTGGGTATCATGGTCATCGAGATGGTGGATGGGGAGCCGCCGTACTTTAACGAGCCGCCGCTCAAAGCCATGAAAATGATCCGAGACAACCTGCCTCCCAAACTGAAGAACCTGCACAAGGTACAAAGACGAAGCGCCATTAGCATATGTCGTTATAATGTCACACATCTGGACATGTCCCTTTGGCGATGGTTTCCTGTAGCTAAAACAACAAGCTCAGATGCGTAGAAAATGTTTGTATTATAACATGAAACTTTTTTGTTGCTGTTTTTTTTTTTTTTTTTTTTTTTTTTTTGAGAAAAAAACATCTAAATTAGCTTCCCTAATTTACACCTGGTTGTTTTCTCCCTCTCCCAGGTCTCCCCTCTGCTGAAGGGCTTCCTGGATAGGATGTTGGTGCGAGACCCGGCTCAGAGGGCCTCGGCCAGCGAGCTCCTCAAACATCCCTTCCTGACGAAGGCGGGTCCGCCATCCTGCATCGTCCCCCTGATGAGGCAGAACAGGATGAGATGAGACCGGTGACACTGAGACCTCCAGACTCTGCAGGTTCAGATGGATCAGAATACTCCTGCACACAGAGAGGTGGCCCAGGGGGGTCAGAGGTCACGGGTCGGAGAGACCTGCTCGCAGACTGAGCTGCAGAGTGTAAACCGGGTGTGCAGGAGTATTCTTCTTTTCTTATGTGAATCATTGAACCAAGGGAGTGTGTTCCCTTAACAAGAGGCAATAAGGCTGTGTGTGTGTGTGTGTGTGTGTGTGTGTGTGTGTGTGTGTGTGTGTGTGTGTGTGTGTGTGTGTGTGTGTGTGTGTGTGTGTGTGTGTGTGTGTGTGTGTAGCAGAGAACTTGCCCGTCGAGTGATTTTATCTGATTTCATTTAAGCGTTTTAATTGAAGACTGGAGCGACTGTGGCTGTTTTTATTTTTCCCTTTGGACCTTACCTGGATTTTCCGTGTGACGGTGGGGTTTTGCACACCAATCGGATGCTTTGAAGGAGCCGTTGGCGGATTTTAGAGACGGTGCGGAGCGACATTTCTGATCTTACTATTTGACTTTCTGGAAATTCTCTCACTACGAAGACTTCTCCCGCAGACGGATCCCGGATCACACTCATCCTCACCACACCCAGAGCGTACTACTGAGGGAGGAACTCTTTGAACCCAGAAATGAGACTTTTATTTTGTAGCCATATAAATACTAGCTTCCTGTTGTAAACAAGCAAACAAACACTAAGTCAAAAGGTAAACACTGGAGTTGTGGGTTTTTAACAGATGACTTTTCCTCTCGTTTCCTCCTTATTTTCCTGTGTAAGTACGATGAACATAGAGAGATATATCAGTTTTGTTTTGCTATCTCTATTTTGTGATTGTTTTTATTATTATTATTATAATTATTATTATTTGTTTCCTGGTTTATTTTAGAGCGAGATGTGATGATTTCTGAAGCACTGTCGATGAGAGATAGAAGCTGCACTCCCGGTTGATTCCAGATAATAGACACTAGACATTTCATTTTGTTTTGTTTATTTAGACCAGACCCGATGTGATGTATTGACTGTAAACCGAGACGAGCAGGAAAGCTTATACAGAAACATGAAAAAACAAAAGAGATAAAAATCATACCCCAGTTTTAGCGTTCTTTCTATTTTCACCACAGTGTTTTTAGAAAAGGAGGCTTTTCCACAGCCTCTTTTCAGCTTGATGAGATAACGCACCTCAAAAACTAATGACTTCACTTTGGTACAAAAATCAACTTGAGCAGTCAGTGAGTTGTTTTTATTCTGTTTTATGCGTCAGCTTCGTCCCAACGTCATCGCTCTCCTTCAACAAACACACAGCGGCTGTTGTTTTCAGTCAGCGGCCTGCTGTTTCATGTTGGATTTGCTGGTTGATGCGTCTGGCGGAGCGCTGCTGAATCCACCTCATGGTGCGAGCGCTTTATTTAGAAACGATGAAGGAAAACAGATGGATGCAGGAGAACGACAGGCTGGGAGAGGGCCGACCCGGACTTCAGCACAGGTCAGATGTTTACTGCACATCTGGGCCGAAGAGAACGTACAGAATATGATAAACAAAGAGAGGTTCATGAAGTCGTTTGAGATTAACTCACTGCAGACCGGTGCCGAGTCAAAGTGAAACAACACCAGTCTGTGATTCCCTACATCGACCAGAAAGATAAACTTGTGCCCCGTGAAACCGAACCAAAAGACTCGGTTTCACTCTGAACCAACCAATCAGACTGTAGCTCATTAAAAAGCCGTTAGGTGACGTCTTCTGTTGCTTTTTGTCTCCACAAAACTAGTCAGCTAACACTTAATAATAACCATCGTTAATTAGTGGTACAGTGATACAGTTTACTATAGTATAGTTATAGTTATTTTACTGTTAACTATGAAATAATAATCAGTCATGTTTACTGATTATTAGTAATGCTATAATTTATGAGATTTTAACAGTTTATTGTTGCACACAACATACTATATACTGTATATAAATACAGTATACATACAACTCATTATTTTTATAGTTGTCATACTCATGTATACTGTATATACTGTAAATATGTACTGTATACATATACGTATGAGTTATATACTTACGTACAGTAGATATATATAAGTATATTATTCATACCTACAGGTGTAGTGTATATACGTATATATATGTATATGTGTATACTGTATATAGTATAGTATATTCTCTATATAATGAGTTATTCATAATCAACTCATACTTCTATATAGTAAGTATAATAAGTATAGTACATACGGTATGTTTATATACTACATATACATGAGTTTTATCTTTCTCATACTAACATGAGTTAATAAAGTTGATAAATGTTCTGTCGTTTATTAACATTATTTGATGCAACTGATGATTATAACACATTGTTAATGTTGAAGAAATGTGTTGTAAAGCATCTAGAACCATTATTTAGATAATATAATGGTTTGTTAATGGTTAATAATTTCTGGTTTCTGGTCTGTTGTGTATATGTTTATAGATATTTTACAAGCTGTTAATTAAAGGTTTGGAAATCATTTGGTAGTTATTAACAAATACTTTATATGGTATATAAAATGTTCTGATGTGTGCAACAAACTATTAATAGGGTACTAGTATAATCATATTGTAATTTTTATCATCTCTAATCAGTTATGATGCAATATGTAATTTATAAACTAATTATTTCAAATTACACAAACTGATAAAATACCAGAAATTATAGGATTACTAATAATTAGTAAACATTAATTAGGATTGTTAACAGTAACAGTATCACTATTAACTAATGTTTCATTAACTATTGACCATTTATTAATGATGGTTATTATGAAGTGTTACCAAAAGTCAAGCCTGCGGCTGAGCAGGAAGGTGGAGGTTTTCTGGATGACGTAGCGCTCTCGCTGCTCCTGCACAGTTGTTCTGTAGTGAACATATTGAAGCCGCGAGGCCTTGTATGGACGGAGAGCACGATGACGTGACCGGTGAACTGAAGTCACTGTTTCTGCTTATTCGTGTTGTGTAGCTACTCGTCTTGGTGGAGGGGCTTCCCTCCAGGCGGCGTCTGTGCCTTGAAGCTGTAGTCATGAACTTGTAGCACCAGTGGGAGCAGAGAAAATGTAGTTGTCGTGTTTTTTGCCTCCGCAGGCTCAACGTAGGTTCATCATTCTAGGGCTGTCACAGTTTCGACTCTAAATGGATCGAGCTGAACTTCTGATTTTAAACTCTGAAATCAAAAGCAGGTTCGAGCACAGCGATCCCACCGGTAGCCAGTCACCGCTGAGTTTTACGTCACGCATATAAAAAGACAGTAAAATACATGTGACCACAGCCAAAGGACACACAATAGGTAAAAATATTACCCATCACCAGTACCTCATAGATATTAGTGCTAGTACAAAGAAGCAGGAGTAATTGCCGTATTTAGTTTCTAAGAGTGATCACTTTTTTCCCAAATTAAATGTTTTTTTCAGCAGAGCATTTCTAAATCTCTTTTTATACATAGACAACAAGTCGCCAGTGTGGTGACATATTGCTTTCCCTGTTGAGTTACCTCCACATGTCGTTAGCAGGAAAACTACAGTTTGTAGACTGTAGAAGATTTAGAGGCTGCAGCAACCAACGAAAACAGCTCTCATCAAAGTGTTTGTTCTTGCTGTCTCCACTTAAAGGAACAATGAATATGAAATGAATGCAGGTTGTGGGTGTTTCTCCGTGGATGGAGCATCCTTACATGTCTTCATATAGTGCAGCTCTGCTGTCATTCACACATCCTTTCACTCAGGCGATCACCACACTGAGTCATCATCACGCTGAGATACTGGACCACAGTGCTCAGATGTTCACCAAACTGAGTCACCATGTCACCTGGAGATACTGGGCCACGCTGCTGGTTTCATTTCAGGTGTCAACACGTGTGAGACCATCATCCACAACCTGCCTCACGTGTTCGGTACCATCATCATGTTTGTGGAGGCCTAAGGGGCACGACCATGTCAACCATGAAACAGCGTGGTGTTTCCCTTTGCAACCTCTGAGGCAACCTCTGAGGCAACCTCTGGGGCAACCTCTGGGGCAATCTTTGGGGCAATCTTTGGGGCAATCTTGGGAATTTTTTTCTGTATCCACGATTTGACCTTCTGCGCTGTCGGCTTTGTTGCCTTTTTGAGAAGCTTCTCAGTCTCTTTCAGTTTGTCCTCCAGCATTTTCTTCTCCTTCTTCATGGTGTCCATCTCAATCCTCTGCTCATTGATTATTTTCCGCTGAGTAGCGGCCACGTCAAGGACTTTGTGGCATGTGTTTGTATAGTGCTGCTTCGCAGCTCTGCTGTCATTCTCACGCACCCTTTCATAAGAAGTGACCATTTTCTTTAACAGGTAATTCTGTTGTTGCCTACCAATCTCAGTGTCTTTGTCCGGGAAGGGCGGCACTTTTCCAGTACCATCCACATGGTGACGTTTGACAGCAGCGATGGCACTTTTAAACTTTGCGGTGTCAGTGATTAAAGGCATGCAGAGCTGCAGATCCTCTTTGAAACGCAGCTCCTTTGCTCTTCAAATGCAGTACTCACAGACCATGCTTCAAAAAGTGATTCCAAAACAGGATGGCTGTAGATGCTCCACCTAGACACTTCCGTGATGTGCTTTCTACTCTGGAGCGCCAGGAAAAACAAAGATGGCTGCCAGAGTCAAGGGACAAGCCTGTAGTAAAACGAAGCAGCACCCCCTAGTGGCTGCATAAAATGAACCTAAAGTTCCTTTTCTTCAGGCCAGAACAGCGATTGAAGAATTAAAAATAAGAACAAAAACTTTACAAAATACATTTTGGGCAGAAAATTGTAATATTTCTCAGGCTGTCCTTGACCGAAGATTTTTTTATGGCACATGTACACAGGGTGTTTTTTATGGCAAGGAATCCACTCTGCACCTGATTGGACGAACTCTTTCCCTCATTGGCTGCTGCTCCCAGCTTTCAAACTGGAACCAACATGACGCCTCATTCGGACACTTTCTTGTCTTATATCACGAAAGTAGATCACCAAAATGTTTCTGAAACCATTTTATGTGAGAAATAAGTCATGCAGTTGCTAAATCAGTCTGTCTTTTGAATTGACAACAGTTAGTTTAAATTTAAAGTTTCCAGAGGCAGCGAGTCGCGTTGGACGGCCTGCTTTGCATAAAGTAGCAGAGACCTCAACTTTATGCAAATGAGGAGTGGCAGCGTACTAAAACAGAGTAATAAGATATTGTAATATTAAGCCTCCAACTTTAACCTCCAACCAACTTTTTTATCAGAATATTTCAATTGAATTTTTGAAGTGAAGTCTTGTCTTATTTATTTTGTTAACGGTGGTTCAGGTCGGTACAGTTATGACACAACAAGGAGGCCAATTTCACTTTGAACATGCTTTTCATTTATTTGGCAAAATAAGTCAACAAGTGTTTGTTACTAACATCAGGAACTAAACTCTTCATTGTCACGTCTGACAGCTGGACTCCTGATCTGACAGAAAGGAGCCGCTGTGTGATTTAAACAGAATTAATAAATAAAAACTAATCATCAACAGAAAGGTCAGCATCAGGTCAGCCAGCACGAGAGCATTTTAAACTACAGTAACATCAACTAGGCAGCACCACATGAGGAAAATCTGCCATGTGCAATAACACTGATCAATACTGCAATGATGATATGACTTGTGATAAATAAACAAACATTGAAGTGTGCATATTAGATATATTTATGTCAGCCTGGTTTTTAAATTCAGAACCAGACTATAATTGAATATTTAAACCCAACTCGGACACATGTTGTTTCTAGAGCAGCAACAGTAATGTTTACAACAGCAGTTACCATAGAAACTCATTAATATCTGACTGGAAACAAACTGAGCTGAACAGACTACAGAGCCTACTGCCAGCTTTAGTTTTAGCTCGTGTAGTCGAGGATACGTTGCTCCTAAACTTTATGAGGATAATATATTATTAATACGGAGGCTCCGTAGTCCGGACCCTCATGTGGGTCGTTCTTTGGGGGGGGGGGGACCATGTAGGACTGCATCTACTGACCAACCAGCCTGTGCTATAAAATATGTGACAACAACTGTTCTGTTTCTCATTGTCTCGCCTCTTTTTGTTTAAAAGCTGATTTTGATGTTTGACATTTGAGATGTTTTGTCAAACATTGGATTGCAACAACCCTTCCTGCACCATCTTGTTTTTGTAAATTTCACTGGTATTGTAAAATAAAACAAAATTTAAAAAATGTGCAAATTTTACCTTCTTTTTTTGGCAAATACAATTTTTGTAGAAGTCGTCCATGCTGTTTTCTGTTCTACCTGTTTTGAATATCGGCAGATCTGTTTCAAGGGCTCTGCTGCCATCTGAGATGGCCGTTACTAACCCCAGACCAGATCTCGTGCTTTGGTCCTCTTCCCACCGTCCACATCACAGAGCTTACTGTGCCCTGGGAGGAGGCCATGGAGGAGGCCTACGAACGCCCGAGACCAGTCCACCGAGCTGGCAGCCGACGCTGAGGTTTGCCCAGTTCAAGCTGGCAGCAGAGGCTTCGTAGGCAAGTCAACTATTAAAGGATGCTGGAGGAGAGAGAAGTGAGACAAAGTGAGTAAAAAGGGTTGTCAATTGATCAAAATATTTCATTGTGATTTTTTTATCTGTTCAAAATGAGCCTTAAAGGGAGACATGTCAAGTATTTAATCCTCTTACCAACATGGGAGTAGACAAATATGCTGAATGAATGTATATATTGATTAGAAATCAATAACAAAACAACAAGGTGATTATACACTAATGAAAACATAGTTATTAATGTTGTAGTCCGTTTGTGCTAATAGATACCCCGACATGTGGCACATTTAGAGAAAACGATGCAACATTCGATGATTTCTGCTGTCGAGTCCTACATTAGAAATCCTCCGTCAGTCACCTGACTGGCTAATTACAGGTCTGATAAAGTTCCCTCATGCTGCTTGATGAGCTGCAGATTAACCCTCGGTGGAAACCCTGAAGAAACTGTCTTCTCTGCTGTATCGCAGCAGCTCGCTTGTATTTTTAGCACTTCCGTCGAGTCAGTGGAAGCAAGACAGCAGCAGGCTGCAGCTCTGCAGGTTTCACTGTGAACGGTGAGCCGAAACACTCAGATCTCAGGACAGCTGAGCGTGTGGAGAAAACCCAGAAGAAAAGCCGCCCAGCAAACTGAAATCTTATACTTACACTTAATTTGAAGCGTTATTGAAGTTGCAGACACAACAGCACTAGAACACACTCGGTCTGTCGGAAACTCGCTGAAGTTACTCTACAGCGGGCACGAAGCCACGGGCAGCGCTAGCAGCTAGCAACTGCTAACGTAGCGCAGTCACACAGTAGTAGTTGTGTTGCCTAAACCTAAAGCAGTTGTAGTTGTGTTGCCTAAACCTAAAGAAGTGTAGTATTTTTACGTAAACCTAAAGAAGTTGTAGTTTTTTACGTAAACCTAAAGAAGTTGTAGTTTTGTTACCTAAACCTAAAGAAGTTGTAGTTGTGTTGCCTGAACCTAAAGAAGTTTTAGGTTTTTTATGTAAGCCTAAAGTTGTAGTTTTTAACGTAAACCTAAAGAATTTGTAGTTGTGTTGCCTAAACCTAAAGAAGTTGTAGTTGTGTTGCCTAAACCTGAAGAAGTGTAGTTTTTTTACGTAAGCCTAAAGTTGTAGTTTTTTACATAAACCTAAAGAAGTTGTTGTTTTGTTACCTAAACCTAAAGAAGTTGTAGTTTTTTTACCTAAACCTAAAGAAGTTGTAGTTTTTTTACGTAAACCTGAAGAAGTTGTAGTTGTGTTGCCTAAACCTAAAGCAGTTGTAGTTGTGTTGCCTAAACCTGAAGAAGTGTAATTTTTTTACGTAAGCCTAAAGTTGTAGTTTTTTTACGTAAACCTAAAGAAGTTGTAGTTTTGTTACCTAAACCTAAAGAAGTTGTAGTTTTTTTACCTAAACCTAAAGAAGTTGTAGTTTTTTTACGTAAACCTGAAGAAGTTGTAGTTTTGTTACCTAAACCTACTGGTCTCCGGGACTCGGTCCCGGACAAGCAGAAAAAGGATTAAAGTAAGATTAAAGGGGCTAGCTGATAAATTGCTTGATAAGTGACACCTGTGGCCATTACGTCAGACAGCCATTCTTCGGAGTTTCCAGGAAAAATCGGAGGAGGCTGATCAGAGCCAAAGTAGTGCATCTTTAAATTAATTGATCACGTGATACAGTTCTTCCTCTCGACGATGCACATCATCACATTTTTATATCGCGGCACAATCTGTCGTCACACTGTTAGTCGTCAACATAAAGATGCTGTTGCAGTGTTTCTAATTTTATTTTTATTATTTTGAAGTCACCAGAAGGCGGGAAACAAAGCAACGGCTCTGAAATCTGTTTGTTCACAATCAATGACTGTTTTCACAAAGATGGACGTACAGGGGTGTGTGTGAGAGGAATCAATTAGTTCAAGTGTGTGTGTGTGTGTGTGTGTGTGTGTGTGTGTGCGCGTGCGTGTGAGATATAAAGGGAGCGTTTCCAGAACATCGCGGAGCCGCGCAGGTGGGCGGTGTTTGGGCGTTGTGTAGCAGCCAATCAGAGGCCCGGATGTTCAAACCCAGCTGATCGATGAGTCAGGAGCAGCCGAGGAGATCTCACTTGTTGCTGAGCAGGAGGGCTGTTGACGGACGGAGAGACCCACCGATCCACCTTCACTTCCCGCCCTCCTCCATCCGTCTGTCGGTAACAACCGGCGGCTCCTCCGCAGCTCCACGGCCGCTCCAGAGCTCCATCCCCCCGCCGCCGCCGCCGCCGCCGCCTCCTCCGCGGCTCTCAGGTGAGACGTTCAACGCCTTAAATCTGCTTCATGTTTGAGAGGAGGTGTTTTAACTTTACCGTCATGTGGAATCTGATCAATAATATCTGATCGATTCTTCCGTCATCGGATCCACTGAGTGTGTTTATGTCTGTTTGATAAAGAGAGACTGAATTCTTGGTCTGGTCGCGTTGAGTCCATAACTGATGTTATAATGTTATATATATAATGTTAAATATATAATGTTATACTGATGTTACATCTTTACTGAGCAGGTATGTGGTCACATACGATCAGTCAGACAGAAATACAGCTGCAAAACTGCACAAATATTAGTATATAGACTACTAATGCAATAATGCAAAGGACACTGGAATAAATCTAGAAATAATAATAAAATAATAATACATATATTTATACGGTGAAAAACTGCACAAATATTAGTATATAGACTACTAATGCAATAATGCAAAGGACACTGGAATAAATCTAGAAATAATAATAATAATACATATATTTATACGGTGAAAACTGCACAAATATTAGTATATAGACTACTAATGCAATAATGCAAAGGACACTGGAATAAATCTAGAAATAATAATAATAATAATAATACATATATTTATACGGTGAAAAACTGCACAAATATTAGTATATAGACTACTAATGCAATAATGCAAAGGA
The DNA here is from genome assembly GCA_947000775.1 of Pterois miles. Lineage (NCBI taxonomy): Eukaryota > Metazoa > Chordata > Actinopteri > Perciformes > Scorpaenidae > Pterois > Pterois miles. The sequence goes on along the minus strand of CAMQGK010000110.1, from coordinate 3,669,608 downwards.
CACTGGAATAAATCTAGAAATAATAATAATAATAATAATACATATATTTATACGGTGAAAACTGCACAAATATTAGTATATAGACTACTAATGCAATAATGCAAAGGACACTGGAATAAGTAATAGACTGATGCTTTATATACAGTACATACATTAGGTTTAGGCAACAAAAGTACAACTTCTTTGTGTTTAGGCAACAAAACTACTACTTCTTTAGGTTTAGACAATAAATAAGTAAAGGATAAGATAAGTAAAATATAGAGGTTTAAATCTTAAACTTTTTAAGTTGAAGTTAAGTTTCTGATGTTCAACTTTGAATGAAGGACTTTTACTTTCTACACTGTAGTATTGCTACTTTTACCGTAGTAAAGGATCTGAATACTTCTTCCACCACTGGAGACATCAGGTGTGGTTTAAAAACAAGAGTCGGCTCTAAATAAAAGAGAAAAACAAACTTTAATCGCCGTAGAGGTTTTGCACCAGCAGGTCTCATAAATGCTGTGAAGCAGCAGCGCAGAAAGAGCAAAGTTCGCCACAGCTATTGATCAGCCAGACGCCAGATGTGCTTCAGCATTTCTAACGCTGGTGTTCGGCTCGCTGTGTTTTTCCCAGTGGAAGTAACGACTCAGCTCGTCCTTTTCGCCAAACACATCGCTGTTATGACTGGAAACATAAAATGCATCACTTCCTGCCTGCCTGTAAATATTTCCAAGAAAACGCCACAAAATGTTACTTAACGTTATTTAACACATCATTTGAATCAACTCTAGAGGCTACAGAGTGGTACTTGTACTTTACTTGAGTATTTCCATTTTATGCTACTTTATACCTCTACTCCACTACTTCTCAGAGGTAAATATTGTACTTTTTACTCTACTACATTTCCTCTCCAGTGAAAACCAGATGTCTCCAGATGTGCTGATGGTGAATGTTTGTGATAAACTGAACGATGAAGTCTTCATTAATGTGATGTAAATAAATAAATAAATGTAAATAAACTCTTTAAAAAGCCTCTCGGATCAGCTGGAAAATGCATCGTCACAAAGCTGAAAACAGGCTGGAGATACGTGGTTCTCACAGGATGACCTGATAGACCATGATGCATTGCTGATAAAGGAGTTAAAATATAGTAATATTTACAATACTTTTACTGAAGTAATGTTTTGAATGTAGATGTAAACTAGCTTTTTATACCACTGTAACGTAGTCGGGTGTATATCGCGCTCTGTGTAGTGGAGTATTTTCAGTGTGGTATCAGTACTTCAGTAAAGTATCTGAATACTTCTTCCACCACTGCATGTGCACAGTAATTACAACCAGCTTATGTATTAAAGGAGCAATACGTAGTACTAAAAGCTAGCATTTAAAATGAGTACAGCAGTCTGAATTCAAAACACTGGAGCTGTGGCCCGTTCGTATACAGGACAGAACCTGCCAAAATAAAAGATAAATAAATCAATACTTGTCATTAAATGTAGGAAAAATAATATTAAAAATGAATGCAGTGTTTAATTAATTGATAAAATGTGACATAAATTGATATTTCTGTTTTAATTTGCTTCATTATTTATCTTTATATTATTGCCATTATTTATTTACTCTTATTTTTAATTTTTTAAAAATATATTTATATATTAAAATACATGTATTTATTTTTGCATTTTTATTTTTCTTAATTCATTTATTTTTGCATTTATATATTTTATATTTTATTTATTCTTTTATCTTAATAAATTAAATTTCAAAGGAGAACATACTGGCTGTAGAGTTGTTGTTGGAGAAGCCAATATTTTAATGCAGCATGTTTCCTTAATCTCTGATCATATATCCTGGTCCTTTTATGATTTATTACAGTAAATATATGACAAATTGGTGCTTTAAAACTACCTGTTTGTGACTGCTGGCTAACACAGTAGTGTTTGTAGTAACTTGAATCCACCTCCGTGGTGACGGGAAGGTGCAGATGACAGAGATAAGAAAGCTCTGCGACAGTCGTGTCTTTTCTTTGGAAAGTCGTCTGTAACAGAGGAGGACGTCCAGCCCTGGAGGTGTGAAGTCAAGTCACCTGTAGTGAAGCTCAAACGTCCTCTCGCTCATGTTTTTCTTGTCTTAAACACCCGGCAGCAAAGCAGTACCAGACTGTGACATTTAAAGGCTCGCCAGAGTGATGTTTGTAGTGTGGATGCGTCACATCGGTTAACTTTTATTCATGAGCTCATGAAAATGCGGTCTGAGCTTGTTAATGTAACATCAGCTGTGGTGCAATGTAAGTACATTCACTCAAGTACAAAACACTAATCAATGGCAGATATTGTCCAGAAACCCTCCCAGGTTCTGATTTTAGCATAAAAAATCTGCTCCAATCAGAACATGACAAACTGCAGCCCAACAGGCAACAACAGCTGTCAGTGTGTCAGAGTGCTGACTTGACTAGGACTTGATCCAGACTGACTGGGACTATCATAAAGTGGTCATGTCTGTAAAGGGGAGACTGGTGGGGACCCAGAGAACCCATTTACATCCACACATCTGGAGGTCAGAGGTCAACAGACCCCTTTGAAAATGGACATGAAAGTTTCTCCTCGCCAAAACTTGGAGCCTTATTTAACTTCCTTCATGACAAGCTGGTCTGACCTGGTTGGTAGTAAATCATCAGGTTTTCTAGTTTCATATGAGACCAGTATCTTCACTCCAGCTTTAAAACTGAAAAACCACAACCTCTGAAACCTTTGACAGCCCTAAAATATACATATATTTGCATAAAGCAGCATATTTGTCCACTCCTATGTTGATAAGAGTATTAAATCTCCCCTTAAGGAACATTTTGAACAGATAAAAAGGTGTGATTCATTTGCTGAATGGACAATCATGCGATCCTACTTGTAAAAGATCTCTTTAAGATATTTCTACACTGTGACATTACTACTTTAACTTCTGTAAAAGATCTGAGTACTTCTTCCTCCGCTGGATGTCAGTTAAAAGAAAGAAAGTCCTTGATTTAACAGCATCACAACATGCAGTTTATCACATGAAATGGAGCTGGATTCATTAGCCTGTTAGTGTTAGTGTTTTTTAAATGAGTCATTTTCATTTTTGTGGTCACAATAACTGTTTCCAACGTGCTGCAGCAGAAGATCTAATATCACAGAGGGCCGTGATGACTAAGATGGAGAACTCCCACACAGACTGTGGTCACATAACAAGGAGGTGTGTGTGTGTGTGTGTGTGTGTGTGTGTGTGTGTGTGTGTGTGTGTGTGTGTGTCAGTGAGAGAGAGACACAAGCACAAAACACACACTAAAGACAGCAAAAGCTGCACCTACATACAGTGAAAACACTCGGTGGCATTTGGGCTTCGCTCCAGCAGAGGTCTGGCTCTGTTGGCACTAGTTTGTCTCAGAGAGTCGCGCGACCGCGATGGGGCGAGTCATCTGGAGAAATTTAGTTTGGGTTGTTGTGGTGCTGCCGATGGGTTTCTGTTTTGTTTCTGTCAGGTGGGCGTATCGGTCAGCGTGGTCAGGGTTGGAACAGTAAACGGAGTGAGGTCACAGTTTCATTATCAGTCGACTGAACGCTGGAGCGCAGGTTTACTGTCGTGGTTTCATTAAAAGATAAGACGATGAAGCAGAACGCAGGAGTTACGTCTACAGCAGGGGGCAATTATTCTTCCTGGGGGCCACATGAGAAACCCAGATTGTTGCCGGGGGGCCAAACAAACACTGTCTGACGTAACATCTATTTTATCACTATGGAAATCATACTGGGCACTTATAAAAAGAAGTCATTTATTCTACTGAAAATGACTCCAAACAGCAGATTATTAATAACATGACATTATATACAGGAGTCTTTGAACCGTAGAGGACTGACTGTTTAGGGTAGGAATGTTTCCATTAAGAAAACCTAACATTAACCCTTACATTTAACATTAACTTAACGTTAACACTTACATTTAACATTTAACTTAACATTAACACTTACATTTAACATTTAACTTAACATTAACACTTACATTTAACTTAACCTTAACACTTACATTTAACATTTAACCTAACATTAACCCTTACATTTAACATTTAACTTAACATTAACACTTACATTTAACATTTAACCTAACATTAACCCTTACATTTAACATTTAACTTAACATTAACACTTACATTTAACATTTAACTTAACGTTAACACTTACATTTAACATTTAACTTAACATTAACACTTACATTTAACATTTAACTTAACATTAACCCTTACATTTAACATTTAACTTAACATTAACACTTACATTTAACATTTAACTTAACATTAACACTTACATTTAACATTTAACTTAACATTAACCCTTACATTTAACATTTAACTTAACGTTAACACTTACATTTAACATTTAACTTAACATTAACCCTTACATTTAACATTTAACCTAACATTAACCCTTACATTTAACATTTAACTTAACATTAACACTTACATTTAACATTTAACCTAACATTAACCCTTACATTTAACATTTAACTTAACGTTAACACTTACATTTAACATTTAACCTAACATTAACACTTACATTTAACATTTAACTTAACATTAACACTTACATTTAGCTTAACATTAACACTTACATTTAACATTTAACTTAACATTAACACTTACATTTAACTTAACATTAACACTTAATTTAACATTTAACTTAATATTAACAGTTACATTTAACATTTAACTTAACATTAACACTTAATTTAACATTTAACTTAACATTAACACTTACATTTAACTTAACATTAACACTTACATTTAACATTTAACTTAACATTAACCCTTACATTTAACATTTAACTTAACATTAACACTTACATTTAACATTTAACTTAACGTTAACACTTAATTTAACATTTAACTTAACATTAACACTTACATTTAACTTAACATTAACACTTACATTTAACATTTAACTTAACATTAACCCTTACATTTAACATTTAACTTAACATTAACCCTTACATTTAACATTTAACTTAACATTAACCCTTCCATCTCCTCCTGTGGTTCATGCAGCTTTGTTAAGTCCTCTCTGCTTTAGTATCTCAGCCAGCAGCCCCTCGGCTGTCCTCTCCTTCTCATCTCCAGACAGCTTTCTGTCAAAGTGACGGTTCTAGTTGTTTTCTTTGAATACAGACACACGTTTGCTGCAAACTAAGCTCACAGCTTTACCGCCAACCTCAAGTGTACGCTGTAGGAAGGACGTTAAGTAACTTTAAATATTTGTATTTTGGTACAGAAAAACTGTCATGTCCATTTTCAGAGGGGTTCCTTGGCCTCTGACCTCCAGATATGTGAAAATGGGTTCTATGGGATAATCACATGCAGTTTGGGGCAACAACCCTGCAGTTTCTTCATTCTATATAACTGTGTATTGTGTGTATTAGTATATATGTGTGTCTATTCTCAAAATTATGTATTTTGAATATTTCTGCATACTGGGGTCCATAAACAGTCTTGAATCCCATAAATTGGGTCTCACTGTAAATCTGAGACTCTTGTGGGTCCGGTGAGTCCAACAACTTCATGTGTGATGATGTTAGTCCCCATAGGAGCCATTTCATTGAGCTCACTGTCTAAAATGACCTGTGGTGACCTCTAGGATAATCACAGTTTAATGAAACTTTACAGCCACAAACTAGAGACCTACTACTACTACTACTACTACTACTGCTAATACTACTACATCCTGGTAACTAGAGACCTGGAGCATTCAGAGGATGGATGGCTTTCCTAGCTACGCTGACAGTAAGGAGGTTTCTGAGCAGTTAACACAACACAAGTGCTCCCCATCTAATCTCTGAAAAATACAATAGTTTCAAAAATCTCTGTATGTTTTTGATACCAAATCACAGCACAGCTTTGTCTATGGTCTATGGTTCCTCAAGGTCTTGGTGTCTTAATATGGTATTCTGGAGGGATTATTGATCGTTTTTATCTCGAGTGATAAAAAATGGTTAAATTTAGGTCCAAATCTGTGGAACAGATGGTATCAACCCAAAAATTGCTGCAATAAGATCTAATAGAGTATGAGGATGGACATCATATACTTCTGTCATACTGTTCTTTATACACAATATATTTGAATTAATTCATTAATGTTTATTTCTGATTCATGACTAGAACAACTTGACCCACCTGCTATCTCCCCCTGAAGACCCCTGTAGCCCCCTTAAAAAAGACTAAAACGGCTCTATTGTGGGTCTCAGAGGGTTCCTGTGTTTTCTGCTGCTGACTCTTCATCTCTGTTGTGTCTTCAGGAAGTCTGGTTTGATGTCTGCGTCAGTCCCGTATCCATCGCCGTGTGGACGCATCAGTCTGGTCTGCGGACTCCTCCTTCTGGCCTCCTCACCGCTTCTCACAGCAGGTATGACCTCTGACCCAACATTCATGCATTCATTAGGTCTTTACTTGGGCTGTGAGAGCTAACCGTGGCTGTGGTGGTCAGTCTCATGTTCTAAGGAAGGTTCCTCACAATGGAAATATCCAGATCTATCTCTGTGGCAGCCATTTTAAGAGCTGTTTGAATTCTGCTGTCTGAAACATACTTTAAGGCCTTTTAAGGTCTTTTTGAAGGCTTCATTGCCTCATTTTCTGGCCTGTCGCCACATATTATGCAGAGCGGGCTCGGCGTGTCAGAATCACCTGTAGTGATAAACCCGTATTTTAAGTAGGACTCCTGATATTGTCTTTTAAATACAGACTTCTGTTTCTTGGAGGTCGTAGGCTCTTCTTCTTCTGTCTCCTCACCGGATCTCCAAACACGGTTATTTTTTACTCAGTTTTGCTGCTTGTTGGCTTCATTTATGTGGAACCGCATCACGTGACCGAGACGAGCGTCTTGACATGTCAGGAGGCAGAGAGGCACAGACGGATGTATCCGGGCATTTTTCAAAATAAAACATATCTCAGACTCTGATAATCTTAAAATATTTTTTTTTTATCCATTCTGTCTGTGAGACCTGGTACCAAATGACCCACGGACCGGTACCGGTCCGCGGCCCGGTGGTTGGGGACCCCTGCAATAGATGACAGACCAAGGATGTAGAAGAGGTTGTGTCCTGTGCTTTTGTCCTGCGTGTTAGTAAATAGACTAGAGCTCCATTAAATCCTGTTGACATCATGCTCCTAGCTCTACTAGCTACTGGCCGATGGCCGGTTGTCTGGGAACATTGACGTTAATACGTCCACCATGGTACAGGCTGACAGCAGGCAGCCCATGGGTGGGTTATAAGATGTGACGTGATGAATTACAGCCAATATATCCATTATTACAGCCAGCAGGAAGCTGGCAGAACCAGATATGTGATATGAGCGTGCAGGGCGGTGCAGTCCGTGGGTCTGATGTTCATTATGGAGGGAAATAACACACATTGTGCCACAGCAGTGAGATACTGAAGCAGCCTTCACCTATAAAGACAGTCCAGATAAATGGTCATCAGTGGCAACACACTTTTATGATGACTGACATTAAATGAACTTTTGGCCGTGTGCTGCAGGATGTAGACACTTTCTGTTCACTCCTTTCAGAGGCTTCCTCTTCTGTGAGTACTGTGAGCTACAGTCAAACTCGGATACTCATCACAAATATGTGTGACTTCCTTTTCTTAACATGACTGAACTGATGAAACCTTCCTGGCTTTTCTCACTGTAGCTTCATTTCTCGTGATTTTCCACTCTCAGCCTCGTCATGTGTGGCCGATTGGGGTTAAGGAGCTAACGGGGGCAGTGGAAACCGAAATTCTGCAGACGCAGACTTTTAAGATGGAAGGTGGAGAAATAGAGGAAGTGGGTGAAGCGTTGGCTGTTCTGCCCGCTGGGTAAGGCAGAGGTGGTTGTGAGCAGCGTTTTGATGCTAGAAAAGAGCTCCCAGTATTCAAGTGTGCATACTCTTTAAATATAAATATGTAAAGCAAATCCTGAGCCTTTTACAATATCACCTTGTTGTCCTGTCACACTGTACCAATGTCCTCCTCAGCTGTTAATATGATCCATTGCTGTAGATTAAACTAGCCAACAGTATTTAAATTAGGCCTGTCAATTGATTAAAATGGTTAATTGCAATGAATTGCATTGTGTTATCTGTTCAAAATATACCTTAATACCTTGTTAAGTATTTAATGCAAGAGGAAATTTGAGAAAGGCACTGCTGGGATTTGAACCCAGGATCTCCTGTTTACTAGACAGGCGCTTTAACCAACTAAGCCACAGCACCAGGTGAAAGTTTCATATGCTCCAATCAGAACATGGCAAACTGCAGCCCAACAGGCAACAACAGCTGTCAGTGTGTCAGAGTGCTGACTTGACTAGGACTTGATCCAGACTGACTGGGACGATCATAAAGTGGGCATGTCTGTAAAGGGGAGACTGGTGGGGACCCAGAGAACCCATTAACATTCACACATCTGGAGGTCAGAGGTCAAGCGACCCCTTAGCCTGAGTTTGGAGTGTTATTAGCCGTTTAGCGTGACACGGTTACGTGGTACCAGTGGATTTCTCGTTTCATATGATACCAGTATCTTCACTCTTGCTTGAAAACTGATCTGCTAAACCTCTGAAAGACGGGGCCCACCGGCAGGCGTCAGAGTGTTAAGGGGTAGTATTATTTTGAATGCAGGACTTTACTACTTACTGAAGTAAAGGATCTGAATACTTCTTCCACTACTTATGATAAAATGACCCTAGCATGAAGCCTCTACTGCGATCGCTTTACAGCACAACTACTAGATAAATCTTGTGATGCAAACTGAGCGTTGTTGGCAGTGAGACGTTTATCCTCTTCTTCTGTGGATGTTTATGGTTTAAACTCGGAGAAGTTAACCTGCAGCTATGGTATGAAGTAGAGGCGACTAATGACCCCTGTCTCTACAGGCCGGCTGAGTAACTGCACTCACCCCCTGGTGCCAGAACATGGAGGTTTCCGGTGTGATCCGTCACCGTGTCGAGGTTTCCCCCACAAGAGCTCCATCCACTTCTTCTGTGAGCCGGGATACCACGTCATCAACAGCAAGGCCCGCGTCTCCAGGTGTCGCCACGGGAGGTGGCAGCCTCCGATACCGGCCTGCGTCCCCATCAGAGGTACGAGTTCACAAGACTGAATACACTGAAGTCCAACACGTCCCATAGTATTTATGTTTGTTTTATTATGTGTGAGTTGTGGAGGATAGAACCTGCAAAAAACAAAAATAAATTAACTAATTCATTTATGACTCAATCAATCAATAAATAAATAAATAAATATGTCATTAAATGTAGCCATTAATTAATTATTGCCCACAACCCCTAATGGGATAAGTGGTTGATTTATGATTGATTTATGTATTTATTCTTATTCATTTTTGAATGTATTTATATTTTATATTTATAAATAAATAAATGGGTAAATTAAATAGAAGAGTAAATAAATATGGAAATTAATAAAAATATAAATGAATAAAGAAGCACGTTAAAACAAATATAAATTTTGTCACGTTATAAATTAATTGACTACATTTATTTAAAATGTTTTTCCTATATTTATTGATATTTATTGAGTCGTTTATTTATTTGTTTGTTTTTAATATTGGCAGGTGGTGTCCTCCATATTGATGTTCAGATTGTTTTATGCAGGGTATGAAGTGAGTTATCTTATCTCGTATCTTCACGCTTTAAAACCGATCTGCTAAACCTCTGAAAGACAGAGTCCACCGACGTCTACAGGTGGAGCAGAGGTGAGGGAGGGATAACAAAGAAGATGGTTTATGGTTTCGGTGGTTTATTATTTTGGTGGTGATTTATGTTTTATGAAATTTTAGGTACTTGTGCTTTACTCTCTGCTAATAATGTACTTTTCTACATTTGTTTAACATGCAGCTTTAGTCACGTTTCAGATTAAATGGTTTGCACACTGAAGCATTAAACCTCACAGCATCTTGGGGACGATCCCTCTGATGCAGACTCTCTTTTGACCTACTTAACAGTAACACTGAGACTCTGCAGCAGAACTCGAAGGTTTACTTTCCTCAGACCAGTTCCGACTTCCTCTGTCGCCATTCACTCAAACGCAACGCGACAGGAAGTCACAGCGCCGAAAGAGGAAGCGGGCAAAGCCACCATTTTAACCATTAAACATTTCCTCTGTGTTGACGTTGTCAGGGCCTCATGGAAACCTACTGCCGTATTATCAAGCCTCAGAAAAACCTCATAAATAAAAGCTTCCTCTCATAGATTTTGTATTTGATAATGTATTTTTGTAAAGAGAATACCTGGTTTTCCCCACAGTGGTGCAGCACACGTGATTGTTTTCTGCTACAGCTTCAGCTCGTTGTCTTAAATCTACCCTTTTGTATTTTTTTAATATAAATACCAAAAATCAATGTTTTAACACTTAACACGAGCTACATGCAAACGCTTTGTAATTCCACATCTTCATTTGCTGTTGATAATTGGTAAGAGGGGTTTTTATCCTGCGGCTGCAATTAATGATTATTAATAGTTTCTGTTTATTTATCGATTCAAGGATTCAGTTTTATTTTTTTATTGTAATTAAACAGGATTGCTCAATCAAATGTAGTTGTAGACCCCTCCATGCTACACACACAGAACCTGTAAGAACAGATATTCACTATAATTAAGCTGGATTACAATATAAACAGTAAAATAGGACTTGACTTGGCTGGATAACGTGTTGTTTAACATAGTGAAACTTCTGTTTACTGTTTTTCAACCGTACTCAGTGTTACTGACATTGAATTTTGCTCGCTCAGCGTTATGCTAATCAAGATTTTGTGGAAATCTTGATATTGATTCAGGGACAATAACATGACTGGACAGCTAGCGAGTCTTGTTGTTAATCAAACCGTCAAATTATATTTACAGTTTGATTTTCAATGTAAAAAGCAGATAGCTGTGTAGTTCCTGTTTTGTTCCTACTGTCAACATTTGTGTTTCTCCTCCTCAGAGGGTCCGAATGGGAACGCTGACGACAGAGTAAACGACTCGATGCCGAGCATGGCCACAACGGCGGTGGGCGTGTCCATCTTCCTGCTCACCACCACTGCCTGCCTGGTCGTCAAGTCCCGCCTCTACCCCTGTCAATCACACAGGTGAGAAGATGACTGTTTACTGCAGTAGACTGAGGAGGTTTAAACTGTGACCTGTCATCCGATCCGACAGGTGCTACAGCTTCAGCTCATTGTCTCAAATCTACCCTTTAGTTTTTTTTTTTTATATAAATACCAAAATCAATGTTTCAGCACTTAACGCGAGCTACATGCAAACTTTTTAAATCTACATCTTCTTTTGCTGTTGATAATTGGTAAGAGGGGTTTTTATCCTGCGGCTGCAATTAATGATTATTAATGTATATTTTATTGATTTTGTGAAAATCTTGATATTGATTCAGGGGCAATAACATGACTGGATAGCTAGCGAGTCTTGTTGTTAATCAAACTGTCAAATTATATTTACCCTTTTCAACCATAGGCAGTGTTATTGAGTTTGAATCTTTCTAGCGAGACATTAGCTTTATGCTACATCATGCTAATCAAGGTTATGTTATGTGAAATTTGGTATTGATTTGGGGACAATGACATGAACTGATAGCTAGCTCGATGGCGTCAAAGCCACAAGTCTCCATTCACAAAAACAGTAATTTTACCTCAGAACAGAGGAGTTGTTGGTCTCCCGCTGCCTCCATTGGGTAGTTTGTTTATGTTACTCATGTCTCACGTAACATTAATACACGGACTGTGAGGATGTATATATACTGTACATGTAGCAGCGACATCATGCAGAAACCGACATCAGGTTGTGGGAAAAAGGTTTTTTTTTTATACTAACATATGTACTGTATATATTTATTATTGGAAATCAATTATTTTAATTGATTTAATTGGGGGCGGCAGTAGCTCAGTCCGTAAGGACTTGGGTTAGGACGCGGAGGTCACCGGTTCAAGTCCCCCATAGACCAAGACCAACTGGTTGCTGGAGAGGTGCCAGTTTACCTCTTGGGCACTGCCGAGGTGCCCCTGAGCAAGGCACCAAACCCCCAACTGCTCTGGGCGCTTGTCAGAAGCAGCCCCCTCACTCTGACATCTCTCCATTGACATGTATATGTACTGTGTGAAATTAACAACAGAGTGTAAAACTGAATTTCCCCACTGTGGGACTAATAAAGGAATATCTTTATTCCTTAAAGCATTAAAGAAATTAGTGGCGTAAGAACAAATTTGTGCTAACATATTATTATTGCGTTAACTTTGACAGGCCTAATTTAAATACAGAAGCAACACCACTGGGAAGCTACAGAACGAGATAGAAACCTAATAAATAAAACAAAATAAAGGACCCAGCCTTTAAAGTAAATGATTGAGGTCAGAGGTCAGGAGATCCAGTGTCTGTAATTCTCTCTGTGTGTCCCAACAGCCGTCGCTCCTCAGACCAGCTGGACCTGATGGTGGACGGACTTCCTGTCTCCCTGCCCTCCTATGAGGAGGCGGTGTACGGCAGCTGGGGGCAGCGCCTCCCCGCCTGCTCGACGCCGGGACCCACCCAGCTCCTATTGGCTCAGGAGGCTCCCAGCTCAGACGGCAGCCACCGACCCCTCCTGTCCAGCCCAGACAACCCCCCGCCCCCGTACGAGGAGGTCCAGTCATCACATCCCAGGGACACGATGAATGACCGGGATGTCCGGCAGCTACATGTTGCATTTTCAAATGACAAAGACACTTGATTGAAAGACCACATGTTGTTTAGTAATGAAGATTTTTATTCACAGCTGCAGTGTTTACTCTGCAGAAAAAACACAGACTGACAGCAGACTCCTGCACTTTTCCTGCTTGGCTGCAGCCCCACCAGCATCAGGACACAATCACACGCTAGTTTAGACAAAGCTAATGAGCTCTGATTGGCTGGTTGTTAGATCACAAAGAGGACTAAAGTTCATGAAATGTTGATTGTTATATTAATGTAAGTGACAGAGGAGGGAGTTTATGTGCTGTCTGGTGAAAACCTTTACGTATGTCCTGAATGCTTTGTTTTTAGTGTGATGACAATGTGTTTCATTGAATGAGAATTTAAATGTAAAAATCATCACACAAACTGCAATTATGAGGTTTTCACGAGACAGCAGACATATGCTGTACCAGCGTAAGTGCCTGTGTGTGTGTGTGTGTTTTCAGCGTTGCCCTGGAGACGTCGTTCCATCCTTTCCCGTCAGTGACGGGGCCGATCCTTCTGTTGCAGAAAACCTGTGTGTTTCTATGGCAACCGACTCTGTTCCATTTCTATCCGATTTTGTCTTTTGTTTTGTACGACGTTTCTGTTGGTGGATTGATGCCAGTGTGGTGTGAAGCAGTGGTGGACGAATTTATATCCTTTACTGAGGTAAAAGTCCTGATACTCCACTACAAGTAAAAGCCCTCATTCAGAACCTTACTCAGTTAAAATTGTTAGCACCAAAGTGTAGTAAAAATAGAAATAGTGTGGTAAAATATTCCCTGTTGGTGTTTCTGCATTAATGTGTATGTTGCATTTTAACTCTTAATCTGCAGCAATGCATCATGGTTTATAAGATCATTTAACTCTTTTATATCCTATATTTTATTTCTAAAAAAAAGTCACGTTTGGGGAAACACGTTGTGGTTTGGGGTACAGCTATACAACGACACACAGTTGGTTTCACATGGGATGTGAACTCCGGTCTCCATCGCCCCCGACCTCCGCCCCTGATGGAGTTTCACGCTGCCCACATGTAAACACAGTGTCTAACTTCCACTTCTGCGCCATTCATAATTACTACGGTCACTAGAGGTCGCAGTTCTTTTATACCTTCGTTCGGTCATCTACTATGTCAAAAGATGATAAAACCTACTAGTGGATGTAGAAGGCCCCTACTGACCCATATCTATGAGGCTTATAGTGACTGATAACACCTACTTAATAGCTTGACATGTAGTGAAGTAAAAATTACACTATTTACCTCTGATGAGATGTAGTGGAGTAGAAATACAAGTACCTCAAATTTGTACTGAAGTACAATACTTATAGTAAATGTACTTCCACCACTGGTGCACAGACACTCGGGTAATAGATGGTGACAACAAACAGCATGTTGTGATATTTATTGTGTGTTCAGCAGATATTTAGGCGTGAAAATGCTCAGAAACCTGACAGTCGTGTGAAGTGTTTCTCCAGTGTTCATTCAGCGGTGAGGGAAGTGAGACAATAATATTATCAATCATTTAAGTGCACAGTAAAAAGAAATCTGAAACAATCCTACGTTTATTTGCCCTGGTGGCATCGGTGCAGACACACATGGTGCTTTTCACAGTTTTAACTACACAACCTGCAAAATAACAAAAACACAGATGTTGGACCAAATAACCTGAAACAGGTCGTGTGTGTGTGTGTGTGTGTGTGTGTGTGTGTGTGTGTGTGTGTGTGTGTGTGTGTGTGTGTTGGATGGGTGATCTCTCTCTCTGTCACTCTTTAACCTCTGCAGAGCGACGCCTTCACAGACCCTGAATGTATTTAATGTTTCATATTGTGGCAACAAATATTAACTATTATATAGGTTGTAATATTTACAGAAAGATTATTTGTACATTGTGTTATTGCACAGAATTATATGATGAATAATAAATGTTGAGATGTTTGACACGTCGGCCTCGATTGTGGCTTGATTGAAGCTATTTAGCACCACCTGGGTTTGCCAGCAAGCTGCAGACTCACTTGTGTTTGGCACAGCAGACGGACAGGAAGATCCTCCCAGAGGTGAAGGAATCATGTACGATGATTTTGTTTGTTTTTGTTTGATTTAAATTCAGAGATCTAACAGCATTTGCACAGCAGCTGCTCAAGTGAGTGATTATAGTTTTTAACATAATCCTCAAACAAGTCATCAATTTTCTCAGCTGAAAAACAGCACGAATCCTACATAAAAGAGAGGATTAAAATGTTTGTATGCTTAAATAAACGTTTTACTCGTTTTCAGATCCTGCTGAGTTTTCCTGATCTAATGGATCTTTCCCCTCCAAGCTGCAGGTCAGTCACACCACAACGACACCGAGCGGTAAAGTTAACGTGTTGATGGGAAGAGAAAGTGAGATCAGTCACACTGAAAAAAATAGATGAGTGGATGTAAATGTATAATGAATGAAGTATCTAGTTGAGGTTAATATTCTATCATATTTTCCCTTAACAAGATGTGTTCATGTAATCCTAGCCAATCTTTTTAGGTACAACAATGATCGCAGTCTACTGTATTTCCCTCTGGCATATGTGCAGGTCCAGCCCATGAGGTCGTGTATGAACGCCCCCTCTTGAGGTATTCACGGCCTCGTAAGTGGAAAGTTTCTGAAAGCTCAGAGTTCACGAGCTGAGACGTGTTTGTTAATAATTAATGTATTGTAAATCCAGTCATATTTTGTTTTAGTTTGTAATTATATATGTTTGAGGAACAGGTTGATATCTCCAATGGCCTCATCTTCTCCGCTGTCATCATGTCTTTACATTTCTGTGATGTTACCCACTAGCTAGCTTGCTAAATTGTTAGCCTTTGTTGCTTCTAGGATCAGACAGTATAATATTGATATGGCCGTTGCTTGTTGTTGTTGCCACGCATGTGTGTGCGCACAACTTGCTGCCCCTAGTTTGATTGATTTGCTGCTGATATGGCAGAGCAGCAGTGAATGTCTTTGCCTCAGAAGCATCAACACATTTTCCCCTCTGGTACTCGCTAATGGAGGGGACCAGCCCTCTGGAGCAGGTGGTTTCCAGGACTCCTCAAGATGCTCTATGCAGTTGCCATTTAAGCAGGGCACTTGAGGGTGGACAACCAGGTTAGTCAGTTCCTGAAGGGCCCATCCCGAGTCTCTGTAGTGCCATATGGGACTTGAAATTGGTATCAAGGTTTTTGTGTCTGCCCCGTTTAAGCCGTTTGCACAAGCAGAACTGAGGTGGTTGTCTGCGAAGACAGCATTCCTGCTTGCTATCACATCAGTGAAGTGAGTGGGTGAACTCTACGCCCTATCAATGAGCACGATGGCCATGCATTGGTACTTTCCTACCAAATCCATCCTTGATGCCAAAGAAGGTGTCTTCCTCACATGTAAACCAAGCCATCAAGTTGGCAGCATTCAGTCCACCAGGTTCATCTAAGGGGGCAAAGGAGCTGTCAAGCACTCAAGGCGTATGTTAAGGCCACTGCCAATTTAAGACTAACACGCAAGACTGACAAACGTTTTGTTTGCTATGGGGGTTGTAAAGGCAAACCCCTATCAAAACAGCCTTTCTAATTGGACTTAAAGCATCGCCATCTGGCGGTCATCCAGAATTCACAGAACCATAGTTACATTTGTAACTCGTTTCACTCTTTTTCAGATCCTGCAGAGACAAAGTCTCCTGATCTGAAGGATCTTTTCCCTCCGAGATGCAGGTTAGTCTACACACTGTACCAACAACGCTGAGTCATGAAATTAATGGATGTGTTAACGGGAAGAGAAAGTGAGCTCAGTAACAACACTGAAAAAAATGAACAGATTTGATGTAAATGTAGCATAATTAAATCTATTCACAATAAAAAAAAATAATACGTTTGTATCTTTACATAATGTAATTGAAAAATACAAAACAAATATAACCGAGAGATATCATAGACAAATATATAAAAAAAAAGGTAACAAAAAGTATAGAAAAATATATCAAATGTAAGAAAGATATCAGAAAAATATATCAAAAAGTAAAACTACAATCTTCAGGTTTACTTAACAAAACTGCAACTTATTTAGGTTTAGGCAACAAAACTACAACTTCTTAAAATTTATGCAAAAAAACACTTGAGTTAAGGTTTTGTTTCTTTGGATTAAAATAACAATGACCACAAAGACAACGACACATCGTTGGTTTCACACAGGATGCAAACTTCTTCCTGTTGAATGGAAACAGAGTGGGATGATTCAAATATTCCTTTATGTTCTGACTTATTCCTGTAAAAATCATTACGAGGTCTGAAGTATTGCAGTGTGGTGGTGACATACGATGGTGGTGATTAAGGTTTAAAAATCTGACTTCCTCCTCTTGTGTGAATTTGGGGTGTGTTTGAGGAGAAGTGGGTTTGATGAGTCTGTTGTCAGGAAATGAAAAAGGAGAAGAATTGTTGCTGTTTACAGTAAGCAGTCAGCTGTGGTTACAGTCTGATGAATGGATAGATTAGGAGTCATTGATAAGTACAAACCAGTGGTTCCCAAAAACAGTGGTGGAAAATAAAGCACTGAACTCAAGAAGCACTTGTTCTCATTTCCATTTTTTGCCACTTTCTACTTCAACTCCACCACATTTCTGGAAAACATACTGCACTCTTTACTTCACTACATTTAAAATCTTTTCAGATCAAGATTTTTATATTAAAAACACAAGACTCTAAAATACATATTTTTTATAGATTAAACCAGAGGTGGAAAGTGCCAAAGTGGCTTTCAGGTAAACACTAATAAAAAACATAATTATGAACATTATATTCCATTTCTGCTAATAACTCCCCTAAAATGTGATACACTAGTCCTTTAAGTTTGATTTTTAATGCAGGACTAGTAATAGAGTAATTTTATACTGTAGTATTGCTACTTTTACTGAAGTAACAGCTCTGGGGGCGGCAGTAGCTCAGTCTGTAGGGAGTTGGCTTGGGAACCGGAGGGTCACCAGTTCAAGTCCCGACATGGACCAAAAAAACTGAGTAGCGAACTGGTAGCTGGAGAGGTGCCAGTTTACCTCTTGGGCACTGCCGAGGTGCCCCTGAGCAAGGCACCAAACCCCCAACTGCTCGGGGCGCTTGTCTGGAGCAGCCCCCTCACTCTGACATCTCTCCATTGATGCATGTGTGTGTGTGTTTGTGTGCATGTACCATGTATAAGTTAAACAGAGTGTAAATTGAATTTCCCCACTGTGGGACTAATAAAGGTAGATCTTCTTCTTCTTCTTCTTCTTCTGAATACTTCTAATAATTGTCTCTGGTCCCTGCCTGTGTGGGGGAATGATGAGATGTACAGTAGGCTTACTGCAGTGAACCGCTGGCTGGTGTGCTAATGTCTCTGGTCTTGGTCTTGCATGGTTACAATCTTGTTTATTCGAAAGAAAACAGTGTGTCTCTCTCAATGATATGACATCAGTATTGCAAAGTTTGCAGTAGTATGACGTGAAATAGGGCGTACCTCAGGGCTCTGTTCTTGGCCCTCTGTTGTTCTCCCTATACATCGAACCTCTGAGCCAAATCCACTGTTACGCTGATGACACACAGCTGTATGTACCTATAAAGGAGAAAAATGAATCTCAAATTATTAAATTAGAGGCCTGCCTGTCTGCGGTGAAAAACTGGATGTCAAGTAATTTCTTGCTATTAACTTCAGATAAAACTGAGATGCTGGCCAGTAGTCCTGCTCAACATAGACATCAGTGTGAGCAAGTAACTATATCTTTAGATAACTGTGTGATATCCCAGAGTTCAACAGCTAAGAATCTTGGCGTCACATTTGATTCAACTCTTTCTTTTGATCAGCATTGAAGATATTGCTTTTCAAGATTGTTTTCTTTCACCAAGGCAACATTGCTAAAATCAGGTCTTCTTTATCCAGGGCTGATGCAGAGATCCTAATCCAGGGTCTTTGTATTATCCAGACTGCATTATTGATCTTCTGCTATCAGGTCTGCCTCATTCTAGTACCAGAAGCCTTCAAATGGTTCAGAATGCTGCAGCAGGAATCTTAACTAAAACTAGAAAATTTGGCTATATCACACCAGTTTTAGCTTCAGTATATTGGCTCCTGATCCATGTCAGATCACACGGCCCTGGTAAGTGGCTGGGACCATGAGCCCCCTTCACCATGGCCCCCAAATCAGCCAAGAACCGGTTGCGCTGCATCGCCACAGAGGAAATGCTCCCAGTCCAGATGTATGCACCGAAAGGAATGGGGGCCCTAGTGGTCAGCTCACCCTTCAATCACTGAGGGGTCTCACATTGTAAGTGCAGAGTGGTCCGTGGGCCCTAGTGGTCTGCTTATGTGTTTTAAACACCAAGCGGTCTGGGGGCCCTCACATGGCTGCCGAATGAGCCTGGCGTTCAACTTCCTTTGGAAGTCTTTGGCCAGGCATCACAGCCTAAAGCTTGGAGGACCCCTGGGCCCCCGAGGCCCCTGGGCACTGGCCCAACTAGCCCAGCCCATAATCTAGCTGTGTGTTACGACAGCGCCACGATGCTTTAAAAACACATTGTTTTACTAAAAGCAGAATCCACTCTGTTAATTCCGTAGATTTGTTGTCTTGTTAGTTTCAGTCTTTCTGAGGTTTCTTTCTCTTTCTTCTTCTGGTATTTCCAGTTGAGAAATTGCTGAACTCTGAACGGCTCATGAGCCATTTATCAACCAGTGTTGTGCAATCAGGAGCCATTTAACGCCACTGCCAGGTATTTGAGGACATCCCATCATAGACAGGGAGTCACCTTTGAACACTGAGTACAGGAGGAAGTGACTGAGTTACCTAAGTTTAAACTAGAGAGGAAACACGTAAACTTCACCAGAAAGAACAAAACGTCCTCTTGTTGTCTTTGAAAATGGTCTCATGTAAGAGAAGAGGGGTCAGAGGAGTAAAAGTTGGAGGTACTTTACTTGAGCATTTCCATTTTCTACTGCTGTTATTTCTAAACAACAATGGCGGCTCCTGAAGACGTTAGCGAAGATGCTGCAGTAGCATCAGTTATCAGAGAACTGGGGAGTATTTCGTCAAAACTTAAAGTATCGCAATATATTGAATTGTTATTCCTGCATCATGATATGTATCATAATGCCAGATTCTTGCCAATATACAGCCTTAGTCAATAGAGGATGCCTGTTGAATGGACGAAGAGCCCCAGTCAGCCATGACAGTTTACTGGAAATCAGCCATCATTCGTTTCATTGTTTTCTGACTAACATGAAAAATATCTGATATGATTTTTAAAAAAGGGCTGCACGGTGGTGCAGTGGTTAGCGCTGTCGCCTCACAGCAAGAGGGTCGCAGGTTCGATTCCGGCTTGGGACTCTTCTGTGTGGAGTTTGCATGTTCTCCCCTTCTCTCCTGGATGATTTAAAAAAGCAGGTATGTCTGGTACACAAATAGAGACACAAAGAAATTTGAAGGGAAACAAATAAAAGATAATGACTTACCAGATGAGGCGGCTGGATGGAAATCTCTTTATGATCTATGCAAGAGTTTTAGTTTAGTTTTAGTAATATGGAGTCAAACACATGAAAGTCACTATGTTAAAGCTTTTGTTTGCAGGAGCATACAGCATGGTGTGAATATCACTCATCATTACCATAGACATACCTTTTTCAGGCTGTCGCTGGTGGATGTGGGCTCTGCATTTATAAATAGGCAGGAATTGTTGAGTGCATCCTCTTATTAATATTATCAAACTTGTTTTAGTTTGTTGACTTGTGTTAGTTCTGTGAACTTAAGACCGAGAGTTGGTCTGTGCCAACTCCCGTCATTCTCATCAGCATTATTTCATCCCTATTTATGTTTTATTTTACATTAATGGAGCAAATGTATGACAGTTCAATATTCTGCTGAAGCACAGAGGATGGACTGCATAGATTTAAACTTTCCCCAACATTTTACCACCACTGTCTGAAGCTGCTTGGCACTTATTATGCATGTTGAACGTGCATGAACATTGCAGGTTTCTACTAAAATACCTCCTGCTTCTTGCATTTTGTGTAGCTGTTTTTTAGCACACTGTTACAGAGGATGCCTGACATTTGCAGAGGCTAACAGCTGCTCAGCAGGCCTGAACAACAAAGGAAAGCTTCTCCCCTCAGATAGGAGATGGTGTCCTAGTGCAAGGCAAACATCTGACATTTCCTCATAAAAGAACTGAATTTTCTCACTGTTTCGTCTCCCTTTCACACTGAACTCTATTGAGTGGTGCAGGAATCCTTGATGGCATCATGCATTGTTTCCTCAAAGCACACTGTATAATAGTGGCCATGTTCATTATGAAGCTGCAGCACTAAATGAGTGAAGAATAAGGAGACAGCAGCATCTAGTGGTGAGGGTGAGCTGCCTCACACTGGAAGACAAAGCCAAGAAATACATGAAACAAAGGTGACATTTCGCTGGCCAACAAATGCAAGTGCGCTACTTCTCTTCATACGTTACTGGATTTTTCCTTTTCCAAACGTGCAAGAGGGGTTTTCACACCCAGATCGATCACACTGCTCCTTTAAATCAAATATTAACACAGAGGAATAAAATGCAGACATTTCAGCTGCCTTCTTCAGGGCGCAAAAGTCACACAGCTTCAAGATGGTGTCGTCTCAAACTCACCACCGACACTTGCACCAAGTGGCGACCTCTGGTAAGATCGGTGTGGTCAGAGGTGTGTTGCTGAAAATGTCACAGGGACACGTCCCAACATTACAGGATATGTTAACAGGCCATATTAATACAATACCCACATGTCATATGTACATTTAAAGTGTCACTGGTGGTCACTGTAATTGTTCCTCTCCTCCACACTGGCTGCCAATTATCCCCTCTGAAAGTCATTTCAATGTATTTCAAATGTCTTCTATAGTCCACCATCTATAAACTGCACAGATGCACATTATATCTCAAGAAGAACCAATAAACTACATGTGTAAAGATCTTCAGGCTTCACCTCATTGGTAAACTAGAACTAGAAGACTAGATTATTTCTACAGAACTGTTTGGGTTTTCTGTATTGTGGACATATTTCTACTGGATTCAACTACAAATATTATGAGAAATAAGAAAGTCATGTGCAGTTACAGAGCAACATCTTCATTTATTTGGAGTGGTGTTTCTGTCCACCTGATGAATGTAACTCCAATATTCACTCTGTTTCAGCTCTTTTCAGCCTTCAGTGACTCCTCAGGGGAGAATGATCCACAACGTTTACCAGCTAGTGGCTAACGCTGTCTGTCAGCTGTTTGGTGCTGGGTATTTAGATGAGCTCTATGCCTTTTTGAAGGTCCCAGTTCTGGTAATCATAAACAAAGTACCACAGATACAGGAAATACAACAAAACATCATTTGATTTGAATTTGAATTTATTTTGTTGATCATTATTCATGTGGGAGGAAACCAAATCACTTGGAGCAAACCCACGCAGACAGCGCTCAGGCGATCACCGCACTGAGTCTTCATCACGCTGAGATACTGGACCACAGTGCTCAGATGTTCACCAAACTGAGTCACCATGTCACCTGGAGATACTGGGCCACGCTGCTGGTTTCATTTCAGGTGTCAACACGTGTGAGACCATCATCCACAACCTGCCTCAGGTGTTCGGTACCATCATCATGTTTGTGGAGGCCTAAGGGGCACGACCATGTCAACCATGAAACAGCGTAGTGTTTCCTTTGCAGCCTTTGAGGCAACCTCTGGGGAAAGCTCTGGGGCAACCTTTGGGGCAATCTTTGGGGCAATCTTGGGAATTTGCTGAACCTTTTTCTGTATCCACGATTTGACCTTCTGCGCTGTCGGCTTTGTTGCCTTTTTGAGAAGCCTCTCAGTCTCTTTCAGTTTGTCCTCCAGCATTTTCTTCTCCTTCTTCATGGTGTCCATCTCAATCCTCTGCTCATTGATTATTTTCCGCTGAGTAGCGGCCACGTCAAGGACTTTGTGGCATGTGTTTGTATAGTGCTGCTTCGCAGCTCTGCTGTCATTCTCACGCACCCTTTCATAAGAAGTGACCATTTTCTTTAACAGGTAATTCTGTTGTTGCCTACCAATCTCAGTGTCTTTGTCCGGGAAGGGCGGCACTTTTCCAGTACCATCCACATGGTGACGTTTGACAGCAGCGATGGCACTTTTAAACTTTGCGGTGTCATTGATTAAAGGCATGCAGAGCTGCAGATCCTCTTTGAAACGCAGTGCTTGGGTCTCCAGTCCTTTGTTCTTCCTCTCCAGCTTAATCAGCTCTGGCTTATGGGCCTTCACTCTGCTCTCCAGATTTATGACCTTTATCTCCAGTTCAGAGTTCTTACTGGTGGTCGCCTCCAGAAGCACCTTTTTTTCCCAGAGCTGAGCCTCTGTCTCCTCTAGTTTCTTTGCTAGATCCTTGGTCTTGTCGGCCTCCAGTGTGTATTTCATATGGAGAATGGACTTGTCTTTTGTTTCTTGACAGAAACTCTTTTGTAGTTGGTCATATCTCTCCTTTAAATCATCAAGCGTCTCTTTTTTGTTTGCAATTTCTATGTTGTTTTCTTGGAGAGTCTTCTGTAAGGCAGACAGCTTCACAGTGAGATCCTCCACTTTATTCCCCAGATTAGCATTTCTCTCTTGCAGCTGTCTCACAGTCTTCTCCTGGGAATTGTACTTGTTGAAGTATTCATAATGTTCCTTCTTATGCCGTTCGTTATCGGCGTTAAGCTCTCTTTCTTTTTGATTTAGTGCAATTTTTGTGTCCCTCATTTCCCTTGTGGACTCCTCAAACAAACGGGTCAGTTCAGCTTTATGCTCCACCTTCTTCTGTTCATACTCTTGATGGAGTCTCTCTTTTTCCTGCAGGATCCAGGTCTGGGAGTCTTCGAGTGCCTCCTTCAGCTTGCTGGAACAGCCTGCATGCAGTTCCGACAACTCGGACTTGTGCTTCAGTTCCAGCTCTGCAATGGTTTTGTCTTTGTCTCGCAGCTGCTGTCGGAGAGCTTCCTCACTCTGCAGACATTGTTTTTTCCATTTTAAATGTCGTTGCTCAGCTGTTATCCTGTTCTGAGCCATGGTGTCCATTTCATCTATAGTGAGCTTTGATTTGGATTTCAGGTCCTCAATCTGCTCCTTGCAAAGTTCCAGCTCTTCCCTCAGAGTCTGGTTTTCAGTCTCCAGAGCGCTGATTTTGCTGACGTTACCCTTTAAGAGATGCTTCCAGGCATCCTCTCTCAGGTTAGACATGTCCTGCCTCATCTGCATACGAAACTGTTCGTATGTGAAATCACCATCTTCTGGATGTGATTTAGCCATTTTTGCTCTGTCTCTGTGTTTTCGTGAAAAAAAATAGCAACAGCTCTACCAGTGTTAGAAATGATCAAGTATGAGCCAGAAGCCTCCACACTTTGTCTCTAACTCAAGTCCGTCCTAACTGAACTGAACTGAACTCAGCTCAGCACTTTTATACACAAGTGCCTTTGATCTGAGGATTAAAGGCACTAGATCCTCAACAGCAAGAGCAGGGAGGGGAGGGGCTTGGGTTGCTAGGCAACACTCTAGCAAAAACACAATTAACCAGTAGTAAAGTGATAGCTAATAAAACTTAGTAAACAGGTATTTTACTGTTAACAAACAATGAAATTATAATTATTAATTTTTACTACTTAATGGTAACAACATGATTTGCCGTAACCATTACAACGATATATATTTGTAACACTTTGTTTATGATTAATAAATGTGTTGGAAGTGTAACACCCTGTAGTTACACAGAGTAATCCCCGAATGTTTCCAGTTTAGCCATGATGAACTGTACTAGTTGAGCTGATGTTTGTATTGTGTTGTAGCTCCTTATTTCCACCAGCAGAGGGCACATCAGTCACAAACACAGCGCCACTCGCGGTCTGACTTCACTTGGGTTTTTTTCTCTCCCTATTTTCACTGATGCCGATGAGAGCAGACAGGCTAAAGCCAAGAGAGAGCAATGAGCTTTAAAGAAGAAACAAACTAAATGAAAGTGGATAAAATCTATTGTTGTTGTAAGGCATCGACTCTGAGAAGTATCCGCATCGTGAGGAGTTGTTTTTGGGTTGTGAACATCACCGTTTATTCTGTTTTTGTCGAGGGAAAACTCCGGTGAGTAGAAGCTATTAGCGTTTAGCATAGCATGCTACCGGCTGCCGACCACGGCTGGTTGCTCACTAAATACATGGATATATCATTAGTTATGTTGTCATGCTTCTTAGAAGACGTTTTAAAAACCAACTGGACATATATAAGAGTTGTTGAATGTGAGAATGTGGGTTTATTTTGTACTCGTGTGTAGAAAATGTGCTAATTGAACCGTTGCTATTGTAAATTGCTAGCTAAAGCTACAAAGCTAGTGGAGTTGATGTTGTGAGCTAAAACACGCAGCAGTGTGCAGCTGAGTATTACTGAGAGACAGTTACTTGATTGGTTTTGTTCTCAAACATGATTCAGATGTGATTCAGTTCATGATTTCTGTGCACGATGTGGTGATAAAGGCTTAAAAGAGCAGAAAGTAGTTAAAAACAGTTCATATACACCATTTTGTGTGTGTTGGCTGTTAAAAGTTTATTTTATAGCTGTCAATGACATATTGTCCAAATTGACTGGTTCACATTCATTGATTTAAGAAAGAAAGAATATAATAGATAATTAATGGATCTAAAAAACTGCTGCTCCATGCAGGTTGTTGTTGTTTTTTTTGGATGAACGGTTCCGATGGCGAGCCAGAACCCGAACCAGTGAGACGTGGAGCAGGGAACCGACTTCCATGCTGGAGGGTGTGACGACGGGAACAGCTTCATGGAGCATCTGGAGAGATCACATCGTATCACATCATACAGATAAGAGAGAAAAATCACACTACCCGGGTAGATGAGTGATACACACTGACTTTGGACAAACTGGACACTGATTGTTTTGGACATTTGACTGTTTTTGGACTTATTCATTTACCATTTTGGGCCCATTTTTCTATTTTATTTGCACTTTGAATACTATGTCTTTACTGTGAATTTGTTTTGTGGTTATTTACAACTGAGGTTGTTATTTGTAAATTGATGGTGAATTTTGAGCGCTAACTGTTTTTGAAATGCCAAGAAGTACACAGTAGTCACTCATAGCTGATCTTTTTTTTTTTCCGTTTGTCAAAATTGCAGAGTGGCTTTCCAGCCAATAAATCTATTTTTGTTACATTTTCCTTTCCAAACCGTTGTCCTTGTCACATTTATCCTCCCTGAGTGAAACTATATCTTCTGATCGAGCCCAAATGACAGTAAGTGACCTTAACTTTAGTATGTGTGCACTAGACAATGTCACGTAGAACGTGTTACAGAGGTTATTATGTGGATGCTATGATAAAGCCACAACGGATGATTATAATACCTTGTTAATGGTTAATAAATACTTTGAAAAGCATCTATAAGTATTATTTAGATAGTTAATGTTTTGTCAATAGTTAATAATTGGTTTCTGGTCCATCTATCTGTGTAATATATATAGATGTGTTACAAATGATTTCTTGAGCCGCAGCATTAGACAACAAATAATAATAATTACGACGCAGCTGCGTTCGAGAGTGAAAGCCCTTTTATGCTTTTCCTTTGTTTATCTGTTTCCTCAAAGCACACTGTATAATAGTGGCCATGTTCATTATGAAGCTGCAGCACTAAATGAGTGAAGAATAAGGAGACAGCAGCATCTAGTGGTGAGGGTGAGCTGCCTCACACTGGAAGACAAAGCCAAGAAATACATGAAACAAAGGTGACATTTCGCTGGCCAACAAATGCAAGTGCGCTACTTCTCTTCATACGTTACTGGATTTTTCCTTTTCCAAACGTGCAAGAGGGGTTTTCACACCCAGATCGATCACACTGCTCCTTTAAATCAAATATTAACACAGAGGAATAAAATGCAGACATTTCAGCTGCCTTCTTCAGGGCGCAAAAGTCACACAGCTTCAAGATGGCGTCGTCTCAAACTCACCACCGACAGTTGCACCAAGTGGCGACCTCTGGTAAGGTCGGTGTGGTCAGAGGTGTGTTGCTGAAAATGTCACAGGGACACGTCCCAACATTACAGGATATGTTAACAGGCCATATTAATACAATACCCACATGCCATATGTACATTTAAAGTGTCACTGGTGGTCACTGTAATTGTTCCTCTCCTCCACACTGGCTGCCAATTATCCCCTCTGAAAGTCATTTCAATGTAAGTGATGGGGAACACAAATCATCAACCTCGTTTCGTGCAAAAATTAACTCTGAATTTAATCTGAAGCTAAAATGAGGCGTTACCAGTTTGAGTTAGACAAATTAAGTGGCTATTCCAGGTCAATTTATTTATTTTTCCAGTCTTTTTAGTACCAAATTCAAACTTGGTGTTAGCATGTCTCTGCCCAGCTCTAAACACATTCCCATCAGCCTCGGCTGTGCTCTGCGTTTAGCGCTCATGTTGGCATGCTAACATGATGAAACAAGATGGTGAAAATGGTAAACATTACACCTGTTAAAAATCAGCAATTGTCTCTGTCAGCAGATTAGCTTTCTAACATTTAGCTCAGAGCATCACACATGTTGAGGACTTGTTTTGTTGTTTTCATCACTAGAATCAGTAGAAAAATCGGTTATTAATTGTTGTCTTCTACAGTCCACCATCTATAAACTGCACAGATGCACATTATATCTCAAGAAGAACCAATAAACTACATGTGTAAAGATCTTCAGGCTTCACCTCATTGGTAAACTAGAACTAGAAGACTAGATTATTTCTACAGAACTGTTTGGGTTTTCTGTATTGTGGACATATTTCTACTGGATTCAACTACAAATATTATGAGAAATAAGAAAGTCATGTGCAGTTACAGAGCAACATCTTCATTTATTTGGAGTGGTGTTTCTGTCCACCTGATGAATGTAACTCCAATATTCACTCTGTTTCAGCTCTTTTCAGCCTTCAGTGACTCCTCAGGGGAGAATGATCCACAACGTTTACCAGCTAGTGGCTAACGCTGTCTGTCAGCTGTTTGGTGCTGGGTATTTAGATGAGCTCTATGCCTTTTTGAAGGTCCCAGTTCTGGTAATCATAAACAAAGTACCACAGATACAGGAAATACAACAAAACATCATTTGATTTGAATTTGAATTTATTTTGTTGATCATTATTCATGTGGGAGGAAACCAAATCACTTGGAGCAAACCCACGCAGACAGCGCTCAGGCGATCACCGCACTGAGTCTTCATCACGCTGAGATACTGGACCACAGTGCTCAGATGTTCACCAAACTGAGTCACCATGTCACCTGGAGATACTGGGCCACGCTGCTGGTTTCATTTCAGGTGTCAACACGTGTGAGACCATCATCCACAACCTGCCTCAGGTGTTCGGTACCATCATCATGTTTGTGGAGGCCTAAGGGGCACGACCATGTCAACCATGAAACAGCGTAGTGTTTCCTTTGCAGCCTTTGAGGCAACCTCTGGGGAAAGCTCTGGGGCAATCTTTGGGGCAATCTTTGGGGCAATCTTGGGAATTTGCTGAACCTTTTTCTGTATCCACGATTTGACCTTCTGCGCTGTCGGCTTTGTTGCCTTTTTGAGAAGCCTCTCAGTCTCTTTCAGTTTGTCCTCCAGCATTTTCTTCTCCTTCTTCATGGTGTCCATCTCAATCCTCTGCTCATTGATTATTTTCCGCTGAGTAGCGGCCACGTCAAGGACTTTGTGGCATGTGTTTGTATAGTGCTGCTTCGCAGCTCTGCTGTCATTCTCACGCACCCTTTCATAAGAAGTGACCATTTTCTTTAACAGGTAATTCTGTTGTTGCCTACCAATCTCAGTGTCTTTGTCCGGGAAGGGCGGCACTTTTCCAGTACCATCCACATGGTGACGTTTGACAGCAGCGATGGCACTTTTAAACTTTGCGGTGTCATTGATTAAAGGCATGCAGAGCTGCAGATCCTCTTTGAAACGCAGTGCTTGGGTCTCCAGTCCTTTGTTCTTCCTCTCCAGCTTAATCAGCTCTGGCTTATGGGCCTTCACTCTGCTCTCCAGATTTATGACCTTTATCTCCAGTTCAGAGTTCTTACTGGTGGTCGCCTCCAGAAGCACCTTTTTTTCCCAGAGCTGAGCCTCTGTCTCCTCTAGTTTCTTTGCTAGATCCTTGGTCTTGTCGGCCTCCAGTGTGTATTTCATATGGAGAATGGACTTGTCTTTTGTTTCTTGACAGAAACTCTTTTGTAGTTGGTCATATCTCTCCTTTAAATCATCAAGCGTCTCTTTTTTGTTTGCAATTTCTATGTTGTTTTCTTGGAGAGTCTTCTGTAAGGCAGACAGCTTCACAGTGAGATCCTCCACTTTATTCCCCAGATTAGCATTTCTCTCTTGCAGCTGTCTCACAGTCTTCTCCTGGGAATTGTACTTGTTGAAGTATTCATAATGTTCCTTCTTATGCCGTTCGTTATCGGCGTTAAGCTCTCTTTCTTTTTGATTTAGTGCAATTTTTGTGTCCCTCATTTCCCTTGTGGACTCCTCAAACAAACGGGTCAGTTCAGCTTTATGCTCCACCTTCTTCTGTTCATACTCTTGATGGAGTCTCTCTTTTTCCTGCAGGATCCAGGTCTGGGAGTCTTCGAGTGCCTCCTTCAGCTTGCTGGAACAGCCTGCATGCAGTTCCGACAACTCGGACTTGTGCTTCAGTTCCAGCTCTGCAATGGTTTTGTCTTTGTCTCGCAGCTGCTGTCGGAGAGCTTCCTCACTCTGCAGATATTGTTTTTTCCATTTTAAATGTCGTTGCTCAGCTGTTATCCTGTTCTGAGCCATGGTGTCCATTTCATCTATAGTGAGCTTTGATTTGGATTTCAGGTCCTCAATCTGCTCCTTGCAAAGTTCCAGCTCTTCCCTCAGAGTCTGGTTTTCAGTCTCCAGAGCGCTGATTTTGCTGACGTTACCCTTTAAGAGATGCTTCCAGGCATCCTCTCTCAGGTTAGACATGTCCTGCCTCATCTGCATACGAAACTGTTCGTATGTGAAATCACCATCTTCTGGATGTGATTTAGCCATTTTTGCTCTGTCTCTGTGTTTTCGTGAAAAAAAATAGCAACAGCTCTACCAGTGTTAGAAATGATCAAGTATGAGCCAGAAGCCTCCACACTTTGTCTCTAACTCAAGTCCGTCCTAACTGAACTGAACTGAACTCAGCTCAGCACTTTTATACACAAGTGCCTTTGATCTGAGGATTAAAGGCACTAGATCCTCAACAGCAAGAGCAGGGAGGGGAGGGGCTTGGGTTGCTAGGCAACACTCTAGCAAAAACACAATTAACCAGTAGTAAAGTGATAGCTAATAAAACTTAGTAAACAGGTATTTTACTGTTAACAAACAATGAAATTATAATTATTAATTTTTACTACTTATTGGTAACAACATGATTTGTAACACTTTGTTTATGATTAATAAATGTGTTGGAAGTGTAACACCCTGTAGTTACACAGAGTAATCCCCGAATGTTTCCAGTTTAGCCATGATGAACTGTACTAGTTGAGCTGATGTTTGTATTGTGTTGTAGCTCCTTATTTCCACCAGCAGAGGGCACATCAGTCACAAACACAGCGCCACTCGCGGTCTGACTTCACTTGGGTTTTTTTCTCTCCCTATTTTCACTGATGCCGATGAGAGCAGACAGGCTAAAGCCAAGAGAGAGCAATGAGCTTTAAAGAAGAAACAAACTAAATGAAAGTGGATAAAATCTATTGTTGTTGTAAGGCATCGACTCTGAGAAGTATCCGCATCGTGAGGAGTTGTTTTTGGGTTGTGAACATC
The DNA here is from genome assembly GCA_947000775.1 of Pterois miles. Taxonomy (NCBI): domain Eukaryota; kingdom Metazoa; phylum Chordata; class Actinopteri; order Perciformes; family Scorpaenidae; genus Pterois; species Pterois miles. The sequence continues at coordinate 3,639,047 of CAMQGK010000110.1, read as the reverse complement.
ACCGTTTATTCTGTTTTTGTCGAGGGAAAACTCCGGTGAGTAGAAGCTATTAGCGTTTAGCATAGCATGCTACCGGCTGCCGACCACGGCTGGTTGCTCACTAAATACATGGATATATCATTAGTTATGTTGTCATGCTTCTTAGAAGACGTTTTAAAAACCAACTGGACATATATAAGAGTTGTTGAATGTGAGAATGTGGGTTTATTTTGTACTCGTGTGTAGAAAATGTGCTAATTGAACCGTTGCTATTGTAAATTGCTAGCTAAAGCTACAAAGCTAGTGGAGTTGATGTTGTGAGCTAAAACACGCAGCAGTGTGCAGCTGAGTATTACTGAGAGACAGTTACTTGATTGGTTTTGTTCTCAAACATGATTCAGATGTGATTCAGTTCATGATTTCTGTGCACGATGTGGTGATAAAGGCTTAAAAGAGCAGAAAGTAGTTAAAAACAGTTCATATACACCATTTTGTGTGTGTTGGCTGTTAAAAGTTTATTTTATAGCTGTCAATGACGTATTGTCCAAATTGACTGGTTCACATTCATTGATTTAAGAAAGAAAGAATATAATAGATAATTAATGGATCTAAAAAACTGCTGCTCCATGCAGGTTGTTGTTGTTTTTTTTGGATGAACGGTTCCGATGGCGAGCCAGAACCCGAACCAGTGAGACGTGGAGCAGGGAACCGACTTCCATGCTGGAGGGTGTGACGACGGGAACAGCTTCATGGAGCATCTGGAGAGATCACATCGTATCACATCATACAGATAAGAGAGAAAAATCACACTACCCGGGTAGATGAGTGATACACACTGACTTTGGACAAACTGGACACTGATTGTTTTGGACATTTGACTGTTTTTGGACTTATTCATTTACCATTTTGGGCCCATTTTTCTATTCTATTTGCACTTTGAATACTATGTCTTTACTGTGAATTTGTTTTGTGGTTATTTACAACTGAGGTTGGTATTTGTAAATTGATGGTGAATTTTGAGCGCTAACTGTTTTTGAAATGCCAAGAAGTACACAGTAGTCACTCATAGCTGATCTTGTTTTTTTTTTCCGTTTGTCAAAATTGCAGAGTGGCTTTCCAGCCAATAAATCTATTTTTGTTACATTTTCCTTTCCAAACCGTTGTCCTTGTCACATTTATCCTCCCTGAGTGAAACTATATCTTCTGATCGAGCCCAAATGACAGTAAGTGACCTTAACTTTAGTATGTGTGCACTAGACAATGTCACATAGAACGTGTTACAGAGGTTATTATGTGGATGCTATGATAAAGCCACAACGGATGATTATAATACCTTGTTAATGGTTAATAAATACTTTGAAAAGCATCTATAAGTATTATTTAGATAGTTAATGTTTTGTCAATAGTTAATAATTGGTTTCTGGTCCATCTATCTGTGTAATATATATAGATGTGTTACAAATGATTTCTTGAGCCGCAGCATTAGACAACAAATAATAATAATTACGACGCAGCTGCGTTCGAGAGTGAAAGCCCTTTTATGCTTTTCCTTTGTTTATCTGTTTCCTCAAAGCACACTGTATAATAGTGGCCATGTTCATTATGAAGCTGCAGCACTAAATGAGTGAAGAATAAGGAGACAGCAGCATCTAGTGGTGAGGGTGAGCTGCCTCACACTGGAAGACAAAGCCAAGAAATACATGAAACAAAGGTGACATTTCGCTGGCCAACAAATGCAAGTGCGCTACTTCTCTTCATATGTTACTGGATTTTTCCTTTTCCAAACGTGCAAGAGGGGTTTTCACACCCAGATCGATCACACTGCTCCTTTAAATCAAGTATTAACACAGAGGAATAAAATGCAGACATTTCAGCTGCCTTCTTCAGGGCGCAAAAGTCACACAGCTTCAAGATGGTGTCGTCTCAAACTCACCACCGACAGTTGCACCAAGTGGCGACCTCTGGTAAGGTCGGTGTGGTCAGAGGTGTGTTGCTGAAAATGTCACAGGGACACGTCCCAACATTACAGGATATGTTAACAGGCCATATTAATACAATACCCACATGCCATATGTACATTTAAAGTGTCACTGGTGGTCACTGTAATTGTTCCTCTCCTCCACACTGGCTGCCAATTATCCCCTCTGAAAGTCATTTCAATGTAAGTGATGGGGAACACAAATCATCAACCTCGTTTCGTGCAAAAATTAACTCTGAATTTAATCTGAAGCTAAAATGAGGCGTTACCAGTTTGAGTTAGACAAATTAAGTGGCTATTCCAGGTCAATTTATTTATTTTTCCAGTCTTTTTAGTACCAAATTCAAACTTGGTGTTAGCATGTCTCTGCCCAGCTCTAAACACATTCCCATCAGCCTCGGCTGTGCTCTGCGTTTAGCGCTCATGTTGGCATGCTAACATGATGAAACAAGATGGTGAAAATGGTAAACATTACACCTGTTAAAAATCAGCAATTGTCTCTGTCAGCAGATTAGCTTGCTGACATTTAGCTCAGAGCATCACACATGTTGAGGACTTGTTTTGTTGTTTTCATCACTAGAATCAGTAGAAAATTAGGTTATTAATTGTTGTCTTCTATAGTCCACCATCTATAAACTGCACAGATGCACATTATATCTCAAGAAGAACCAATAAACTACATGTGTAAAGATCTTCAGGCTTCACCTCATTGGTAAACTAGAACTAGAAGACTAGATTATTTCTACAGAACTGTTTGGGTTTTCTGTATTGTGGACATATTTCTACTGGATTCAACTACAAATATTATGAGAAATAAGAAAGTCATGTGCAGTTACAGAGCAACATGTTCATTTATTTGGAGTGGTGTTTCTGTCCACCTGATGAATGTAACTCCAATATTCACTCTGTTTCAGCTCTTTTCAGCCTTCAGTGACTCCTCAGGGGAGAATGATCCACAACGTTTACCAGCTAGTGGCTAACGCTGTCTGTCAGCTGTTTGGTGCTGGGTATTTAGATGAGCTCTATGCCTTTTTGAAGGTCCCAGTTCTGGTAATCATAAACAAAGTACCACAGATACAGGAAATACAACAAAACATCATTTGATTTGAATTTGAATTTATTTTGTTGATCATTATTCATGTGGGAGGAAACCAAATCACTTGGAGCAAACCCACGCAGACAGCGCTCAGGCGATCACCGCACTGAGTCTTCATCACGCTGAGATACTGGACCACAGTGCTCAGATGTTCACCAAACTGAGTCACCATGTCACCTGGAGATACTGGGCCACGCTGCTGGTTTCATTTCAGGTGTCAACACGTGTGAGACCATCATCCACAACCTGCCTCACGTGTTCGGTACCATCATCATGTTTGTGGAGGCCTAAGGGGCACGACCATGTCAACCATGAAACAGCGTAGTGTTTCCTTTGCAGCCTTTGAGGCAACCTCTGGGGAAAGCTCTGGGGCAATCTTTGGGGCAATCTTTGGGGCAATCTTGGGAATTTGCTGAACCTTTTTCTGTATCCACGATTTGACCTTCTGCGCTGTCGGCTTTGTTGCCTTTTTGAGAAGCCTCTCAGTCTCTTTCAGTTTGTCCTCCAGCATTTTCTTCTCCTTCTTCATGGTGTCCATCTCAATCCTCTGCTCATTGATTATTTTCCGCTGAGTAGCGGCCACGTCAAGGACTTTGTGGCATGTGTTTGTATAGTGCTGCTTCGCAGCTCTGCTGTCATTCTCACGCACCCTTTCATAAGAAGTGACCATTTTCTTTAACAGGTAATTCTGTTGTTGCCTACCAATCTCAGTGTCTTTGTCCGGGAAGGGCGGCACTTTTCCAGTACCATCCACATGGTGACGTTTGACAGCAGCGATGGCACTTTTAAACTTTGCGGTGTCATTGATTAAAGGCATGCAGAGCTGCAGATCCTCTTTGAAACGCAGTGCTTGGGTCTCCAGTCCTTTGTTCTTCCTCTCCAGCTTAATCAGCTCTGGCTTATGGGCCTTCACTCTGCTCTCCAGATTTATGACCTTTATCTCCAGTTCAGAGTTCTTACTGGTGGTCGCCTCCAGAAGCACCTTTTTTTTCCCAGAGCTGAGCCTCTGTCTCCTCTAGTTTCTTTGCTAGATCCTTGGTCTTGTCGGCCTCCAGTGTGTATTTCATATGGAGAATGGACTTGTCTTTTGTTTCTTGACAGAAACTCTTTTGTAGTTGGTCATATCTCTCCTTTAAATCATCAAGCGTCTCTTTTTTGTTTGCAATTTCTATGTTGTTTTCTTGGAGAGTCTTCTGTAAGGCAGACAGCTTCACAGTGAGATCCTCCACTTTATTCCCCAGATTAGCATTTCTCTCTTGCAGCTGTCTCACAGTCTTCTCCTGGGAATTGTACTTGTTGAAGTATTCATAATGTTCCTTCTTATGCCGTTCGTTATCGGCGTTAAGCTCTCTTTCTTTTTGATTTAGTGCAATTGTTGTGTCCCTCATTTCCCTTGTGGACTCCTCAAACAAACGGGTCAGTTCAGCTTTATGCTCCACCTTCTTCTGTTCATACTCTTGATGGAGTCTCTCTTTTTCCTGCAGGATCCAGGTCTGGGAGTCTTCGAGTGCCTCCTTCAGCTTGCTGGAACAGCCTGCATGCAGTTCCGACAACTCGGACTTGTGCTTCAGTTCCAGCTCTGCAATGGTTTTGTCTTTGTCTCGCAGCTGCTGTCGGAGAGCTTCCTCACTCTGCAGACATTGTTTTTTCCATTTTAAATGTCGTTGCTCAGCTGTTATCCTGTTCTGAGCCATGGTGTCCATTTCATCTATAGTGAGCTTTGATTTGGATTTCAGGTCCTCAATCTGCTCCTTGCAAAGTTCCAGCTCTTCCCTCAGAGTCTGGTTTTCAGTCTCCAGAGCGCTGATTTTGCTGACGTTACCCTTTAAGAGATGCTTCCAGGCATCCTCTCTCAGGTTAGACATGTCCTGCCTCATCTGCATACGAAACTGTTCGTATGTGAAATCACCATCTTCTGGATGTGATTTAGCCATTTTTGCTCTGTCTCTGTGTTTTCGTGAAAAAAAATAGCAACAGCTCTACCAGTGTTAGAAATGATCAAGTATGAGCCAGAAGCCTCCACACTTTGTCTGTAACTCAAGTCCGTCCTAACTGAACTGAACTGAACTCAGCTCAGCACTTTTATACACAAGTGCCTTTGATCTGAGGATTAAAGGCACTAGATCCTCAACAGCAAGAGCAGGGAGGGGAGGGGCTTGGGTTGCTAGGCAACACTCTAGCAAAAACACAATTAACCAGTAGTAAAGTGATAGCTAATAAAACTTAGTAAACAGGTATTTTACTGTTAACAAACAATGAAATTATAATTATTAATTTTTACTACTTATTGGTAACAACATGATTTGTAACACTTTGTTTATGATTAATAAATGTGTTGGAAGTGTAACACCCTGTAGTTACACAGAGTAATCCCCGAATGTTTCCAGTTTAGCCATGATGAACTGTACTAGTTGAGCTGATGTTTGTATTGTGTTGTAGCTCCTTATTTCCACCAGCAGAGGGCACATCAGTCACAAACACAGCGCCACTCGCGGTCTGACTTCACTTGGGTTTTTTTCTCTCCCTATTTTCACTGATGCCGATGAGAGCAGACAGGCTAAAGCCAAGAGAGAGCAATGAGCTTTAAAGAAGAAACAAACTAAATGAAAGTGGATAAAATCTATTGTTGTTGTAAGGCATCGACTCTGAGAAGTATCCGCATCGTGAGGAGTTGTTTTTGGGTTGTGAACATCACCGTTTATTCTGTTTTTGTCGAGGGAAAACTCCGGTGAGTAGAAGCTATTAGCGTTTAGCATAGCATGCTACCGGCTGCCGACCACGGCTGGTTGCTCACTAAATACATGGATATATCATTAGTTATGTTGTCATGCTTCTTAGAAGACGTTTTAAAAACCAACTGGAGATATATAAGAGTTGTTGAATGTGAGAATGTGGGTTTATTTTGTACTTGTGTGTAGAAAATGTGCTAATTGAACCGTTGCTATTGTAAATTGCTAGCTAAAGCTACAAAGCTAGTGGAGTTGATGTTGTGAGCTAAAACACGCAGCAGTGTGCAGCTGAGTATTACTGAGAGACAGTTACTTGATTGGTTTTGTTCTCAAACATGATTCAGATGTGATTCAGTTCATGATTTCTGTGCACGATGTGGTGATAAAGGCTAAAAGAGCAGAAAGTAGTTAAAAACAGTTCATATACACCATTTTGTGTGTGTTGGCTGTTAAAAGTTTATTTTATAGCTGTCAATGACATATTGTCCAAATTACGGTTCACATTCATTGATTTAAGAAAGAAAAATATAATAGATAATTAATGGATCTAAAAAACTGCTGCTCCATGCAGGTTGTTGTTGTTTTTATTGGATGAACGGTTCCGATGGCGAGCCAGAACCCGAACCAGTGAGACGTGGAGCAGGGAACCGACTTCCATGCTGGAGGGTGTGACGACGGGAACAGCTTCATGGAGCATCTGGAGAGATCACATCGTATCACATCAACAGAAAGAGAAAAAATCACACTACCCGGGTAATGAGTGATACACACTACTTGGACAAACGGACACTATTTTTTGGACATTTACTTTTTTGGACTTATTCATTTACCATTTTGGGCCCATTTTTCTATTTTATTTACTAATACTATTCTTTACTTATTTTTTTGTGGTTATTTACAACTAGGTTGTTATTTTAAATTGATGGTGAATTTTGAGTGCTAACTGTTTTTGAAATGCCAAAAGACACATATCATCATAGCTATCTTGTTTTTTTCCGTTTGTCAAAATTCAGAGGGCTTTCCAGCCAATAAATCTATTTTTTACATTTTCCTTTCCAAACCTTGTCCTTGTCACATTTATCCTCCCTAGGAAACTATATCTTCTATCAGCCCAAATACAGTAAGGACCAACTTTAGTATGTGGCACAACAATTCACATAGAACGTACAGAGGTTATTATGTGGATGCTATGATAAAGCCACAACATATTATAATACCTTTTTTTTTTCCACAATTGTTTATTGGGGTTTCTTTTCCATTTTTTTCAACAATACACATAACACTCACCAAACAAAATAAAAAAAAAAAATATTTATATCAAAAAATGAAAAAAAAAAAAAAAAAAAAAAACCACAACAAAAACAAAAAAAAAAAAACAAAAAAAAAAAAAAAAAAATCCACCCACCCACAACCAACCATTCATCTCATACCAACCCAAAATCTTCCCTCCTACAATATATTTAATCTCCAAACCAAACACTCACACCTTATCCACATCCCAATAAGCCACCAACCTTCCAACAAACAAACTCTCCTCAACCAAACCACACCTGGAATCCTGGAAATTCCACACACCCACAAAATTAACTCATTCAAATTTATTATTTCTCCCCAAAAAACACCCAAAAAACCCTCATCAACAACACACACATACAATAACCCCGCAACACTACAAACTCAAACATATATTTGCTAAACTCACCCACACTCTAATTCTTCCTACTCACCCCAACAAATTTATCTCACACACAAACAAAAAACACCCCCCTCCCAACAACCAAAACACCAATCTATTTCACAAACTAAACAAAAAAAAATAATCTCTACATTAACAACCACCAAAAATATTTTCTCCTTTCATTCCAAAAACACACACAACTTCATACCCCAAAAACAACAAACACCTAATTTCCACACACAAAAATTTAATTATAATTCCAAAAAACAACAACCATTAACCCGCGAAACAATACACCAAAACCACCAATGCACAACCTCCCCCAGCAACACACCGCCCATCATCCAACACCCAAATCAAAACTCACACAAAAAAAAACAATAAATTATTCTCACCAACAAAACACACCACACTTTCCCACACAATATATATTAACAACACCCAAAATCCCCAACACACACTACCTCATAAAAACAAAATAATTATCACAATCCCAATCACACAAATTTTAATAACAAAAAACACACCAAAATCAACCACACAAAACAAACAAACAACCCCGAACCTACAAAGAAAAAAACACCAAAAAACACAAATCAAAAAAAACCCAATTATAATCCCACAACAAAACACCACCAAAAAAAAACCCAAATATACCCTCATAACCCCCATAATACAATTATTACCCAATTAATTCCACCCAAAAAATCTAAACCACACCGCATTTAATATAAAACCATAACCAAAAAAACAAACAACAATCAAATATTTTAACAACTCCATCTACCCACCACCAAATTCCCCACCCACCTTTACAATATATTTTTTTCATCCTCTAACAAACAAATTCAATTTCCAATACCCATTATCTCATCACTACACCACTATTATTATACTATAATCTCCCCCACACCCTCAACAAATTTACCTTCCCTAACCACTTTCCATAATTTTCCCAACAATTTCTATATATTTCTTCTAATTTCTATTCCACCTTACTACATCCCCCATACAAACCTCCCACAATCCCATTAAATTTTCAATCACTCTCCACAATTAACAAAACCCCAACCAACCCACAATTCACCAAAACACACACACCAACAACCAATAACCAAAAACAACACACCATCCCACCAACCAACAACCCCAACCACTCCCAACACCAAAACAAAACCCAACACAAAAATTTTCACCACAACCAACATTAAATTTCAAACCAAAACCACAAAACCCACACCAACCCCAAAACACCCCCCCTACCACCCCCCGCCCCACAACCCCCCCCCCCCCAACCCACATACCCCCCCCCACACCCCCCCCGCCCCCCCCCCAGCCCCACCCCCACACCCCCTCCCCCCCCCCCCAACCCCCCCCCCCCCGCCCCCCCCCCATTTTCTCCACCAACCCACACACATACCACCCCCCCCCCCACACTTCCTCACCACACAACCCCCCGAAACCACCCACACACACAACCAAACACACGGTAATCCACCACACCCCCACCCACTCCCCCCCCCCACCAAAAAACAACAAAATAAAAACCCCAACACCCCCCCATTTCCCCCAACCACACAAGAGAAAAAAAACACACCTAGACCCCACACAAACAAACCAAAACAACAAAGACACCCCAACAAACAACGCTACTCTTCTACATTGTAAGACTCGCCCCCACACACATATTCTACCTATACAATCTACTCACATATATAAAAAACATCAACACACATTCATTTATTTCCACCACCTTACTCCCCCCCCCCAACACCACCTCCTCCCCCCCCCCAACCCAAACAAAACAACAAACATCATTTATTATATTATTTTTTATCATCAAAACCAAACACTTCCCCACCACACCCCCACCCCACCCACCACCACACCCACCACACACCCCCCCCCCCACCCCCACAACCCCCCCCTCCACCACCCACCTCCCACCTCCCCCCCCCCCCCCCCCTCCCCCCCCCCCCCCCCCCCCCCCCCCTCTTCCCCCTCTACCCCCACCTCCACACTCCCCCTTACCCACATGCAACTCCCTCTTTACCCTTGCCCCCTTTCTCCTCTCCACTATCACTCTCTCCCCCCCCCCCTCCCTCTACTCCCCCCACCTTTTTTTCCCGCCCCTCCCCTCCCTCCCCAACCTTCTCCCTCCCCCTAACCCTTTTTTTTCCTTCTCAACACTTCACACCCCCTTTCCCCATTAGCATTTCTCTCTTCACTTCTCACACTTCTCCTATCTTTATTTTTCCTCTTATCCTTCTTCCGCCCTTTCTTTTTTTTTGCTTTTGCCCTCATTTCCCTTTGACTCCTCAAACAAACGGGTCAGTTCAGCTTTATGCTCCACCTTCTTCTTTCTACTCTTTGGAGTCTCTCTTTTTCCTGCAGGATCCAGGTCTGGGAGTCTTCGAGTGCCTCCTTCAGCTTGCTGGAACAGCCTGCATGCAGTTCCGACAACTCGGACTTGTGCTTCAGTTCCAGCTCTGCAATGGTTTTGTCTTTGTCTCGCAGCTGCTGTCGGAGAGCTTCCTCACTCTGCAGACATTGTTTTTTCCATTTTAAATGTCGTTGCTCAGCTGTTATCCTGTTCTAGCCATGGTGTCCATTTCATCCATAGTGAGCTTTGATTTGGATTTCAGGTCCTCAATCTGCTCCTTGCAAAGTTCCAGCTCTTCCCTCAGAGTCTGGTTTTCAGTCTCCAGAGTGCTGATTTTGCTGACGTTACCCTTTAAGAGATGCTTCCAGGCATCCTCTCTCAGGTTAGACATGTCCTGCCTCATCTGCATACGAAACTGTTCGTATGTGAAATCACCATCTTCTGGATGTGATTTAGCCATTTTTGCTCTGTCTCTGTGTTTTCGTGAAAAAAAATAGCAACAGCTCTACCAGTGTTAGAAATGATCAAGTATGAGCCAGAAGCCTCCACACTTTGTCTCTAACTCAAGTCCGTCCTAACTGAACTGAACTGAACTCAGCTCAGCACTTTTATACACAAGTGCCTTTGATCTGAGGATTAAAGGCACTAGATCCTCAACAGCAAGAGCAGGGAGGGGAGGGGCTTGGGTTGCTAGGCAACACTCTAGCAAAAAAACAATTAACCAGTAGTAAAGTGATAGCTAATAAAACTTAGTAAACAGGTATTTTACTGTTAACAAACAATGAAATTATAATTATTAATTTTTACTACTTATTGGTAACAACATGATTTGTAACACTTTGTTTATGATTAATAAATGTGTTGGAAGTGTAACACCCTGTAGTTACACAGAGTAATCCCCGAATGTTTCCAGTTTAGCCATGATGAACTGTACTAGTTGAGCTGATGTTTGTATTGTGTTGTAGCTCCTTATTTCCACCAGCAGAGGGCACATCAGTCACAAACACAGCGCCACTCGCGGTCTGACTTCACTTGGGTTTTTTTCTCTCCCTATTTTCACTGATGCCGATGAGAGCAGACAGGCTAAAGCCAAGAGAGAGCAATGAGCTTTAAAGAAGAAACAAACTAAATGAAAGTGGATAAAATCTATTGTTGTTGTAAGGCATCGACTCTGAGAAGTATCCGCATCGTGAGGAGTTGTTTTTGGGTTGTGAACATCACCGTTTATTCTGTTTTTGTCGAGGGAAAACTCCGGTGAGTAGAAGCTATTAGCGTTTAGCATAGCATGCTACCGGCTGCCGACCACGGCTGGTTGCTCATTAAATACATGGATATATCATTAGTTATGTTGTCATGCTTCTTAGAAGACGTTTGAAAAACCAACTGGACATATATAAGAGTTGTTGAATGTGAGAATGTGGGTTTATTTTGTACTTGTGTGTAGAAAATGTGCTAATTGAACCGTTGCTATTGTAAATTGCTAGCTAAAGCTACAAAGCTAGTGGAGTTGATGTTGTGAGCTAAAACACGCAGCAGTGTGCAGCTGAGTATTACTGAGAGACAGTTACTTGATTGGTTTTGTTCTCAAACATGATTCAGATGTGATTCAGTTCATGATTTCTGTGCACGATGTGGTGATAAAGGCTTAAAAGAGCAGAAAGTAGTTAAAAACAGTTCATATACACCATTTTGTGTGTGTTGGCTGTTAAAAGTTTATTTTATAGCTGTCAATGACATATTGTCCAAATTGACTGGTTCACATTCATTGATTTAAGAAAGAAAGAATATAATAGATAATTAATGGATCTAAAAAACTGCTGCTCCATGCAGGTTGTTGTTGTTTTTTTTGGATGAACGGTTCCGATGGCGAGCCAGAACCCGAACCAGTGAGACGTGGAGCAGGGAACCGACTTCCATGCTGGAGGGTGTGACGACGGGAACAGCTTCATGGAGCATCTGGAGAGATCACATCGTATCACATCATACAGATAAGAGAGAAAAATCACACTACCCGGGTAGATGAGTGATACACACTGACTTTGGACAAACTGGACACTGATTGTTTTGGACATTTGACTGTTTTTGGACTTATTCATTTACCATTTTGGGCCCATTTTTCTATTCTATTTGCACTTTGAATACTATGTCTTTACTGTGAATTTGTTTTGTGGTTATTTACAACTGAGGTTGTTATTTGTAAATTGATGGTGAATTTTGAGCGCTAACTGTTTTTGAAATGCCAAGAAGTACACAGTAGTCAGTCATAGCTGATCTTGTTTTTTTTTTTACCGTTTGTCAAAATTGCAGAGTGGCTTTCCAGCCAATAAATCTATTTTTGTTACATTTTCCTTTCCAAACTGTTGTCCTTGTCACATTTATCCTCCCTGAGTGAAACTATATCTTCTGATCGAGCCCAAATGACAGTAAGTGACCTTAACTTTAGTATGTGTGCACTAGACAATGTCACGTAGAACGTGTTACAGAGGTTATTATGTGGATGCTATGATAAAGCCACAACGGATGATTATAATACCTTGTTAATGGTTAATAAATACTTTGAAAAGCATCTATAAGTATTATTTAGATAGTTAATGTTTTGTCAATAGTTAATAATTGGTTTCTGGTCCATCTATCTGTGTAATATATATAGATGTGTTACAAATGATTTCTTGAGCCGCAGCATTAGACAACAAATAATAATAATTACGACGCAGCTGCGTTCGAGAGTGAAAGCCCTTTTATGCTTTTCCTTTGTTTATCTGTTTCCTCAAAGCACACTGTATAATAGTGGCCATGTTCATTATGAAGCTGCAGCACTAAATGAGTGAAGAATAAGGAGACAGCAGCATCTAGTGGTGAGGGTGAGCTGCCTCACACTGGAAGACAAAGCCAAGAAACACATGAAACAAAGGTGACATTTCGCTGGCCAACAAATGCAAGTGCGCTACTTCTCTTCATATGTTACTGGATTTTTCCTTTTCCAAACATGCAAGAGGGGTTTTCACACCCAGATCAATCACACTGCTCCTTTAAATCAAATATTAACACAGAGGAATAAAATGCAGACATTTCAGCTGCCTTCTTCAGGGCGCAAAAGTCACACAGCTTCAAGATGGTGTCGTCTCAAACTCACCACCGACAGTTGCACCAAGTGGCGACCTCTGGTAAGGTCGGTGTGGTCAGAGGTGTGTTGCTGAAAATGTCACAGGGACACGTCCCAACATTACAGGATATGTTAACAGGCCATATTAATACAATACCCACATGTCATATGTACATTTAAAGTGTCACTGGTGGTCACTGTAATTGTTCCTCTCCTCCACACTGGCTGCCAATTATCCCCTCTGAAAGTCATTTCAATGTAAGTGATGGGGAACACAAATCATCAACCTCGTTTCGTGCAAAAATGAACTCTGAATTTAATCTGAAGCTAAAATGAGGCGTTACCAGTTTGAGTTAGACAAATTAAGTGGCTATTCCAGGTCAATTTATTTATTTTTCCAGTCTTTTTAGTACCAAATTCAAACATGGTGTTAGCATGTCTCTGCCCAGCTCTAAACACATTCCCATCAGCCTCGGCTGTGCTCTGCGTTTAGCGCTCATGTTGGCATGCTAACATGATGAAACAAGATGGTGAAAATGGTAAACATTACACCTGTTAAAAATCAGCAATTGTCTCTGTCAGCAGATTAGCTTGCTGACATTTAGCTCAGAGCATCACACATGTTGAGGACTTGTTTTGTTGTTTTCATCACTAGAATCAGTAGAAAATTAGGTTATTAATTGTTGTCTTCTACAGTCCACCATCTATAAACTGTTGGTCAAAGGAGCACAGATGCACATTATATCTCAAGAAGAACCAATAAACTACATGTGTAAAGATCTTCAGGCTTCACCTCATTGGTAAACTAGAACTAGAAGACTAGATTATTTCTACAGAACTGTTTGGGTTTTCTGTATTGTGGACATATTTCTACTGGATTCAACTACAAATATTATGAGAAATAAAGTCATGTGCAGTTACAGAGCAACATCTTCATTTATTTGGAGTGGTGGTGTGGAACTGAAGCACAAGTCTGAGTTGTCAGAACTGCATGCAGGCTGTTCCAGCAAGCTGAAGGAGGCACTCGAAGACTCCCAGACCTGGATCCTGCAGGACAAAGAGAGACTCCATCAAGAGTATGAACAGAAGAAGGTGGAGTATAAAGCTGAACTGACCCGTTTGTTTGAGGAGTCCACAAGTTTATTGGTTCTTCTTGAGATATAATGTGCATCTGTGCTCCTTTGACCAACAGTTTATAGATGGACTGTAGAAGACAACAATTAATAACCTATTTTTCTACTGATTCTAGTGATGAAAACAACAAAACAAGTCCTCAACATGTGTGATGCTCTGAGCTAAATGTCAGCAAGCTAATCTGCTGACAGAGACAATTGCTGATTTTTAACAGGTGTAATGTTTACCATTTTCACCATCTTGTTTCATCATGTTAGCATGCCAACATGAGCGCTAAACGCAGAGCACAGCCGAGGCTGATGGGAATGTGTTTAGAGCTGGGCAGAGACATGCTAACACCAAGTTTGAATTTGGTACTAAAAAGACTGGAAAAATAAATAAATTGACCTGGAATAGCCACTTAATTTGTCTAACTCAAACTGGTAACGCCTCATTTTAGCTTCAGATTAAATTCAGAGTTCATTTTTGCACGAAACGAGGTTGATGATTTGTGTTCCCCATCACTTACATTGAAATGACTTTCAGAGGGGATAATTGGCAGCCAGTGTGGAGGAGAGGAACAATTACAGTGACCACCAGTGACACTTTAAATGTACATATGACATGTGGGTATTGTATTAATATGGCCTGTTAACATATCCTGTAATGTTGGGACGTGTCCCTGTGACATTTTCAGCAACACACCTCTGACCACACCGACCTTACCAGAGGTCGCCACTTGGTGCAACTGTCGGTGGTGAGTTTGAGACGACACCATCTTGAAGCTGTGTGACTTTTGCGCCCTGAAGAAGGCAGCTGAAATGTCTGCATTTTATTCCTCTGTGTTAATACTTGATTTAAAGGAGCAGTGTGATCGATCTGGGTGTGAAAACCCCTCTTGCACGTTTGGAAAAGGAAAAATCCAGTAACATATGAAGAGAAGTAGCGCACTTGCATTTGTTGGCCAGCGAAATGTCACCTTTGTTTCATGTATTTCTTGGCTTTGTCTTCCAGTGTGAGGCAGCTCACCCTCACCACTAGATGCTGCTGTCTCCTTATTCTTCACTCATTTAGTGCTGCAGCTTCATAATGAACATGGCCACTATTATACAGTGTGCTTTGAGGAAACAGATAAACAAAGGAAAAGCATAAAAGGGCTTTCACTCTCGAACGCAGCTGCGTCGTAATTATTATTATTTGTTGTCTAATGCTGCGGCTCAAGAAATCATTTGTAACACATCTATATATATTACACAGATAGATGGACCAGAAACCAATTATTAACTATTGACAAAACATTAATTATCTAAATAATACTTATAGATGCTTTTCAAAGTATTTATTAACCATTAACAAGGTATTATAATCATCCGTTGTGGCTTTATCATAGCATCCACATAATAACCTCTGTAACACGTTCTACGTGACATTGTCTAGTGCACACATACTAAAGTTAAGGTCACTTACTGTCATTTGGGCTCGATCAGAAGATATAGTTTCACTCAGGGAGGATAAATGTGACAAGGACAACGGTTTGGAAAGGAAAATGTAACAAAAATAGATTTATTGGCTGGAAAACCACTCTGCAATTTTGACAAACGGAAAAAAAAAACAAGATCAGCTATGACTGACTACTGTGTACTTCTTGGCATTTCAAAAACAGTTAGCGCTCAAAATTCACCATCAATTTACAAATAACAACCTCAGTTGTAAATAACCACAAAACAAATTCACAGTAAAGACATAGTATTCAAAGTGCAAATAGAATAGAAAAATGGGCCCAAAATGGTAAATGAATAAGTCCAAAAACAGTCAAATGTCCAAAACAATCAGTGTCCAGTTTGTCCAAAGTCAGTGTGTATCACTCATCTACCCGGGTAGTGTGATTTTTCTCTCTTATCTGTATGATGTGATACGATGTGATCTCTCCAGATGCTCCATGAAGCTGTTCCCGTCGTCACACCCTCCAGCATGGAAGTCGGTTCCCTGCTCCACGTCTCACTGGTTCGGGTTCTGGCTCGCCATCGGAACCGTTCATCCAAAAAAAACAACAACAACCTGCATGGAGCAGCAGTTTTTTAGATCCATTAATTATCTATTATATTCTTTCTTTCTTAAATCAATGAATGTGAACCAGTCAATTTGGACAATATGTCATTGCCAGCTATAAAATAAACTTTTAACAGCCAACACACACAAAATGGTGTATATGAACTGTTTTTAACTACTTTCTGCTCTTTTAAGCCTTTATCACCACATCGTGCACAGAAATCATGAACTGAATCACATCTGAATCATGTTTGAGAACAAAACCAATCAAGTAACTGTCTCTCAGTAATACTCAGCTGCACACTGCTGCGTGTTTTAGCTCACAACATCAACTCCACTAGCTTTGTAGCTTTAGCTAGCACTTTACAATAGCAACGGTTCAATTAGCACATTTTCTACACACAAGTACAAAATAAACCCACATTCTCACATTCAACAACTCTTATATATGTCCAGTTGGTTTTTAAAACGTCTTCTAAGAAGCATGACAACATAACTAATGATATATCCATGTATTTAGTGAGCAACCAGCCGTGGTCGGCAGCCGGTAGCATGCTATGCTAAACGCTAATAGCTTCTACTCACCGGAGTTTTCCCTCGACAAAAACAGAATAAACGGTGATGTTCACAACCCAAAAACAACTCCTCACGATGCGGATACTTCTCAGAGTCGATGCCTTACAACAACAATAGATTTTATCCACTTTCATTTAGTTTGTTTCTTCTTTAAAGCTCATTGCTCTCTCTTGGCTTTAGCCTGTCTGCTCTCATCGGCATCAGTGAAAATAGGGAGAGAAAAAAACCCAAGTGAAGTCAGACCGCGAGTGGCGCTGTGTTTGTGACTGATGTGCCCTCTGCTGGTGGAAATAAGGAGCTACAACACAATACAAACATCAGCTCAACTAGTACAGTTCATCATGGCTAAACTGGAAACATTCGGGGATTACTCTGTGTAACTACAGGGTGTTACACTTCCAACACATTTATTAATCATAAACAAAGTGTTACAAATCATGTTGTTACCAATAAGTAGTAAAAATTAATAATTATAATTTCATTGTTTGTTAACAGTAAAATACCTGTTTACTAAGTTTTATTAGCTATCACTTTACTACTGGTTAATTGTGTTTTTGCTAGAGTGTTGCCTAGCAACCCAAGCCCCTCCCCTCCCTGCTCTTGCTGTTGAGGATCTAGTGCCTTTAATCCTCAGATCAAAGGCACTTGTGTATAAAAGTGCTGAGCTGAATTCAGTTCAGTTCAGTTAGGACGGACTTGAGTTAGAGACAAAGTGTGGAGGCTTCTGGCTCATACTTGATCATTTCTAACACTGGTAGAGCTGTTGCTATTTTTTTTCACGAAAACACAGAGACAGAGCAAAAATGGCTAAATCACATCCAGAAGATGGTGATTTCACATACGAACAGTTTCGTATGCAGATGAGGCAGGACATGTCTAACCTGAGAGAGGATGCCTGGAAGCATCTCTTAAAGGGTAACGTCAGCAAAATCAGCGCTCTGGAGACTGAAAACCAGACTCTGAGGGAAGAGCTGGAACTTTGCAAGGAGCAGATTGAGGACCTGAAATCCAAATCAAAGCTCACTATAGATGAAATGGACACCATGGCTCAGAACAGGATAACAGCTGAGCAACGACATTTAAAATGGAAAAAACAATGTCTGCAGAGTGAGGAAGCTCTCCGACAGCAGCTGCGAGACAAAGACAAAACCATTGCAGAGCTGGAACTGAAGCACAAGTCCGAGTTGTCGGAACTGCATGCAGGCTGTTCCAGCAAGCTGAAGGAGGCACTCGAAGACTCCCAGACCTGGATCCTGCAGGAAAAAGAGAGACTCCATCAAGAGTATGAACAGAAGAAGGTGGAGCATAAAGCTGAACTGACCCGTTTGTTTGAGGAGTCCACAAGGGAAATGAGGGACACAAAAATTGCACTAAATCAAAAAGAAAGAGAGCTTAACGCCGATAACGAACGGCATAAGAAGGAACATTATGAATACTTCAACAAGTACAATTCCCAGGAGAAGACTGTGAGACAGCTGCAAGAGAGAAATGCTAATCTGGGGAATAAAGTGGAGGATCTCACTGTGAAGCTGTCTGCCTTACAGAAGACTCTCCAAGAAAACAACATAGAAATTGCAAACAAAAAAGAGACGCTTGATGATTTAAAGGAGAGATATGACCAACTACAAAAGAGTTTCTGTCAAGAAACAAAAGACAAGTCCATTCTCCATATGAAATACACACTGGAGGCCGACAAGACCAAGGATCTAGCAAAGAAACTAGAGGAGACAGAGGCTCAGCTCTGGGAAAAAAAGGTGCTTCTGGAGGCGACCACCAGTAAGAACTCTGAACTGGAGATAAAGGTCATAAATCTGGAGAGCAGAGTGAAGGCCCATAAGCCAGAGCTGATTAAGCTGGAGAGGAAGAACAAAGGACTGGAGACCCAAGCACTGCGTTTCAAAGAGGATCTGCAGCTCTGCATGCCTTTAATCAATGACACCGCAAAGTTTAAAAGTGCCATCGCTGCTGTCAAACGTCACCATGTGGATGGTACTGGAAAAGTGCCGCCCTTCCCGGACAAAGACACTGAGATTGGTAGGCAACAACAGAATTACCTGTTAAAGAAAATGGTCACTTCTTATGAAAGGGTGCGTGAGAATGACAGCAGAGCTGCGAAGCAGCACTATACAAACACATGCCACAAAGTCCTTGACGTGGCCGCTACTCAGCGGAAAATAATCAATGAGCAGAGGATTGAGATGGACACCATGAAGAAGGAGAAGAAAATGCTGGAGGACAAACTGAAAGAGACTGAGAGGCTTCTCAAAAAGGCAACAAAGCCGACAGCGCAGAAGGTCAAATCGTGGATACAGAAAAAGGTTCAGCAAATTCCCAAGATTGCCCCAAAGATTGCCCCAAAGATTGCCCCAGAGGTTGCCCCAGAGGTTGCCTCAAAGGCTGCAAAGGAAACACTACGCTGTTTCATGGTTGACATGGTCGTGCCCCTTAGGCCTCCACAAACATGATGATGGTACCGAACACGTGAGGCAGGTTGTGGATGATGGTCTCACACGTGTTGACACCTGAAATGAAACCAGCAGCGTGGCCCAGTATCTCCAGGTGACATGGTGACTCAGTTTGGTGAACATCTGAGCACTGTGGTCCAGTATCTCAGCGTGATGAAGACTCAGTGCGGTGATCGCCTGAGCGCTGTCTGCGTGGGTTTGCTCCAAGTGATTTGGTTTCCTCCCACATGAATAATAATCAACAAAATAAATTCAAATTCAAATCAAATGATGTTTTGTTGTATTTCCTGTATCTGTGGTACTTTGTTTATGATTACCAGAACTGGGACCTTCAAAAAGGCATAGAGCTCATCTAAATACCCAGCACCAAACAGCTGACAGACAGCGTTAGCCACTAGCTGGTAAACGTTGTGGATCATTCTCCCCTGAGGAGTCACTGAAGGCTGAAAAGAGCTGAAACAGAGTGAATATTGGAGTTACATTCATCAGGTGGACAGAAACACCACTCCAAATAAATGAACATGTTGCTCTGTAACTGCACATGACTTTCTTATTTCTCATAATATTTGTAGTTGAATCCAGTAGAAATATGTCCACAATACAGAAAACCCAAACAGTTCTGTAGAAATAATCTAGTCTTCTAGTTCTAGTTTACCAATGAGGTGAAGCCTGAAGATCTTTACACATGTAGTTTATTGGTTCTTCTTGAGATATAATGTGCATCTGTGCAGTTTATAGATGGTGGACTGTAGAAGACAACAATTAATAACCTAATTTTCTACTGATTCTAGTGATGAAAACAACAAAACAAGTCCTCAACATGTGTGATGCTCTGAGCTAAATGTTAGAAAGCTAATCTGCTGACAGAGACAATTGCTGATTTTTAACAGGTGTAATGTTTACCATTTTCACCATCTTGTTTCATCATGTTAGCATGCCAACATGAGCGCTAAACGCAGAGCACAGCCGAGGCTGATGGGAATGTGTTTAGAGCTGGGCAGAGACATGCTAACACCAAGTTTGAATTTGGTACTAAAAAGACTGGAAAAATAAATAAATTGACCTGGAATAGCCACTTAATTTGTCTAACTCAAACTGGTAACGCCTCATTTTAGCTTCAGATTAAATTCAGAGTTCATTTTTGCACGAAACGAGGTTGATGATTTGTGTTCCCCATCACTTACATTGAAATGACTTTCAGAGGGGATAATTGGCAGCCAGTGTGGAGGAGAGGAACAATTACAGTGACCACCAGTGACACTTTAAATGTACATATGACATGTGGGTATTGTATTAATATGGCCTGTTAACATATCCTGTAATGTTGGGACGTGTCCCTGTGACATTTTCAGCAACACACCTCTGACCACACCGACCTTACCAGAGGTCGCCACTTGGTGCAACTGTCGGTGGTGAGTTTGAGACGACACCATCTTGAAGCTGTGTGACTTTTGCGCCCTGAAGAAGGCAGCTGAAATGTCTGAATTTTATTCCTCTGTGTTAATATTTGATTTAAAGGAGCAGTGTGATCGATCTGGGTGTGAAAACCCCTCTTGCACGTTTGGAAAAGGAAAAATCCAGTAACATATGAAGAGAAGTAGCGCACTTGCATTTGTTGGCCAGCGAAATGTCACCTTTGTTTCATGTATTTCTTGGCTTTGTCTTCCAGTGTGAGGCAGCTCACCCTCACCACTAGATGCTGCTGTCTCCTTATTCTTCACTCATTTAGTGCTGCAGCTTCATAATGAACATGGCCACTATTATACAGTGTGCTTTGAGGAAACAATGCATGGATTCACCTTAGTTTGGTTATTGTTCAGGTGGAATTGAAATAAAAATTATATTGAAATAAATCCCTCAAAGGCTGTTAAACTACACATTGAAATTGTTTGTTTATATCCAGGTTATATTTTATTTAAGCTAGTTTTCAACCTTTAATTCATATTTTTCAAAGTTGGAGGGGTTAAAAGAGAACAAATGTGTTAAATGCAGTCAACCAATCTTTAATCCTAAAATGTTGTTGTTGTCCTGTACGTTAAATGTTTTCGCCTTTATTGGTAAATACAGTATTTTGGGTATGTCTGGAACAGGGTGAAATGATGTGATGATACATGTCCTGTACAGCAGGTGGCGGTGTGCACCTTTAAGCTGCCATTAAACCGAGAGAAGAAGAAACTACCGTTTTTCTGAATAAAAAGCAGTATAACTACAACATCTACATTTCTCAACTGATTCCAATGAGTCGTTTTATATTCAAGGGTGTATAATCTACGCGGAGTAATGTTTAAATAGAGATACTTTTTTAGCCTTTTTAAGAAAATGTTGGTGAAAAACGGGTGAGCTACTACTTCCGGTTCACTGACTGTTCTTCCGTTTGGTAGCAGTCAGACAATTAACAGGTAATTATTATTAACAAGTGGTAATATCAGATCACTAGTGATGGGTAGATGAGGCGTCATGAAGCGTTTCGACACATTGCCAAACTGTATTGATACTGTATTGATACTGTATTGATACTGTGTTGATACTGTGTTGATACTGTGTCACTGAATACTGACACCTGCTGGACCTTAAAAATCCCTACAGGCAACCTAGTTGATAGACTCAACTGACACTGATTTGATGACCTAGTATATACAATAATATAACTTAAGTCATTGTATTTTATATTGTATTATTTCGTGTCTTCATTTAAATTTAAAATATCTTTGATATTTTTAGATACGGTCAATAAATAATGTGAACATGTAGCATAACGTGCAAATCTAAGTGAACGTGTTGTGAATGAGAATGCTTGTGGACTGGGATTTTTTTTATTTTTACAATTTTTATTTAAAAAAATAAGTTTTTCCAATGTTTTGAAATTTAGCCTGTTACGCTTTTTTGATACAACTTCTCCAGCTGTGGAAAACACCTGCTCACACGGCACAGATGAGGCTGGAGTGCAGAGAAACTGTAAGCAAAGCTGGTCGAGGTTTGGATAGATTGTCTTTTGGTTGTCCCAGTATCTCATACGATCCTGGGACCTGGTAATATTGCCCTCTGCCAGGTATCTCTGCACCTCCTGGATGGCATCAGCTGTGGCACTTTTGGTCTGCCTGTCCACTTCGATGTCGAAATGTTGCCATGGGCATTTTAGTACATGATTTCCAAACAACAACAAACAAATAATGCTGAATAACATGCCTGAAGTGGGCGCAGACAGCTGTTGTGAAGACGGTCCCGGCTGGGGCTCATTTGTGCGTCCGATTAAGTCTACTGATGGCCTCAATGCACTTGGAGGAACTGAGGAACCCGAGTGATTTAAATCTTTTATATGTTAAATGCGGCATTTAACCTGCTGAAAATAATATGAATAGTAAACTAAGAGTCACTTTGAAATGAATTTGAGTTCACATAGATCAAGTGGAAACTCTAAGAGGAACAGGATGAAACAACAAGGATATTAAAACAAATATCTTATTTTCCGACATGAGATCAAAATGGTCCCACACGGTGGAAACCTTCCTCTTGCCTTGAGGCTGCGCCATAATTCTTTATTAATTTAACGATGATCAGATCAGATCATAAATTCTTTTGGCCGATACATCCCATTGACAGATGCGCTTCCTTATAAACACAGTTTGGCGCGTTAGTGTCAGTTCGAAACAGTTCCTGTATCGGTCACGTGACTTTCTTGAAGCAACACGCGCACCGACACGGGTTTCGCTCTGTGAGCTCGGTGCATGCGCCGACGCATCGGTGTTGCCGGACCCATCACTACAGATCACATTTTCCTTTATTTTCACATCGCTGTTTACGTTGCATCTTTACAAAACGTCTGTTTCCGTAAAGCTCATCGGGTAAGAGCCAGCTAGCGTTCGTTAGCGTTAGCTAGCTAAACGTCGAAAGCTAACTTTAGCTAGATTTCACAAAGGCGCTTCTCCCCGAGGACTAGGACACAATAACAAGCAGACCGGGTCAAGAAAAAGGTAAGAAATTGTTTTAATTCTGTGTAGGGTTCTTTCCGTAATCTCGTCAGACAGTTATAACAACAATGTGAGCCTGTCAGTGGTTAAAAAAACTGGCACTCTTAGCGTTGCACAGACGCTGCTCGCTGCTCGGCCTCCCTGCCCTTTTCTCGGCAGCAGGTGTCGTGGTGAAGTCTGCTTCCCGTGGAATAATGTGTCCATCTCCCACCTTGCTAAAATGATAGCGCCCCTTTCGGTTGTTACGGTTAGGGACAGGTTATATAAATGTTGAACTTTACTGGCAGGCTGGAGGCAGGGTGACCAGGTGAGGCAGGGGGGTTGATATGGATCATGTAAATGATATGATATTGATATGAATTATAGATGAGCTGGAACATTTAAATGTGTTGGTGTGTAATGGTTGCTGTTGGTGGATGCAGCCGAGTCTTAGAGCGATGTGCTCCACTGAGCCCATGACTAATAACAAAGAAATGGCCTTCAGATCACATACAGGCATCAATCTGCCAAGGATTTGAGTAGCTCCACAAGACATTTGCATGCTGGGATTAGTCTATAATTCATCTAGTAAAATCCATAACTGTCATTTCCCCCTCGCTGTACATTTCAGTCACAGATTTTGACAGTATAATCTTTATAATCACACAGAGAGGAGCAACAAAAGTAAAGAAGTCACACAACTGCACTCGAGAAAAACAACTAAATGTTTTTTTTGTTTGTTTGTTTTTTTAGTAGGCACTGCGATCCTGGTATTAGTGGTATTAATGGACTTTTATTACACTCGTTATTTTACTGTGTAACTTCCATCGCTTGAGTTTTTGTGATGAACACTGTGTGCTTCTCTACGTCAAAATATACCATGCTGGTTTCTAGTTGTTGAGCTGTTGTAGTGAGCTGTCAGTGGTGAAATGATTTAATCAACACAACTTTCACTTGTTAATCACGCCAAAGAACCATTATATTCCTTTGACCAGTTGAAATGTTGAACTTCACACAGTGCAGTAGACTTCCCAGTAGCACCGCTGTAAACAAAAGTTTGTTGGTGGTCAAATGCTTTGGCTCAGTTAGCAGCTGCAGTAATACATAGGCAACCTCTTAGTGCTTGAAAATGCAGTGGTAATATCACAATCTGCTGGAGCAAGTAATGGGTGGAAAATCAATGTGGACAGAGAGTTTGGGAGGCCATAAAATGCAAGAAATCAATCCTGAGAAACCTTGTGGTGATAGTTGTAGGAATAATTGGCTGGCTCTATTACTTTAACATACTACTGTGTACTACTTGGAAAAGGTTCCCTTGGGAAGTATCATGGCGTAGATGTGATAATGCAACAGAGTTATCAGAGTTGTAACCAGTGCATGAAGTGGGCTGGTATGCAGCTGTATGCAGTATAGGCATTTCTCCATGTTACACCATGGCGTACTGTGACCTTTTCCTGTGTACCGGAGCTTCTCACAAGCTGCCGGTACTTTCCTCTGTCCTCTCCACAGCAGGTTCTCTGGGAGATTCGTAACGGAGATTCATAACTGCACAGCGTCAGCGTATTTACGCTGCGGGAACGGAGGCGCTGCGCTACGTTAATGAAGCCTGGCTGTTCATATCAGAAGCACATTTCTCTGTGCTGGCCAACAGCTATAGAGCAGTCTGTCTGTCTGTTTGGCTGCTGTTGAGTCTGTCCTATAGACAACCTGTTGTATATTAGTGATGCTGTAGACAACACATAACACAGGAAAGCACTTAAGTATTAACACTGTATACCAACACACCACTTTTAACCCTATAATGTTCCAGTGTGAATATTATTAGAGTTTTATAGGCCTACTGTAGAAGATGTATAGTCCAAGTAAACTGTATATAATAAAATCACAACTGATCATGAGTCACACAGTATAAAGAAATAATGAATAAGTAGCAAGAGATTGTGGATACTGTTGCAGCCACGGTGCTGCATTCACTGTCTCCCCCCCCCGGGAGCAGAGCAGCGCGGCGTGTAGTGTCTCAGACTTGCAGCCACTTTCCAAGTAACAGTCTCCACTGTTTAGTTTACTTTAGCAGGTTGTCAGCTCTGTGTCTGACCAGGTCAACGATAGCGATTGTCTGATTAACAGTGTGTGTGTTTATGCTACATTAGCAGCTCTAGCTTTGCCAGTGGCTTCCTGCCATACACACATACGGTTTGTCAGCAGTGTTTCCCTTCGTGTGTGTGGCAGTGGTAGTGTGGGTTTGTTGGTGGTTTATAGCTGTGAACGTAGCTGTAGCAGACTGTGTGTAGAGTTTATTTGTTGGCGAGTAAATGCTACGAGGCTACAAGCTACAACTCCTCAGCTCAAGATGTGTCAACTTCCTGTATCTGTAGCACTGGCTCAGACTTTCTTAAGGTGGACCAGCTTTTCTCCTTAAACTGAAGAGTTGCTGTATGAGTTAAATGGTTAATTATTAACATCCTTAATATACGGTATGTGTGTATATAGTGTTTATGTTAGGAAGAGGTGTGATGCTGGAGTTGAATGACGCAGAGCTCTGCCTAACAGCACTGTAGAGTCAGAAGTGATTTAAACTCCACAGGCCCTCAGCACAGATGGTTGGAGCCAGAGGCAGGATTTGTACTTTCATCAGTCATTGAGGAGCTTCACTTAGTTAATCCAGCAGTGTAATGATGTAACTAAACTTTGAGGCTGTTAAAGTGTCTCCCAGACTGAGTCCATTTCATGTTTGGAGCCGCTATGCAGTGGAGTGTTTGCTCATGTCTGAGTGAAGCTGCTTCTTAAACAGATTCATTTGAATGTAGCCATTAAGTCAAAGAGACCACTCGACGACCAGGTCCAAAAGAGCAAATTAAATGATGTTCAGACAGGGAGTGGCCATGTCCCACAATAGAAATAATACATTTCTTCAGGAGTCATCAATATCAACATTTGCATTTAGGCTATAAAAAACATGTCAGGCTTATTTCTTCATTTAGTCCTGATAGTTCAGCTTCTCTATGCAGAAATCTATTGATAGTATCTCCACCTCTAGGGGATGGTGTAACTCGTCCAGTACCCTACAGTCAAAGGAGAGCCATGATTACGTTGAATATAATGACGTGTGATGGCATAGTCCAGATTTTTGGAGCGAATGGCAGTTCCACTGTTCTCTGTATTCTCTGCTAAAAACCTCCCCTCCAGTGTGTTTTATCATTTCTATGATATTTCATATTTACTTCAGTCATTTCCTGATTAAGTTGGTCATCATCATTTTTTTGACAAATACCTTTATTTTGTGCTCAAAGTTTAAGTAAGATGAACAACTACTAAGGTTGCAGCCAAGGTGCTGAAAACAGATGAGTCCAAAAGATAACAGAAGAGATTTCTGCACACTTGATTCTTTAATACTGAGCTTTCGGTCTGTCAGCTCAAAATTGACAAAGAGAAGATTGTTTATAAAATGGCAATATGACGTCTGACTGTAGTAGAAGCTGCAGGTCAAAGGTCATCCTCCACGCTGCAGGCTAACTCATGCTTGTTTCATTTGAGCAGCAAGCGGGGCGGTTCAGTCCATAGAGACTTGGTTTGGAAACCAGAGAGTCGCCGGTTCAAGTCCTCAAGTACTAACTGAGTGTGAACTGGTGCCATTTTGCCTCTTGCGTACTGCCGAGGTGCCCTTGAGCAAGGCACCAAAGCCCCACCTGCTTGGGGTGCTTGGATCTGTGTGTACTGTGTGGAAAAAAAAACAACAGAGTGGAAAAAAAGCTATTTAGCTGTAGTTAGCTGTAGCTAGCTAGTTCCCCATAGTTTTTTTTTTTTTAGCTAGTTATTCCCCATATATATTTAGCTTTAGTTTATGTAATAGTTCCCCACAGCTATTTATATGTAGTTAGCTGTAATTAGCTAGTTCCCCATAGCTATTTAGCTGTAGTTAGCTGTAGTTAGCTGTAGCTAGCGAGTTCCCCACAGCTATTTATCTGTAGTTAGCTGTAATTAGCTAGTTCCCCATAGCTATTTAGCTGTAGTTAGCTGTAGCTAGCTAGTTCCCCATAGCTATTTATCTGTAGTTAGCTGTAATTAGCGAGTTCCCCATAGCTAGTTCCCCGTAGTTATCCCCCAGCTATTTATCTGTAGTTAGCTGTAGTTTCCCCCTTTTTCTGTAATTAGCTAGTTCCCCATAGCTATTTAGCTGTAGTTAGCTGTAGCTAGCTAGTTCCCCATAGCTATTTAGCTGTAGTTAGCTGTAGTTAGCTAGTTCCCCACAGCTATTTAGCTGTAGTTAGCTGTAGTTAGCTAGTTCCCCATAGCTATTTAGCTGTAGTTAGCTGTAGTTAGCTGTAGTTACCTGTAGTTAGCTGTAGTTAGCTAGTTCCCCACAGCTATTTAGCTGTAGTTAGCTGTAATTAGCTAGTTCCCCATAGATATTTAGCACCGTCGTCCAGCAGCCAGACGGTGAAGGAGAGAGAGTCGGTGTGTTGAGGTAATTCATGTCTCATTTGTGGTCTGATGGACAGTAAATTCATCTAAACTGGGTTGAAAAACGATGCAGTCTGGTAGCCACACCCCTATTTCCTGTTTGAGGAAGAACATGAACCAGAAAACAGGAAGTAGCCCTGGCTGGAGGGGGGCTTTAAGAGGGTGTTTAGTCTGACCTACATGGATTTGAAACAGAGTCCGTACAGAGTATTGCAGCAGGAGAACGCACATGGCCGACTCACTGGAGCCGATTAAGGTGTCTGAATTACCGTACATGATGGAAATGTGTTATCCTGCACTTCACCAAACACACTCATCACTGCTTCAGGTGACAGTTATAAGAGGATTAACGAGTGTGTGTAATTAAATTCGCTGTGATTCTGAATAACGACATGCTAATTTGAACTAGAAAGCTCTTTGGTCACATCCTTTTTTCTGAATCTCATCAAAGAACAGCAGCTCATCATGAAGCCAGAGCTCCTCTGCTACCTGTCCGTAAAAAACGAGGCAATGGACCTTTGAGAAATGATTTGAAAATATTTTCCTTTTTTCATCTATTTCAAAGTCGTCCTCACTGACAGCAGCAAATGTAGCACCACGAACCGTAGCTGTTGTGCTCTGCTGTGTCGACTGCTTCAGCTTTCTTTGGTTATATTCTCTGTTGCCGTCCCCTTCAAATGTAAAATCTGTCCTGGAGGTGCTGGAGCATGAATCTCACTGCAGTGTGTTTGCTGAAAACGTCCTTTTCTCACGTCCTTCATCTCACCTCGGGGCCTGGCCGGAAGAGCCGGCGGCGAACATCTGAACTCAAAGGTTATTTCAGGCAGCCGTCTTCTCACCACTCACCACTTCTGACTCTGTTTTTCATCTCTGTGGTCTGTATTCAGATTTAAGCCAGCTAAAGTAAATCATGCACACACATTGAAAAGGCAGCCCTCCACTGCCCTCATTACTGTTAAAAGCTGTAGTGTGCTGTTCATGATGTCTGTGCCGTCTCTCTCCCCTCATATCTCTCTCTAAAAGGCGGGAGAGCAACACGGTAAAACTGTGTAATAACAACGCCATTTATACTGACTGCGATGTAAATACCTCCGCATGCTACACTCAGAGCTAGTGATGCAGGATAAAAAGTAAGAAAGGCCGCTTATTAGGGCTGCGACGATTCACCGATCTCACAATTCAGTACTTTCATGATCCTTGGGTGCTGATCCGATATACAGTCATGGTCAAAAGTTAACACTAGACCGTGGGAAGAAGTTTAATTATGCACTCCAGACAGCGTTTGGAGCTCCATCTCCACTAAATGCTGAGGTGATCTGGACTTTACACTGCGTAACGAAGCATCATTCATATGGCAGCAACGACCATGTTGATGTTCCAGTTTTCTTTCATATCCTTAGTTCTTTCTTGCCAGTATAGAAGTGAAGTAGGTCTTAAATTGCATCCATAATGGTCTTTAAAAGGTCTTAAAAGTCTTAAGATTGACTGGTTGAAACCTGCAGATACCCTGTCAATAAGAAATATGTAAAACAACAGTGCAACTAATAATGCTGAAAATAGGATCTATCAGTGTGTGCAGTAATATAAATAAATGTACTGTTTAAACAAATGCAGTGTTAATGCCGACGTGGATGCAGACTTGCTGTTGGGGGGTTTTATAACCCACCTCCACTCCTCGCTGACTGGTTTGGGAGGGAGAGGGTGAAGAAGGTGGTTTGGCGTCGGGCCCGGCTCAGCGGCGGGTCTATCACACGCTTTGGCGTGATATCGGGGTGCTCGGTGCTGATGTTGATGACAGCGAGGTGCCGGTACAGGTTTAGAGGTTGACTCCCATTTGTCTCCCTTATCCACACACCTGATCTCACAGGCTGAACATCACTCCTGCCCTCCTCTGCCCTCCGTTCACTCCACATTTCCTCTTTTGTATTATCAGATTTTTCTCTTAAAATCCATTGTCTTCTTTTATTTCAGCTCCTCACCCCCTTCTATCACTCGTCTTATCTTCCCTTTTCCTCATCGTCATCTCAAGCTCTCCATTTTCTCCCTCCTCTGCTGCCCACCTCCTCCTCAATGTCCACAGTCTTTTCCTTTCCTCTTGACTTGTTATCACTTCGTCCTAGAACTGAATACTTGCGCCCAATATGTACTGACTCTACCTGAACTGAGCTGAGTAACAGCAGCCTCCATGGAAACCTAAACACGACAAAATCAATACGCCGGTTTCCTCTGATAAATTGCCAGTACCAACATTTTCCTCATATTTTTCATACTAGTGCCTGACCTGCGATCCATGCAGAAGATCTGTATGTATCCACACAAACCAGTATGTAGTGCAAAGCTCTACCTGACATTGTTTAACGTTAATAAATGGAGTAGTTTGTACATAAATATACTATTGTTTAAGATGTGTTGCATCTCCTGAGATCCAGTAGCCGAAATGGAATATAATATTCATAGCTATATTTTCTTGTGTGTATAATTACCTGAACCTTAGAATCGTTGCAGTAGTAGTATTGTTATTCAGTTATCACACAAGCTGAGCAGTGGTCCAGTTCTTCTCCTTAGTCCAGGTAAGACGGTTCTGACATTGTCTCTGGTTCAGGAGTGGCTTGATACCAGGACTGGGACAGCTATAGTCCATTTCCTGAAGACATCTGGCTCTTGGTGCACTGACTCCAGCCTCAGGCCTCGTGAAGTTCTCCCAACTTCTTGAATCTTGACTCTGCAACCTCACTGCTAGATGCTGCTAAATCCTGCACACTGCTCCTTTTAAGTGAAAACTTATTTGAGTTAATGGGGATTTTATGTCAGTGTTTTCCACCCCTTTGTGGCTTATGACCCCTCGCGATACATAGGTGAATGGATTTTTATTTTCTTTCCCACCACTGGAGCGCTGCCATCCTCTTGTTTTCTGCCATAAAGCGTCAACACAGTCTTGTAGAGGACGACAGTTGTCCTGCCAATAGTTTCACATTGTGCCAGTGTCTCAAAATATTAGTTATACTAAGTTTGTTCTTCATTCGTCTTATTTATTCATCTGATCTCTATCTTTCTCTCAGTTGTGTGTCTTTGCTTTGAGCCTCCAGCCAAGCGGATATGATTTAGAGGCCTTTGGTGCAGATCGCTCTGAGGTCAGGAAAAAAAAAAAGCCAGATTTCCTGCTGATAACGCAGTGAAGGACAAACCCTCCACAGCTTTATCCGTCAGCTCACCTCCATGCAGCCACAGCAGGACGATCAATTAAAAGACTTCCAGTAGGAGTTAGTAATGATTTCTTCCTCTTTAGCTTCCACTTCCCTCGTTCTCCATCTCAGTATGTCTTAATCTCAGCTGTCAGTTGATTCAAATATTTAATCATGATTAATCTGATCAATTTAATCGTGATCTATCTGTTCAAAATGAACCTTAAAGGGAGATTTGTCAAGTATTTAATCCTCTTATCAACAGTGGACAAATATGCTGCTTTATGTAAATGTATGTATATATTTATTATTGGGAATCAGTTAACAATGGAAAACGATAACACATATTGCCCAGAAACCCTCAGCTGTCAGTGTGGCAGTGTGCTGACTTGACTATGACTTAACTTATCTTAATGGCCTCAGTGACCATACGGAGTGAATCCCATCAGAGGGGACTTGCATCAAAATCACTAATTAGATTTCAAGTCCTTTTTGCTGAGATTCAACAGACCAAATTCAAACGGGCACATTTCATGGTTAAACATGAGAGTATTATTTATGTGTTCCTCATATGTCATCTTGTCAATTTAAGCATTCATGGTGAAACCCCGAAGGAATGGATGATTGATTTGTGACTGGAGGTTCATCAAACTTTAAGCATTGATGCATCTTTGTATTGATTAGCCTGAGGGGGTCGACACAACAATGGACTGGTATTATTAGTGGTCTTTGTGTTGTCTTTTTATTTATACTACATATATTCATTTACATATTATATTTATTCTAGGGCTGTCAATGTATTGCATTATTGTATTAAAAAACGATTGTGGCATTAAAATGAATTTGCATTATTATCACGTTAACTTTGACAGCCCTACTTCTTACATAATTCCCAGTTTTTCTGTCGGATTTTACATCACTGTTTCTTTCTATATTTCCACATCTCTGTCCTCATTCATCTATCTGGCCGTGTCCGTCCATCTCCGAGTTTTCTAGACAGATTTCCAGCCAGATCTCCAAGACATTCGCTGGCGAGCCTTTCATTTGTTTTCCCAGAGTGCTTTGTGTGTATGTTTTTGTGTGTGTCGGTAAAAAAGGCTGCGATGGAACAGGAAATGGTCTCACAGCATCTGGAGGCTGATTTCATTTAGATCCAACGCGGAGCTTTCTGGTGGTCGGAGCGAGGCTCAGGATGAGGGTGTCTGCTTGCCTATCACAGACTCCGTAGTTACACCGAGACAGGAATATCACAAGTACTGTGATAGTGGAAGCTCCCGCTGCTGTGGGAGAGCTGCCGCCATCTGTTGCTGGAGAAAGGCTCAACTTCCCAACGTCTTTCTGCCACTGAACATATTGAACAAATTGCTTTGTGACACTGGGAAACAGCAGCCGGCCGTCCACGTGCCAAGAGCTCAGCTGCAAACTGAGCGAATGTGGTCATCCTTTCGTCTTTTGACTTGAAAATACTGAAATGAATTTTCACTTCCTCTATTTGGGAGAAATGCGGCGATTTTCAAAAACGAATCGACTAGTTTCTAGTGATTATCAAATAGTATTTTTGCTTGGAATCCTTATTATGAGCTGTGATGACTCCGTTAAATTGATAACAGCAAAAAACATTATGGTTGTACAAATTAAAAATCCTCATTAACACCAGCTGACCATAGAGTAGCACATGTACTTCAGCATCATTTACACATTTACACAGCAGGCAGCGTCTTGATTGATGCATGGTTGATAATTTAATGTGTCTGGGTAGCATCGCCTCATTCACACCAACAAACTCAACTTCTAATTTAATTGATGGCTTGACTAGACATGTTATATGATTTGTCCCTCATCTGAATGTCTCCCAGATATTATAAACACTGAGGTTTTTTGTTCAGATAAAAGAGGCATCTTATCTGTCTCTGCTGATCCACTTTACTTTGTTAATAAGGAAATAATGAGCGTGAGAATTTTAAGGTGGTGCTCAACATTCATGCCCCAGATAGGATGACCAACTGTCCCACTTAATGAAGGAGTGCGAAGCAATTTCATCCTTTGTCCCACAGATTGAGATGATGTCCCACATTTTCATTGGCTGTAGTTTTCAGAAGTTGAACCGCTGCAGGACAGGAAGTAGTGAAGGCTGCCATTGGAGAGTGATCTGTTTTATTCTGGGAAGTCAGCCTTCAACGCCAACATGGCTCAGCCCAAAACCTCGTCTCAAAACAAAACTCCTCATCTCTTCTCCAACATGATTTTGGCGTGCTGTGTTTGCTGTTAAACTGAGCAGATGTGGGTCAAGTGTACGTTAACATTTCACGTCTTTGCTACACTACGCCAGTGTTGTGACACTACGCCAGTGTTGCTACACTACGCCAGTGAAGTGAAGAAGATATTCCTTTATTAGTCCCACAGTGGGGAAATTCAGTTTTACACTCTGTTGTTCACACAGTACATATACATGCGTTGATGGAGAGATGTCAGAGTGAGGGGGCTGCTCCTGACAAGCGCCCAGAGCAGTTGGGGGTTCGGTGCCTTGCTCAGGGGCACCTCGGCAGTGCCCAAGAGGTAAACTGGCCTCTCCAGCAACCAGTTGGTCTTGGTCTCTTGGTCCATGGGGGACTTGAACCGGCGTCCTCCGCGTCCTAACTCAAGTCCTTACGGACTGAGCTACTGCCGCCCCCAGTGTTGCGCCAGTGTTGCGACACTACGGCAGTGTTGCTGCTATATTTAGCAAGTTTTCGGACCCCGAAGCGAATCTTTCAATAAAGCAACTAGCGACAAATCTTGCCACTTTATTTGGAGTTACTGGAGACTTTTTGAGCCTTGGACATGAAAGGAGGTATCGTTCTTACTCTCCTCAACGAGCAGCACATGCAGTCAGGGCGAGATGTAAATGTAAAATTTTCTTTGTCTTAATTAAATCACTACATTTGTGTCACACAGCCTCAGTCACTTCCTCACCTCGTCCACTATGTGAACCTCTGACATAAGCAAACACCTGGCTGGCTGCTCATCATGTCTCAGTCTAAACTTTGGGTATTTAGGGTGCTTTTTACTCACTTTGTCTCTCCCACGACCTGACTCGTCTCTCCTACAGCGTCCTTTACAATTTCAAGCACATGGTCAATTATGCACATTAAGTGATGACGTCTTTGAGTGGTTTTTAGGACAGCCAACAGCTACTTTCCTTGCTGAGGAGCTGGCAACACTGCGCTGCGCCCAACGGGGAAAATAGCCAGTTACTGTGAATCTCACGAGAAATGTGTCGATCTATGGATGCATTCAGGCAAAACATAAAGATGTTACAGGATAAGAGCAAGCATGGAAATGTTTATTATTAAGTTAGACCTATCGAGATTGTGGACTAGCTCTCAGCCTTGGGAACGTGTCCCACGTCCCACACAAACCTACTTTTCGTCCCACATTTGGTTTGTGAGGATCTGGTCACCCTAGCTCCAGATGAACTCCAGGCACATTGGCTGCTCACCAAACTACCACAGGCTCATTGTGAAGTAAGCAAGTGATGAACTGGACTTTTCTTTTCCAGCTGAGTGGAGGCTGCGGTCCATCAGGGTTTGGAGGAACATGCTGGAGTCAAGATGCTGATCTGCTGCCATGCTTCTCCACCTCAGGTACAGCAGCCTGCCCGAAACCGTCGCAGTGTGTGCTGTGGCTGAATGGCTGTGTGTCCGCCTCTTTCTAAGTGTGTCAGGGATTCTCTTATTGTGTGCTGAAGTGTGTTATTTATGGATTTTCTATAGATGTGTGTGAATGTTCTCTCTGTCTCTTTGTGTCCTTGTCACTGTGCTGTCAGTGTGTGTGTGTGTGTGTGTGTGTGTGTGTGTGTGTGTGTGTGTGTGTGTGTGTGTGTGTGTGTGTGTGTGTGTGTGTGTGTGCTATGTTTCTAATCCTGTTTGTGTCAACAGGAGTTTGGGTGTGTGCGTTATTATTGAGCCTGTCAGTGTATTAAAATATTTAATTGCAATCACTGTAATGGCATGATTGTCGGTAGTTAATCGTGATTAATCACAAATGAATCTATTCAAAATACTTAAA
Source organism: Pterois miles (assembly GCA_947000775.1). NCBI lineage: Eukaryota > Metazoa > Chordata > Actinopteri > Perciformes > Scorpaenidae > Pterois > Pterois miles. The sequence goes on along the minus strand of CAMQGK010000110.1, from coordinate 3,604,261 downwards.
GGGAGATTTGTCAAGTATTTATTCCTCTTGTCAACATGGGAGAGGGCAAATATGCTGCTTTATGCAAATGCACTCTGTATATATTTATTATTGTAAATCAATAACAACACTAATCAATGGCAGATATTGTCCAGAAACCCTCCCAGGTTTTGACTTTAGCATCAACAATCTGCTCCAATCAGAACATGACAAACTGCAGCCCAACAGCCAACAACAGCTGTCAGTGTGTCAGAGTGCTGACTGGACTATGACTTGATCCAGACTGACTGGGACTATCAGAAAGTGGGCATGTCTGTAAAGGGGAGACTGGTGGGGACCCAGAGAACCCATTTACATCCACACATCTGGAGGTCAGAGGGGCAGAAGGTCAGACCCTGTTGCAGTAAAATGAGAGGTTTTCTGAAGCGACTCTGGTGCTCTGAAACACTACTGCTTTTCTCCACAGGCACCACCAAAATCAACACAAAATGAAAGGTCCCCATAGTAGCTTCAAATGATGGATGCAAAGAGAGCTTTTGGCAAGGTAAGGCTAAATGTTAAATCACTCAGCACTCGCATTGTCCACCCATACCTACTTATTTTATCTAATAGACTTCATCTGAGGAGAGTAGGCTTCTACTCACTGTGGTTCATTGATATTTATCTAGTTTTGTTGCTCCGGTTCAGGTTGGAAAGGTTACATCAGTTTTGGTGAAAATTCAGGTGTAAATAATGAAATTCAAAATGGCTGACTTCAGTTTAACTTACTGGTTCGTTTGAATACAACAGCCATTGCTAATGTTATTACTAACATCTGTGTTTTTCCTACCAAAAGGGGAATCCAGATGTGCATGTGGTTAGTGCCCGTAAAATGGAGGAAACTTGATGGAGAAAGATATTCAACGTGAGGTGAGTCAGTACCAGTCAGTTTGTAGCCTGAAGTCGGGGCCCCCAGACGGGCCCTGCTGGACGGAGGTGGTGACACTGCAGCAGATCAGAGTGGTTATGTTTTTACTGCAACGATTGAAACTGGGTTTGAATCTGGCTTGTCGCCTTCGCCCCAGTTATGCTTAACAGTCATCAAATACATAAAGCAATGTGTTATCATAAATATCTGAAGAGATTTCACCACCAACGTACAACAAGTCATTAACCCAGAAACAACGAACCTGTGATCACGTTGCATCTGATGCTTGAATAACTGAACATAGTTTAGACAATACGTCTGTCTGTGCATCTCTCCTCCACTGCCTTATATGATTTAATGATGAGCATGTTATTTATAGAGAAGTCTCATTTACATAACCTCCACAACAACATCACCGTCCAGCGCTCACATGCAGAGACTCATGTGACATCATTTATGTGTGTGGAAGGAGGAGCGTCACCGCCGCTGCAGGCGATCCCTGTTTGTCCTGCCCGGCTGAGCGTGGAGCGTTTAATTCACCGTGATGTAGGGAAGCAGATCCCGTTTGGAGATTTGTGCTCATGACTCGACCTGAAAGCCAAAGGTCAGTGACTCTTCGTTGTAAAGACCCCAGAGCATCTGTCTGTGTATGATGTGATATACAGTGTAGTGCAGTACAGAGGTCACTCTGGGGTCATCTGGCCTATCTGGTCTCTCCCCTCTTGTATTTAATAGTATTTCCTAAAAGCTTCAAGGGGACATTTTCCGCCAGACTCTCCTCTCTCTGATAATGATTGTGGTGGAGAGGAGGCGTCTTTACCTGCATCCAGTGTTCATGTTTAGTTCAGCGGATACAGAAGCGTAATGCATTCACTTGAGAAAATACATTTGCTTTTTTTTTTTCTGAATGAATGAGATTATTGTTGGTAATTCTGAGAAAAGTTTTTAATAGGGCTGTCACTACTTATGCAATACTTTGACACAGATTTGATACTAATAATTTCTTTAACGTCTTAAGGCAGTTTTGTTTTTTAAGTAGCTGCTTAAAAATCTGATGGGCACTAGAACACCTAAAGCATCCACCGATACCAAGCAGGTCATACTAGCGTGTCGTGAGGGAGGTTTAATAACGCTCCAAACTTGCGCTAAATTTTGGCAAGGATAAACTAGCCATTTTCAGAGGGTTCCTTGACCTCTGACCTCCAGGTATGTGACAGACAGGTGATCAGAGAGAGGAGAGGATGGGAGGTGAGGAGACGACTGTTGGAGGACTCTTTCAGTGCTGCTAGCCAGCACTGCAGTAACATTACTGAGCTCTAACATTACTGGTCCTTGGTTTTAACATTGTAAAACCCATCCTCATCCTCCGTCTTTTACTTTCTCTGCTGTTGAATCGGCATAACTAGAGTTCTACAACATGCGGCGGTCTTGCCACGAAAGCTACAGGAAAGCTCTTCTTTTTTCACCGAAATACTGTCATGTTTGTTTTGAAATAGCTCCTCAGAGCAGAAATCCATTTAGTCAACCTGCTTCACTTGGTTGAACATTTCATTTCCACTTAAGCTCTGCACACTGAATGTGCAGCGACTTTATTTCAGTAGAAACAGATGTTGTCTCAGGTTTATTAGCTCAGATTATAGCAGCTTTATAAGGGCGAAATCTAAAAAAAGCAGACTGAACAGATATCCTGAGATAAATAATAAATGAGATATTCTGTAGAGCTGAAAAACATTCAGAGAAATAGAAGTGGACTGAAAACCTGCAAAGCAATGAGGAAGAAGTGAGCAACAGTAGTAGATTGTGGCTGGAGGAGGAAGAGGAGGAGGAGGTGGGGGTGGAGGTGGTGGAGCTGCTCTGAGAGGTAGATTTAGCACAGTGAGTCTATACGGAGACGGGCTGATTGACTGACTGTATTTCCTGCCTGCTTGGTCAGCAGCCTCGGCAGTGGGAGGCTGAGACGTGGCACACTGGCTAAGTAATTGGCTCTGCTCGATACTTTGATAGATGCTCTCCCCTCCATCCAGCCTTCCTCTCTCCTCCGCACCCCCACTCCAGCTTCTTAACGGAGGAGCCGTCAAACTGAGGAGCTGCTAATGTCCAGATTTAGACGGTACAGTGTCAGGTATGATAGCGTAGAAGGTGATGATGTCTAATGTTAGAAAACAGGGAGAGGACTGTCGAGGATGTGAACCTCGCTGGCTGCAGAGCATCTTCTCCATTCATTTCTCCTTTATGTCATGACACCTCTCCTCTCTTCTTTCCATATCTCTCCTTCTGTTTTCACTTGCATCCCTTTCTTCATTTATCCTTTAATATCACCTCTCATTTTCTCTCTGACTCCTGTATTATATTCTCCCCTCCACCTCCTCTTTTTTTACTCTCCCTTTTAGTCCTCTTGCCTCCTCTTCATCATCTCTCCTGTAATTTCATCCCTGTACTTTTCATGCCTTTCCTCTTCTCTTTTCTTTTTTTTCCTTTCCATTTCTACTCTTGATTTATGTCCTTCATCTTTCCTCTAATCCTCCTCTCCTCCTCCTCCTCCTCCTCTCCAATGCCCATCCATCCGCGCCCCCGAGGATAAGTCGCGCTCCTCGGCACCCCGCCCGGCTGCGCGGCGCTGTGTGATGAGGGACCGCGGGGAGGGGAGGGGGAGTGCAGAGAGAGAGAGAGAGAGAGAGAGAGAGAGAGAGTTAGAGGGAGAGAGGGAGAGAGAGAGGGAGAGGAGCAGACAGGACGGAGAGGCAGAGCGCAGTACCGAGGACAGCTTCCTCTCTTCCATACTAAAACACCACATACTATGCGCACTGCTTCGAGCGGCTGCTGCTAGAGCACCAGGTAAGACAATCCTCCTTCACACCTCTGCTCTGTTTGTGTGCGCACTTGTGCGCTTGCATATAGCCCCATGCGGCATCACTGCTGCGGATTACGATCGCGCATCCGACCATGTGGAGCTGCTCCGTGGTGCCAAAAACTAGACCGAGAGTAGCCGCGAGTGTCCCTGCTGGCGCTGTTGGCGCTTTAAAGCCTGTAGCATAAATACTTATCTGTCATAACCGATGTGGGTCTGTGAAGATCTGCTTTGAATCTTTGGATCCATGTTAACTTATGAAGCCACGCTCTTAATCAGGATCCTGTTTGTTCGTCCAGCCCCGGAGCATCTCTCGTCCTGTATTCCCCTGAAGTTTTGTGGGAGCGTGAGTGAAATGCTAAGGATGTTGCGGGGGTTTTGTGAGACGCACACAGAGCGCATTAAGCCGCCCGCGCTCTCATCCAAAGCTCCTCCCGGTTTAATGAGCGCTCCTGGCCGGGTGGCCCCGCGGGGAGTCCGCGCTGGGACCGCGGGGGTGTTGTGTTCCAGCGCGGACATCAACAACACCAACTCCGGTCATTAGCTGCGGGTAGTATCCGCTTTTAGCTCAGCAAACACTGAAGAAGTGGTGAGAATATCAAGCTGCTGAGTGTGAAACAACGTGAGGTTGTAGTAAATCTGTGATGTGATGCTGCGGAGATCAAGTCAGCAGAGACCGGCACCGCTTCTGGGCCAACTTTCAAAATAAAAGCGTTGGCAGTGAAAATGCACAGTGGTTTTATGTTTAATAGACTGGCTCGTCCCCAGTACATCAGTGTAGGGTGACCAGATCCCAACAAACCAAATGTGGGACACGTTACCAAGGCTGAGAGGTCTGTCTAACTTACACAGTAAACATTTCTATTCTGGCCCTTATCTTTTTATTGTAATATTATTTTTGGAGCCTTTTTTCATTTATTTACATTTCCGGTATTTTTATTTTTAACAGTTTATTTTTTGCGGGGTTTTCGCTTCTAACAGACAATATATCCTGATAATTTGGTCAGTCTTGGCAGTGAGCACAGTACACAATCAGATAAACAGATAAACAAATATAACATAAATATACAGAAATTAGTGTGAAGAAGTATAAATGGACATATGGGCGACTCCAGTTCTATAATATTTCTCACATTCAGTGATTATCACCAACATTTAGTTTCAAAAACTCCATAAATCTCCCCCAGATATTTTTCTTTAGTAATGTATGTTAGTTTTTCCATATTAATACATGATGATAGATCCTTAATATTGTGGTTCATAACTGGTTTGTCCACATTTTTCCAATCTATAGCTATCACTCTCTTAGCTTGTAAGAGACACAAGTTTGTTAGTGACAAGATTATTTGGATAGATACCCAGAATGCACAACTTTGGTGAAGAAGGGAGAGAGTGACAATATTGAAAGGGAGGTGGGAACGACACAGTGGGACGACACAGTGGGAACGACACAGTGGGACGACACAGTGGGAACGACATGCAGCAGGCTGGATCTGAGCCCTCGGCTGCTGCAGCAAGGACTCAGTCTTGGTACCTGTGAGCTACATCACCCCTCTGCCTCTTATCTTGTAACGTCTCTATGCTTTGCTCGAATGCATCCAGAGATTGGCACATCTCTTTGTGAGACGCATGTTTCTCGAACTGTGTCGCTTTGTGTCCCCTTGTGTGAAATTGTAGACAAATTTCACTTAAGTATCACTTATATACTTCTAAGTGGTTTCACAGTTGTCGTTGTAGCTGCTCTTCCTTTTCTTTGCGGTAGTTTCTATCATAAAACAACTCTTATCACCTCATCTTCAACCTCTTATCCGGGTCGGGTCGGGGGGGTCCACAGCTCCAGCAGGGGACCCCCAAACTTCCCTTTCCCGGGCCACATTAACCAGCTCTGACTGGGGGATCCCGAGGCGTTCTCAGGCCAGTGTGGAGATAATATCTCCACCTAGTCCTGGGTCTTCCCCGGGTCTCCTCCCAGCTGGTCGTGCCTGGAACACCTCCCTAAGGAGGCGCCCAGGAGGCATCCTTACCAGATACCCGAACCACCTCAACTGGCTCCTTTCAACGCAAAGGAGCAGCTCTACTCCGAGTCCCTCACGGATGGCTGAGCCTCTCACCCTATCTCTAAGGGAGACGCCAGCCACCCTCCTGAGCGGCGTGGCATGACATGGCGTGGTGCGGCGTGGCGTGGTGTGGCGTGACATGACATGGCGTGGTGCAGCGTGGCGTAGCGTGACATGACATGGCGTGGTGCAGCATGCCGTGGTGCAGCGTGCCGTGGTGCAGCATGGCGTGGTGCAGCGTGACATGACATGGCGTGGTGCAGCGTGGCGTGGCGTGGTGCGCCGTGACATGACGTGACGTGGCGTGGCGTGACATGGCATGGCCTGGTGTGGCGTGGCGTGGTGCGCCGTGACATGCCGTGACGTGGCGTGGCGTGGCGTGGCGTGACATGACATGGCATGGCGTGGTGTGGCGTGACATGACATGACATGGCGTGGCGTGGCGTGGCGTGGCGTGGCGTGGCGTGGCGTGGCGTGGCGCGGCGCCCCGTTCTTTTGTCTGTCTCCAATTGTCCCGTTTCAGTGCTGCTGCCGCACTGCTGAACACACATCCACATCTACACACAACAAACAGCAATATCTATTGATTATCTGTTGATTTTGATTATCTATATAACAGTCATTAATGTTGAATATGAATAATCTGGATTTTTCCTTTTGTCATGGGTTGTTTGGGGATTATTACATATGTGTATATATACTTTACATATACATTATATGTATAGTCTTAAACCAAAGCATTTGAGTAGTGATTTGGAGGCTGATTAGCATGGCAACGATTCGGGTCAGCCCTTGTTGGAGGTACAACCACTTTAACGTCGCCTGACTATAATTCACCAACCTCCCCTCCTCCATTGTCCACCAGACTCAGTGTCGTATTTCAGCATTTTAATGGCTTTAAAACGACTTGTGGGTGCAGCCGTCCCGACCGGATACAGCCTGGTGTTTATGTTCGTATATATTTTGCCTGATAGTGTTTTAATTGATATCAGATTATGTGGTGAATATGTCTTCATTGTGGGCACTTCTGAGCTCTGTAAGCTTGAGGCAGGTCTGCTGGACGCAGAGAGACGCACAGCACCAGATTCTAAGATAGCTGATGCATCAGTCTGAAGTCTGGCAGCGAGCGAGTGGGTTATAACAGCCGGGCTGCAGCAGGCAGGCTGCAGAGGAAGAAGAGAAGTGGGGGATCCTCCTCCTCCTCCTCCTCTTCCTCTTCCTCCTCCTCTTCCTCCTCCTCCTCCTCCTCCTCCTCTTCCTCCTCCTCCTCCTCCTCCTCCTCTTCCTCCTCCTCCTCCTCCTCCTCCTCTTCCTCCTCCTCCTCCTCCTCTTCCTCCTCCTCCTCCTCCTCCTCCTCCTCCTCCTCCTCCTCCTCTTCCTCCTCCTCCTCCTCTTCCTCCTCCTCCTCCTCCTCCTCTTCCTCTTCCTCCTCCTCCTCCTCCTCCTCCTCCTCCTCCTCCTCCTGTGCACAGAAGCTGCAGCGGGGCTTCCCGGGGCTTTTCCTTTCTTTCTGTCAACCTCCATCTCTCTGTCTGCAGTTTTTCTGGGGCTTCCCTTGTTTTCCCTGCACCAGCCTCCCGCCCAGCCCTTCCTCCGTCCATCCCTTCCTCTGTCCATCCCTCTGTCTATGAGGCCATGCCGCTCCCCTTCCTCCATCCCTCCATTCGTCTTTGACGGAAAAAATGATGTAGGATACAGATGCAGCAGCAGAATAAGATGCTGCATGCTTTGAGAAATTAGAGATGAAGTACAATGAGGCAACAGCACATCATTTATCCCTATGAGGTATTTAAGGATTTATAAAGTCAAGGAGAGACGCTACAGAGGCTACAACAATTTTATGTCTAAATATGTAAATGAGGCATTGTCTTATTAAATATGTGCAGATTTGCACACATTTCCAGAACAGAAATCTGAACATTGGATAACAGCGGGTTTGTCTGAATCTGTTTCACGGTGGAACAATAAACCGATGGTCTCTTTATGCTTCCATGGTAGTGATGGTGTTCATTCAGACAGAATGGACCGATATTTGACGGGGACAAAACAAAAAACAGACGATGCTTCGGAGACGAACAAGACAACGCTCTCATCTGGCAGTAAACAAAAGAAAACATCACAAAGCAGAGCTGCACCGAACAGTAATCCAAAAGTCCAAATTTATTGAAAAATAAGAAATCATATTATTTCCAAAACTCACTACGTTTTTCCTAATGACCTATTCTGCTTCAGTCTATATTTTGTATTGATAAGCCTTTGAAAAACAACAGTTTGACCATGGTTTAAAGCTGTTTTTTCTCCCTCATGCATCTGTAATAACAGGGTGGTCTAGCAGCAATCCAACAGCACCATAAATTACATTTCTATATAAATGCTAATAAAGGTGGTGGGAGATGAGGAGACCAGGGTGTGGTCTCTCTGGTCTGGGATGTCAGACTATTTCTTCGTTTGAGAACTGCTGCATTTAGTAGGTATGCACCCATCTGACTGTTTCAGTCCCGATATCGGTCATATTGATCTGATACCAGTGTTTAATCAATAAGCTGAGAGCCTCTCTTCGTGGGAGCGCAGGCCTAAATATTGTTTTCCTAACTTTGTTAAACTAAATATAATGTTTATTATCAAAATAATAAATCACACGCCAGCAACTTGTTAGAAGTCATCAAAATTAGTAGGAATTATAATTCAAGTGTGAACGTTTTTAATGCATCAATAAATTGGTCAAAACTTAAACGGGAATTCATATTATTAATATTCTAATTCATATTATTAATATTCTTATTATTAATATGTATTGTATATCGTTAGCCTCATAGCATAATTGCCTAAGTCCTGTACCTTAAAATAGCACTTAGTCTTGAGGCAGTTAGTTGAGGCAGTTATTTTTTATATAACAAGATTTTTGAAATGTTATGTTTAAATATGCAAATGAGGCATTAGTTAATGCAAATGTTTGACCTGTTGAGGAGAAATCTGCAGATACACATCAGCAGAGAAGTCAAATCAACACCTAAATGTGTATTTTAGATGGTTTGTTTTCTGCTAGTGTGAAGGAAGACGTGTTATGGAAGCAAAATAACCTTAATCTGCGAATTTAGCAGTGCATGTTTACTGTTTACATGTTTACAGCCATGTTTACTCAGCCACAGCACTGATGAGACTTTTTCCTTTCTGTCCTGTGATGTTTGGTATTTGCTGATCTGGCCATTTGCACAACTCCTCCACCAACATGTCTAGTTTCATCTGAGCTATATGAGCAAGTGCTGCTTCACCTTTCATATTGGCTGATGGATTATTCATTAACGCTCCTCCTTCCTCTCCCATCTCCTCTTCCTCTCCTCCATTATCTCCAATGCTCTCTCTCTCTCTCTCTCTCTCTCTCGTCCTCCCATCTTCTCTTTCCCCTCCCTCCCCTCCCCACATCTCCTTATCTCTCCCCCGTCCTTACATCCACTGTGCGTCTTCCCTCTCTTTGTTGTAAATTTCCCGATAAGGCATTTAGCAGATTCTCTTATCACGGGCCACCACACACAGAGAGACCCATGTCTCCCCTTTATTTTCCCAGTGGGGGTTGTGCTGCTCTTTCATCAGCGCCCCACCTGATGCTCATACGTTTACAAATCACACTTGGGAAAAGCTCCGGTGTAGCTCTGTGCTGTTGGCTGCTGTGTTGGGCTGTTACTAAGGAAAAGGATGTAGATAGTGTGGTGGTTTGAACAATCAGTGTTTTAGAGCAATGGACAGAAAATGAATCGGAAAGCTATTCTGATATTCAGCTTAACTACTTTTTCCAGCTATTGATGCTAATTTTGCAAAAACTGAAAACCCTCATTAACCATTTATTAACCGTTAATCGAAAAGATTAGTGTGTCACATGCAGCAGTGCTCCAGCTGCAGGATATGATCACAACAGACAACTGAGTCTCCAGTTCACCCTCAGGAGAGTTACTGTAGCAGCCACGGTGCTGCATTCACTGTCTCCGGTTCACCATCAGGAGAGTTACTGTAGCAGCCACGGTGCTGCGTTCACTGTCTCCGGTTCACCATCAGGAGTGTTACTGTAGCAGCCACGGTGCTGCGTTCACTGTCTCCAGTTCACCGTCAGGAGAGTTACTGTAGCAGCCACGGTGCTGCATTCACTGTCTCCGGTTCACCATCAGGAGAGTTACTGTAGCAGCCACGGTGCTGCGTTCACTGTCTCCGGTTCACCATCAGGAGTGTTACTGTAGCAGCCACGGTGCTGCGTTCACTGTCTCCAGTTCACCGTCAGGAGAGTTACTGTAGCAGCCACGGTGCTGCGTTCACTGTCTCCAGTTCACCGTCAGGAGAGTTACTGTAGCAGCCACATTGCTGCGTTCACTGTCTCCAGTTCACCGTCAGGAGAATTACTGTAGCAGCCACAGTGCTGCGTTCACTGTCTCCAGTTCACCGTCAGGAGAGTTACTGTAGCAGCCACGTTGCTGCGTTCACTGTCTCCAGTTCACCGTCAGGAGAGTTACTGTAGCAGCCACGGTGCTGCGTTCACTGTCCACAGTTCACCGTCAGGAGAGTTACTGTAGCAGCCACGGTGCTGCGTTCACTGTCTCCAGTTCACCGTCAGGAGAGTTACTGTAGCAGCCACGGTGCTGCGTTCACTGTCTCCAGTTCACCGTCAGGAGAGTTACTGTAGCAGCCACGGTGCTGCGTTCACTGTCTCCGGTTCACCATCAGGAGAGTTACTGTAGCAGCCACAGTGCTTCGTTCACTGTCCACAGTTCACCGTCAGGAGAATTACTGTAGCAGCCACGTTGCTGCGTTCACTGTCTCCAGTTCACCATCAGGAGAGTTACTGTAGCAGCCACGGTGCTGCGTTCACTGTCTCCAGTTCACCATCAGGAGAGTTACTGTAGCAGCCACAGTGCTTCGTTCACTGTCCACAGTTCACCGTCAGGAGAATTACTGTAGCAGCCACGTTGCTGCGTTCACTGTCTCCAGTTCACCATCAGGAGAGTTACTGTAGCAGCCACGGTGCTGCGTTCACTGTCTCCAGTTCACCATCAGGAGAGTTACTGTAGCAGCCACGGTGCTGCGTTCACTGTCTCCACTTCACTTACCCCAAATTGCTCCCAAAGCCATAGCCATCGGTGTGTGAATGAGATGAATGAGTATTTAGATCAGATCCTGAGCGGTAAAGTTGGCACCTTAGCAGCCATCAGTGTCTGAATGTGTGTGAATGGTTGAACGCTGTAGTGTAAAGCGCTTTGAGTGGTTGGAAGACTAGAAAAGCACAATATACCATTTACCGTTCAATAACAAAGTACGGTACAGTACTATGTAGAGTTGCCTCTCTGCACTGCTCCTCTAGAAGCTACGGTGTAATTTACCATGTGTTTAATGATTTTTCTGTAAAATATATCAAACTTTGAATGACATAAGATCTAAAATGTTATTCCCTCATTTAGTGCAGAGATTTCAAAAATGGCAGGTAAAAGTTTCTGAGTGGCGGAAAGTGAAATTCAGGAGATTTTGAATTGTGCGAGGCATCAAACGAGATGACGAACACACAAAAAGCAACAAACCAAAGAAGAAAAAAACATTAATCTCTGCTATCAAAATAAGCATCACTCTGTGTAGCTATTCTCCTGTCAGCGGCTCATTACCCGTCTTTCTGCAGTCTCCTACATCCTCCGCTGTCTTCTCCGTCTGATTGCTCTCTCGGGATGCATTCAGGGCTGCTCCGGACCTCCAGTCTCTCGTGCGCAGCCTCTTTACACCGTTTTTAATTACGCTGATGATCTGGCTGGTTGGTGCATGGTGAAATTGCGTGTCTGGGTGTGTCAGGGCTGCACGGAGACAGAACCTCGGACAGTCTGGAGCTCCGTCGCTTTGAGAATTAACTGTACATTTGAAAATGTTGGGGGTGCTGTGGTGAGATGCATCGCTATCTCAAGCTTGGCTGAACAGTGCTGCAGTGAGCAAACAGTAAATCCCTTCACCTCCACTTTCATTGCAGGGGATGAAACAAAACAAAACAACAGAGATTAAGTTTAGGCAGACAGGTAAACAGACAGACTCTGGAGCGCTGATATCCAATAAGATCCAGGAGATGGACTTTGAGACCGGAAGACAGAAAACAAAGGCTGGATATTAGATTAACCTTTGAGAGAGGAGATATATGAAGGATCATAAGAACCAAAAGTCAGCAAAACATGTCAGACAAGACGGACGGACAGACGGACGGACAGACGGACGGATGGACGGATAGACGGACGGAGGCCTCGGTGTCGCCTACAACAAAATCAAACTCCTCATATTCAGCTGATCCAGTTCGCATCACATCTTTACATGCAAACGGAAATAAAGTTAAGTCCCTTCGATGCCGAGGCCTAATAAGGAAATATGCAGACTGTGCCCGTCAGTGTCTGCTGCTTCTTTTCAGTGTTGTGGGATTTTATGAGGTCAAAAACTTGAGACGTGATTGTTTTTAGCGGAGTAAGTCTGACACAAGTCCAGTTCAAGTCATGGCTCAAGTCCATAATTTTGTGATTTAAAGCAGCTGTAATGAGTGTGTTTTATTATTATTTGAAGTATTTTTTATAATTCAATTAATTTACTCAATATCAAAAACTTCTCTCATTTCAATACATCATTCAAATGTCTCTTCTAAACATAAACATAAAACAAGAATAAAATATGCATTGCAAGATGGACATCACACAAATCAACGTATTTACGGTATTGATTATGTCATCTACTATGATGAATCTCCCCAACCCCAGTGTTTTTACATTATTGCATTAAATGACAGTGTGAAAGGTGTCTCTGAGTTATGAGCTGAATCTGCATCTGCATCACTGGATCACTGGAGATGCATGTGGAGACACATTGAAGTACCAGGTGTGAACAGCAGCGGGATTTTGTAGCTTCTCAGCAGGCGGCCACTGCAGCAGGTGCACACCTATGTATCGCGATTTTTACGATTGTGAAATTGATTTTTTTTAATGCCAGAATTGATATATTTGCTTCATTTCAGTCTGTGTGGAGGTAGAAGGAAGTTACTGCTTTTATCGTTGTAGTCTGAGTAACGTGACGTCATATCTGCTCCGTATCCGTCAACCAAACCAAACCACAGCGAGTTGAAACAAGAAAATAGAAAACGCTGGAGGGTCAGCGAGGATCTGACCTCCACCCTCCATGTTAAATCCAGCCTGGTAAACACTACACATCCAGTAAAGGAGGGAAACACTTTGGGTTTCACACACTGCAGGAAAAGCAGAGCTAGACATCACGGCTAAAGCTGCACGCTAACTCCGTCACGGACAGGAAACGTTATCGTTCGGTGGTAACGTGCGGTCCGGCCGGCCGTCGCTCTCGTCTCCGTGGTCCGACGGGCCGACGCTACGACTGTAGAGCTCCATATACTGACATTTATGTTAAATGCATTCAAACGGCCCCGATGGAGCTGACCATGGATGGATAAAGAGAACGGAGCTGACGGAGAGGTAGAGACCACCTTGGAGGAGTTCGAGGAAGTAGACACCTGGGACTATGTCTGGTTTTCAAAATAAGGTGCTAACCAAGGGAACTGTATATACATATGGAAATAAGACCAATTGGATTATATTCACCAGAAGTATAAAACATTACATGTCCCTAGATTAAAAAGAAATTACCAGTAATTTATGAGGGAAAATGTCTTTATTTTTTTATTGGTGGTTTACTGAATTGTTTCCTGATTTAATAAATAATTCCCAACAGTGATCCTGATGTATTTGACTTCAGGACATCTCTGACTACCGACATGCTGAAAATCAAACATTTTAATGTATTAATTTAGAGATTTCCCAAAGTAAAAGTCCCTAGAAGTAAAAAAAAAAAAAAAAAGTTAACCAAAATCACAATAAATCACAAAATTGAATCACAATATGTAAATATTGCAGTACATACCAAATCGGCGCCCAAGTATAGCAATAATATCAAATCAGAAAATAAGCATATCGTCCCAGCCCTACAGGACAGGTGAAGAGGGGAGTAAATGAATGAAACTGAAACACATGGAGTAACATTATACCACTGAAAATGGCTGGAGAAGAATGGAAATGAGTGGGAAATATGAGGAAATAAGGTACGGAAAAGGTGATGAAAGGAGAAAATCAGATGAGGGAATAAGAGCAAGAAAGAAGGAGTTGAAGTAAGAGGGGAGGAAAAGTGTCGAAGCACTGGAGGATGGATTAAAGAAGAAAGACGAGAGATGACAAACGAGTTGTTAAAAGAGAAGGGAATATGGTGGATGTACGTGAAATGTGAGGCTGAGAGAGGAACAGGAGGCAATAGAAAGAGAAGAGGATGAGAGGGAAGTAAAGGTGATGGATGAGGAGGGCCTTGTTTCTGAAGAAAGTGGATGAGCGATAAAAGAGACAAATCCTGAGACGGGAGGCTGAGAGAGCCAAGCGGTGGAGGAATAAAAACAAACTGAAGTGAGGATGGAGGGATGATGGAGAAGGGATGGAAGGAGGGCGCAGTCATAAGATGCCCTGCAGCTGATTCTGGCGTTTGCTGTAAACTCTCCTCCAGCAGCCTCATCTGGAGTCCTGGAGGCCTGTGAGCTTCTAATAGGCAAGCACTAACACACACACACATACAAACACACACACACACCCATACAAACACACACACATACAAACACACACACACACACACACACACACACACATACAAACACACACACACACACACACATACAAACACACACACACACACACACACAAAAACACACACACACACACACATACAAACACACACACAACAAACACACACATACACACACACACACACACACACACACACACACACACACACACACACACACACACAACACACACATACACACAAACACACACACACAACAACACACACAAAAACATACAAACAACACACACACACACACACACAACAAACACAACACAAAAAACAACACACACACACACACACACACAAACAAACACATACAAACAAACACAGACACACACACATACAGAAAAACAGGCAGACCGATGCACAAACACTCAGACGATAGTTTTGGGTGGAAGGAAATATCGTTGCACATTAGCATCGTAGTATGTTTTGTCGTACTGATCCGGTTGCTATTCTGTGGTCTGGCGGCTCCGTTTTAAAGCTATCGAAGGTCCTGCTGTCATACGAAACTAGAAACCCTGATGGATCCATCGGTACCAACCGGGTCAGACCAGCATGCTGCAGAGAACGCTATATTACGCTCCAAAGCTGTGCTAAATTTTGACGTGGAAAAGCTGTCATGTCCATCTTCAAAGGGTCCGTTGACCTCTGACCTCCAGATGTGTGAATGTAAATGGCTTCTCTGGGTCTGGGTATTGTTTCCTGCTCTGTCGTGTCTGCCGGATTCTGCTCGCTGTGGTTGGCCGGTTCATGTTTCGTGTTTTTTTGGTTAGCGGATACAGAGCGGATGTGACATCACATTACTCAGACTACAACTATATAAACAGTGATTTGTTTCTACCTCCACATCGACCCAAATGAAGCAAACATATTGATTTGCTTTGATTTTTCCCACCTCTCCCAGATAAGCTCTCATAGGTCCAGTGACATTACAGAGCTGTTTGTCTTTTCAGTTAAAACAATATTTCCCTACATTATCGTCATCATCATAATAAGAAATGGTCAGTTCTGAGTTGAAAAACACAGACTTTTTGATCCTAGGTCCTCCTGACTTTCGTCCATGTCAGGTTCAATTTCAGCCTCGTCATCCTTTCCTCCTCCTCCGTCTCCCTTCACACATCATCCACCCTCAGGCCACTCGTCTTCACCCTCCACCTCCACTCTACCTCAGCGTGTGACTGACAGGCAGTAAATGTGTCCACTCATGCATTTCCTCCATCTCCTCAGGGATCAAGAGAAGAAGAAAGAGAGTTATTAGTGGTTAGTGATGTCATGTGGCACCATACGACCCTGGTCTCTTCTGTCATTGTTCAACCGTTACAACAAGCACACATCTGAATGAATCACCAGTGGAGAAGTTGAGTTTTAAATGGCAGGAGTGAATGTGAGAATGTTTTCATATGTTTAGAGAGGTTTTTGCATCGACTCTCAGCTGCTGCAAACTGTTCAGCCAACCTTCCAGCTGTGTTTTGATCCATTATAGGAAACCTGATTTTGAGATTTCTTTTTAATCGATAACCAGCTGCAGTATATGATCACCACAGACAGCTGAGTCTCCAGTTCACCATCAGGAGAGTTACTGTAGCAGCCACGGTGCTGCGTTCACTGTCTCCAGTTCACCGTCAGGAGAGTTACTGTAGCAGCCACGGTGCTGCGTTCACTGTCTCCAGTTCACCGTCAGGAGAGTTACTGTAGCAGCCACGGTGCTGCGTTCACTGTCTCCAGTTCACCGTCAGGAGAGTTACTGTAGCAGCCACGGTGCTGCGTTCACTGTCTCCGGTTCACCATCAGGAGAGTTACTGTAGCAGCCACAGTGCTTCGTTCACTGTCCACAGTTCACCGTCAGGAGAGTTACTGTAGCAGCCACGGTGCTGCGTTCACTGTCTCCAGTTCACCGTCAGGAGAGTTACTGTAGCAGCCACGGTGCTGCGTTCACTGTCTCCAGTTCACCGTCAGGAGAGTTACTGTGGCAGCCACGGTGCTGCGTTCACTGTCTCCTGATCACCGTCAGGAGAGTTACTGTAGCAGCCACGGTGCTGCGTTCACTGTCTCCTGATCACCGTCAGGAGAGTTACTGTAGTGGCCATGGTGCTGCGTTCACTGTCCCCTACCTAAAACCACACGTTGCATTAATGTGTTAAAGAAATTATTGGTGTTAAAACACATTTGCAATGGGACGTTATTATTACGTTAAACTTTGACAGCCCGACTTTGTAACGTTTTGTTTTTTAAACCTTTGCATGAACAACATTTTGCTCCTGATATCCTGAATATTGCAAAGTCAGTTATTGTGAAAACGAATGACAAATTGTTCAAATGAAATAAAAATGTTGCTTCCTCAGCACCACTGACCACACAACATGTCCCAGTTACATATCTTTTTAGGTGCAGGTATATATTTAGACGTGTTTTTGTCAGAGCATCAGTTTTAATAGTTGTAGGAATGGAAGTCACGCCGACATGCTGGTTCCTGCATCGCTGGCTGTCTGAGCTGCACCATGTGTAAGAAGCTTACTGTAATGATCATCTCAAGAGTTTCTGCCAAACACAAAGCTTTTGTTTGTGTGGTGTAGTTCTGTTTGCCTCATGCTGCTGTTTCATGTGCTGCTGTAAACAGATGTGCTGTAAGCCTTCCTACTGTGTACTGTGTGGCCATATGGACGCCAGTGCAGCCCTTTGTAATCAAGGCGAGAAGTGTGTTATATAAGATGTAAACATTTATCCTGCCGTGCACAGTAACTTCATCTGACTGCTGCAGTATTATAACGTTCACCCAACATAACCTCAGGCTTTTTAGCTCCTTAGCTGTGATCTTTATTGTCGATGTGTCTACTGTCACTTTTATTCGATCAGTACTGAGGAGACTTTGCTGAGCACGTAGTCTTGTTTGTTGTTGTTTTCTTAAAAGCATCTTGTTGTGGTTTAAAAGATGAATGTGAGTGAATTACATCACTTCTGGCCTGAAAGCAGTTTTACTAACCTGCAGGCCTGTGACACGTTCACAGTCACTGTTCATACTTTTCAAATGACAGCTCAGTACTGAATATAAAGTCCCAGAGTTCACTGCTGAGCTTCCCCAGCAAACGGTATGTTCTGAAACATGTCGGATGTGGATTCATCTTCTGGTTCTCATGATGCAGCTGTGAGCTCACTGTTGGTAGTGGTCGCATATCGCTGCAGTTAGCTTCCTCCACAGTACTGAGAGCCCCAGTTTAGCTTCGTACTCTAATATTGTTTTTTAGAATCGGATCATCGATGTAGCAGAAATACAGAATTTTTCTATCCACGCATTCTTCTTCCTTGTCAAAACCTACATTACCCACAATGCAACTTGACTGCTCACAGTTCAGTCAGGTGATTCAGGTGTGTTATGCTAATAGCGGCTAATGTAGGCTGGAGCCTCCAGTAGGGGTGGACAAAAAAAATCTATCAACCTAAGTATACCAATAACCAATAACCAATATATTTGTTATATTTGAGTCTATGTGGAGGTAGAAGGACATTACTGCTTTTATTGTTGTACTCTGAGTAACGTGATGTCATATCTGTTCGGTATCTGTCAACTAAAACAAACCACAATGAGCTGAAATGACCAAGTATAAAACATTCAGGGGTCAGTGTGGATCCGACCTCCACCCTCCATGTTAAACCCAGCATGGTAAACGCTACACATCCAGTAGGGTGGAAAGACTTTGGAAAAGCAGAGCTAGACATCACGGCTAAAGCTGCACGCTAACTCCGTCACAGACAGGAAACGTTATCGTACGGCAGTAACGTGCAGTCCAGCCGGCCGTCGCTCTCGTCACCGTGGTCCAACGGGCCGACGCTACGACTGTAGAGCGCCATATACTGACATTTATGTTAAATGGAGCTGAACATGGATGGATAAAGAGAACGGAGCTGACGGAGAGCTAGAGACCACCTTGGAGAAGTTAGAGGAAGTAGACACCTTGGACTACGTCTGCTTTTCAAAATAACAAGCTGAACTGTATATACAAAATACATCTATGTGAGAGGAATGTATTAAAAATTAATTCCTGAAAATGATCCTGATATATTTGACTATGTACATGCTGAAATTCAAACATTTTTACTGGATTAATTTAGATATTTTCTAAAGTAAAATCTCGTATATGATTCAACTTTTTCCACATGAACAAAAATCGCAATAACTCATAATATCAAATCTCAATACTTAAAAATCACAGTACATATCCAAGTATCATGATAGTATCGAATCAGGATCGTTGCAGGCCTGATAACAGTTAGTGGCAATAGTGTGCTGTAAAAGGTGGACAAGACCCAGTAATAAAGAATCAGACCTAAAATGGTAATAAAAAAATGCTGATTTAGTTTGCTCAGATTTTATGAGGTAACTCTCGTACTCATAAAGCTCTAAGAAAATGTGTTTTGGTGCGAAAACAAAGCTGTTTGTTTACAGTGAAAATCTCCGCCGGGCACGTTTAACTCCAGTGATTCCAGTCTGCTCTATAATATGAATCTGGAAGTGTGACCCGAGGAAGGAAAAGACACAATAATTTGTTTTCATGGTGAATGCATGTTCTTCCTGTCTGTGCTGTAAATAATGTATGAAGATTTATACCCAAAGTCCCAAATGAGCTGGCAAATTTGTGTGAGGAGGGACTGACCGGTCTGACTGATCTCACCAGCTCTCGTTTATGTTTGTCTTCCTCCATGTTTCCCCTGCGGCCGGCGAGCCCCTTGTTTTTTTTAGATGGCAGCAGGGTCAGAGCCGGGGTCAGTCGTTATGACCACTGGGGCCATTGCTCATTGTTACTGCAGGATAACTGACACACAGTTCTGGCTACCGCTGCTATTATTTAGCATGGGGCCACACACATCCATAGTTATGCTCACACATCCATGTAATGACCGGAAAAAAAACTGTTTGGGATTTTTGATGACTTCCTCTCAATCCTCCTAAACAAGGAAATATGGTTAATTATTGAAAAATGACGCCCACGCTGGCACATCAGATGTTTCCCCAACACTGACGCTGCAGAGCGCCTCCTCTGCGTGTCAGCATGAGCGAGTGTTTTGTTCTGCTGGTAGTATTGTGTTCGTGGTCTGCTCTTTTATCTGGCCTCCTGCCTGCACCGTCGCCTGGCTGCTCATCCTGATAACACTTTGCTGTTCAGCGTCCTCTTTTCGCAACACATGTACGTCTACGGCACGCACTCCGCTTTCTCTGAGCTGCCACACAGATCGGTGCTCTGGAAAGAAGGCGGAAAGTGGTGGTGATGCCATTTACCGCACATTTATATTTATATTTATTTTGTATCACAGTCAAGTGGCAGTCACACCGGCCGTCGCTCTCGTCTCCGTGGTCCAACGGGCCGACGCTACGACTGTAGAGCTCCATATACTGACATTGATGTTAAATGCATTCAAACCGCCCCGATGGAGCTGAACATGGATGGATAAAGAGAACGGAGCTGACGGAGAGCTAGAGACCTCCTGGGACTGTGTCCGCTTTTCAAAATAAGGTGTCAACAAAGGGAACTGGATATACAAAATACATATATACAGTATATAGAAATGTGTTTTGACTTATGAGATCCCTCCGGTATCTGTGACCCTGGTTGCCCCAGCGACTGGCTCTATGGCTCCAACAGTGGCATCCAGATCCAGTGATGTCAACACAAGAGGCGAGAGGAATACATAGAAAAGTCTAGTAAACAAAAGTATACAAACAGAGAGACTTAAAATACAGTAAAGTGAATAATACTTCATATTTAGTTGTAATAACTACATCAAGCCTGCGACCCACTGACATCACCAAACTTTGACATTCTTCTTCTGTGGTGCTTTTGCAGCCTCTTTCAGTAGTTGTTTGTTTCGGGGGGTTTCTCCCTTCAGCTTCCTCTTCAGCAGGTAAAATACTGATCAACAGGGTTTCAGTCTGCAGACTGACTGGTCCAGTCTAAAACCTTCCTCTTCTTCCCCCTGATGAACTCCTCGTTGTTCTCAGGGGGTTTTGGCTCGTAGTTTTGCTGCATGATGAAGGATCTCCTGATCACTTTGGTTCATCTCTCTTTAAACTGTCAGACTAAATGATTCTGTAGACCTCTGAGTTCATTTAGCTGCTGCCATTATGTTTTTCATCATCAGTGAAGATCATTGATCCGTCCCAGAAGACGCCATGCAACCCAACCATGACATTACCTCCACCGTGACTGTTGTTTTAGGGTTTTTCTTTACAGCCCTCACAGTGTTTCTGTCATCGACTACTGATGTTTTCCTCGGTCTAGCGGTTCGCCGACTGTTGCTCAGTACATCGGTGGTTGGTTTCTTCTTCAGGTGTTCCAGATGGTTGTACTGGCTAAGGCCAATGTTGGCTTTTCTCCCACAGACAGCTCTCTGGTCTTCATCTTCTTTTTAACTAGAAATGCAGTCTGCACAGGAACAACTCAAAGCTGAAACTGAGAGGAGACATTCAGCACTATTTATAGTTTGAATAATCAATGTAATAGGACACACCTGGGCAACAAACAACACCTGTCAGTCACATGATCTAATAATTTTGCCCACTTGAAAAACAGGTGGGTTCAAACAAAAGGTGCTATCTTCTAAGTTCATAATGTAATAGTACCTGGATGGAAATCCCTGGAAATAGAAGCTGAAATACTGATATCTGGCCTCATATTCACCTTTTGATGTCAAACCCAAATGTTTTCAGTGTTCAGCAGAAATAAAGGAGTTGGCCTCAATGTTCTAGTAGTTATTTATATATAAAAATATATCGGTATATGGGTGTGTGTGTGTGTGTGTGTGTACTCACAAATGACAAATAAAAATGTATTTTTTTGTAGTCAGATAAGTCATACAGCTGCTACAGGTTAGATTTGCTCCCTGTGGCTGAAAACATTTATCTCCAAAAAGTCATCTTGTCCTGGATTAGGAGCCAAACCCCCTCTTTTTCTAAAAGCTGGCCTTCAGGCCTGTTTTGATAGTCTGAATGGACTTCATGGTCGCCAAGATCAAGAAAGTGTAAATGGACCGTGCAAGGAAAAGAAATCCTACACCATCAGTGTGTGAAGTATGAGAGGTGTGAGGATGGTGGGAGGCGAGAGAGAGAGAGAGAGAGAGAGAGAGAGAGAGAGAGAGAGAGAGAGAGAGAGAGAGAGAGAGAGAGAGAGAGAGAGAGAGAGAGAGAGAGAGAGAGAGAGAGAGAGAGAGAGAGAGAGAGAGAGAGAGAGAGAGAGAGAGAGAGAGAGAGAGAGAGAGAGAGAGGTTTACAGAAACATACAGCCGCACCATGTATGACATGAGAAGAAGAGTCTGGTCTCTGTAATTACATCAGGAGACTTTTAAGGAGTGTTGTGTTGTTGCAGCCCTGAAGCCACGAGGAGCTGGAGAAGCTCTGCTCCACCGTTACTGTAACACGGGGTCATGTGGTTATCCTCTGAGGACAGACAGACAGCGTCTCATGCTACAGATTCACTCTCATTTTAATCATCGCAACGGTCTGTGGCTTTGTGCAGCTAAACCGGAGTTTACTGTGTTATACTTCATGTCGACTGTTTAAATCTTCCTCTGAACAGAAACTGTCAGTACTGCTGTGTTTGTCTTGTTAGCTCTGTTAGCCATATTAGCCCTGTTAGTTGTTAGCGCTGTTAGCCATATTAGCCCTGTTAGTTGTTAGCTCTGTTAGCCATATTAGCCCAGTTAGTTGTTAGCTCTGTTAGTTGTATTATCCCTGTTAGTTGTTAGCTCTGTTAGCCATATTAGCCCTGTTAGTTGTTAGCTCTGTTAGCCATATTAGCCCTGTTAGGTGTTAGCTCTGTTAGCCGTATTAGCCCAGTTAGTTTTTAGCTCTGTTAGCCGTATTAGCCCTGTTAGTGGTTTGCTCTGTTAGCCGTATTAGCCCTGTTAGTTGTTAACATCTGTTAGCCGTATTAGCCCTGTTAGTGGTTTGCTCTGTTAGCCGTATTAGCCCTGTTAGTTATTAGCTCTGTTAGCCGTATTAGCCCTGTTAGTGGTTTGCTCTGTTAGCCGTATTAGCCCTGTTAGTTGTTAACATCTGTTAGCCGTATTAGCCCTGTTAGTTGTTAGCTCTGTTAGCCGTATTAGCCCTGTTAGTTGTTAACATCTGTTAGCCGTATTAGCCCTGTTAGTGGTTTGCTCTGTTAGCCGTATTAGCCCTGTTAGTTATTAGCTCTGTTAGCCGTATTAGCCCTGTTAGGTGTTAGCTCTGTTAGCCGTTTTAGCCCTGTTAGTTGTTAGCGCTGTTAGCTATGTTAGCTGTTAGCTCTGTTTGCATGCTCATTACTGTGTGTCATAATCATATCAGAGCTTCTGCTAGTGGGTGGCTGGGCTAACCTGGGTGGGAGTAATAGACACTATATGCTTGTTTTATTGCTGCAAATGGTCGCCATCTCTCGAGATGCACATTTTAATGACGTGGACCCCCTGACAGAGTGCCATGGGCCCCTCGGGGTCCCCAGAGCCCACTTTGAGAATTGAGGGTATTTGGTGGCATTTGTTGTGGGACTGAGACTAGATAGGGCGGCAGTAGCTCAGTCTGTAGGGAGTTGGCTTGGGAACCGGAGGGTCACCGGTTCAAGTCCCGACATGGACCAAAAACTGAGTGTGAACTGGTAGCTGGAGAGGTGCCAGTTTACCTCTTGGGCACTGCCGAGGTGCCCCTGAGCAAGGCACCAAACCCCCAACTGCTCGGGGCGCTTGTCAGGAGCAGCCCCCTCACTCTGACATCTCTCCATTAATGCATGTATGTGTGTTTCAGGTCTGCATGTACCATGTATGAGTTTAACAGAGTGTAAATTGAATTTCCCCACTGTGGGACTAATAAAGGTTGATCTTCTTCTTCTTCTTCTTCTAAACCACAGCGTACCGTGTATCCGATTTTCATATACACACAATCCTTGTTACTAGATACATTCATAGTTTTGACAATAAGAAAAATAAAGAAAACTCATCATGTTCTCGTACTGCTGGTGTCGGATGCAGCAAGCCTGCGGTGTGTTAGCCATAATCTTTTCATAATGCCATTCGAGGCGAGGTCGACAGGAGAGGGCTGATGGAGCCTGCAGGTGTAAATGAGTCTGACTGTGTGAATCCGAAGCAGCGGAACAAGACAAACACTGCAAACTGTTTCTAGATGGATAAACATTTAAATTGTCTCGCTGCTGTATCATAAACAGGCTAAAAAAAATAATTGCTGTTGTGTAACGAGGTTCCTGCTGTGCCTCTGTCTATCTGTCTACCCCCCCCCCCCCCCCCACCCCCCCCCCTCCTCTTTTTTCCACTTATCGCCTTAGTAAAAAGATTGTATTCATTTGTAGATGCTGCTTCCTGCATTATAAAACCCTCCCATTTTTGGGTCCCTACACAATTTGTCTGTACAGCACGGTGCTGCGTTCTCATAGACCCATTTACATCACATATCTGGAGGCAGAGGCAAGGGACACCTTTAAAAACCATACAGGTTTTCCTTTGCAAAATTTAGCACAGGTTTAGAGCAGTAGTTAATCTCTTTTGCAACAAGCTAGTCTGAGCTTGTTGGTACCGATGGGTTCATCAGGTTTTCTAGTTTCATATGATACCAGTATCTTCACTCTAGCTTTAAAACTGAGACGCTACCACCAAAAAATTAAAAGGTGCATTAATATGTTAAAAAATTTGTGGCTTTAAAACAAATTTGAATGAGGACAGCAACCACTGTGTGGAAGATCCACAAATAATCTGTTGGTCCACCACAGTAACTGTCATCTGAAAATGTCACACTCAGATTTGGGTTTGCCGCCCACTCATGATCTAGTTTAGAAGTAAAAATAATAAATACAGTAAACCTCTGCGAGTCTCAGCTGTCACTCCATGAGCTGTATTCTCAACAAACAGTAATGCTGTGAGAGGAGACTGACAATTAATAGCTGCTGTTATTACAAAGGCTGCTTTTCAGCAGAGAGATTCCCACAGCACTTGAACGCACCACTGCACATTAACAACCGTCAACACAAGAACACAAAATAAAAGAGATTCTTTGTACTAATAGAGGCTTCTTAATTTCTAATTGTATTGTGCCACCTAACTAGTCTGCGGGTGAGGACTCAGACGTCTTACTGATTTAATGTGTTGATCTCTTTTCAAGTCATCAGGGGGAGATCATAACAAGGCAATTAAAAGGACTGTTTAAGACATGAGGCAGCTGACTCAAAAATTATTCAAAGGAAGGTGAAGATGCATGTTAGTGGTACTAATATAACATGCTCAGGGTATTGTAGACAGGCACTTTGGGTCTCTCGGTGCACTTTTCTTGTTGTACTCCTTCAGTCATACTGGTTTGGAGGTTCCTTGTTCCTTGCTACTTGTCCTAATTTTTGCCCAAGGCTCGGTGAGATGAGAGTCAGCAGCAGTGTGTGTTTTTGTGATGTTCAGGTGTCTCCTTTTTGATGGAGATGCAAGACCGACCTGCATCACACCTCTACCAATGTCAGACTTCACATCAGCCAGAGTTTGAGGCTGAGAATAAGGGAGTCAGACAGAAAGACAGAGACGCTGTCAGAAGTGATGAGAGTCACTGAGGCCACGCTGACGTATAAAGTTCAGGTCATTCAGAGCAGAATCAGCTCTGCTGCCCTGATGGAAAAACACAAGGAGCTGATTCGGTGGTGGCGCGTTACTCCAGACAGAGAGACCTGGTATCACGTCAACGCATGTAATAGGTCCGCCATCGTGTCAGTGTCACACGTTGCCTTGCCGAGTCATGAATATTTCGCAGGCGTAGGATGGTAAATGTCAAAGGTCAAGGGACCCCTCTGAAGATGGACGTGACAGTTTTGTTTGGAGCGACAGAGCCAGTGTGACCTGTCTAAGCCTTTAAAACTGAGCCTGTTGCAACCTAAAGTCACAGGTTGCATTAAAGCGTAAAAGATATCAGTGGCGTTAAAACAGCTTTGTGTTATTATGGTGTTAACGTTGACAGCTCTAGATTATATATACTGTATATTCACACCCTCTGCGTCAGGACTCCGACTGTGCAGCAGCCTGTCTGATAATAACGTCAGCTGAAAACTTCTCTTCCCTCTCTGACAAACTTTTTCTCCTTTCTTTCTGTCTTTCTTTCTTTCTTTCTTTCTGTTTTCCTCCTCTGCAGTCTCTCTAGCTGCTCCTCAGTCTGGTGGTTCTCCTCTCAGAGTGGCTTGTTTCAGTGTTTGCTGTGTATTTCTGTGTCCTCCTGTCGTTACGCAGCCACGCTCTCTTTCATTTCTCTGTGTGTTCCCTCCGGCCCTCTCAGCCTCTCGCTGGTTTTCTCTGTCACTCGTTCATCCCCTCATCCCTCGCTTCCTTTCAGTCCAGTCACGGACGTCTCTAAAGGCTTTGTCTCTGCAGCCTGACACTGAATGGCACTCATAGTCTCTCTCAGCACGCACACATTTAAACTTGCAGCCTTCCTCTCTCACACACATGCACGTTTTAAATGATTTATATCAGTTAAATTAATAATACACAGCATTCAGCTGTTTACAGAGGCTTTTGAAGATATGTGTGTGCACGCTGCACATCATATCATGTTAAGCAGCAGGTATAAAGTTCAGAGATAGTGAGAGAGACTTTAACAAATGTGGATGAAGAGTGATGGAGGAAGTCACCAGAGTAGCTGAGCTCCTCTCACCACAGCTTCAGCTTTACCTCCAAAGACTGACAGCCGGAGGAGGGGGATCAGCCCACTTACTGGAGCCCTTACTTTTACTCTGTATTTCCTGTTGCTTCCACCCAGGCAGTGAGACGCAGGGCCAGCACTGTCGCCCTGGTTCCCAGCCGGGATGAGGGCAGAGCTGGTACAAAAGTAACCAAGGACCAAGTATTACAGTGATTTTCTCCAAGTCTGTGGCAGCGTGTACAGCACTCAACACGTACCAGTATATAGTATATATTTAATAAGACGTTAATGCAAATTCATTTTAGCGCCACTAATTTATTTAACGCATTAACACCATCCATATTTCGGAGGTCACAGTGGGCTCAGTTTTAGAGTGAAGCTACTGGTATTATATGAAACTAGGAAATCTCCAGAGGGTGCGAATATATACTATCTAGGGCTGTCAAAGTTAGCGCCACTAATTTCTTTAAAGCATTAGTGCTATTTGCCATTTTTATGTTGCAGCAGGCTCGGGTTTAAAGGCTTAATCATGTCACACTAGCTTGTAGTGAAGGAGGTTAAATAAACCAAACTTACGCACACGTACACGCTGGCGAGGAACAGCTGTCATGTCCACTTTCAGAGGGGTGCCTTGACCTCTGACCTCCAGATACGTGAATGAAAATGGGCTCTTTGGGTTCCCACAAACCCACCCATGAAAATATTGATATATATGGTCATCTTTAAAATACACCTTTATTTTGAAATTCAGTCTTTATTTTTATTCTTGGGCTGTCAGTGACAATAAAGCAAACTTTAATTTTAATGCCACTAATTTCTTTAGAGCATTAACACAATTTTTTTTTTTATTTCTAGGTTGTAGCGCACTCCGTTTTTACTAACTGAAAGAATCCATCGGTACCAACCAGGTCAGACTGGCTTGTCGTATTGCTACGAAGTTACGATACATTTTAGCGAGGAAAAACTGTCATGTCCATTTTCAAAGGGATCCCTTGACCTCTGACCTCCAGATATGTGAATGTAAATGGGTGTAAATGGCCCACGTTATGATAATCCCAGTTTGGATCAAGTCATAGTCAAAATGACAAACTGCGACCGTGACAGAAACGTTCTGGCTGCGTCGCGACAGCCGATCAGGACTGAAATAAATAATATAAGAAACCTGGATTAGGGGGACAGTGATGGTTGTTAGAGTGATAAATTTACTGAGGAGTGGATATTTGTCTTTAGGGAAATCAAATTTTAAACTAATCCTTAAAAAGTGTGAATAAAGGGCACTTTGTTATGGAGCGATGGGTTGTAAATGAGGTCAGCCACGATGATACAGTGTAAGACAGAGACTCTCATCAGCCAGCAGACAATTTTCTACTTCATTAACTTCTGTTCAGATTTGCATTAATGTGTTTCCATGACGTGCAGCTTCAGCTACAGTGTTCTCATTAATATGCACAATAACCACTGCATTTCTACTGGGGCAACACTTAGAGAAACCACTGAAGGAGCCGCTCTGGTTGAAAACAATGGGAGCAGAGAGATAAAAGCCTTAACAGTAACAGACGAGGTTAGGAGGGAGATTTAAAGGAGACGAGAACAAATGATCCACGTGATCAAAGTCCATGAGAGAGAGCTGAACTCTACGTGGATGATGTTAATCCGACCCTTTATTGTCCTTTGTCAGTTGAGAGTGATAATCCTCTACTTTTCCTGTAATCACATTGTTCATCCCCAGCAACTTTTTCCCAGAGTTCATTCAACAGTCTAGATGATATTTTATCTCACAAATTTCCAAATTCAAATGATAAAATCTTGTTTTAAGTCATTCAAACTCAGTGATATTTATCTATCATCTGAGATTCACTCATGGAAATACTCTTAAAGGTTCTCTGTATGATATCCAGAGCTTTAAAGGGATAGTTTGGGTGTTTTGACGTGGGGTTACACTGTTTGAGGTACCGTAGCAGGTGTACTGCTTACAGCGGATGACTGTTGGAGAAACCGAACCGACACTGGAGCAACGCAGCACACTGCTGTGGAAAATGTATTTTAGCCACCTAAAAGAAAGGCTCACCTGAAAAAGAAAGACACCTGTTTAAGTGTACGTTATGTTTAGAGTATTTTCACTTCCTTGTCTTGCCGTCTTTCCTTCTCATTTCTGATGGGGATGTGATGTTCTGATGGGATATGCCAGCAGGCTCAGATACCAACAACACCAGCAAAGAGATGTTTCACTCTCAATTCAGTTCGTTGTCCCCAGGTAAACACTGTTA
Organism: Pterois miles; assembly: GCA_947000775.1. NCBI lineage: Eukaryota > Metazoa > Chordata > Actinopteri > Perciformes > Scorpaenidae > Pterois > Pterois miles. The sequence goes on along the minus strand of CAMQGK010000110.1, from coordinate 3,575,886 downwards.
GCGCCACTGTTAGCACCGTTAGCTGGCTCAGCTGTCGTCATGGCGACCAGTGAACAACCTCTGGGTCAGAAAAGTGAAGGGTCACTGTTCAGGGGGCCCTTCCCACATCAGCATTATGGTTGTAATTGTGAGACTATATAAATATATCTACTCTTGATCATATTACAAAACTGCCTCTGCATTTGATTATTATTAGTTTTAGTAAGAATTTATGTAATAAGTAGCTCTGAAAGCAGAAGTCTTGGCAAAATAGTTACAGGCAGAAATATTGTACAATTTATTTTAAAAAATGAGTTCAGTAACAAAAACACATGCTTGTGCATCAATATATCTGCATGTACATAGACATTTCTATGTGTTATTATAACATAAATCCCATGAATTTATGAGATTCAGAAACCCTCATCTGACAGTGGTGTGACAGTGTTTTACTGCCTCGTAGCCAAGAAATTATTAAATCATTCATTATTAAATTTCCTTCCCTCTGCGTCAACTTTTCTTCATTTTGGTTCTATTCATATTTTTTATTATATAATATATATATTATATTAATTTTAATATTATTATTATTATTTAGATTTTTTTATTTTTTGTATATTATTTTTTTTATATATATATATATATATATATGTATATATCTATATGTATGTATGTATATATATATATATATATATATATATCTATGTGTGTATATATGTATATATATATATATATATATATATTATGTGTATATATATATGTATATATCTATATGTGTATATATATATATATATATATATATATATATATATATATATATATATATATATATATTTTTTTTTTTTTTTTTTTTTTTTTTTTTAATTATATATCCCGAATTTCCCTCTAACCTTTATTCCCTTTATAAAGGTTCATCTTATTAGGACCCCATCACTCAGTTAGAGCGAGTGAGATGCTTCAGTAGGCATGTAACAACATCAAGATGCATTGTGGGACATGTAGTTTACGGACACCATGCTTCTGTAAAGTGGAATAGAACTGTATGATAAGCATAATATATTCTTTGTAAGCCCTCGTGTTGACCCTTGAGTTTGATACATGCAAATTGTGAAATTTGAATGGTAAATGGACTTGCATTTTTTTTTTTTTTTTTTTTTTTTGCTCTAGTCTTCTGACCTCTCAAAGCGCTTTACACTACAAGTCACCTTCACCCATTCACACACTGATATCAGAGGCTGCTAAGGTGCCAACTTTACCCATCAGGATCTGATCTAAATACTCATTCATCTCATTCACACATCGATGGCTGTGCCTTCAGGAGTAATTTGGGGTTTGGGCTTCGGATTGGTGGACGACCTGCTCTACCCTCTGAGCCACAGCCGCCCCAAATTTGATCTGAGATTTGCAAAACTTGCAAAATCTCTCACGAGACCCCCTGCCCAACGACGTATCCTAACCGTCTTAACCATCTTGCAAGGGTTTCCCCAACTGAAGGGTTCCATGACCTCCTTCATGGTCTTTTTGACTCTAAATGTGAACATATGATGCTTTAGGGCGGGGCTACCTTGTGATTGGCAGGTCGCTACCACACCATTAACTCTTTTATAGTGTGTTTTCAGTTCATGAAAATTAATTATAACCTGTTGTTTGCCTAAAAACGACTCATTTGGCGTTTGTTTGTACTAGATAATGAAGATGGCGACGGCAGGACTTGAGGCAGTTCACAAAGCAAAGTGTGACGTCACGGTGACCACGTCCACCTCTTATATACAGTACAGTATACGGTGTGGAGGCAATCCCGCCATCATAGACGAGCTCTGAGTTTGAAACCTTTAAAGTTTGATAAAGTCAAAGTAAAAATAGTCATACCTTGATAAATTATGGATGTGTGTGTGTGTGTGTGTGTGTGTAACACAGATGTATCACTGTAAGGATTGTAGTCCAGTTTGGATGGACTCCAGTGCTAATTGTCACAGTACCGATGGCTTTTGATCATACAACCTGAAAACTCAAATCCACATTGAAAGGCCGTCTCACCCTGTCGCTGTCTCCTCGTCCTGTTTACCCAGCAGCGTTGCAGTGACAGTATGTACGTGTGGTTTTGTGTGAGCATGTGCGGCTCTGTTGTGTCATGTTGCTCCAATCAAAGCTTTTGATTAGCAGGACATTGTGTGCAAATGGGTTTGACCTCATGTTACTGACTTGTTTTCAAAACTTGAAGAGCAAATACAAGTGTTATAATGGTACATGACATATAGTAGTATCACTGGTTTTGAGTGATACACTGCAGTTTGTTTTTTATATTATTTTTTGGAGTGTTTTTCCGTTTATTGACAGTGACAGTAATGAAAGGGGGAGACAGGGGGCGACATGCAGGGCTCAGCCTGGTACGTGGGGTCTACCAAGATACAGAGTCGATGCCAAACTCTAAAAACGTGACGGAAGTCTTTTTCTACAGTACGGAGGTACCATGATGGAAACAGAGAGCCTCAGCTGTCTGCCCTTTGGCATCTCTTCCTTCCTTGACAATCTAGTCTTCTGTATTGATGATTTCTGACAGTTACATGTGGACAGTGACGGTGTTTCATGTTTCGACGTAGAGAAGAAAAAAATGCTCAAACGTAGAGGTCAACTGATTAATTGGTCGTCCAATTAATCTGGCTGATTATTATTTTTTTGGCAGCTGAAACTCAACTGTGTTTCCTGTTTACAAAACACAAACACTGCTCACCCGTCTGATCCTGACCGATGCTGAGGGTATGTGGTTTGTTTACATGGAGTAACAGAAGTTCATATTTAATGGTGTGTAGACAGAGAGCGTCCCATTTTATTAGGCTATAAGTACATAAAAATACCACAAATCTGTGACAGTGACACACTGATCAGATGCAGCTCAATAAATGTGTTTCAAGAGCAGAAATAAAGTGTGGTACACTTAGACATCTGCTATCTGTCCACTAAGAGAACCTCCAGCATGGCTGCCAGAGGCGTCACCATTTCCTTTCATCATTCGCCAACAAATCATTTCCTTAATTCAGAACCAAGGGCTTGTTTCACTCGGTGTGTAATTATACTGTTTCCTGAGGCCCCAAAGACGCTGTCGATTTTAGTGTTTCTGAGAGCATCAAAGGCTGCTGTTGCAGATACAAGTTCAGCATTTAACACTGTTCACCTCCACAAGCTGCAGAAAAAAACTGACTCGAACCGGATCACTGTGATCCTGTGGTCTGGGCTTGTTCTGCCTGGAGCTCAAAGCATGACTCATTACCAACAGGTAGGTTTCACCTGGGCGTTACCCACATAATCAGCTGTGCTGTTCATCACACAAATACATGATGCTTACAGGTTGGACGTCATAGTGAAGGTAAATAAACAGGCGTTCCAACCATGTAAAATACAATGACAGTTAGCATTGGAATGAGTGTATCCCATGAACGCTGTGGTGGTAATGAAAAAGCATTGATACTGGACCCAAATAGATCCCAAAGTTTAACATTTTTCAACTCTGATTGCAAAGAATTCAAACAAAGGAAAGACGTGAGCGTGGTGGTCGTGGCGGTTACCTGCAGTTGGCTTCTCAGTATTATTGCAACAGCTCTATACACGCCATTTATTTTTTCATTGCAGGCATTGTGTTGGTGAAATGGTTGATATCTCATTTAGCAGCTGTTGTTGGACTGTAGCTGCTGTTGTGGCTAACTGTCTTAACTGATGTTAAGAAATTGGAAGAATCCTTTTTTTGTTTTCTATCCTCTTACTGCCAGAGTCGTCCAGTCCAATCCAGGTTAATGTATTCTTCCCAATCTATCTATTCATCCGCACTTTGTCGTCTTCATTCATCACTCAGTCGTCACTCTGCCATCTGCACTTAGTGAAACGGGTCATTATTCTGTTTAAGTGCTCACATTTGGACCTGGATCTCTGGGCTCCAGCAGAAAAACCTGTGTCATCAACTCTTCTCTTCTGCATCAGAGGCAGCCAGAGAAAGATTCATGGCGTCATTTCGGTGCCAGCAAGACAAGGGTGTTTTATTTGTTGAGGAAATATAAAGAGAATGAGATCAATTAAGAGATTTAGCTGCTGCTGTCTCAGCTGTCTGCAGATGTGACGGAGGAAGAGGTAAAGAAACGTTAGACTAACTTTAGCCACAAGTGTGGGAAACTGAGATAAGACAAAGTAGACGTATTGCCGTTGCAGGAGTCAGACTCATGACCTGCTCTGGACTTATCACTCCATTTGGCAGTGGCCATCCATCCATCCATCCATCCATCCATCTGTCCATCCATCCGTCCGTCCATTCATCACTTTATTCACTCTGCATAAAGGCCTCTGGTTACTTTATCACTCCATTTATTCTTATTCTTTTACGCTGACTGCAGCCAAGTTGGTTGGTTGGCTCACAGCTCTGCTTCATCAGCAGCCGGCTGTCGCTGTGGACAGAGGAGAGGAGGAGAGAGGGATGGAGGGGAGAGGAGAGGACATGGAGGAGGAGAGAGGGATGGAGGGGAGAGGAGAGGACATGGAGGAGGAGAGAGGGATGGAGGAGAGGAGGGAGAGGACATGGAGGAGGAGAGAGGGAGGAGGACATGGAGGGGAGGGAAAGGAGGAGGAGAGAGGGATGGAGGGGAGAGGAGAGGACATGGAGGAGGAGAGAGGGATGGAGGGGAGAGGAGAGGACATGGAGGAGGAGAGAGGGATGGAGGGAGAGAGGAGAGGACATGGAGGAGGAGAGAGGGATGGAGGGGAGAGGAGAGGACATGGAGGAGGAGAGAGGGATGGAGGGGAGAGGATGAGGGAGGAGAGAGGGATGGAGGGGAGAGGAGAGAACATGGAGGAGGAGAGAGGGATGGAGGGGAGAGGAGAGGACATAGAGGAGGAGAGAGGGAATAGAGGAGAGGGAGAGGACATGGAGGAGGAGAGAGGGATGGAGGGGAGGGAGGAGAGGACATAGAGGAAGAGGAGAGGGATGGAGAGGAGAGGACATGGAGGAGGAGAGAGGGGAGGGGGGGGAGGAGGGGAGAGGGGAGGGAGAGAGGAGGGGAGAGGGGGGGGGGGGAGGAGAGGAGAAGGGAGGGGGGGGGGGGGGGGAGGAGAGGAGGTAGAGGAGGAGAGAGGGATGGAGAGGAGAGGAGAGGACATAGAGGAGGAGAGAGGGGATGGAGGGGGAGAGGACAGAAAGGTGTGCTGGCGACGAGAGGGATGGAGGGGAGAGGAGAGGACATAGAGGAGGAGAGAGGGATGGAGGGGAGAGGACAGAAAGGTGTGCTGGTGACGCTGAAGGAGTGAATGTTGTATGAAGAGAACTGGACCTGTTTGTTCCAGTCAGTCATCAGAGAGTTTCTCCATGTTCTGCATCCTTCGTCCATGAACCATCATTTCTGACTGTGATCTCAGCTTCCAGACACAAATCGGTTCAGTCGTCAGCTCCACTTCGTTTCCTGCTGCAGAGCTTCTTCTACAGTATAATGGTAGTAGTTGGTCGTCAGTGTCTCTACGGCAGCCTTCCTCAAATCACATTTTAAAGTCTGACTCCACTGTAAAGCCCTTTAGACCCTCAGCCGGTCTTCTGCTCAGCGGTCGGGATCCTGCCTTTGCTGTTGTTGAAACCTTTGTATAGTTTGAACGTGGCCACGATGCTGAAATCAGCACAGCCCAGTGCCGTCTCTGAGGGTTTGGTATGCGGTGTGGGTGGTAAAATTTGCTGCACTTCTCGTCAGCGCAGAGCATTCTGGATGAAATGACTTTAATCGTGTTAAATGCTCCGGGATGGTGTGCATTCATTTAGCTGCATTTGAAATGCGTCATGTCAGCGCATTTAAACAACAGTGTTCTGTAGTGTACAGAGAAATGCAGGATGAATTACATGTGATGCAAATTCAACAGAAAGAGGAAAAAAAAGGGGAAACAATGAAGAGTTTTGTCAGAGCAAAAAAATGGTGTGTGTGATCGATGACGTGCTGACCAGGACATCCTGCTGGTAACACTCAGTATGTATGTACTGAAACTAGGGACGTTAATAATTAACCGTTAGCCGGCATTAAGCATTATAACCGAGTAACGCCATCAGTTAAATGGTTAAAAGAAATATTATTAATTAAAAAGCTGAGAAAATCTTAGAGGAGCGGCTCGTCACTTTAAGGAGAAAAGCTGGTCCACCTTAAGAGAGAGCCGGCACAGATACAGGAAGTTGGCTCTGGACTTCCAGCTGAGGAGTTGTAGCTTGTAGCCTCGTAGCATTTATTCACCACCAATTCACCCACCCCCCCCCCCCCCTCCCCCCCCACCTCCACCCCCCCCCCCCCCCCCACACACACACACCCCCCCCCCACCCCCACACACACACACACACACACACACACACACACTCTATCTCCCACTCGCTCTAGTCTCACGACACAGGAACCCACCCCCACCAATCACACCACACCCCCCCCCCCCCCCCCTAACCTCCCCCCCCATAAACTACAGCAAAGGAACCCCACCCCCCGCCCCCCCCACAAACCCTCCCCTGGGGGGGCCCCGGAAAATAAACCCACCCCAACAAAACAAACCCACCCCCCTCCCTCCCCCACTAGCCCCCCTCAGGGGGAACCCGAGACAGCGAACACACCCCCCCCGCCCCCACAATAACTCTCCTCAGGGGGAACCCGAGACAGTGAACGCACCACCCCGGCTGCTCCACTATCTCTCCTGAGGGTGAACCGGAGACAGTGAACGCAGCACCGTGGCACCGTGGTTAAAAGAAATATTATTAATTAAAACAAACTCAGAGGAGCGGCTCGTCACTTTAAGGAGAAAAGCTGGTCCACCTTAAGAGAGAGCCGGCACAGATACAGGAAGTTGGCTCTGGACTTCCAGCTGAGGAGTTGTAGCTTGTAGCCTCGTAGCATTTATTCACCGACAAATAAACTGTACACACACTGTCTGCTACAGCTACGTTCACAGCTACAACACCACCAACAAACACACACTCACCACCAACACACACACACACACACACACACACACACACACACACACACACACACACACACAAGTCTGTCGGAAACTCGCTGGAGTTACGCTACGGGGGAACGAAGCCACTGGAGTCAGTAACGCAGCACCGGGCGCACAGAACCTCCTGACGGGAACTGGAGACAGTGAACGCAGCACCGTGGCTGCTACAGTAACTGTCCTGAGGGTGAACTGGAGACAGTGAACGCAGCACCGTGGCTGCTACAGTAACTGTCCTGAGGGTGAACTGGAGACAGTGAACGCAGCACCGTGGCTGCTACAGTAACTGTCCTGAGGGTGAACTGGAGACAGTGAACGCAGCACTGTGGCTGCTACAGTATCTCTCCTGAGGGTGAACCAGAGACAGTGAACGCAGCACCGTGGCTGCTACAGTATCTCTCCTGAGGGTGAACCAGAGACAGTGAACGCAGCACCGTGGCTGCTACAGTAACTGTCCTGAGGGTGAACTAGAGACAGTGAACGCAGCACTGTGGCTGCTACAGTATCTCTCCTGAGGGTGAACCAGAGACAGTGAACGCCCCGGGCGCCGCTCTCCTAGGGTGACCGGAGACAGGCGCAGCCCGTGGCTGTACGAACTCTCCTAGGGTGAACCGGAGACGTGAACGCAGCACCGTGGCTGCACAGACCTCCTAGGGGAACCGGAGACAGTGAACGCGCACCGTGGCCTACAGTAGCTCTCCTGAGGGTGAACCGGAGACAGTGAACGCAGCACCGTGGCTGCCAGAACTCTCCTAGGGTGCTGAGCAGCACGCAGCACCGTGGCTGCACAGAGCCTCCTCGGTGAACTGAGACAGCGAACGCAGCACCGTGGCTGCTACAGTAGCTCTCCTGACGGTGAACTGGAGACAGTGAACGCAGCACCGTGGCTGCTACAGTAGCTCTCCTGACGGTGAACTGGAGACAGCGAACGCAGCACCGTGGCTGCTACAGTAGCTCTCCTGACGGTGAACTGGAGACAGCGAACGCAGCACCGTGGCTGCTACAGTAGCTCTCCTGACGGTGAACTGGAGACAGTGAACGCAGCACCGTGGCTGCTACAGTAGCTCTCCTGAGGGTGAACCGGAGACAGCGAACGCAGCACCGTGGCTGCTACAGTAGCTCTCCTGAGGGTGAACTGGAGACAGTGGACACAGTTGACTTTTTATCAATAAAGGCTTTTTGGCCTTAGTGTTGGACATTCCAGTAAATATCATGCTACCACGCTTCGTCAGACAGCATAACATCGATGATCTGTTGATCTTAACGAATCAAGACTCACAGTGAGGAAATGTTCCCACCAGTTAGTAAACTTGTGATAACACCAGCGTTACTGATTACACCAGACTTTTTACACCAAAATGGTAAAATTAACAGAATGAGTTTTATTTCTACTTAAAAAGCAAAACGACGGTGGGCTGGTAATGTAATCGGTGCGTGGCCGAACATTGAGCCGACTTCAAGCTCTAACGATGTCGCGGCCGTCGCTGCTGAAAAGAAACGTTTAAATCGAATCGTGACGTTAAAATATAAAGTCAGATTGAAGAATCGTGATGCCTCTCATGCACAAACACGTCCTCACATCCAGCCAGTGATCCATCAGGCGGATTAAAAGACTGAAGAGCGGCGACTTTAAAGGCTCAGTAATGAACCCATGTTAATTATTCTGCCTCTGGATTTTCAAGCAGTGCGGCTGTGAGGATGACGGCAGCTTGTGTCTGGAATTAAACCCGACTTGCTCGGCAGAGCGGCAGCCATCTGTCTGCCGGCGCTTCTGTTTGTTGTGACTTTTGCTTTTGGACACAAGTGTTCTGGAAATTTTTTTGTTTACGTTTTGTTGAAAAGAGAGACGGGGTGGATGTTTGTTCAGCTCAGTGTTTCTTATTATTTATTCATTTATATATTTGTGGCAACAGATAAACTGCATGTTACTAGTGCTCAGTTTCCTAGCAGAGTCTCCTCTTACCCTCTTTAACGCAGGGAAGTAAAAACACTCTCACCACAGGAACATCTGGAAAGATCAACTTTAGAACCATCAACAAATGTGGGCTTGCTGTTGAGAGGCGTTGATCAGGCCCAAAATCCTCTGCATTCTCTTGTAGTGTCTAGCCACAGTTTGTACAGTATGTCCCATTTAGGCCAACTGTATATCTGCAGGTCCAGCTAAAGCATTTTGCATCTCGTGTTAAAGTGGAACGTGGATAAATGAGGAAACGGTGCAGTATTATGATTGTAAATACCTCAGCTAACTACTGTAACTTGCTGTCACTTAAACTTTATCTTACCACAGCGAACAATCAGCCTGCTAACAGCTAACGTGTTGTCATTTCAGTCATCAGCTGCACTGCTGGTAGACACAGGGTGCTAAAACACTCCTTTTCCTCCATTGTATGGCGCATTGTCTCTAATGATGCCTTCAAATGTGGTCGTGTTTATTGTGTTTACTAGTTGGGCCCTGAACGCCTCATGTTGAATTCACGTCCTCGTCAGTGGAAAGTTTCTGAAAGCTCCGAGTTCACGACTCGTGACGTGTTTGTTGGCGTTGTGAGAAATGGTGGAGCCCAGGGAAGTTCATTTATCGCTGCATAATAAGTTAATATACAGTATATTGTGAGTTTAGTCACATATTGTTTTTCTTGGTCATTTTATAATCTGTTTGAGGAAAATGTTGATATTCTCAACAACCTCGTCTTTCTCCTCTTTCATTATGTCTTTACATTTCCTTCCTTATGTTACCCACTTAGCTTATGTTACCCATGTGTCTGTTAGCCTCTGTGGCTTCTAGACTTGGACAATAACGTTCATATTGTTGTTGCTTAGCAGCGGTGTTCTTCATCACTTAACCACGTGAACGCCACCCTGTAAACTTGGTGAAAACGACCCCATTTGAAGGCAGCATTTAATTGTGTTAATATTTCCGGAGGTTTGGGCTCAGTGTCAGTGCGCCCTGCAGGAGTCTGCAGCACTTCTCTGAGTTATTTCAGGGAGCCAGTGCTCTCCGGTGGCGTTCTCTGGTGGAGCCTGGTGTGGGCTGCAGTGTGGAGGTCGTTTGCCCTAATTAATGTTCCAACCGCGAGTTCAAGAGCTTTGTTGTTCCACGTAATGTTTTATCTAACTAATATGCAGCTGGGTATGGCCTCCACGTGGAGCAATAAACTAAACTGATCGTGACGTGTAGAAAAGCATGAAAGCATTTTGAGGTGAAGTTAGCTTTTTCTTCCCACTGACAGCATCTGACTCATCCTGACTTCAGCATCCTGACTTCAGCATCCTGACTTCAGCATCCTTACTTCAGCATCCTGACTTCTGATGTTAGAGCGATGTGCAGGTTGATCGGAGCAGCGTCGGTTGCAGTCGGATTAACGTCTTTGAGCTTTGCTGAGCAGTACCGGACGGCCTCTTCATATCTCAACTCTCCATTCAGCCTGCATCCTCTCTGACTTGGTATTCCCTCAAGGGAAGAGGTATTAAAGGGTAGTTCCGGTGTTTTAAAGTGGGGTTGTACCGTTTGTTGGTGTATTATTGACAGTAGGTGTTGGTCGGCACGCCGCGGTGTGGAGAAACAGACCAGAGCACCGGAGCAAAGCCATACAGAGCTGTGGACGAGGATGGCAGGAAAACGCCTTTTATTTATTTGTTTTTAAATACTTATATGGTACATATACGAGAGGTGGGACAGTTCATTAAGTTAATGTTCGGTTCGATACATTTATAGTTCAGCAAGGAGGCCAATTTCCAATTTCACTTTGAACATGCTTTTCATTTATTTGGCAAAATAAGTCAACAAGTGTTTGTTACTAACGTCAGGAACTAAACTCTTCTTCATTGTCACATCTGACGGCTGGACTCCTGATCTAACAGGAGAATTAATAAAGAAAAACTAATTTTAGCCGCAGGCCATCAACAAACAGTAACATAACAACAGTAACATATACTAGACCTGCACCTTATGAGGAGTTATTAACTGACCTCCAAATCAGTATTCAAATGCTTGTTTTTTTGTTTTTCAAGTATATATTAGGTCTGCAAGATTTAAGGAAAATGTGTGATGTGTGACAGGGGTCAGGGTTACTCCCCACTAAAGTAGCTCTGGAAAAAAATTAAAGCTGCATTGCAATTATCACTTTCTCTGGTTTTACTGGCGTATTTATAGATGTGTGTTTGAGTAAAATGAAAGTTTTTGTTTCATTCTATAAACTACTGATAACAATTTCTCCCAAAAATTACAACTGGTCAAAATAACAAAAAAGATGCAGTGTTTTCAGATGTTCAGATGTTAGTGTTTGAATCAGATTTTATTCTTAATTTGATTTATTTATTTTAAAATTCTGTACTAGTAAAGCCTCTTTGTGGTATTTTATTTTATTTACTGATGTGTGATGTGCTCTCCTTTTATTAGGAATAGTATCCAAAGTATGGAAATACGTGTTGGTACCGGTATCGATACCAAAATGCTGGTATCGTGACAACACTAGTTTAAAATGTGTTGAGCTGCTGCCTCCGTCCAGCAGTACACTGCTTTGCTGCTGGTTCTGGTTCTGTAAACTGGAGACCAGTCGACCGCCATCTGCTGTAGGTAATAAACTATAGATCAGTACCTCATACAGCCCCACTTCAAAACACCTGATACATTAAAGGGCAAGAAATGGAGGATCTATCTATTATCTTTCCATGATCTTCAAATCGACACAGAAACTCAGCGTGTCTCACACCATCTTGAAATGAAGTAGGTCTGCAGTGAGTCTCATCAGCAGCTGCGTTTTCCTCAGAAAACACGAACCACATGTTTGTATCACTGAGCTGGCTGACTGGATCTTCATACAGCAGGATCACCATGCTGCGTAATGCTGGACAACATGTGTTGCATCATGCCACATCCTCCCCAGTGCTGTTGCCGTGGCGATATGTCGATGTGTGTCTCTAACGCTGCTCGTGCTGAGGAGCTAACCCACCGCTGAGGCTGCTGTCTAGATACCAATACTAGAGTTAAACAGATAGACGCAGCCTCTTTTGCTCACTGCTGCAACAGCCTGGTGCTGCATCGTCTCTCTGCATGTCGCCGCCTCAGCAGCGTATCAGAGACGCGAGTTAACCCGGCTGAGTCAGCTTGGCTGCAGGTAGCATGGAAGCTGCATTCAGAGCAGACTGATATGAGGCAACGATTCATAAAACCCCAGAGAGTATATTACTCACTCTCACTAGCAATCAACAGATTAAACATCTGAAAACACACTTCAGTTACCTCAGCAGAAATTCAGTAGTATTTTCACTATCATGGCCAAAATAAATGTGATCCAGTTTGACTTTAAATGGCATTTTATCTAGTAGCAGCTAAACAGCTAAACGTTAACATTTCTTGTGTTGCCAGATCATCATTCTGGTGGTTTGGCTATCTAACATGACCCAATTTAAATTAAAACGCCATTTAAATTAGCGTTGTGTTATTGCATTCAGTTCGACAGCCCCTGTTTTCGTTGTTACAAGACTAAACCTGCTGTTATGTTACTGATATTAAAAATCTCACTACACATTGTGAGTCATGTGTCATACTGCAGTGCAACAGTCTCATGTTAGTTAAAGACCGCTCCAGCGCCTGGACAGATGCAGGCACTCATGCATGGTTTTCCATTTCCCATTCATGTCATTCAATTTAGTTTTTTCTCATCCCCTGATATGTCTGCTTTACATCCGTAGCGACTTCCACCGTCCGCTGCTACAGCAGCCCAAGATTGATATCAGGAATTATAACCCCCACGTACTGTATACAGTTTATATACGGTCCCACAAACAGCTGCTACACACCCAGCCCCCATAGATCCAATGGGAGCTCCAGCCTGCAGAAGGCTCCTATGGAAACTAGCCTGCAGGCCTCAACACACACACACACACACACACACACACACACACACAGAATGGAAAGTAAACAAGGAGGAAAAGAGAGTAAACAGATGTATTATTCATACATCGGTTGCTTTATTTGCAGACTAATCCATGATGTGTTCATCATTTATTAACCAATGAGAAGTGTGAAGATGGTTTAGTAATGCTTTTAGGTCTGAGGAGGAGCACATGGAGGCAGGTGTGTTTACGAGGAGTTGATTTAAAGGCAGGATAAAGATTTTTTAATTATATTAGTTGAAATTTTCATCCCGACAGCAATCCAAAAATAATGTCAAATAAAAAAATCTGGTATCTGTGGCTGAAATTAACAAGAGCTAAATGCGAGTAGATTTTGTGTTTGCTGAGTAAATCTTTGAAGGCTGTCCACTCTACTGGCTGGTGTACGGTTATACCAAAACGGTCGTATAAGAATCAGAAGCTTGGTCACAATGAGACTTTCTACTCTAACTTAAAATTGACGTGACTTGTGTGGGACAGTGTGGGACACATGGTAGTGTAAGTCCTGGTCTAGACCGGCCGTTACCTCACGGCTGCGTCCATCACACGTCCAGTGTTCACACCAGCTGCATGTTGGCTGCATTCCTGCTGCTACTGCTGCTGCCGCTGCTGCTGCTGCTGCTGCCGCTGCTGCTCTTTCTACAGAGTCCTCATAAATGTCATTTTATTTATTTTATACAGAAAGGTCAAGAAATGTGTGGTAATTTGTAAATAATTGTAATCCACAGTTACAATCCCGTACTATATTCATTCTTAGAGACCTGCAAGTCCCTGCATGTTGTACAACACTGTGCTGCACATATTTCAGAAGTTATCAACTGAAGTTTTGTTCACAGAAGAAAAAACGCTTGAGGGGTTTTATTTTGAAATGAAAGCAGGAAGTGTTGATTTAAAAATAGATATTTACTTTTTTCATGTTCGTGACATTTTCTACGGATGTCTAGACTTTGAAACTGTAGTAATGTTTCTGATTTGAAGATGTGACTTTGGAGGGAGACTGAAGCATGGCGAGTTTCCGTCTAGATTCATACACTTTCAGAGCTGCTACGTCCATACAGAAAGACCGGGTTTATCTGTTGGATCATCATCTAGTGTAGTTTCTCCAGGCCGCCGTCACATTCATCTGTTTTAATTATATACAGAAGCACTCTGTGTGATATTAAAAGGTTTGAGGCGAGAATGCTGATTAGATGAAGGAAGTTTAGATGAATGATAAATCTGCTGAGGAAGGACGTTTTACAAATGTGTGTGTGTCTTTCCTGACAGATGTGTGTGGGCGTATGGTACGGTTTGAATGTGTGTGTGTGTGTGTGTGTGTGTGCTGTGACCTGTTAGTGCGAGGGTGAGCGGTGCATGGAGGTACAACATCCTGATGAACACGCCACCAGGTGAGAGACCACCTGGACCATACAGACCTGCCTGACCTGACACACAGGAAGGATTAATGGTCCTTGCTGGTGTTTATCTGAGCGATGTGATGAATGAAAGGAGATTTCAGGGTCAGCAAACGACTCACTTCGTCTGCTTCACGTTATCCTCTTCACACTTCGCAGCGGTAACGTTTCGTTAGGTCGTAGTCTTTCTCAAGCCAGCGTTAGGTCCACTTTAATCAAACCCTGGTGCGTTCTGAACTCAGTAGTCTGGTACAGACCAAAACAACCAGTCCGAGGCCGAGGCCTGATTGGTGTAACAGCACTATCTGCAGTGTCATTGCAACTTTTTTTTGCAAATTACTTTATTTACCCTGATTTTAGTTCTGTATAAATAACCTTTATTTTTAGGATGTTGTTAGATCTGTTATTGCTTTTTAAAAGAGAAAGGTGACAGTTTGAAGTTGGAGATAATCTGAAGTGAATTGGAAGGGATCTCTCATCGGGTTTATTCACGGTTTACATTATCCTGTTTATTACATGGCTGCTTACCTAAGAAATCAATAATTTGACAAACAGTCCACCATACCCATAGCAACATTGTGATATATATAGCATCAGTCTGTTAAATGTAGCAACGGTCTGTCGTACATAGCAACGGTCTGTTATAAAGAAATAACAGAATCTGAATATCAGAATGTAGTATTCACTAAAGCCGTGTAGTAAAATGGGTGAAATACGTGTTTATTGTGAAATGCAGAAGGACAATGAGGCGCAGTGTGTGGTTGCTATGATACAGAATATCTCCGGTGTCGGGTTTTCAAAATAAGGTGTTAACGAAGGGAACTCTATATACAAAATCCATCTATGGGAATCGGACTGATCGGACTGTATTCAGCAGAAGTATAAAACATTACATGTCCCTTATAGATTAAACGAAAATACCACCAATCTGTGAGGGAAATGTCTCTGTTTTTTGATTTTTGGGTTGCTGGAAAAATGTATTAACAAATCCTCCTGACAATGATCCTTCAGGACATCTCTGACTACAGACATAAAAATCAAACATTTTTACTGGATTAATAGATAGATATTGTATATCGTGTACCTGTGTTCACCTTTTTCCCGTGGTCTAGTTAAAAAAGGTAACAGAAATCACAATAAGTTTGCAGTAATCGCAGTACATGTGGAAGTGTCACCGAGGTGTAAATCGTCCCATCCCTAATGACCACAGAGTCGCAGACATGACATCCCGAATTTCCCTCCGGGGATTAATAAAGGTTCATCTTATCTTATCTTATCTTATGTCTGAACTGTAGTATCAGCTACACCTCACATTATTGTTTTATTCGGGATTATTTTTTGTCTGGTCTGTAGAGGGCCGAGTCCCCAACATTTCCTCTCTAAATGAATCTTTTTCTCCAGTTTCTTCTCCTCTGTATTGTGTTGCATCTTTTTCAGTCCCTTGTTTCCACTGACTTTGATTTCATTTCCTTTTCTCTCTCTCTTTCCTACCTCCCTTAATTCTCTCCTTCTCGCCCTCCTCTAATGTTACATGCCTTTTCCCCAGAGTGCCGGTGTTTTGTGTCTCAGTTACAAGCTGAAAGATTTATTACAGCTATTTGTTCCCTTTACCATTCGCCGTCCCTCCGTCTGTCTCTCCGTCCATCAGTGGGTCTAATGCAGGCTGTTATTTATTCGTCTACATGCTCTATTTTTCTACCGCTTTTCCTCTGATTTTTTTGAGTATTGTAATCCCTTTTCTCTCTTTCAGTCTGGAGCCTTTTCATCTCAGCGTTGCCGCCTGCCGCAGGCCTAAATAATGGATTCGTTTAAAAGTATGTTTCTGATCGGTGAAGGTGATAATTTTGACCCAGAGTCGAGGTCATGTTTTATGTATTTTATGTGCCCTGTGAGACAGTCGTCCCCTCTGGGACAATCAATTTAAAGTTGAAGTTGAAAACTTTTATTTAATAAGTCAGGAAATGTGCATCCTCTGTCACGGTGGCAGGCGAAGGCCGCAGGGGGCCAGAGATGATTAAAGGTGGTTGTAGATCCAATCCTAGACTCTCAATAATTCAGAAGGGAATATAGGCGACGTAGCCTCATTTAGGAGCAGCCCACACTTCTGCATTGTCAGACATGTTCAAAAATTCAATTCATTCAGCTCCATTTCAAAATGAGGATATCAGCCATTTAGAAAGAGACACCTTTCTCTGAGATAAGGGTGTAGATGAAGCTGGGCACACGCTGTACCACTTCAGTGTAATACTGCTTTCAGCTGTGGTGGTATTTACCGTGTTCCCAGACGAAACCTCTATTTTCTCACTATAGAAAACATACTGGTTCATTGTTATTGTTCAGTAAAATGACTCCAAACAGTCTTTGAACCGTACAGGACTGACTGGTTTGGGTAGGAATGTTTCCATGAACTAAACTTAACATTTAACTTAACATTAACCCTTACATTTAACATTTAACTTAACATTAACACTTACATTCTGTCATAATAATATCATCTTCTATGTGCCTTTAAATAGATTTTCAATACACAGCGTCTAGAAGGCCAAAAACAGTTATGTAAATCAATGCTAACCTTCTCTTTACTAAATAAAATGCATGATATTTACAGACATGTACACCATCCTTTCTGTCGGTCCTGCCTCAGGCCTGCGTATTATAAAATCAGTTTATTCACAGTGAATCTGTACATGACCTGCATGTTACTGCACTCATTCATTAGACCCACGTAGCTTTCTAATATGCTATCCATTATTGTATAAAAGCCTCATTACAGACGTTTCCTTGTTTGTGACGGACAGACAAAATCTTGTTGAACGTTCTGTTGTGAGGAAATTAAGTGATTCATTTTGTCACTCGTGCCGTCAGTAACTCAGACTGAGGCTATTACGCACAGAAGTCCTGCTAAACCATCGAGCAATGAAGACGTGTTAATGCTGCGCTGAGAGTGATGAAAATTCATGTGCATAGTCCGTGGTTCTCGACAGAAACTGGCAAGAAGATGGAAAGAGGGAGATGGAGAGAAGGAGAAAGTGACAAACGAGGCAGTAATTAGTGATGAACTACCATATTCTGGAGGTACAGCGGAGAGCGTCTTGTCACGAACGAGGTGTTACTCCCATGATAAATCTGTCTTCACTTGTCGTACCTGTAAACTGATTGATTGGAGATGACACTCTCCAGTTAATCACAGAGTATGAAGCACATCGGGTGAGTTGAACATCCCCTGTATTATGTCCCTCAAAACGTAATTGACATCAATTTGTTTTAACGCCACAAATTTCTTTAACTCATTAACTTACAATTTTTTAGGTTCAGTTTTAAAGCTTGAGTGAAGATACTGGTTTCATATGAAACTAGAAAACCTACGAAATCCTCCAAAATCATGTCATACTAACTTGTCGCAAAGGAGGCTAAATTATGCTCTAAGTGATCATCTTCAAAGGGGTCTCTTGACCTCTGACCTCCAGTTATGTGAATGTAAATGGGTTCTCTGGGTCCCCACCAGTCTCCCCTTTACAGACATGCCCACTTTCTGATAGTCCCAGTCAGTCTGGATCAAGTCATAGTCAAGCAGTGAAAATGTTTTTGAAAGACGAAACACCAACATCTGTCATGCGATTAATTGTGATTGAATATTTTAACATCATATAATTCTATTAATCTTTGTTTTGAGTTGTTAATTGATTTCCAATCATAAATATGTACATATATTTGCATAAAGCAGCATGTTTGTCCTCTCCCATGTTGAACAGATAAAATAATGTGATTAAATTGTGATTAATCACATTAAACTACAGACAATCATGTCATTAACATTAATTGTGATTAATATTTGAATCGATGGACAGCTCTCCTGGACTTTTTAAAGTTTCTGACGAATGAGTGAATGTGTGAACAAGGAATTGATAGTTTTATTGGCTCTGGTGTGTTAGTTAGCTAAGGCCACGCCCAGAAGCTACAGTCCCGTCAACATGCCTGATCGGAGGAGCAAATCCAGAACAAACTGATGGATAGAGCAGGTGAACATGGCCAGTCTCTGAAGTGAAGTATAAATCTGAATCCTTTCTTCCTCCCTAAGACACTTCTAGTCCTGTGAACAAATCAAGGATGTTTCTGTCTCTTTGCTGCTTATTTTTCCCTCATCTTGCACTTTCCAGGCACACTTGGTAAACCATGACAGCAGCGTCTGAGCTGATAGGGTTTATCTAGAGCAGCTAGCAGAAGAGAAACAAGCACAACTGTAATTCAGTTACTGTCCTGCCTGAGTGTGTGTTCTGGTTGTCAGCTAATGATGCAGGAAGCAGACGGTCATACCAAATATCACTGTGCTCTAATGCTATGAACCTGTTTTAAATGCAGACACTGAGAAGGTCTACAGACTGTACTTTCTATACATTGTGTTGGTATAACACACTCACACACTGTCATATGTGTATCTGGTTTTTAAAAGGACGGGTTACCACTAAAACTAGAAGGAAGACCCTGTTTCTCCTCCTCTGCTTCAGATGGGAGGATCCAGCTCTTTATTGTCTGGTAGTGAGCTGGTGATGGACTCTTCTGGTCTGGTGCAGTTAGGACACAACAGTGTGCCAGCGCTAAACCACCCTGCTGCTTTCCGATTTTTCTGTTTGCTAGACGTCCAGTAATTCACTGTGTTCAGGTGTATCCACTAATTACATGTCTGTAACTGTTTCAGGGCAGCTGAACGCCCCCTTCCCCCACGACCCCATGACATTGGTTTGGGTAAGTAGATTGCCCTTTGTACTAGGGGTGGGACGGGTCATAAGATTCACGGTTTGGCTGCTCAGCTGGCGTAGTCGAGGATACGTTGCTCCTAAACTTTATGAGGATAATAAATTAATAACACGGAGGCTCCATAGTTCGGACCCTTATCAATAACAGATCATCACCGCTTCGCTGATACAGTTCGTCCCTTCACAGTAAACTCCCCGAACAACCACTGATCACTGCTGACTAGAAGGAACTAAAGTCATTAACTTACACGTTCACCATTCGCTGGTAGCCGCTGAGCTAACGTGTGGTGAGGAGCTAATAACTGCAGTGGTGTAAGCACAGTGGCGGTGGCTGAGAGACATGAGCGGTAAAATCTGGTCGGCCCTCGCTGGAATTGAGCCAATCACATCACACGACCTCAGCTTCAGCTACACTGAGCATGTGTGATAGCTCATATTCCTGTCCGCCGTGTCCCAGCCTCTTTACAAAGGCCTTGATTTCTAGTGGGACAATAAACGGGATGAAAAAAATACATCGGCTGCATAACCTATTTCAGATGAACCAAACGGTACAGACACGACCAGACCCGTGACCAGCCAACCGAACCCATCCCTACTTTGTGCGTTTTTTTGTGTTGGAATAAATGATGCAAAGAAGCACAACCTGCTGTACGCAAAGTTGTAATGAGCAGTTGGTTTATGCCTGAACAAATGTTTTATGGGAGAGATCCAGACAGTCTTAGTGAGGGAGCCACGAAGAGGCTGCTTTGTTTCTGAAGCCAGCTCTCTCCTCTAGTTTCCTTCCCTCTCTGAATACTAAACATCTCACTGCTGTTATCCACTGCCAGGAAACCAGCGACTGTGTGTGTGTGTGTGTGTGTGTGTGTGTGTGTGTGTGTGTGTGTGTGTGTGTGTGTGTGTGTGTGTGTGTGTGTGTGTGTGTGTGTGTGGGTTTCCTGCCTGTATGTAGTGTTTGTGTGTGTGTGGTGAATACACGCGAGTGTGTCGTTGGCGGTCACTTCGTCAGAGGTGTGTGTGTGTGTGTGTGTGTGTGTGTGTGTGTGTGTGTGTGGGCTTCCCTCAGGGCTTCCTGTACTATAGCAGCGTGTAACGGGAGAGCAGGGACTTGTTGCCAGTGACAAACAGGCTGTTACCTTCTGCCTTTCTACCACTTGTCTGTTTCAAACTTGCTCGTCTTCTCTGTCCATCCTTGTTATTTGTTACTTGCTCTCTCTCAGTTTCTTTCCTCTGTTTCTATTTCTTGTTTTGCTTGTTTTCTCGATGATTCAGGCTTCAAGCATATACACTGCTAAAAAATATAACCATCCTGTTGTCCTCAGGTCAAATTTGACCCATTTTCAAACTTCATTATACGATAAATATGGATTTCTTTCATCTAAGTGCCCCCAAATAACATGGATGGTTCCCTACTATGGCCTTATGGCCTAATAATGCCCACTACTTTTATTGACTTGTGTGTGTTTTATTAAAATTTATAGTGGTCTTTCCGGGTCAGAATTGATGGGAAGGCCACTAGGTGTCATTATGTGCTGCCACTGAAAAAATTTAAATGCTTTCAAAACAATATTCTGACTAAAAATTTACATATACCAGTATGTGATAATCTATCATCCATCATAGCTACAGTATTGTCAAAATAATTCATATATCTGCTTTTTTTTAACCAAAAAAAATGTATTTAATTTCACAGAAACTAGGTTTATGAACCTTCATTTCTCCCCCATAAACTTGTGTCTATAATGTGGAATGATGCTTTATAAGCAGTCAAACGGGTTAATTTTGACCTGGGAAGACAACAGGAGGGTTAATGATCCCAGTGTAAGGATATCAATCTGTCCATTTAGGAAGCACTAGTGATTGTGAATCACTTTCTCATTCGAACACTTTCAGTATATGAAGGAGTATTTCGATTAGATCCTGGTGAGCAGAGTTTCATAGCTCTGCCATCAGTGTGTGAATGAGTGAACGCTGACATGTGGTGTAAAGTGCTTTGAGGGGTCAGAAGACAAGAGAAGCTCTAAATAGATGCAGGTCCATTTACGCTTTACCTGCTTTGGTGCAAATGAAAGTGACAACAGGTGTAATGGAGAGGCGACAGCTAGACGACCCCCCCAAAGGGAATGGTTTTAAATGTGGTGACTCTCCTGGTCCTTCCTGACTCATTCTTCTCTAGTGTTCTCCGAGTGTCCTTGTCACTACTTGTAGCATGAGGTGGTACCTACAGCCCAATCAGGGTGTACAGGTAGTCCAGCTCCTCCAGGATGGCTCATCCATACGTACGGTAGCAAGACGGTTGGCGGTATCTCCCAGTCTGAAGAGCATGGAGGAGATGATGATGATGTTACACCAGGAGGGCTGGACAGGACCGTAGAGGGGCATCAACCCAGCAGCAGGACCGGTATCTGCTGCTCTGTGTGAGGAGGACCAGGAGGAGCACTGCCAGAGCCCTACAAGATGACCTCCAGCAGGCTACTGGTGTGCATGTTTCTGACCAGACTGTCAGGTCATTAGGGTGGCATGAGGGCCTGACGTCCTCTAGTGGGACCTGTGGTCACGGCCCAGCACCATGTAGCTCCATCGGCATTCGCCTGAGAACACCAGAATTGGCAGGTCTGCCGTCGGAGCCAAACCACGGCCACTCTGGAGTCTTTCACGCCTGCCTCATGTGCTCAGTGTGAACCTGCTCCAACGGGGCACCAATGGTGGACCTGCTGATTCTGGTGTTCTCTTATTATTCTGAGTAACCTGACTCGTATCCGTTCTGCATCCGTCAACCTAAACATGATAATCTTATCGATATAATCTTAGACTAAAAGATTATGGTTTCTGGAACGGAGATGCACTGGAGAAAGTGTTGACTCGTAGTGGGAAACTATCTGAACGTTGGAAACAACATTAGTTAAAACCACCTAGAACTTGGAAACATTGCTATATAGTTAATTAGTCATTTTAAAAAGGAGTAATGATAGGAGAGCATCTTGTGTCTTAGTTTGTCCTGAAGAAGTTCTTGATAGTGTGGCTGAAGACCTGAAACCATCTGGCCTGGTTGAAGATTTTCTCCCACATTTCACAAGTAAGTTTGCAAGTCTGCCTTCTCAAAATTACAACAACTTTGCAAAGTTTAATGGCCACAAATTCTCCAAACTGACCTCTGTAAAGTCACACCACGCTCATGTTTACGGTACCAGCTGGTCTGTATCTTGTGCCAAATCAGGAGGGTAAAAGGACTGGAGAGGAAAAAAGATCTGCTATTCCTCCATACAGAGTGCTCACTCTGTGCTGTTCAGG
The DNA here is from genome assembly GCA_947000775.1 of Pterois miles. Lineage (NCBI taxonomy): Eukaryota > Metazoa > Chordata > Actinopteri > Perciformes > Scorpaenidae > Pterois > Pterois miles. Next base: position 3,553,583 of record CAMQGK010000110.1, on the reverse strand, counting down.
AGACATTTTGTGTTCTTTAAATTTTGCCCTTAAAGGTACATTATGTAATATTTCATGGGATATAATATTCATAACTAGATTTTCATTAGTGTATAATCACCTGAAACTAGGGGTGCTTTCACCTCAGGGACCTGGGTCCACATCCAAGTACTCTCCTCGTCATTTTATTAGTGTGAACGCTCCGTGCCGGACTCGGGCATGGGTCGACGAACCAGTGATTTGAAATTTTGAGCATGTTTAGTAGTGATGGGTCGGTCGGGAACGAAACGGCTCTTAGAGCCGGCTCCTTATTGGGAGCCGTGTTTTTTTTTCTCTCTCTCACTTTTTTTTTTTCTCTATGCTGCACGTGATTGGTCAATATGTGTTTGAGGCTTGTGTTTGCGCTGAGCAGAGGGGGGCGGGAGTTACACTGGCAGCAGCTGTAGCACATGAACACACAGAGAGAGAGAGAGAGAGAGTGAAAAGTGAAGTGAAAGTCAGATTTTTCGATTAATCAGAAGATGCATCCTATTTTTATACATTCCTTTAATGACAGATGAGGACCTGGACAGTTTTATTTTTCTGCATTTACTGCAGTCAGAGGCATTAATTTAAATCCAGATGAGACTTCAGTCTCGGTGCAGCGGTGGCAGATCGTCGGGTGTCGGCGTCACGTCGGAGAAGAGATGAGGAGTTTTGTTTTGAAACAGGGTTTTGGGCAGAGCCATGTTGGTTGTGATCACTTGAAAAGGTGGATTTAAGCACAGTTCATGTGTACTCGGGTCAGGTTTCGCAGCAGGTGTGAAATCCAACCGTACCGAAACATGGAAACAGACTTTCTTTTTGACGCAAGTAACGTTTTGAAAGGCAGGCTTTGTTCAACGCCGCTGGTCTTCTGTATATGCTAGACAGTAGTAGGCGATGGTTGTTTTATTTAGCTGATTTAATGGCCTGCCTCTGCAGGATGAGAGCTGCTCAGCGGGCAGACAGAGGAAGACAGACTGGAGAGTTGGCATATTTTTACTCCGGTTCTTTCTTCCGCTCTATGTCTCTTCCTTCTTCCTCCTCCTGTTCCCGCCTCCCTCTCTTTTATCTGTCTGTCCTTATTTCATCCCGTTTCTCTCTGAATCGTCGCCCTTCGATCGTAAATCTCTGTCCTCCTTCCTGCCCTTCATCCCTCAGATGTAACGTTCAATAAAATGAGTTATATTAGTACTGATTGGAGGACTAATCTATAGTGATGTGATGTTAGTAGAATAATTACCCCACCATCACAGTGATTAAAGGCAATTCTTCTCTTTTCGCTTCAGATTTGCCCAAAGTGATAATTTTTATAGCCAGCTGAATTATCGTCTCCTCCTCATTTACACTTTATTACTCTGTTTTTTTTTTCACATTTAATGACACGTTATTGCCTCGGAGGAACGTCTCTTAGACTGTATCTCGTCTGGTGGAAATGTCTGTTGTGTGTGTTTCTATGTGTTTGTTAGTCATGGCAGAATAAACTCTTCTGTGGCTGCCAGTAGATGAAGCCAACCCATCCTATCATGTAAAAGCTGCTGTGAACAACAGCAATATGACAATTATCACCGTCATCATCATACATGTTGATAAACAGCTGAGGTCAGTTGATTAAAATATTCAATCATGAATAATCATGATCTACATGAGTGGACAAATATGCTGCTTTATGCTGCTTTATGCAAATGTGCAAGTATATTTTATTGGAAATCAATAACCAACACAAATCAATGACAGATATTGTCCAGAAACCCTCACAGGTTCTGACTTAAGCACAAAAAATATACTGTTTCAAAAACAACATTTTCACTGCGTTCAAAAAACTGTTTACTCGCCTGCTCAACGGACGCACCTGTAATAACGAGGAGGTCTAGTAGCAATATAACAGCACCATAAATTACATTTATTTGTCACTGAAAAATCCCATTATTAAGGCTGTCATTTGATTAAAATGTTTAATCCTGATTAAACATTTCAGTTCAAAATGAACCTTATAGGGAGATTTGTCCAGTATTTAACACTCTCATCAACATGGGAGTGGACAAATATGCTGCTTTAGGCAAATGTATGTATATATTTATTATTGGAAATCAACAAACAACACAAATCAATGACAGATATTGTCCAGAAACCCTCCCAGGTTCTGAGTTTAGCATCAACAATCTGCTCCAATCAGAACATGGCAAACTGCAGCCCAACAGGCAACAACAGCGGTCAGTGTGTCAGAGTGCTGACTTGACTAGGACTTGATCCAGACTGACTGGGACTATCATAAAGTCTGTAAAGGGGAGACTGGTGGGGACCCAGAGAACCCATTTACATTCACACATCTGGAGGTCAGAGGTCAAGGGACCCCTCTGAACATGGACATGACAGTTTTTACTGACCAAAACTTACGCTGAGTTTGCAGCGTTATTTAACCTCCTTCATGACAAGCCGATATGCCATGTTTGGTACCGATGGACTCCTTATATATGTTGCCATTATCTTCATGCTATCTGTAAAACTGAGCCTAATTATTATCATGTCAACCTGACTAAAAACCTTTGTGATTTTTTGTGCAAACAGAGACACAAACAGCATTAATAATCATCTCAGCATTGTTGGCCAGAGGCTTTCACGTTTCCCTTCTGCCTCTAGTCCTTTTGTTTGTAGACTACAAATCGGTGAGCGGGGGGATTTGAACCCATAACCTTGTTACCCCCAAGGACAAAACACTGTCGCTGTTGTGCTGCTGTTTTTCAGCATGAATGTTTTTATAATCCAATCCATCACTTTCACTGAACAACACAGACGGATGCACACCAGTAGCTTTGGGTTACTGGTTGAAAATGATGAAGCATAATCAATATCTCTCCATTAGAAATATCCAACATTCCTCCTTTGTGTGAAGAAGACATAAAATCAATACGCCTAGCTCGGGTCTCTGACACCTTAGTCGCAGCTCTGGGTACTGGACTTCTATCTTGGCAAAGTGCTTCTTTATGTCCCGTACGGCAGCCTGCGTTCAGCATACAGCTATAATTGTAAACAAATAAGTTTCTTGTCAAATTCAGGCGGTATGTAGAAGGACGACACGTCTCTGCTTCCTCCCACTGTACTGAAGTGGAGCCAAAAGATCTTTGACGTCGTTTGGAGCCAGAATCTGCTCAGTAGTGATCGGACACATCGGCACGCCAGCTCGAAAAAAAATCACAAGCCGAGCACAACCGCAGCTCGCTAGCGTCAGCCATGTAGCTGCTACGTTAGCACCACGGTAGCAGTTTGGCTCAAAAGACACATTTCTGATCAGATTATTATGTTTTCTCGTCAAGTTTAACGTCAGTGACTCAGTTGACTGTGTTATGACCGTTGGACGCTTCATTTGAACGAGCTCATCTCTCATCGCTCATCAGCTCAACTCTGACCAACGTCAGCGTCTTATTTCAAGCTGTGTGGCCGACACAGTGTGTGTAGTTAGTGCCGGAGTGTGTGGCGTCAATCATCTGGCGTCTGCTAATAGGTGACACGTGTGTGTGTGTGTGTGTGTGTGTGTGTGTGTGTGTGTGTGTGTGTGTGTGTGTGTGTGTGTGTGTGTGTGTGTGTGTGTGTGTGTGTGTGTGTGTGTGTGTGTGTTGTTGTTGCTCATGGCTTCTGCCTGGATACAGGGATGGCTGGGCGGTGGGGGCAGTGTGTGGGTGGTGGGTAGTAATTGGCTTTCTGAGAGGAGACCAAAGGGGAGGTGTGTGTGTCTCTGTGTGTGTGTCTCTGTGTGTGTGTGTGTGTGTGTGTGTGTGTGTGTGTGACACAGTGATCTATAACAAGTATATAACTGATGATGACTCAAAGCAGACCTGAAGACCTTCCTTCATGGAAACCTTTCAAGAACCCACACCACAGTTTGAGCCTCCTGGTCACAGATCCTTGGACCCTAACAGAGTCCCTGAGTCAGACCACGGCTGTATTTGAAACCCCCTTCTCCATACTACTGAGGGACTCAGTACGCAGTATGTACTGTATAGTGTACACTGTTCCTCAGCTGTATGCAACGGTTAGAGCAGACCCGGGCGTCATACGACCCGCTGGCTGAATCCGTGTTCAGCTCTTTCTGCTCTCAGCCCTTTCTTTCTACATGCTGTAGAGTTTTCCTCTCATAATGGCCATAACTGTTATTTATATCAGACACACAAAAAGGTTAAGGAACGTGTGGTAATTTGTAAATCATAGTAATAATCCATGATTGAAATCCTGTACTACATTCATGGAGCCCTGTGAGTCATTACATGATCTACAACACTGATATTTCAGAATAAAAGCTTTGTGTTAACAAATGAAAGGATTCTGTACACAAAAACAATATTTTGAAATGAAGGCAGGATTTAAAAATAAATGTTCCTGACATAGTCTACAGATGTTCAGACTTCAAAACTGTAGTCATGTTGCTGGTGTGATCAATATACCAACTCATGCAGGCCGTGTGGACGCGCTGTTACAGTTGTATTAATGTTGTGTTACTGATACTGATACTGATGCCTTTATAAGAGCTACATCCGTAAACCATCAGCGAGAAGACAAAGTCATGCAGGCTCACTAAAAACTGCTTCAGCTCACTGCGGTGGGCCTCCAGCAGGGCCCAGCCCACCACGGACAGACCCAGATCTGGCTTCCCGGCGGTCGGAGCTTCGGTGGGAGGTGGAGAGCTACGCCCCCGATAGAAGCTGCTCCTCCTCCCGGGCCAGGAGCTGAGCCTCACATCGCCGCTGGGACTCCACGCCACGCTGCTGGAGGCCCAGTATTGCTGGAGGGAAGGGAGGCACAGTAGAACCAGAACCAGGACCAGGAACTGAGTGCAGCAGTCAGTTTCAGACTGCTTCCATAAAACGAGAGGTTTTCTAAAGGGACCCTGGTGCTCGTCCCTAGGGACCAGCTTACTCGTAGTAACTTTAAGATAATAAAAAATAACCTTGATTCATGATTTCAGTACATACTGGAATATCACAGCCTGACTAAAAACCCTAAAAACATATACATACATTTACATAGTGCAGCATATCTGCCAACTCCCATGTTGATAAGAGTATTAATACTTGACAAATCTCCCTTTAAGGTTCATTTTGAACAGCTAGAAAATGTGCGACTGATTTGTGATTAATATTGATATTAATATTATTGACAGCCCTGTGGTCGAAGCTGCTGTCCTGCTCTGAGACTGCAGGTGAATTTAAAGCAGGATATTGATGAAAACTCCTTAGTTCCTTCCCTCCACTCCTTCACCTCATCCCTCTCTAGCGTTCTCTCACTACTGCTATAGGTTGATTGTTTTCCTGCCGTCCGTTTCTGTCTGAACGGTCCCTCCCTCCTTTTCGTCTCTTTTTCCATTTCGTTTTATTTCCCACAGTCCCGTTCTCCTCCAGCTCTCCTCCTCTTCCTCACGTTTTTTCCTTCTGATTTCTTCTCTTCCCTCCTTCTCTCCCTTCATGTGACCGTCACCCTCTTTATCTCTCTTCATCTCATCCCTTCTTACTTCTAATTCAGGTGCTTTTCTATCACCTCTTTTTATCTCCATTATTTGATTTTTCTTTCACTCCCCCACAATTTCACATCTTTTCTTCCTCTCCTTCCTCTGTTCCTCCTCACTGTTTTATGACCCTCCTCCTCTCTCTCTCTCTCTCTCTCTTTTCCCTGCAGCTATTTCTCTTTTTCTCCTCTTTACATTTTTGAATCCCTCCAAACTGCAGATTTCTCTCTGCAGTGCAGATTTGTCAGCCCACACCCAAAACCTCTTTTCCTCGTCCTCATCCATCCGTCATCACTGAGACCTGGCTGCACAGTAACAACACAAATAAATAAAATAAATGAAATAGTTTAAACAGATAAATAACCTGCAATTCTTCTCTTTATCACAAGTGCATCTAATCTGTTGGCAACACTTTATAACAACCCTCATTTATATATGGTAAATTGATAGTTAATTAAACTTAATTAATAGTTTTTTAACTGTTAACGAACAATGAAATAACTAATGATGTCTAATAATTATTAGGAATGCTATAGTTTCTGTTATTGTACATTAGTTTGTTATATAAGACAATTAGTTTATGAATTACATGTTGTATCAGAGCTGATAAGATGATAACTACACTATTTATTGTTTATTGTTAATAATTACCAAATGATTTGTAAACTTTTAAGAAATCATTTATAAAAATATTTTTCTCTATTTTATATGTATAATTATTAACTATGTAAATAATGTTCATAGATGTGTTTATTAACTGTTTAACAAAGAAAACTGGAAAGGCACTATATAAATCCAAGTTATTATTATTATTATTATTATTATATACTGTTTTCATAACTCCTGTCAAACTCACGTCATGGCAGCTGCGGCTAATTCATGAGCTAATGCTAAATGTGAGGCATAAAGTAAGATGGAGCTCAGAGATGGAGGAGCAGCTGGTTGATTAATGTTTATCCAACTCGTCTCTGTGACGCCATCCATCCATCCTTCAGCAATTTTCAGTACAAAGTAAAAACTAACACCACTAATTCTTCCTGCCCGTCGTCGGCCATGTTTGTTTACACTAATGTCACGTTTGCTTGAACGAGATTTTGTGAGATCACGTTTTTTTAAATTCGGACTCTTGTTGGCGAATGACTCTGTTAGTGTGTGTTGTGCTGTTTGGACCAAACCGTTGCTCTCCGCACACGATAGGAACAAACTGTTAAATTTAACATGACATGTCATTTCGTGTGGAGTCTCTCGCATTTTACACATCCGTTAAGATATGAAACATATTTTAATGTGGGCCGGCCTTCAGCTGACTGACGAAAAATGTATCTGCAAATATATTGACAATCCATTAAGTCATTTTCTGACATCAGCTGGTTCCAACTTCTCAAATGTGAGGATTTGATGCTTTTCATTGGCGTTATGTGATGGTAAATTTAATATCCTCAGATTTTGGACTGCTGGCTTGGACTGACGTTGGGTGGCGGCGTGTCCGGCCTCTCCAGAATCTGGACTTAATTATCATAAAAAGTCAGAAATGTGATGACATATCTCAAGATCGAGCCTTGAAGAATGAAAATCTCAGATTTCACATTATTAACTTTGAGTCGTATCATTTAAGTTTAAGTCAAAAACTTAATTCTCTCAATTATGACTTTCTATGATAACTACTAATAAATTTGACTTAATATCTCATCATTTTGGCTTCCTATATCAAAATTCAGACTTTATTTTAACTTAAATTAACATAAATGTGACAAAGTTTTTCAAAACTGGGCAGTAAAGAAATAAAATTTCATGCTTTTCTGCAATTTTTACACTTTACAAAGTCATCCAGTGGCCGGATTGGACCCTTTGGCCGGCCGGTTCTGGCCCTCAGGCCGTATGTTTGACACCCTTGGTCTAAGGGTAAGGTTAGGGTAAGGGTTAGGTTTAGACAAGTAGCAGTCACCGTTGGGGGAAGTCTCCAGGAAATGAATGTAAGTCAATGTAATGTCCTTAAAAGTCATGGAAACACAATCGTGTGTGTGTGTGTGTGTGTGTGTGTGTGTGTGTGTGTGTGTGTGTGTGTGTGTGTGTGTGTGTGTGTGTGCTTTCAGCTCAGAGGTGTCAGCTGATGTAGACTGTGATTACCAAGGAGCGGAGGTGGTGGTGTTTTTCAGGTATTTGATAAGCGTGCACACACACACTGTTACTCAGTAATGAGGGGAGTGTTAGTCGGCATGGAGGGAAGGCAGCTCGCTGTAATTATAGGAGGCGACTGGAGGAGATGCACACACAAAGAGTTTGCTGAGGGAGAAACAGAGAGGAAGACGTCTTGGTGTATTTCTCTATATTATATGATTATATTATACTCTGAGGATACGTTCAGACTGTCTCAAATCAGATCTTAACAACAAACTGCCCACACTGTTCTATGTGAGTGATCAGATCGGATTTGCGTGTCCTGATTAAGGATGAAAACTGTCTGAACCAATAACCAATACTCTCGTTAACCAATTATGAACCGTTAACCGACAAGATTAGTGCGTCACATGCAGCGATGCTCCAGCTGCAGTATATGATCACAACAGACAACTGAGTCAACAGTTCACCGTCAGGAGAGTTACTGTAGCAGCCACGGTGCTGCGTTCACTGTCTCCAGTTCACCGTCAGGAGAGTTACTGTAGCAGCCACGGTGCTGCGTTCACTGTCTCCAGTTCACCGTCAGGAGAGCTACTGTAGCAGCCACGGTGCTGCGTTCACTGTCTCCAGTTCACCGTCAGGAGAGTTACTGTAGCAGCCACGGTGCTGCGTTCACTGTCTCCAGTTCACCGTCAGGAGAGTTACTGTAGCAGCCACGGTGCTGCGTTCACTGTCTCCAGTTCACCGTCAGGAGAGTTACTGTAGCAGCCACGGTGCTGCGTTCACTGTCTCCAGTTCACCGTCAGGAGAGTTACTGTAGCAGCCACGGTGCTGCGTTCACTGTCTCCAGTTCACCGTCAGGAGAGCTACTGTAGCAGCCACGGTGCTGCGTTCACTGTCTCCAGTCCACCGTCAGGAGAGTTACTGTAGCAGCCACGGTGCTGCCTTCCGACAGACCGTGTGTGTGTGTGTGGTGGTGGTGAGTGTGTGTTTGTTGGTGGTGTTATAGCTGTAACGTAGCTGTAGCAGACAGTGTGTGTACAGTTTATTTGTTGGTGAATAAATGCTACGAGGCTACAAGCTACAACTCCTCAGCTGGAAGTCCAGAGCCAACTTCCTGTATGTGCGCCGGCTCTCTCTTAAGGTGGACCAGACGCTCAGCTTTTTAAATTAATTAATATTTTTCAACAGATTTTCTTTGTCTTAAATAAATCACCACATTTGACCCACAGTCACTTCCTCACCTCGTCCACTGTGTGGACCTCTCTGACATCAGCCGACATCAGGCTGCTCATCACCTACAATGTTATTCGTCTCTCCTACAGCGTCCATTACAAATTCAAGTACGTAGTCAATTATGCAAATTAAGTGACGATGTCATTTAGCGACTTTTAGGACAGCCAATAGCTTCTTTCCTTACTGAGGGGTGTCACCACTGGGTGTGCTGATTGGATGGTAGTTTGGGACACGTGTCACACCTCTTGGACAGCAGCGACTCTGAGCTTCCTGCAGATGCGTCTGCTTGCTAATCGGCTTAATGTGCTTGGACATCGGACGATGCCGATGATGAAAAAATGTCAAAAAATTGTCCCGATTAATCGGTTGACCACTAGTAAACACCCACAGCATAAATCCAGCTGTTCTTCCTGCATCTGTCAGTTTAATCTGTGTTTTTAGCCTGGATTATGACTTCAGCTTCTTTGTATTTGTGTCATATTATCATGCAACAAAGTTGTCACACAGAGCTGAGCTGCATCTCAAATTAATCTCCAGGTTTCAGCTTTCAGATGATGTTCACCATTTCTACGAGACTGTTGACCTGCTCTCTAATAGTGTGTCGGGACCATAGACTGTATATACAGATGGACGACATGACTGCTCCACCATTTTGTAGTACTTGAGGTGCTTTTGGTGTCCAGTTATAGACATATTTCATGTGTTTGATGAGACACACTTGTGTCGTCACACTTGAACTCGTTTCCATTTTATAGTCAGTGGGCTCTGATGTGCCAGCTGCTGTTTAGCAGCTGGAGGAATTAAATAATTAAAAACTTTGAATTAATCCTGGCCAATGGTTCCTCTGGGATTTGATGCCACTTTGAAGTTTAGCTGTTAGGATGTGCGTTTTCTCCATTGTCTGCAGTGATTTTCCTATTCACCCATTTCTGTTCGTATGCAGACGATTTTTCTTTACATTCCTGTTATGCAGTTTTACTGAAAGCATCAGACGATGTATTCAGTGTATTAGTATGCCTCTGGCTGGATGTTCTGTAGGCCCAGACTCATATTTCAATTTATTAACTAAGAAACATGAAACAGTGTTTTATCAGAACGGTGCTGGTGATAAAAATGGTTGTACATCACCCTCATGCATCTGAAATGATCCAGAGAGAATTATGGGATGTCATTTTGAAGTTTCAGTCCTTCAAACCAGCAAATGTATTACCTGCAGTCACACCTGCTTTAACTCCAGCAGAGCAGTTTATTCCTGTCAATACAGTATAGAGACACTTAATCCTGATTTGATGCTATCACAAGATGTGTGATTCAATGTATGTGTGTGTGTGTGTGTGTGTGTGTGTGTGTGTGTGTGTGTGTGTGTGTGTGTGTGTGTGTGTGTGTGTGTGTGTGTGTGTGTGTGTGTGTATATATAATATATGTATATATATTTTTATTAACTTTTTAACACAAGGGAAAAAGTTGAATCAGACACTTCTAGGGGCTTTTACTTTGGAAAATATCTAAATTAATTTAGTAAAAATGTTTGATTTTCAGCATGTGTGAAGTCAGAGATGAAAATCAGGATCATTGTCAGGAATTATTTATTAAGATATTTCCCTCTTAAATTTGTGCTATTTTCTTTTTAATTTATAAGGGACGTGTAATGTTTTATACATCTGGTGAATATAATCCAATCAGTCTGATTTCCATAGATGTATTTTGTATGTACAGTTCAGCTTGTTATTTTGAAAACCAGACGTAGTCCCAGGTGTCTACTTCCTCTAACTTCTCCAAGGTGGTCTCTAGCTCTCCGTCAGCTCCGTTCTCTTTATCCATCCATGGTCAGCTCCATCGGGGCCGTCTGAATGCATTTAACATAAATGTCAGTATATGGAGCTCTACAGTCGTAGCGTCGGCCCGTTGGACCACGGAGACGAGAGCGACGGCCGGCCGGACCGCACGTTACCGCCGTACAGTAACTTTTCTGTCTGTGACGGAGTTAGCGTGCAGCTTTAGCCGTGATGTCTAGCTCTGCTTTTCCTGCAGTGTGTGTCCATCCTATACTGGATGTGTAGTGTTCACCACGCTGGATTTAACATGGAGGGTGGAGGTCGGATCCACACTGACCCTCCAGCGTTTTCTATGGTCTGAGGATTGTTTTGGTTGATGGACACTGAACGGATATGACGTCAACAATAAAAGCTGTAACATCCTTTTACCTCCACATAGACTCAAATGAAGCAGATATATTGATTCTGACACCAGTCTGCTGCAGCAGGAGACATTTAAACGGCGTTGGATGGATTAGTGAAGAAGCAAAGAGAACACACAGGAAGTCCAGGAGGGAGGAGAAGGAGGAGGGAGGAGTAACAGCACAGAGCAAACATAGCAGGAAGTTCAGAACATCCCGGGGCAGCGAAGCTGAACAAGTTCATTCAGTTCTATCCAGGTTACGCCTCTCGATTCGCCTCCACAGAGGCTGAACACTGCTAAGCAAAGCAGAGATGAGATCTGTAGGCTTCATTGGATTCCTGTCAGTGTTGACTGAATCACTGCACAGACTCGGCGTGTCCACACAGGGAACGTCAGCGGCGCGTGGCAGCTGTGGAACTAGTCGGTTTTTATTTCAGCATTCAGGTTAACAGGTTAGAGCAGCTCGGCTTCGTGGCAGCTGTGGAACTAGTCGGTTTTTATTTCAGCATTCAGGTTAACGGGTTAGAGCAGCTCGGCTTCGTGGCAGCTGTGTGTCCTCTACAGATTCGAGGTCTCACCTATTTGTACGGTGAGCTGTGTGCGGTTCACAGCAGCAACAGATAGTGAAAATGAAAGTGAAAGTCTGTATCTGCAGAAAATGTCATGAACATGGAAAAAAAAATCAACACTTCCTGCTTTCATTTAAAAATAAAAGCCCTCAAGCATTTTTTCTGTGGACAGAACTCCTTCATTTGTTAACATAAGGCTTTTATTCTGAAATATGTGCAGGACAGTGTTGCAGAACATGCAGTGTCCTGCAGGGCTCCATGAATGAAAATAACTGGGTTTTAATTGTGGATTATTACTATTATTTACAAATTATCACACGTTTCTTTACCCTTTTCTAAAATAAATATGATATTTATAATGAAATTAAGTGGCCATTATGAAAGGCTTGACTCCGTGCAGAGAGGAAGAGCTGATAGCAGCAGCAGCTGAAATGCAGCTGGTGTGGACACCACAGGCGGGAAACACTCAGCCGCTCAGTGAGGCCGCCGCCATGCGCTGCTGACATTCCCTGTGAGGACAAAACATGAGACAAACATGGATGACAGCTAACATTTACTACTCATCCAGCTCTACTGTGTCCTGCAGGGAAATAGGCGTGAAAACATCTGTTTAAGCTGCACAGCTGGATCATGGCAGTGACTGTTTGATCATTAGTGTCCCTTAAAAATCGGGAGTTTGTTTAAAAATGGCTTCCATGTGTTTTCTCCGTGCAGTCACAGTGAGCGCACCGAAGTTAAAATCAAATGTTTGTACATGTGATTCATTGTCAGGAAAATCATCCGGCAGCTGATCTGTCTGGTGTGTTGTTCGTGGGACATAAGATAAGATAAGATAAGATAATCCATAACCAAGGTCTGACCCCCATGTGACTCTGATCATCTGCTCCATATTTATTCCAAATGTATATATTACATATAATTATATCATTACATATACATATGCTGTGCATATACAATACTCACCACCTGCTGCACTTTACTTATTACTGTTACTGTTATTTATTTTACTGTCAATTTTCTTCATTGCACCTTATTTCATTCACTGCACCTTCTCTTTTACTTTTTACTGTACTGTATTTATCTGTACTGTTGTTGATGCTGCTGCTAAGACACCTGAATTTCCCTCCGGGGATTAATAAAGGTTCATCTTATCTTATCTCTTTATGCAAATCAGGAGAGTCTGTGAGTGCAACTCGCTGCCTTTGGAAACTCCTTAGAAACTGTTAAAGTAACCATTGCTGATCTAAAATAAAGATTTAGCTAACATGTAGCTTATTTTCACATTATGGTATTCATGTTTTTGTAATATAAGAGAAGAAATTTTCCAAACGAGCCGCAATGTTGGTTCCAGGAAGTATAAATAGAGACAAGTTGCCGCGCAGGGAGGAGATCGGGGTGGATGGGTCGCCCAAAAAAGCACCAGACTTTGGCCCAGGACACTGCTGTTCATACCGTCAATGCTGATTGATTTGTCACGTAACTTCTGTATTTATGTTACGCCAAACCACCGTCTTTTCTACACTTAATATTGCAGTTTTGTTGCTTAAACATCATGATAGATGGAAGTTTATTTTGAAACGTTCATTATGCCGAAGAAAATAACTCTGGATTATTAGTTCATTTTATAACTTTTAGGACATAATGATTTAAATGAGGGCTGTTTAAGGCTTCATAATGGGACATTGATTTGACATCTTTTCAGACATCCATGGCTATGGACTCATCGCCCACTGGATGCATAAACCTCAGACAAGGTCTCTGACAGTTGGTTCTCTGGGAAATGTAGGCAGTGACTAACTGAAGGGGATGGACGCATAACTGGTTGAGGGTGAAGGTAAATGACAGCACTTTATCACTAAAATGTGCTCTAAAATGCACTGAACGCTGCAGATTGATGATCTGTAATGATGTGTAAAAGTGTGTAGCGGACTGGTAATAATATGTCAGCAGATTCATAAAGACGTGCTGACTACATTAAGTCAGACGTAACCCCTGAAGCCACTGCCAGCCGTTCCCACTCACACAGACCTCGCACTATACACAATAGGCTGTTAATGTATGTATGAGGACGTTCAGTGACCATGTTAATTTCATGAACTGTAATCCTACTCAGGAACACATGCCACTCCTTCTCGTAACTCATCCTGACATGAAATCCAATCTGTAACTGTAAACCCATGAAAACAGAGTCCATGTCCTCACTCCATGTTATCAGCTCATTGCCGTTCACTCGTCATTACAAAGATGTGAAGAAAATTACATTTATCATCTTAAAGATTTCAGTCCTAGGTTGAAAAATGCTGTCAGCGGCTATTCTGTCAGAAATTCAACAGATTAAGAACAGCTGGTGTAATTTAGGGCTTTAAATTCATTAAAATATTTAATCCTGATTAATTGCAAATTAATCACATTGTTTATCTGTTCAAAATGAACTTTAAAGGGAGATTTGTCAAGTGTTTAATCCTCTTCTCAACATGGGAGTGGACAAATATGCTGCATGGCAAATGGCAAACTGCAGCCCAGACCTGCACTAAATTTTGGCAACTGTCCATTTTCAAAGGGCTCCCTTGACCTCTGACCTCCAGATGTGTGGATGTAAATGGGTTCTCTGGGTTCCCACCAGTCTCCCCTTTACAGACTTTCTGATAGTCCCAGTCAGTCTGGATCAAGTCATAGTCAAGTCAGCACTCTGACACACTGACAGCTGTTGTTGCCTGTTGGGCTGCAGTTTGCCATGTTCTGATTGGAGCAGATTGTTGATGCTAAAGTCAGAACCTGGGAGGGTTTCTGGACAATATCTGTCATTGATTTGTGTTGGCTATTGATTTACAATAATAAATATATACATATATTTACATAAAGCAGCATATTTGTCCACTCCATGTTGATAAGAGGATTAAATACTTTACTTTTACTTTTTTACAGCCCTCGTTAAAAGTTAGTCTGGAGCTGTGATATATTTGTTGATCAGTCTTTTATCCAGTCGATACCAGGATATTTAGTGTGAAAGTAATTTAAATCTTGTGGGGGAATGGTGGACTCTGCCAGTAACAAAACAAACTACCACACAGAGAGATTATTGCATACAAATACATTAAATATTACAAAAAAAGCTCAAAATAGTTCACACTCAGATGCACCTCGTTGCCAGTCTTGTCTCACCTTCTTCTGCCATGATCATTTCCCAGCATGCCTTTTGACAACCCTGGGTGAATCTGTTTGGGCCCTTGTATTCAGTGCTTGAAGAATCATTGGGCCCATATTTCAAAATGCAAAACGATGCGTTTCATTTTCTCTCTGATAGAGATATGACATGGGATGCAGCTCAGCAGCCGAGGGATTAGGTGTCAGCAACTTGTTAATATACCTCCCCACATATCCCTGCACCACAGCCGGCTCTGTGGCTTTCTAATCTCATCTAATGTGTGTTCATATGAAATGGATGATCCATAGTGCGACCTGCTGCTATTACACACCAACAACCCTCCATCACTCCGTTTCCAGTCCTCCCAGCATGGTTGACTGATCTTATGTCACATTCCCAACAACGCCTGCACATTACAGTTGAATGTAAATGCTTTCCACTGAGCCATGTCCACATAATCCATGCTTTTCATGGCACAGGGAGTAATTTATGTGTGTGAGGATAAGAGAAGGTGGTTAGTAGCGTTATATTTATGGTGTGTTATGTTTCCTGAATGACATCAGGGAGGAGTAGTGGAGTGTGTCTCACAGCGGTGGGTTTGATTTGATGACCTGGGTTTTGAAGTGGGACATTTGAAGCAGTGTTTTTGCAGCAGTTGTTCTTACATATAGATCAGAAATAAACATGAATTCATGATTTAAAATAAATAGTGAAAGTGAATAAAGCTTTAGAACATTAAGATAGAAGTATATGATGGTGATCCTCATGCTCTATTATGTCTCTTGTTGCAGCAATTTCTGGGTTTGTTACACAAATTTGGTGCTAAATTAAACCATTTTTTATCACTCAAAATACCACATTATGACACCAAGACCTTGAGGAACACCATAGAAAAAGCCAGGCTGTGATTTGGTATCAAAAACTTTTGACATCTGGAGATTTCTCCATTGTCAGTGGTTAGATGAGGAGCACTTAAGTTGTGTAAACTGCTCAGAAACCTCCTTATTGTCAGTGTAGCTAGGAAATCATCCATCCCCTGAATGCTCCAGGTCTCTAGTTTGTGGCTGTAAAGCCTGGGCCAGACCAGCCCTGTCAGGAGGGCGTGGCGACTGCTTTACCTGATGATGGTATGATTCATGCATCCGTTGTTCACACCGGCTGCTTGTCAGCTGCATTTCGGCTGCTGCGACTTCATAAAGGCCATTTCATTTCATTATAAATGTCATTTGTATTTATTTAGACAGAGAAAGGCCAGGAAACGTGTGGTAATTTGTATGTAATAGTAATAATCCATAATTAAAATCCTGTACTAAATTCATTCATGGAGCCCTGCATGTTCTATAACACTGTTATATTATATTTCAGAATAAAAGCTTCACACTAACAAATGAAGGAGCTTTGTCCACAGAAAGTAAATTTGCTTAAGTGGTTTTATTTTGAAATGAAAGCAGAAAACATTGATTTGAAAATAGATATTTACTTTTTTCATGTCCGTGACATTTTCTACAGATGAGAGTTCAGAGTCCTTGTGCCAGCTCTAACCTGTTAACATGGACGCCGAATTAAAAAACAACATGTAATGCAGCCGCCACGCGCTCCTCAGTGCCCGGCCTGGCTCGGGTTTACAGTTTCATGAGGTTGTGATTGTCCTAGAGGTCACTGCTGGTCATTTTGATGATGTTGCTACAATGAAATGGCTCCTATGGGGACTAACATCACCACACATGACCACTGTTGGACTCACTGGATCCACCAGAGTCTCATATTTACAGTGAGACCCAGTTTATGTGATTCAGGACTGTTTATGGACCCCAGCATGTAGAAATATACAGATACACCATTTTAGAATAGGAGACAATAAAACCTTTATATTGTGTGAAAAAACTGACTGGGACTATCATAAAGTGGGCATGTCTGTAGAGGGAGACTGGTGGGGACCCAGAGAACCCATTTACATCCACACATCTGGAGGTCAGAGGTCAAGGGACCCCTCTGAATATGGACATGACAGTTTTTCCTCCGTAAAAATTTTGCCTAACTTTGGAGCGTTATTTAAGCTCCTTCTCAACAGCAGATTGTTTAGTTTCTCTAGTTTCCTGTGATTCCCGTATCTTCGCTCTAGCTTAAAGACTGAGCCTGCTTACAGCCTCGTAAAGATGGTCGGGTTCGCTGGTGATCCTGCGGGTCTCAGATGATTAATTCAATAAAATAAAAATGGAATAAAAGCAGGGAAATGAAAGACATCACAGATGACTCACAATGTCAGTTTCAGTAATGTCTCAGTTACATCAGTTACCGTCGTCTTTTTCCTGGAAGAGCATCAAATAGATCAGAAATTCATCTGACAAAAAGCATTTATTTATTCATCTCTGCACGCTCTAAAGCACATGCATTGTTTTTATGAGCTACAAAGCCAGACAATACAAGCATAGTGGTTTGTACCAAACAGCTAAATCACAGCACTTCCCCCGTGGCTGCTACTCTGACAGACCACATCACCGCCTGTTTTACCATCAAATGTGTGAAAAAGCAAAGAGAGGATGTCCTCTGTCAATACGTCCATTAGATGGAGCACGGCCTCCTGCCTGTAGCACGCTGTCAGATGCTGTAAATCATCTTGCATGCGTTTCATGTCTCATAAGTAACCTATACCTTGATGTCAATAAGCATTCATCACTTAGCTTTGACAAATGCCACGGCTTGCTAGTTAATGCATGTCGTAAATGCCAGTTATGGCACTTCATCTTCAGGCCTGTTAACGAGCGAGACAACAAGTGATGGAGTCAGCGGCTTGGTTTAGCATCTGTCTGCGTGTCAGGTCATGTTATAGGCCTTAATGTGGCTTTAATGTCGCTCAGTTTATCATTTAGCTAAACAGACAGTGAGGAGATTCAGTAATATGGTAAATAGAAAATCACCAGCCTGAGATGAAGTGTAGGTTTATTGGTAAAAGTCTTCCTTTACTCCATTTCAATAACAGGCAGGCTAATGAGGAAATGAACCAAAGACCAATGTGGCCAATAATGCTCGCTCAAAGCAGTCAGATCAATAACATCAATTATAGTAATTAACATTTAATTAGGGCTTCAAGTCCCGAAGGATCGCCGTTCTATTGTCCATGTGCAGATTCATTTCTTCAGCAATGTTTGTGTGAATTCCCGTGAGATGGTACGTCGTAGACGCGTGAAATACTCATCAGTGATTGTCTACAATTATTTCATTTAGCTTTTGTCCAAACTGCCATCTGAGAGCTGGGACAACGCGAACCAGGATCCAGATAGGGAACAATGTGTGCCGGCATCAGCTCCAGGCTGGTCGGACACAGCTGCCCACGGGCAGCGCAGAGGCATGAATATCCTCATCAACAGCACCCTCAGTATCCTCAGCAGCATCGCTTTCAGCGTCATCTACAGCATCACTGTCATTAGCTGTTCATGAAAGAGCTGGGACCTCAAGGTGGAAAGGGATCGCCTGGAGTTTGGTAACTCATTCCACCACTGGGGGACTACAGAGGAGTCTAGGTAGGGACTTCGGGCCCTGTTGTGATGGGAGAACCAGGGAGCTTTCATTGGCTGAGCGTAGGGGGTTGGAGGGAGTGGAGACCTGGATGAGACCTGGATTAGACCTGGATGAGGGAGTTCAGGTAGGACGGAGTTGCACCTTTTGGAAGTTTGAAGTCCAGGAGGCTCAATAGTTGTGAAATTTGGGCCAAAACCTGTTTGACTTCTGTATGATTTCCGGGGGCAATGGTGTCTAGTGGTACCGTTCTGAGGTTAGATTTCCAGGGTGGTGCTGCTTGTTAAAACTTATTTTTTATTTTTACTCCTGTTCCATTGATATTACATGTTCGATCTCAGCAGAAGCTGCTGCCTTTATACTGGACCCTCATTGCTATTCAGAACTATACAGGCAAGAAAATTACATTTCAGTAAACGTCCCTGTTCACATCCATTTTACAAATAAGCCATCTGTGAGGCGCAAACACACACACACACACACACACACACACACACACACACACACACACACACCATTACAATCGGTTTCACAATTTCCTGAATACCACCCCAAAGACACTGTGTTCACATTCGCATAAATCAGCAGACTGAAGAGATTTCAGTTGGGCAGAAGGAGGAGATGAGATATTTTATCGAGGAGTAAGAAGGGATGGATTAAAGGATCATATTTCTGGGAGCTTTTTGTTGTCCTATAATCCAAACTGCTTGTTGTACAAAACTGGTCTGGCTGATTTAACAGTCATTTCCTGCCCCTTTAATTTAGAATGTGTTTTTGGGGTTCTTTAGTTTTATTTAATCCTTTTCTGTTATATAATCACTTAATGTAATGGCACTGTTTTATGTTTCCTCCGTAAAGCACTTTAACACAGACGCTTAAAACCCATCATCTCTATTTGTTTCAGCAGAAGCACATAATTTGTATTTTATAAACGGCATGTTTAAACATGCAGCAGGCAGAGCGTTTTTAGCATCATTAGACAAAAAGCTTTCAGCATATCATAATTCAAGTGTTCTCAGAGAAAAGTAGATTTCTGCACCTCCTCACGGCTGCTGGAGCAAACTGAAAATAAAAATTTGCTTGCTTTAAGACCTCTAGCCCGTGACGGGAGATTTTGGCCAATCACAGGTCATTTTAGAGAGAGAACGTTATTATTGGCTGTGCTCCAGATGGTGGGCGGTGCTTGGTATTTCCTCAGCTGATCTCAACATGGCTGCCGGGTCACAAACTGTCTCATTTTACAGATAAACAGTAACTACAAGATTTACAAGAACTAGACATTACTTTAACAGAATACTGATTCGTATTTGATCAGCGCTGCCTAGTTTGACTGTTTGATTGGAGGTCGGAGTGATTGACAGCTGCTCAGATCAGCTCTGATTGGTTGTTTTCCTCTGGTCTGTGAGATCTTGTAGATGCTGTTCGGTGCACTGCAGGACTATTGTGTCTTTCAGAGGTCGTCACGGGCTGAGAAACTAGAAAACCGGAGGAATCCATCGGTACCAACCATGTCATGTTAGGGAAGAACGCTAAATAACGCTCCAAACATGGGAGGGGTCCCCTGACCTCTGACCTCCAGATGTGTGAATGTAAATGGGTTCTCTGGGTCCCCACCAGTCTCCCCTTTACAGACATGCCCACTTTATGATAGTCCCAGTCAGTCTGGATCAAGTCATCGTCAAGTCAGCACTCTGACACACTGACAGCTGTTGTTGCCTGTTGGGCTGCAGTTTGTTCTGATTGGAGCAGATTGTTGATGCTAAAGTCAGAACCTGGGAGGGTTTCTGGACAATATCTGTCATTGATTAGTGTTGTTATTGATTTACAATAATAAATATATACATACATTTACATAAACAGCATATGTGTCCCCCATTGATAAGAGGATTAAATACCAGACAAATCTATAGGTTTATTTTGAACAGATAAAAATGTGTACTTAAGTATTCTGATTAATTAACAGCCCTGATATATGTATATTATAAGATAAAGTCTCCAGTACTAATAGTGGTGGTGGTGTAATAATAGTATTTTAGTGGTATTTAGTGGCAGCGGACTCTCCTTCCTCCCTTCGTCTGTATTTCACCAGCTCGTCGTTCCCAGTGTGGAGGAGCTGATGCCTCCTCTTTCTCCCACAACACTCCTTATCTTCTTTCCTCCTCCTCAGCATCTTTCCTTTCTCTCTGAAGACCATCCGTGATGATGTTTTCTAACCAGCCTGTCTTAAATCAAACCTCCTCCTGCCTCTCCCAGCTCTGCCCCTTTTATCTGTATTTCACCTCTTTCATCTGAAGAGGCGAGGCTGTTTTCTCCTGTTGTCAGTTAACTTAATGCCTCCTAATCCCCGTCGTCTTCTCCTGCTGTCATCACGTTCAGCTGCTCTGAAGTTTCCTCTAGGATACTGCAGTGAAACACAAGCTGCCAATAAACCCCACACCGCCGCCTTCGTGTAGAACGGCAGTATCTGAACGGCGAGGGTACGCTGTGGGTTCATTTAGGCAACTGAAGCTTTGAAGCTGAAGTAAGCGAGATCGGAGAAATCTGATTAATAAAAGTTATCTTTATAAAACGGTCACTATACTGTATCTTGACAGTAATCTGAAGGACATCATGTTCCTCTGCTGCTCCTCATGGCATCTACAAGATCTCACAGACCGGAGGAAAACGACCAATCAGAGACCGAAGCCTGCCGACTGAAGGAGGAACTTTCTAACTGTGTCTTTCTGGAGGTGGATCTGATGATGATGGTCTGAAGGTGGAACTGATGATGATGGTCTGAAGGTGGAACTGATGATGATGGTCTGGAGGTGGATCTGATGATGATGGTCTGGAGGTGGATCTGATGATGATGGTCTGGAGGTGGATCTGATGATGATGGTCTGGATGTGGATCTGATGATGATGGTCTGGATGTGGATCTGATGATGATGGTCTGGAGGTGGATCTGATGATGATGGTCTGAAGGTGGATCTGATGATGATGGTCTGGATGTGGATCTGATGATGATGGTCTGGATGTGGATCTGATGATGATGGTCTGAAGGTGGATGTGATGATGATGGTCTGGAGGTGGATCTGATGATGATGGTCTGAAGGTGGATCTGATGATGATGGTCTAGAGGTGGATCTGATGATGATGGTCTGGAGGTGGATCTGATGATGATGGTCTGAAGGTGGATGTGATGATGATGGTCTGGAGGTGGATCTGATGATGATGGTCTGGAGGTGGATCTGATGATGATGGTCTGAAGGTGGATCTGATGATGATGGTCTGGAGGTGGATCTGATGATGATGGTCTGGATGTGGATCTGATGATGATGGTCTGGAGGTGGATCTGATGATGATGGTCTGAAGGTGGATCTGATGATGATGGTCTGGATGTGGATCTGATGATGATGGTCTGAAGGTGCTCATAGAGCTCCTCATACAGCTCCTCTTAGAGCTCCTCATAGAGCTCCTCTTAGAGCTCCTCATAGAGCTCCTCATGCAGCTTCTCATAGAGCTCCTCATACAGCTCCTCTTAGAGCTCCTCATACAGCTCCTCTTAGAGCTCCTCATACAGCTCCTCTTAGAGCTCCTCATACAGCTCCTCATACAGCTCCTCTTAGAGCTCCTCATAGAGCTCCTCATAGAGCTCCTCTTAGAGCTCCTCATACAGCTCCTCTTAGAGCTCCTCATAGAGCTCCTCATACAACTCCTCTTAGAGCTCCTCTTAGAGCTCCTCATACAGCTCCTCATAGAGCTCCTCTTAGAGCTCCTCATACAACTCCTCATACAACTCCTCTTAGAGCTCCTCTTAGAGCTCCTCATACAGCTCCTCTTCAGCTCCTCCTCAGCTCCTCATACAGCTCCTCCTCAGCTCCTCGTACAGCTCCTCCTCAGCTCCTCCTCAGCTCCTCGTACAGCTCCTCCTCAGCTCCTCCTCAGCTCCTCTTCAGCTCCTCGTACAGCTCCTCCTCAGCTCCTCCTCAGCTCCTCCTCAGCTCCTCTTACAGCTCCTCAGCTCCTCCTCAGCTCCTCCTCAGCTCCTCCTCAGCTCCTCGTACAGCTCCTCCTCAGCTCCTCCTCAGCTCCTCCTCAGCTCCTCCTCAGCTCCTCGTACAGCTCCTCCTCAGCTCCTCCTCAGCTCCTCTTCAGCTCCTCCTCAGCTCCTCCTCAGCTCCTCGTACAGCTCCTCCTCAGCTCCTCCTCAGCTCCTCCTCAGCTCCTCGTACAGCTCCTCCTCAGCTCCTCCTCAGCTCCTCCTCAGCTCCTCCTCAGCCCCTCCTCAGCTCCTCCTCAGCTCCTCCTCAGCTCCTCGTACAGCTCCTCCTCAGCTCCTCCTCAGCTCCTCTTCAGCTCCTCGTACAGCTCCTCCTCAGCTCCTCCTCAGCTCCTCCTCAGCTCCTCAGCTCCTCCTCAGCTCCTCCTCAGCTCCTCCTCATTGAACTGCATCATCATTCAGCTCCAGCTCTGAGTTGACAGAAGAATCGCAGCCTTGGCGGATTTTCATTTCTCGTTCACGTGGTGCTTCGTGGAAACAATATCTGACTCAGTCATACGGCAGATTAAGGCAAACTGCTGAGTCACTGCTGAGGCCTCCTCTGGGTTTGAATCTGGGTTTGAACATTCAATACATTATTCTAGCTCCGCTCCCCTGGCTTCCTCCTCCTCCTCCTCCTCCTCCTCCTCCTCCTGCTCTTCTTCCTCCTCCTCCTCTTGCTCTTCTTCCTCCCCCTCCTCCTCCTTGTGCTCTTCTTCCTCCTCCTCCTGCTCTTCTCCCTCCCCCTCCTCCTCCTCCTCCTGCTCTTCTCCCTCCCCCTCCTCCTCCTCCTCCTCCTCCTCCTCCTGCTCTTCTCCCTCCCCCTCCTCCTCCTCCACCTCCTCCTCCTCCTCCTCGTGCTCTTCTTCCTCCTCCTCCTCCTCCTCCTGCTCTTCTTCCTCCCCCTCCTCCTCCTCTTCCTTCTCCTCCTCCTCCTCCTCCTCCTCCTCCTGCTCTTCTCCCTCCCCCTCCTCCTCCTCCTCCTCCTGCTCTTCTCCCTCCTCCTCCTCTTCCTTCTCCTCCTCCTCCTCCTCCTCCTGCTCTTCTTCCTCCCCCTCCACCTCCTCTTCCTTCTCCTCCTCCTCCTCCTCCCCCTCCTCCCATCTCTGCCTGCTGCTTCAGTAGCCCATCTCACCAGTTAAATAATTTAATAATAATATAAAAATAAAATAGCAATAAATATAGATCTAGAATTAGATATAGATATAAATATAAATATAGATATGGATACAAATATAAATACAGATATATAGATATAAATATATATAGATATAGATATAAATATATATAGATATGACAGTGTGGATGTCTGTCATTGTCTTTCTTCACATACTGTAAAAAAACTGATGATGATGTTTCTTATCGTATAGCTGGTTATTTCTGACGCCTCCTTAGTTGTGAGAGGTGTTGTCTGGGTGTTGCATCTGCAGATGTTTCCTGTCATGTGATCCTCCAGCCTCGTTCCTCATTGGTAGCTGTAGCTCATCTGAATATTTAAACTGGCTTTGCGTATTGATTGTTCACGCTGACGAAGGCTTTTGGCTGAGAAACACCTTCGGTTGTTTGCCCTGTAAATGATAATTTATCTGAGAGTGCCGGAGATGTTGTTTCTCTTGTTCTTGCTGCTGCCTGGCACCTGATATAGTTTTCAAGATTTGGAGTCGTGCTCGCTGTTGTTTTCTTTTTCCAGCTGTAATTTTGCCACAGATGAGACTGTGAAATTTTTTTTGTCACATGCCAAGAATCACCAGTAAAAGACGACCAGATCTCTGTGGGCTCATCTTTCAGCCGCATCATACACCTCCATCCCGCCTGGTTTTTCATCCTGGTTGTAAGGGCTTACCGCACTCAGCAGCTTACAGGAAGTTTATTTTGAAAGTACACTATGTTTATGAATTATCAACATTGTTGTAGTGAACTGAAGATGGTGGTTGGATTAACTGCAGAGCTCCAATGATAACTCTTCAGTCAAAGCCAGAACATGATGGAGACGAACGGAGAGTTTTTGTTGGTGAGAAAGAAACTGTGGAGTAAACAGCGCACACACATTTATACGTGGACGTGATGAAACCACATCAGTGTCAACAGCAGTTAGAGGAGAGAGGGATTGGACAATGGGGAGGCTGGAAGCGGTGGTAATAGATTGACTGGAAAATAGATGGGAGAGGACAAGAGGCCGAATAATAAGAAGAAAGAGGTCAGCACAACAACGGACCAACGGAGTGCAATTAGGGAAGAGAGAGAGAGCAACAAATACACAACTACAGCATGATTAGGAGAGAGAGAGAGAGAGGGAGGGAGGGAGGGTGATTGAACAGCTGAAATGAGAATAAGGAGTGAAAACTCGGAGGGAAATGTCCCATGAATACATAAGCAGCACACAATTAGGAGGGAGAGAAAATCAAAGAGGCTGATTGAAGTTGAACACAATTAGCGGGAAATGAGAGAGAGAGAGAAGTTGGTGTTTGGATGCTGCAGTGTGAAAAGGAAGAAGTTCCCTCTTTATTTATTGTGTGGATAGAATCGATGTGGTTTACGCCGAGTGCCGCCATCGTAGCGCGCCGTTTACCTCTGGCTCTTCCCTCCTCACAGTCACGACTAACGAGTGATTTATTGTGATTTGTGGATGAGGAAGAGAAAGAAGGACATGATGGGACTCAAAGATCCACCAGTGGCAGATAATTACTGTGGATTTGTGAGGAAATAAGCCAAAGCCAAACTGAATTAAAGCCTGAATTGTTTTCTAATTTCCTTTTCAAAGGTCTATTACTTATGTATTTTTCACATACACGCAACGTTCCACATGCAGGGACACAGCAATCCAACCTTTTATACCCCTGTGACCGTGTAGTCGGGGGTATATATAGTCTACCAGTCATATTTTTTCTGACATGAGGTCCCATGACGGTCCACCGCCAAAGCGACCCAGATTTTTAAAAATGGCAGCCTACAGAACTACGCCGTTGGCTCCATCACACGACTGACGCAGTGCAGATGTTCCTCTGTTTGCAAATAAAAGGATTGAGTGTGTGCCGTCTCGAAGATGATGTGATGGGGTGTGAGAACGTGAGAACCCTGCTTACGCCGAGGCGGTACCAAAAAGATCGACCCGGTACCACAAGTGAGAGGGTCGAGCCGAGCCATGCGGTGAAAACGAGGCACAGACGGCACTAATGGGAGGCGACGTTTATGTCACATGGTATCAGCCGTCGTCCACGGCGATGCAGCGCCGATGCCCGAGCAGCAGCAGAGGTTGAGGAGGTGAGCTTGTGACAGGAAGGACACTGACTGGCTCCGGTGTCAAACTGGCTCTGACAGAAGCTCTTAACCATCTGCTGTTCAACCCTGTTGGACAGCAGCACAGACGGTTTCTAAAAGACCAACATGATGGAATCAGTGTGCCACCACGTTAAAACGCGACACAATGAACTCCAGAGGAGGAAGACAGAGTTGGTCAATATCTTAATAACTGGTGACGTCAGCTACCAGGCGACGTTAGTGTAGACAGTAATTTGTGTCTGATCAGAAGTGTCCTCTGTTAGTTTTGGTTTTCCACCTCTGACACTTGACACAGTGCTGAGCAGCATCTCAAACTAATCGTCAGGTTCCCAGCTTCTATGTGACATCGACTGTTGACCTGCTATCGCCCCTAAAGACCTCCTGGAACCCCCAAAAAAGACTAAAACTGCTCTATTGTGGGTCTCCGAGGGTTAATGTGCAGTCTGAATGATTCGTACATTTGCGTTCAGCTCCTCTGGGCCGATAATGCCGATAATTTCGGGGTTGCAGTGTGAGCGTTGAAGGGGCTTTAGTCTTGTTTGTTGTGTTTTCCAGCACACAGGGAGATAAATAATATTTCACTGACAAACGTCTCTGTCCCTGCTGCTGTCAGTCTGTGTAACTCGTCCACAGTCACAGCTGAATGAGTTAAAAATGGGGCTCTGTGATTTACTGCATGTCCATCTGGGCTCGTTAACATGGTTGCTGCTGAGGAAGTGAGCAGAGAGCTGCCAGCTTGAGTCTGTACTGTGACATTAGTCCTGCTGGAGGTGAGGCTTCTGAATGTTGGTGGCGACCTCCGTTTCCTCGTAACTGCTCATAAGTCAGTGTGGTGTTGCTTTAAAGGTCTTTTTCTCATTTAAAGTTATCTGCAGCGGCCTTCGTCCCAGCCCTCCACTCTCTCTGAACTCACTCTCATCACTGGAAGTCGAGCCGAGTCAGTGCTGTTGACATCTGCCACCGATGGGTCGGTGCAGGGTCACAGCGATTGATGCAGCGTGAACATAGTAATAAATATATCATAAAGAGATTCAGCCGATGGACTTGTCAGGACCAAAATAAATGAGGAGAGTCCCGGTTGCCTCCACTTTGTGTTTGATACCATAACTGTGAGAGCAGCCTTCATTTCTCTGCACCGCTCCGTCCCCCGAGGTTCTTCACATAAAGCGAGTCGAGAGTTTTTCAGTGGTTTCAAAATGCCACTTTGGTGGCCTTCACAGTAGCATGATGAGCAAATCTATATGCATGTATGCAGCCATCTATTCCTGCCTGTCTGGCTAATCAGGTTGCTCCTTCGTCTGGTTTACATGATGCCATAATTCATCCATGTACATCCTGGCTGCAGATATGTGAGGATGTAGGGAAGGTTTCCACTTAGACAGTTCTGTTGTCACTTATAAAACTAGTTTGAAAAACATTGATTTGACATTTGCTGGATGAGGTTTTTGCCGTGGGAAGTGCATTTATCTGATTTTTACATATCTCAGTATTTATTGCACAATTTGACCTAATTCTGATAATGTTCACGTTATTGTCAAATATGTTTAAATAGCCAGAAATACTTTTGGAAAAGTGCTTCTGAAAGGCTGCGACTCAGGGTCAGAAATTAGCAGTAAAATCGTCAGGACATCCGCCACTTTGGCAGGCCAGGAAAACGCTGGGGATGGGAATAGAACCGGTTCCTGTTGAGAACCGGTTCCTGTTGAGAACCGGTTCCTGGTTGTCCGATATCTTGGTCTCATGCCTCCGTTGTGTTTTTATGCAAAACACCACTACAGATGACTTTAATAAAGTACAGTACCCTCCTGCCCCTGAAAAATCAGGCTCCCTGGAAACCGTGATGTAATTCAAACACTGTAGTTTACCAGGCACACGCTGCTTTTTGTGTAAAATATGATATCAAACATTGAATGACATCAGATCTCAGAGGTTTCCAGCCACCTGCTGCTGCTCATTAACACCAGTTATACCTTCCCTCAGTGTGTTTCCCTCAGTGTGTTTCCCTCAGTGCGTTTCCCTTAGTGCGTTTCACATTGGCGTCCTGGTTGATGAGGGTTCGGCGTGTAGCTGTGGTAGTGACTCTCATGTTAACGCCTTACCTCTGACTGAGGACTTAATGCTCCGGCAGGAATACCAAAGACATAGAGAAAAGTGACTCGACACTGCAGCTGTTTCTAATTAGTGAATGAGTGACCTTTATGTAGCGTGCTGCTGAGGAGCCAGTGATAGCATCAACCGGAGAGGATTTCATGTAATTGATTTTTGCATTAAACTTAAACCTCTTCGATGCCCCATGCCAGTTCATGATGTTTAATGCACCACGATTTACGTACGGACCAGTTTGCTTAACAATGCTACAACCGTCTCCGACTGAAGCCGTTATCTGTGCTCTCTTCAAAGCCACCAGACTCCAACACAAAGTAATTTTACCTCACAGGACAGGACTGTTGCTGGTCTACCGCTGCCTCAATTGGCTAGTTTGTGTTATTTTGTGACTTTGGTGAATCCAAACTAAAGCTGTAAAACACCAAAATCACACAAATAAAGTAAGCGGTTGAGGCAGCGGTAGACATATTAGCCAACCCTCCAGAGTTTGCAAGCAAAAGCATAAGCATAATATATTGTTTGCAAGCCCTCGCGGGCCACATAAAATGAGGTGCCGGGCCTGATTCGGCCCACGGGCCTTGAGTTTGACACATGCTTTAAAGTATTGAAGACTAAAAGTGTAGTTGCAGTATGTTTATTATTTAAAAGTCACCAGAATGCAGTAAAGAAAGTCTCTGAAACTCTCCACACCTCCTGGTTTCATGTTGAAATCCTCCCTGTTTTTTCAGTCATGAGGTAGCAAGCAGCCCCCGTGTTCTGGGAAGTAAAAGTACTGTCTGTCCAACGAGTCTGGCAGCTTTGGAGAGAGACTAGATGGATAAAAGGGCTTCAGCTCCCTACAGAAAGGGCTGTCTGACAGCAAGTTCAGTCTGTGACCATATTCTAAATATAGCTGCACTTAAACTGGTATTGATCGTTTTAGCAGTACATCACTTTGCTCCTGTGTCTGTTTCTCCGAACTCCACCTACTTTAGGTGAGACACTGACTGTGGATCAGTACCTCATACAACCACACTTCAGAACGTCCGAACTGAACCAACCATGAGCTGAGGTGAGTCGGGGCAGAGGAAGTCACATTGAGGAGAAAATAACGGACATGCCTCCACGTTGTCTACAATCCCTCCCAGATAAACCAGCTGTCAATTCACAGCAGGATCCCGACCCAAAGTTAATGAAATATAATATTATTTTCTTCAGGGACACGTCAAGACAATCGGGCCTTGTTGCCACGGTAACCAACATTCATTCATTAATTTTTACTGGATTTATCCTTGAACGCGCTCTGTGTCTTGTGACGAACCTGGATGGTAAATAAGTAAGTAAATGAGCCTTTCCAGGTGTAGCGTAGCGTAGTGGATGTTATTACGTTGTTCTGAATATTCACTCGACCTTTAGAAAAACGTCAGGATGTGTCGGAGACAGACGGCGAGATCACGGGGCGGAGAGCTGACGGGCCATGTGGAGTTAAAGAGCACAGCGATTAGACAGACAGCTCAGAAAACGGAGATTATGTGGTGGTGAACTTCAGTGTCTCCTCTCCTGATGAATGAACGGAGGTGTCGGCGTCGACCTTTAGCCCAGACCTTCACGTGGGCCGCGGCCTGAGCGACGGAGGAGGAGGAGGAGGAGGAGGAGGAGGAGGAGGTGTTTATTGAGTGTCACAGACAAGGTCACAGCTCTTCAGCTTCGTATAAACACACTAACACACCAGAGTGACGACTGAAGGCTTTATCCACACACACTTTGAGTCCTGAAACTTTGAGTCCAAACTGTAGAAATACGTTCCTAATAATCTTTATGTTATCATGGCAACGTGTAATAGACCCGCCTGCCCACCAGAGGGCGTTTCCTCGTCGAGGCGGGAATATTACATTTGTCTCTGAAAGTGCAGCAGGAGGCAACAACACTGGAGTTAGGTTGAGGAAAAAAAAAAAGTAAGTAAACTAAGTCAAATATGTACAGAAACGACGTAACAGAAATAACTCGTCATGAACGTAAGTTACAAAATAAAACAGCAGTTTATTGGTTGAAAGTCTTGTGTTTGTTGGCCATATTTCTAATCTGAATGTAAACAGGTATGTGCAGTATTTTTATACACATATACGCATATATACAGTATATACTGTATATACAAAGAGGTGTAAACCGGAATATAGTATGTATAGAGAAATAATAAATATTTGGGCTGTCAAAGTTAATGTGATGATAATGTGTTTTTTAGGTTGTAGCAGCTCAGTTGAACATACTGATATCAGATGAAACTAAAGGCTCCAAACTTTCGCTAAGTTTAGGTGAGAAAAAACTGTCACTGCCATTTTTTAAAGGGTCTTCCCCTCTAAAATACACATAAAATTACTAGTTTATTATATTATGACTTTATTCACATAATATTATGAGGTTTTTTCCTCAAACTTCTGACTTTATTCTCAATACTACGTCCTTTTTCCCTTATAAACTTCTGACTTTATTCTCATAATACTACACCCTCTTTGGCCTGTCGCCTCCACCGAGTCGCATCACGAGTTCGTCTCTCGGCAGATAAAGAGCTGCTGGCGGAGTGAAGAAGGGAATCCATCAACCTGTTAATAGAGGTCAGGACCTTGTGAAGGCGCATGGAGGACTTTAACTGTCCTCTCGTGTCCCAGATCAGACGCTCTGATTTCTAGACAGAAACTCCTGAAATGCAGCTCAGAAAGTGTTTTATCGGACTCAGCTGTTGTTTTCGTGCAGCCTTGTGTGTCTCGTTATTCCCTCTTTACCGATCAGCTGTTTCATGAAGCGTCCCGTTGAGAAACATCACATGAATATTTCTTTCTTGTTGTCGGCCTAGAAATGCTGTTAATCACAGGGTGCTACAGGAAAGACAAAAAGCCCAAATTAAATAGATTAAATATAGAGCTGTCAAATTTGGCCCAGATTTGTTGTAATGCCACTAATGTTTTTGACGCATTAATGCTACTTTTTCTTTTTAAGATTTAAAGAGACTGGTGTCATATGAAAGTACAAGAAGTGCATTCACTCAAGTACTGTACTTACAGTAAGTACAATTTTTGATGGACTGTACTCTTTTATGCTAATTTACACTTCACGATATATTTCACTTTTTACTGTACTACTTAAATTTCTTTGCAGATTCAGATTAATAATCTAAAATATAATCAACTAATTCTGGCGTATTATTAATTGGGCCGTCAAAGTTAATGTGATAATAATGTTTTAACGCCATTAATTTCAATTTAAAGCATTAAGGCAGTCAATAATTAGGAGGTTGTAACGTGCTCGGTTTTAAAGATAAAGAGAGAGAAGAGTGAAGATATTAGTATCATATGAAACTAGAAAACCTAACGAATCTATTGGAGGTTAAATAAATAACGCTCCAGACTTGACCATCTTCAGAGGGGTCCCTTGACCTCTGACCTCCAGATGTGTGAATGCAAATGGGTTCTCTGGGTCCCCACCAGTCTCCCCTTTACAGACATGCCCACTTTATGATAGTCCCAGTCAGTCTGGATCAAGTCATAGTCAAGTCAGCACTCTGACACACTGACAGCTGTTGTTGCCTGTTGGGCTGCAGTTTGTCATTTCTGATTGGAGCAGATTTTTGATGCTAAAGTCAGAACCTGGGAGGGTTTCTGGACAATATCTGTCATTGATTAATGTTGTTTGTTGATTTCCAATAATAAATATAGGAATACATTTTTATAAAGCAGTATATTTGTCCACTCCCATGTTGATAAGAGGATTAAATACTTGACAAATCTCCTTTTAAGGTATTTTGAACAGATAAAAATGTGTGGTAAATTTGCAATTAATCGCAATTTACAATCATGCTATTAATTGCTATTAAATATTTAAAATCAGTTGACAGCTCTGGTAAAAATGTCGTATTCAGTGTTCGGTTGTAGCTCCACCCTCTTGTGTGACTTCTGGTTGCAACAAAACAAGATGGCGACGGCCTTCATGCCGAGCTTGAGGCTTCAGAGC
Source organism: Pterois miles (assembly GCA_947000775.1). NCBI lineage: Eukaryota > Metazoa > Chordata > Actinopteri > Perciformes > Scorpaenidae > Pterois > Pterois miles. The sequence continues at coordinate 3,521,935 of CAMQGK010000110.1, read as the reverse complement.
CGAAGTCCACTAACCAATCAGTGACGTCACATCGTTATACACATTCTGTGGTTATGATGAAGTAGTATGTCCTAATTGTACACAGACTACATGAAACAGAAGGTACTTTGTAAAGGCAGCTGCAGTATTACAGTATTGTTATGTACTAACAGTAAAAAGAAGACCTGGAACGTAGAAACGGTTCGGCCATTCTCTGGAGCTCGGCTGAGTCCTAAAGGACAAACTAAAACGGGTTGAAATGCACAGAAAATCTAATGAGTTTCTGTCCACAGGTAATAAAAACAGGGATGAGCTGCACATTAAGAAAGGCAAAATGTATTGATACAGTTTTAGCCATGTCTAGTCAACAGTACATCAAATACTTGAATGTGCACATCTCCATATGATGAGATCTGATTATTTTTATTCTGTAGCCATCAACACTTTATTGCAGACTGGTTGGAAAAGCTGTCGAAAGTGTTTATGGATCATTGTGGGACACTAAAACTGAAATGAAACTCCTTCAGGTTTATTTTATTTATTTCATCTCAAGCTGTGAACAGTTTTTGTGTCTCCGGTCAGAGACTCAGATCCTGATCCTGGTCTCTCCATCAGTCCATTTCTCCCTCTACTCTCATTAGGGCTGGGACCGTTCGCCTCCCTATTCAATTATAAAAGTACCGCAATTTGATATTATGATTTATTGGGATTTTTATTAACTTTTTAATTAGACCACGGGGGGAAAAGTTGAATCAACACTTTTAGGGACTTTTACTTTGGAAAATCCAGTGAAATGTTTGATTTTCAGCATGTCTGTAGTCAGAGATATCCTGACGTCAAATATATCAGCCTCATTGTCAGGAATTATTTATTAGATTTTTTTCCAGCATTGTTAGAAAAAAAAAAAAAAATTTTCCACAAATTATTTATATTTTTTTTTTTTTTTATACGATAACGGAATGTTTTATCTGTGGTGAATATATCAACTCTTATTTCATATATATATTTTTTATTTATCTTTTTAATTTTTAATTTTAAAAACAGACATTTTCCTTTATTTTCCCTCCCTCTTCCTTCTCATTCTCTCCCTTTCCCTCCCTCCCTTTCCCTCCATCCATCCACCCCTACCTCCACCCCTCCAACTCATATAAAATTAACTTCATTATATATATTTATATCTTTCTATCCTTATCTCCTTCCCCCTCGGACCCAAGAAAAAGAAGAGAACGACGGCCGACTACCCCCTCCTCCCCACCCTCCCACATCTCTTCTTTCTTACGAAGAACTTGTCCAGCTATATCCGTCTTCTCTATCTCCTCTTCCTTTCCTTCTTCCTTCCCTCTCTTTGTTTTTATCTTTTTTCCTATTTTTTTTGGGGGGGGTCTTCCCCCCCCCCCCCCCTTTATTTTTTTTTTTTTTCCCCTTTGATTTTTTTTTTTTTTGATATTTTTTACTGAAATTTCTTCCCTCTTTTCTCAAATTAAAAAATAAAACCCCCCCCCCCCCCCCCCCCCCACATACCCTCAAACAAATATATTTTTTTTTTCATTGAAAAAAATGTTTTTCAAAATTGTTAGAAAATACGATACGGATGTTTTTCCACCTCTCACCGTTGTACTATCTGTTACCACGAGTCTCGCTGGTGGAAAAAAATACTGCACACACACACTGGAGTTTCTGTTTGCTCTCCTTGTTCGTGACCCATCTGTGGGGATGATTTGTTCACCTAATTAACTGACATTTATATAAATGAGACCTGATCACTGACCCGGACTCTCTCTCTCTCTCTCCGTCTCTCCACCTCTCCCTTTATTTGTCTACATTCTTGCCTCCTGTCACTCTCCTTTTGTTCTTCTCTCTCTCTTTCTGCCTTCCTTTGTCCTTGAACGTATGTGGGATGTGCTACTCCACAGATATACATCCCTGCTCCATGTTTGCTGTTGGCCTCTGTGTTAGCTGGAGAACATCGTCAGAAGCTGCTCATGTTAACGCCTCTCTGCCCGTGAATAGGAGCTCTATGCAGATCAAGACTTGAAGAAGGAGCAGCCCAGACTGGTGGTGAGTTTACTCCCCTTCCTTTTATTCCTGGTCACATTTCCATCTCTGGGGAGTGGCAGTAATTGGGCCAGACACCGCCGTGGAGAGGAGGCAGGAGAGGAGGTGTAGAGTCAAAAGTCTCAGAGCTGGAAGTGGAGATAGTGTCATGTTTGGCATACTGTGCTGAATCAGGTCCTCCTCACCTTATAATATATGTTAAAGATATTCCTTTATTAATCCCACAGTGGGGAAATTTACGTTTATTATTAGAAGTCAATGAACAATACAAAACAATGACAGATATTGTCCAGAAACCCTCAGAGGTTCTGACTTTAGCATAAAACAATATTTCTTTTTCTTGCCAAAGTTTTGAGTGAGTTTGAGCGTCATCCCAGCCAGTCTGACCTGGTTGGTCCCGATGGATCCGTCAGGTTTTCTGGTTTCATATGAGACCAGGATCTTCACTCTGGATTTAAATCTGAGCTGCTATCACGTTAACTTTGACAGGCCTGATATGTACATAGACACAGATAGACACACACACACACACACACACAAACACACACACACACACACACAGTCACGTGTGTGTCGACCAGTGAGGAAGAGGTTGAGGGCTAAAAGGGCTAGAGCAAAGCATTCTGGGTAACAGTAATGGCTCATTAGTTATATCCCACGGCAGCCTCGCCAAGTGGTGATGAATGGTGCTATTGGGGGGTGTGTGTGTGTGTGTGTGTGTGTGTGTGTGTGTGTGTGTGTGTGTGTGTGTGTGTGTGTGTGTGTGTGTGTGTGTGTGTGTGTGTGTGTGTGTGTGTGTTGAAGATAATTCATGAACATGTTCCTTGTTTTCTCTACTTTTTTCTTATATATGTGGGTGTGTGGTGTTTACACATAATTGCCTGTCCATGTGGTAATTAATGTTCATATGCTGTGTGTGTGTGTGTGTGTGTGTGTGTGTGTGTGTGTGTGTGTGTGTGTGTGTGTGTGTGTCGTCCTGTGCAGGCTGATGGAACTCAGAGCTCATGTTGTCAAAGTTGTCAGGAACCAACAAGGAAACTACAACACGACTCAATTATTGTCTCCTCATGGACCACCACCTCGACACACACACACACACACACACACACACCATACATCCTCCGTCCCCTGACACTCCTATTACTCCTGTATATCTAATTTCTCTCCGTCGTTCTCTTTTTACCGTGTGCACCATCTTCCTCTCTCCTCGACGCCTCCAGCCATCTCCACCTTTCTCTCCTCTCCAGCCATCTTCTTTTGCATTTGCTCTCTTTTCTCTCGCTCTCTCGCCTTTGGCTCGTTGATGTCTCCTGTCAGAGCTGCAGTGTAATAGGATCTACTGTATGTGTGTGGTGGTAAATAAGATAAAGTTAAATCTCATGTGGATCCAAATACATGGTCTATCTCTTGAAATGTCCTTGTGGGCTAGCGTATCGTTAGCCTCATAGCATAAGTCATATACCTTAAAATATGACTTAGGCAACTATGCTATGAGGCTAACAATATATTGGCAAAACTAAACAGGAGTTAAACTCTAGGATTTCTGAATATAAGAGTAATTTCAGAAACAGAGGACAAATCCCCTGTGGCCAGGCGCTTCACTCAGTGGGCCATGATGTTAAATTAGTTTAAAGGATAGTTTCCTTTAAATTGTTCCTTTAAAGAGAGGCACACTGGATACACACTGTCCATGACAGACTGAAAGCCTGAAAGGTTTAAATGAGGAACTTCTGTTGAGATGATGCTTAGAATCTATTTATTGCATATGAAATATGTGGTAGTATTTATTCTTGTTAATCTTCCCTGACATCTCAGCACATTTTTTGCTCAATTTAAACTATAGAACATGTTTATGAATTACAGTTTGGTTTTTATGTGTCACTATTTTCATGTATTTTCTGGTCTTGGCCTTTCTCGATGCTTCTTATCGTATAGCTGGTTATTTCTGACGCCTCCTTAGTAGTGAGAGGTGTTGTCTGCGTGTTGTATCTGCAGATGTTTCCTGTCATGTGATCCTCCAGCCTCTTCCCTCATTGGTGGCTGCAGCTCGTCTGAATATTTAAACTGGCTTTACGTATTGATTGTTCACGCTGACGAAGGCTTTTGGCTGACACACCTTCGGTTGTCTGCCCTGTAAATGAAAGAAGTCTCTTTATCTGAGAGTGCCGGAGATGTTGTTTCTCTTGTTCTTGCTGCTGCCTGGCACCTGATTTATTTTCCGTGATTTGGAGTCGTGCTCGCTGTTTTCATGTGCGGTGGTGAGTAGCCGTGTATTAACCAACCAGGCCTCATCACAGTGATCTGTGTGTATGTGTTCGTGAACGCCCGCTTGCTGAATTGTTCTCATCAGCCAGATGTGACATTGATCAATGCATTCATGGATGCCGTTAGCGTGGCAGCACTGAATCAACTAACTAATGAGTCTCAGAGGTGTGTTTCCAGTTATAGAAAGCACATGAAAAGCACACGTGACCATATGTTAGAAAATGAAATATTGGAGGAAGTCCAAAATGGAGAACCTGTGTGGTTGCAAGGCTGCGGTCTCACTTCTTCTGTCTGTCTATTTAGATTAAGGGTGTTAATCTACAAGATCTCACAGACCGGAGGAAAACAACCAATCAGAGCTGATCTGAGCAGCTGTCAATCACACTGAACTCCAGTCAAATGGTCAAACTAGGCAGCGCTGATCAGATATGAATCAATATAATATCAATATTCTGTTACTGTAATGTCTAGTTCTTGTAAATTTTGTAGTTACTGTTTAGCTTTACAATGTACAACATTTGAAATAATATAAATAATAATAATGTCAAAATATCTCAAAATTGAGTCAGAAAAAAATTAAATCTTTTAAGATATTTTGTCACATTTATGACTTTTTATGATAATTAAGTTCAGATTTTAAGAATGATTAAGTACAATTTTGCAGTTAAATGCACATATATTTATGTTTTGTGCTGGACGTTTCATTACTTGTGATCATTTTCAGAAGTACTTCTTCACACTAAGGAAGGGGACATTAGGATGATCTGAAACATTAAAGTGTGACAAATGTGCAGAAATATAAGATATCAGGAAGAGGGCAAATACTTTTTCACATCACTTTATCCTTGAGACCGCTACAACCTAAAAGTTGCATTAATTCGTTAAAGATATTAGAGGTGTTAAAATGAATTTGCGTTAATGCGATAATAGCAGGTTAACTTCGACAGCCCTCAGTTTAATACAGTAAATGGTCCAGATGAGACCAGATGTGATGAGTTCTTCCTCAGAGATATAGAGGAGCAGTTATTACCTCCTTATTGTATTTCTTATTACACTGTCAGCTCAGCTGCTTCAGGACAGACTCATGATGGATGTGAGCAAAGAGCGTCTTGCTGCCGTGGCGTGAACGGGAAACATTTCTGTTTTATCTGAAACCATCTTTACTTTGAGGCTTTTTATCTCGACAACGTGACGCTTGTGTGTGCGAGACCACATACAGTCTTCAGAGAGACGGATGGAGGAAACGGAAGTGTGACAGATGCCTCGTCCTGATTCAGACGTGAGGAAAGTAAACCAGCAAGTAAAGTCAAGAGGAAAAACACAGAAAGCTCTTTTCGTTTTTCATCTTCTTCTCATCCGATCGTTCCAACACAGATATTTTCACAGCAAACGCTGCTTTGTTTCACGTTTGTACCATACGGTGCCTTCAGATGTGGTTGTGTTTACCGTGTTGACTAGCTGGGTCCCTCATGTCGTATTCACCACCTCGTAAGTCTCTGAAAGCTCCGAGTTCACGACTTGTGACCTGTTTGTTGGCGTTGTGAGAAATGGCTAACGTGAGAGGGAGTAATGGACACAGTGTACTTGTTTTAATCGCCTCCCTCTGTAGATATGTACTTTTTAACGATACAGCACAGGTCCGCGGCCCCACTGTGAGAATCGCTGCTTTAGAGAGTCCAGCTTTGACCTGAAGGCTGCTGAGTCAACCCTCCGGGCTGATGTGAAGTGGTTCAGGGAAGTTCGTAGCTGCTTTAAATGAGTTTCTTGTTGGGTGCACTAAAAAATGATGTGTTTCTCCAGGAAACAATCCCAGTTGAATAAAAACACTTCCTTTGGTAGAGTAGTTTTTATTTTTAGAGACCAGCAGCCACGGCTCATTTGGATTCTGTTAATACTACTATTCCCTCCTGTCAGAGATCTGTTTCAGCTGGAAATTAAATGTGGAGTCTCTCCTGCAGAACTTAGTCGTAAATTATTCATGAGTTGTTGCTTCTCTGTGCTCCTCTACAGGTGTTACGACTCAAAACAAAATGCTTCTTTGAGCACTGAGCAGAATACCTCATGAGATTTAACCGACTCTGAAAGCAAAACAGGAGACAAGCTGGTAAAAACAGTCCTGTTGTTTAGAAGGCTTCACTGAGATTCAACAAAAGACTTAATGTCACATGTTGTTCATCAGCGATGTAGAGGAGAGGAGCCGGTCTGATATAATACGTAGGCGACAGCGTCAGACGTTGTTCCCGTCTCTCGATACGCTGCAACAGTGTGGTGAAGCACAGAGAAAGAGAGAGACTGAATGTAGCGCAAAATCCAGAACCGGTGTTGCATGATTAAATATCATCTGTTACCAATATCATGTTAATCTCATCATATGGCCCAAGCCTAATCTGAACAGGTTGAAAACATGGTCTATAAACACGGTGGCGTGGAATCGTGTGCAGGCCTTACCGCGCACCTACGTGGTGTGCATGTAATGACTCATCAACAACTAAATATGTATCTGACTCATTATAAGAACAGCTGGAGCCTACTAAACCTGACACACGTGATCTAAATACATATTAAGTTTATAATAGTTAATTATTGATATGATGTGAATGAAAGCGTAATTGGGAGAATGTGATTCCTGAAGCTGTCGGGAGGCGATCGGCTTGAGAGAAAACGTCTCACTCGGCTGAGGCTGAAACTTAAAGAAGCTTAGTGACAGTGAGATGCTTCCTGTTACTCCTATAATATGCCTATCCTACATTCTTATCAGTTTAAGCTACCCTCCAGCAGATAGGCATGTCGGGGCGACCTCTGTCTCAGTTTCATCCCGAGCCACATCAGCATTATGGTTGCCCTTAAAGGGCCGACATGCAGTTTAAGGACGCTGTACTTCTGTAAAGCGGCATAGAATTGAATGATGACCATAATATATTTCTTTACAAGCCCTCGCGGGCCACATGAAATGAGGTGGCGGGCCTAATTTGGCCCGCAGGCCTTCAGTTTGACACGTGTGCTGTAGACCGTCCTCACATCTCTCTGTTGTTGAATTCTTGTCTCGCTGGTCTCTGGACTCGTCCTGTCCTCCACTGTTTCTTGACTGACGTGGTGAATCACGGAGTCTGCACCTGGATTCACCAAATATCCATGTGAGCCAATCACAGCTCTCCGAAGCGTGTTTCTGCGCCGCTCCGACGAGGGTGAAGACGAACAACAGTGGAGCAGACTGACAGCGGTGAACTCCACCACCGTCTGATGCTCTTGGTTTCAAACAAACAGAGCTGGGAGTTTGAACCTGAAGGATGCTGAGTCTGTGTGAAGACATGGGGATAACAGATGGATTCATTTCAGCTTGGGAACGTCAGTCGTCTTTATTCAACTTTTGTTTACTTATCACGAGGGATCAGCAAGAGTTTTCACAGTATGAGCTCATAACTGCTTCCAGTATCTGCAGTGGTGCAGCAGTCATGGGACATGGATGCATTACAGCTCTGAGTGTAATAATTAAGTGAAAGATTAAAACAGGACTTTAGCGATGCCCCGGGCCGATCCGGTGGATGGTGCCGACCTGGAATATCTGAATGGATCACTATCTAATATAAAGAGAAAAGAAACCCATGTTTTTTGGAAATCAAAAAGAAATAAATGGGAATATTGAATTAAATCTCCCGGGGCTGTGACTGATCATCAATGAACATAATGACGATATTAAAGGTCAGAGACAATAGCCATCCTGTATAAATCTGGGGATATGTTAGATTATGAGGCCTTGTATATCATTTATTATATATATCTTTTAAAATGCCGATGGATTCAATCTAATCTTATTATAAACACAAGCTATACGTATTATTAAGGCTGGTTATTATGATCATATGAAACTAGAAACCCTAAAGAATCCATCAGTACCAACCAGGTCAGACCAGCTGCTGGTGAAGGAGGTTAAATAATTAGTTTGGTGATGAAAATCTGTCATGTCCGTCTTCAGAGGGGTCCCTTGACCTCTGACCTCCAGATGTGTGGATGTAAATGGGTTCTCTGGGTCCCCACCAGTCTCCCCTTTACAGACATGCCCACTTTATGATAGTCCCAGTCAGTCTGGATCAAGTCCTAGTCAAGTCAGCACTCTGACACACTGACAGCTGTTGTTGCCTGTTGGGCTGCAGTTTGCCATGTTCTGATTGGAGCAGATTGTTGGTCATTGATTAACAATAATAAATATATACATACATTTGCATAAAGCAGCATATTTGTCCACTTCCATGTTGATAAGAGTATTAAATACTTGACAAATCTCCCTTTAAGGTTCATTTTGAACAGATAGCAAATGTGTGATTAATTACAATTAATATGGGCAATCATGCGATTAAATATTTGAATTGATTGTCAGCCTTAATATGCAGTATATGTTCAGGTGATTTCTGAAGGTGAACATTAGAGTCTCAGAGTCTGTTTCCTGCTTTCTGGCGATTTTAAAAGAGTGCAAATAACAAAATAATAAGTTCACAGCATTTTCATATTAAACTTTTGATTTGACCTTTAAAAGAAAGAAAACTATATAATTCTCCCCATCTGGTGTGAACCTGTTGTGTGACTCTCTGGTGTAACTGTAACTGACTGTAAATGGAAACTTTACTTTGTTAGTTATAAAACTACAAAATCATCCATTCTCCATAAATTAGCCAACAGTCTGCTCCGGTCTCTATACTCCCACAATGAAACTAACACACAAATAAGCCGAAACAGGGGAGACGTTGAGGTGAAACCGTGGGAATGAGAGAGCTGAAATGACTCAGTAGTGCAGTGTGGCGCCGCAGAAACACTCAAAGACTCAAACAGAAAAGTGGCCTGTGTGAAGACGACAGCAGAGACTCACGGCTGTGATCTTCTGACTGTTTGGCAGCAGCCTCGGGACCACAGAACAGAAAACAACCGAGAATCACTCAGAAAACGGAGTTAACACGCAGCCCCGGCCTCGCTCCTCTCTCTGCTTCTTCTTCCTTTCACGCCCTATTTAACCTCCATTCACGCTCTGATCTCACATCCGCTTTTACATTGTGGTCATTCAGCTGATGCTCTGACCCAGAGTGACTCAAGGCACAGTGGACACACCAGTACTGTGAGTGTTGTTCCTCATATTATGTGTAGATGCTTACAGCTAGCTACTTACAACAGCAGTGGGTGGAGGATAGGGCTGGAGTCGTTTACAGAGTTATGATGCCGCTATCCGTTTGAAGCTATGAAGCCGACCACCGACGGGCGCCTGTCCGTCTAGTTTTTATTCACCCTCTCACTCTACTCGGCCCATGTCAGAGTTTTTCCAGCCGATTCAGCGTGTTGAATCGACAATGGAGCCCATCAACGAGAGAAATCGCTCTGATTGGCTGAAGAAAACGCTGCTTTGTTTCATGAACGTATCATAACAGCTGTTTGAATGTCCGCCGTCCTCAGGCTTCCTGTTTCCCTCTCTGAATGATGAACACAGACTACCACCACCTGCTGGTGTGGAGGGTTATTTCCTCCCCTGTAGGCGCAGAACGTTAGCACGAACTGGCCGTCGGCTGTTGTCTTTGCGGTGTGTTGAAACGCAACTTCGACCAAGACAACAGCAATGTGAGGTGACACAACAGTCGGCCTTCATCGCCACTAGTTCTCTGATGTCAGTTTGGGCCTGAAAGTGATGTTGATATCAATGGAGTACTTCATTTGATCCCTCTTATCATCGTAATCTATCAGCCTAGAAGCCTTTGGCCTTGTGAACATGTGCAGCTGCCCCCCCGACGGTTTCTCCACACTTTATCATCTTACTCATATTCACAGTTTTTCCTGAAATCATCCTTCCACACTGTGTTTTTGTTAGGGCTGTCCATTGATTGTCACAATTAATCACGATTAAATCAATCATACATTTTTTGTCTGTTCAAAATGTACCTTAAAGTATTTAATATGTAACTGAACACATTTAAAAGCATCTTATAACACATTCTGCACTCTTATGGTGATTGTCTAATAATTAAAACCAAATATCAGAGGTTGTACGTTTTTATAAAAGATTGAATTAAATCAAAATGATATCTATTAATGCTGAAAGAACCTGACGTCAATTTGCCCTTAACACACTGAAACAGGTGCATACGGCACATTTCACTGAATATTGCTTGAAGGAGGATCCATCTACTTCCTGTTCCTATGTTGTTTTTTTATTTTATATTTCTGGGTCGCCTGTAACGTCGGTCCGGTCTGTTCTCGTTCACGTCAAGCCTCCAGAGCAGAAAGATTTTGAGTTTGGGTCGGTGAATTTTAACATGCCGCCTCCCTGCTCCGTCGACTGATGCTGACTGTCTCCTCCAAGACAACAAGGCTCAGCAAGCATAAAGAAAATGATTGTTGAGAGACCAATTTGCTCCCTGATTTAGCTTCGACGAACCCGTAATGAGAGGCTATGTGAGAGAGAGGCGGAGAGGGCAAAGGAGGGTGCGTTTGTTCGCCTCCCTTTGTTAATTGTGCTTATTCATGTGAGGTTTAGTCCCAGTGGATGCTGGGAACATAAAATAGAGATCACAGAGATCAGCGCACTGTATACCAGTATATAGTGTATATATACAGTATATGCTGCTTTATGCAAATGTATACAGATAACACCGGTGGGGAGGTTGACCTTGGCCAGGGCTGCGCTTTGTCACCAGTCCTGATTGTGATATTCATGGACAGGATATGGAGGTGTGGTCGGGGAGAGGAGGGTTTGCAGATCGGTGTGATTTCATCACTGTTTTTTGCAAATGTTGTAGTCTTGTTGGCATCATCGATCTGCGACTTCCAGACCTCTCTGGATCGCCTGGGATGAGGATCAGCACCTCTAAATCTGAGGCCATGGTTCTCGACAGGAAACCGATAGATTGTCTCCTCCGGGTAGGGAATGAGTCTTCACCCCAAGTGAAGGAGTTCAAGTACCTTGGGCTCTTGTTCGTGAGTGAGGGACCAATGGAGCGTGAGATTGGCCGGAGAATCAGAGCTCTAGATCTACCGGTCAGTCTTCATTCTTACTCTCACCTGTGGTCATGAGGGCTGGATCATGACCCAGAGAACTAGATCACAGGTACAAGCAGCTGAAATAGTTTTTCACAGGAGGGTGGCTGGCGTCTCCCTTAGAGATAGGGTGAGAAGCTCAGCCATCCGTGAGAGACTCAGAGTAGAGCTGCTGCTCCTCTGCATTGAAAGGAGCCAGCTGAGCTGGTTCAGGCATCTGGTGAGGATGCCCTCCTGGGCGCCTCCGTAGGGAGGTGTTCCAGGCACAACCACCTGGGAGGAGGCCCCGGGGAAGACCAGCACTAGGTGGAGAGATTATATCTCCACACTGGCCTGGGAACGCCTCGCCTCGCCAGTCAGAGCTGGTTAATGTAGCCCAGTAAAGGGAAGTTTGGGGTCCCCTGCTGGAGCTGTGCCCCCGCGACCCGACCTGGATAAGAGTAAGAGGTTGAAGATGAGTGTGAGTGAGTGAAAGTGAGTAAAACACCAGAACCACCGAACCAGTCTTGCTGCAACATAACGTTCACCACGGCGTCTCCAGACTCTTTCACGCCTGTTACATGTGCTCGGTGTGAACCAGGCGTCCTCTGTGAAGAGAACCGGACCTGCCAATTCTGGTGTTCTCTGGCGAATGCCGATGGAGCTACATGGTGCTGGGCCGTGACCACAGGTCCCACTAGAGGACGTCAGGCCCTCATGCCACCCTAATGACCTGACAGTCTGGTCAGAAACATGCACACCAGTAGCCTGCTGGAGGTCATCTTGTAGGGCTCTGGCAGTGCTCCTCCTGGTCCTCCTCACACAGAGCAGCAGATACCGGTCCTGCTGCTGGGTTGATGCCCCTCTACGGTCCTGTCCAGCCCTCCTGGTGTAACATCATCATCATCTCCTCCATGCTCTTCAGACTGGGAGATACCGCCAACCGTCTTGCTACCGTACGTATGGATGAGCCATCCTGGAGGAGCTGGACTACCTGTACACCCTGATTGGGCTGTAGGTACCGCCTCATGCTACAAGTAGTGACAAGGACACTCGGAGAACACTAGAGAAGAATGAGTCAGGAAGGACCAGGAGAGTCACCACATTTAAAACCATTCCCTTTGGGGGGGTCGTTTAGCTGTCGCCTCTCCATTACACCTGTTGTCACTTTCATTTACACCAAAGCAGCTGAAGGTGATTCACAATCACTGTGCTTCTTAAATGGACAGACTGATATAAGTATAAGATGCAAGTCTGACTCGGTGTTAAACTGGGATCATCAGTGTTCCCTTTATAGGTTTCAGCAGTATATATATTTCCTGTAGGGAGTTGTTCCTCCACATTCAGCTGTGCTGTTTAATCCTCCACCTCTTCGGCCAGCTGTAATGCAGCCTGTCCACCATTTGTATTTGACATTATTTTATTGGTGCACCCAGCAGAAGTCTTGTGTAAAAGCTTTTGCTGAATTAATGAAGGAAATAAAAGTTAATGTGAGTGTTTTAATGGTCACAGCAGCAGCACGCAGCTTAATAATCTCTTCATTAGTTTGACACGGAAACATCATAAAAGCACTTTTCTCTGATTTTATTTAGTTTCTCATCCACTGCTTTACCCATCCGTGTGTGTGTCTGTGTGTGTGTGTGTGTGTGTGTGTGTGTGTGTGTGTGTGTGTGTGTGTGTGTGTGTGTCCTACTTAAGTGTTGCTAAGCAGCAGTGTGTTGTTGCCAAAGTGCTGTTTGTCTTGTGCCATTTGAAAGTTCCCATGAGAGACAAAGAGAGATCGAGATGGAAACGAGACTGAGAGAGAGGGAATTAGACAGCGACAAACACACACACACACACACGCACACACGCACACACACACACAGCTTCTGTCTAATTATCTGATTGGTTTGTTCTCAGAGGCATGAACATGTTTGGTTGGTTAGAACAATAACAGCCCACAGTCACATGACCAGAGCTCACCACACACACACACACACACACACACACACACACACACACACACAATACACATTTTCTATGGAAAATTACATTTAAATAAGTAATTAGAGACGTTACAAGCCTTCATTATGTCATGATGTCACATGGCTGTTATTATATATTATTATGCATTAGATTATTAAATATAACATGACGACTATAACATGGCTGTTATTATATATTATTATGTATTAGATTATTAAATATAACATGACGACTATAACATGGCTGTTATTATATATTATTATGCATTAGATTATTAAATATAACATGACGACTATAACATGGCTGTTATTATATATTATTATGTATTAGATTATTAAATATAACATGACGACTATAACATGGCTGTTATATATTATTATGCATTAGATTATTAAATATAACATGACGACTATAACATGGCTGTTATTATATATTATTATATATTAGATTATTAAATATAACATGACGACCATAACATGGCTGTTATTATATATTATTATATATTAGATTATTAAATATAACATGACGACCATAACATGGCTGTTATATATTATTATATATTAGATTATTAAATATAACATGACGACCATAACATGGCTGTTATATATTATTATATATTAGATTATTAAATATAACATGACGACTATAACATGGCTGTTATTATATATTATTATATATTAGATTATCATATGTAACACAACCACCTGCTGTCTGAGTCTTTACCAAACGCTCCACAGCGTTCAGCTTTGAACCCTGCAGGCAGAAGGCAGCGTCGGCCATTTGTTGAAATGCTTGAAATAACCAATATTTATGTCTCTGATAGATTTCATAGATAGATTTCGTTTTGGATCTTGTTCAGCATTGGACCGGGTTTTAATCAAGCTATGAAACCTTGTATCCCACCTTACTCTATTTATGTCATCTCGGGCTGACGATTATAACGTGTTAGCGTAATCTCATTTAACGCCACTATTTTCTATAACGCATTAACACAACTTGATTTTTCGGTTGTAGTGGCTCAGGTTTAAAGCCAGAGTGAAGACACTGGTATCACATGAAACTAGAAACAGCTAAACAGTAACGACAAGATGTTTCTGAAAACATCTGAGGACAGAAGTTGACATTACAGTGACAGGATATTGATTCATATTTGATCAGCGCTGTCTAGTTTGATCAGAGTTCAGAGTGATTGACAGCTGCTCAGAGACGGCAGACTCCAGACCAGCTCTGATTGGTTGTTTTCCTCCGGACCAGAGGACACCGTGCACTACTGTCAGGATAAAAATAGAAAAATACTACTTCTGCAGCTTTAAATGTAACCCTGTAAAGTGTAGTTTTGGAAGAGAAACTTGAATGACTCCAGTTGTTTGAAGATGTTTTCACAGCAGTATAGATATTGGAGGGAATTATGAGCCGTTTAACTTCATAACAAAGGTAGAACATAAAGGAGTGCATGTTGAATTACATGGGATTTATTGTAGTTTTTTACTGTGGTTTTGACTTGGTATCTTTATATACTGTATTGATGTCGACTGCTGAGTTTCTATGGTGACACCCCCAGCCTGCAGTATACTGTATATCAGACCTGAGCGTTATACGGTCCACAGGCCAGAACTGGCCCTCAAAGCTAAAAAACAACAGTAAAGAAAACAGCTTTTGTTTTGAAATGCTTGTGTATTGTTACTGTGCTTCTTCCTGTCACACTTGACATTGATGTAAACTGACGCGAGCGATGTTTGAAGTAGCGTCACCTGCTGAGGCGCCACGTCTATAATAAGTCATGGACTGATTAGTATTTAGTAAGAGGCTGCTGGCTAAGATACTACAGAGAGGACTTTTTACAAAGCTGCATGAACCAAAGCAGGAAATAGAAGGATTAATGTTAAGTTAAATGTTAAATGTAAGGGTTAATGTTAAGTTTTCTTAATGGAAACATTCCTACCCTCAACAGTCAGTCCTGTACGGTTCAAATACTCCTGTATATAATGTCATTTTCTTAATAATCTGCTGTTTGGAGCCATTTTCAGTAGAATAAATACTGAAAACTAAGTCCCAGTATGTTTTCTATAGTGATAAAATAGAGGTTAAGCTGTGATACATATCTCTGTGCATATGAGCATGTGTGTGGACATCGCTCCTCCTCCCAGATCACATCATTAATCACCCTGACAGCAGGTCCAGGTCCAGGTCCATGTCCAGGTCCAGGCTTTTCATGGCGCTACAGTGATGGATGGGACACAGTGTAGTGCATGTTCATACTGTAGGTCGCTCATGATGAATGGGAGGCAGTAATGGTGTGTAAATGTGTACTGATGGACCACATATGAACCATGCTGCTGTTTAATAGAGAAATATCTATATTTATATCTATATTTCTCTCTCTCTCTCTCTCTCTCTCTCTCTATATATATATATATATGTATATATATATATACACATATGTATATATGTATATATATGTGTATATATATATATGTATACATATATGTATACATGTATGTATATATGTATGTGTATATATGTATATGTATATATATATATGTATACATATATGTATATATGTATGTGTGTATATATATACACACACATATATATATACATATATATGTATATATACACACACATATATATATACATATATATGTATATATACACATACATATATACATATATGTATATATACATATATGTATATATACATATATGTATATATATATAGTGCATTCAGAAAGGCTTCAGTAATATATACTATACTACTCAGTACACCATAATGACAAAGCGGAAACAGAATTTTGAAGATTTTTGCAAATTTATTAAACAGGAAAAACTGACAAGAAGTATTGAGACTTGAAATCTAGCTGAGGTGCCTCCGTTTCCCTGAGATGTTTCTCCACCTTGACTGGACTCCACCTGATCATCTGATTGGACACGATTTGTAAGACACACATCTGTCTGGTCTCACAGCTGAGGCACAGATCTGCTGTAATGAAGGTTCCCGAGAGCACAGAGGCCTCCATGATTGTTAGATGGAAGGTCTGGAAGAACCAGGACTCCCCCTAGAGCTGAGCAATCAGGGGAGAGGGGTCTCGATTAGAGAGCTGACCAAGAACCTGATGGTCCAGAGATCCTGTGTGGAGATGGGACTCTTTGTGAAGACCAGTTTGAGTTTCAGGCCATTGAAGTGAGGACATTTTGGCTGGTCCTCACCTTCTGACAGACCTTCAAAGGCCTTTTTAAGGTTCAGACTTGGCTGTAAGGTTCAGGTTCGAATCAGGTTTAGGTTAAGGTTAAGGTAAGGGACTAGGGAATGCATTATGTCAATAAGCGTCCTCACAAAGGTAGAAGTACACGGCTGTGTGTGTGTGTGTGTGTGTGTGTGTGTGTGTGTGTGTGTGTCGTCTGTTCCGTGTGTGTGTGTCTGTGTGTGTGTGTGTGAGTGAGGTCCTGCTGGGTGTGTGTTAGTGAGGTCCTGCTGGTTCACAGATGCCTATCTTTGTGTTTTTGCCAATCACCGGTGACTTCACCGCCCACCAGGGCACCACACCCACCTCCAGATAGAAACACATCAACCCAGAACAAGAACGTCAATACTGGACGATTTTACAGCAACAACAGAAGGTGACCGACAGGTCGCTCCCACGCCGTTGTCCGGTCAGGGCGTTGTCTTTGTTTTCATCTAACAACTTTAACCGGTTCATCAAAGGTAATCAGAACATTTTATTCCCCTGAAAGTGTTTTATTCAGCGTGTGGTTGTACTTAGCTCCACTGTCTCGTGTCAGTTCTGGTTGTCTTAAAGCAACAAGGCGACGGGTAAAAACCAAGATGGTGATGACGAAAAACCAAGATGTTACTGCCCAAAATGAAGATGGTTACAGCCAAAGACCAAGGTGACGATGGCCGAAAAAACCAGATGGTGACGTGTTGTTACAACCCAGCTCGAAGGCTGCAACAAAAATCAGACGAGTTTTAAAGTGGTGAAAGGCTTTTATTTATTAAATTAACAATAAATAACTCAATAAACGTGGAAAGTCAGTAATCAGTAATGTAGGCAGGTGTGTCTGCTGCAAACATAACCAGAACCGTTCCAGCCAAGGAAGAGAGGCCTCGTGTGAAGGGAGGGAGCTTTTATATCCACCACACCGAGCCGAGGGGTGGCTCATCAGCCTGACCACCCTCCACCCGCAAACAAAGACCAGCAGCAGGACACCTAGTGGAGCGGAGGGGTCGTCACGCCGGAACTATCGCAAGAGCGTTGGTCTCTGACGCCGAGGGGCGCTGACCAAGCGGCGGTATGTGAGAGTGTTTTGCCTTTTCTGCTGAACGGGCAGAAACGTTGACGCTTGATTTAATCGCAACGAGTCGAATCGTCCAGCGTGGGTGTAGATCCTGTGGATTCGGGGCTGCACCCACAGAAACACCCACAGAAACACCCACAGAAACAATGGACAGCATTCACCTCCGCTGGACCGGTGTTCAAATTCAGCAGCTAATAGAACAGAACAGAATGAGACGTTGTCTGTTATATTCAATAAAAGCCTCAGAGCGCTTCTCCATATCCCTCTAATGTTTCCTCCCGGTCCATTCAACAGCAGATTGGTGTTATCATTACGCACACAGGTGCATGCTGTGTTGTTACTGTGGCTGCATCACACAGTACCGTCTCTGACAGCTGGGTTTCGTCATCGCCCCCTTGGGAAACACTTAATAATCATTCCCTCTCAGAAATGAGTGTCATCAGAACTAACAGTGAAAGCTTATCGCCGCTCCGCCAGCTGGCTGCAGCTGATATCAGAGGTGTGATGAAGGGCAGCCGCTCATCAAACCTCCTTAAACTTGATTTGTGGGATGAGAAAGTGGACGCAGAGGGAGGCTGATAACAGACACTGCTTTCATACCGACGTCCATTTCCACTGACTCAGAGATAAAACAGGAAACAGGAAGTAATCAAGTTTTGGTTCAACTATTGGTTGTAGGAAACTTTCAAAACTCTCCTTTAAAGTAATAAATTCTAATTAACTCTTTAGATCCAAGATCTTAAAGGACCAGTGTGACATTTCAGGGGCTCTATTAGCAGAAATATATTGTAATATTCATAACTATGTTTTCATTAGTTTATAATCACCTGACGCTATGAATCGTTAGCTAAGAACAGACCTGGGCATCATCCGGTCCTCATGATGGTTCTGTCCGGTCCAGGAGGTCTCAGTCAAACCACACAATTTTACCTGCGAAGCTAAAAAAAAAAAAAAACAGTAAAGAAAACAGCTTTTGTTTTGAAATGCTTGTGTATTGTTAGTGTGCTGCTTCCTGTCACACTTGGCATTGATGTAAACTGACCTGAGTGATGTTTGAAGTAACGTCACCTGCTGAGGCTGCAGTGTTGCCAACTTAGCAACTTAGCGACTTTCTTTTATGAGTTTTCAGACGCCTCTAGCGACTCTGTCAGTAAAGCGACTAGCGACAAATCTGCCACTTATTTTTCAGCATTTATTCTACTGAAAATGACTCCAACCAGCAGATTATTCAGAAAATGACATTATATACAGGAGTCTTTGAACCGTGCAGGACTGACTGTTGAGGGTAGTAATGTTTCCATTAAGAAAACTTAACACTTAACTTAACATAAACACTAACATTTACCACTTAACTCAACTTTAACACTTACATTTAACATTTAACTTAACATTAACCCTTCCCTCTCCTCCTGTGGTTCCTGCAGCTTTGTAAAGTCCTCCATCTTTAGTATCTCAGCCAGCAGCCCCTCAGCTGTCCTCTCCTTCTCATCTCCAGACAGCTTTCTAGATGTTTCTGCAGGTTTTGTCTCAAAGTGACAGTTCTAGTTGTATTCTTTGAATTCAGCCACACGTTTATTGTAAACTAAGCTCACGCTTTACCACCAACCTCTGCGCAAAAATACTGAACAGTCCCTGACTGGAGCCGATCCCAGCTGGCATTGGGCGAAGGTGGGTTCACCCTGGGCAGGTCGCCAGTCCATCGCAGGGCAAACAGAGACAGACAACTATTCACGCTCACATTCACACCTACGGGACATTTAGAGTCATCAGTTAACCTGCATGTCTTTGGACTGTGGGAGGAAACTGGAGAACCCGGAGAAAACCCATGTTAACATGGGGAGAACATGCAAACTGGTGTGGAGCTGGATTTGAACCTGCGACCCTCTTGCTGTGAGGCGACAGTATTAACCACTGCACCACTGTGCTAAGTCATGCTTGATGAAAAGTGACGCTTCAAATATGTTGCTCACGTTTTAGAGAATAGGAAATATAAAATAATCTTGAAAGATCTTGAAAAGGATGAGATGCCAGGTAACAGTAACAGCAGAAGGACCAAAGTCTCCAGATGAGGTGTCTTCTTTATTATGTTGGACAAACGAACAAACAGCAGTAAGCCTTAACCCTAACCCTGACAAAGGCTTATTGCTGAAACACTTTATATGTGAGATTTGGTTCCTTCACATTTAAGAGAATGTAATTAATATTTCCTCATTAATGATTATTTCACCCACCACAACCCATCCTTTGTTCGTAAGGGCTGTTTATGACCCCTGGGCCATCCGATCTGCAGATTAACCGCATGTCCACGGTTATAACTACAATTTGCAGATCACTGTTTCTCAGACAAATAAAGGCTGAAACCAGCAGAGCAGCCACATCCTGATCTCATTAGGCCGAGCGGTCGGCTGCCTCTGATCTGTAGATTAAAGCCCTCGAGCCTCAAACGCTTTTCATCTGGACCGCCTGACGTTGTGCCAGCAGCTAAGAGATCGAACAAATAGTCCTTCACAAACAAGATGCTGTGAATGAGGAGCAGAGAGAGGGAGGGACGGATGGAGAGAGGGAGGGAGGGATGGAGAGAGAGAGGGGATGGAGAGAGTCTGCCCCATCTTTTCTTTTCGTCCACAATGTTAATACGTTTAGATGAGGACTTTTTGGATGACAGTAAAATGACCTCCTGCCAGCTGAAGGACAATTTCACTGGTGCACAGTTGGAAATCTTTGTGTTATTGAGCCACACAGGAGGAAAAACAATGAGAGAGAGAGGAAGAGAGTGACAGACAGACAGACAGAGGACAGGAATAGGCTGAGAAAAACACCAGGGACAGTGTGTTGCTGGCACACTTTTAAAGGACTGCTGCCTCAGAGTCCTCCAGTCACGGCTCGCTGAGTCTTTACCAAACGCTCCACAGCGTTCAGCTTTGAACCCTGCAGGCAGAAGGCAGCGTCAGCCATTTGTTGAAATGCTTGAAATAACCAAAATTTATGTCTCTGTCTCAAATAAGCCTCCTCTGATGGTGTGAATAATGACTGTCCTCTCTCTGGAGCAAAGGTGGATGTAGGGGGACATTATATCCTCCGTCAGACTGAGTTGCTATAGATTTCATTTTGGATCTTGTTCAGCATTGAACCGGGTTTTAATCAAGCAGCGTTTCTCTTTATTATGTTTCCAAAGAGCATTCAGGGCTCCACTAGGGCTGCCACAGTTAACACAATAATAATGTGTTAACGCAAATTTGATTTTATGCCACTAATTTCTTCAGGTTTGAGGTTGTCGCGGCTCAGGTTTAAAGCCAGAGTGAAGATACTAATATCACACCTGATGAATCCATCAGTACCAACCAGCTCAGACCAGCTTGTCATGAAGGAGGTTAAATAACTAAAGTTTGGCGAGGAAGATCTGTCATGTCCATCTTCAGAGGGGTCCCTTGACCTCTGACCTCCAGATGTGTGGATGTAAATGTGTTCTCTGGGTCCCCACCAGTCTCCCCTTTACAGACATGTCCACTTTATGATAGTCCCAGTCAGTCTGGATCAAGTCATAGTCAAGTCAGCACTCTGACACACTGACAGCTGTTGTTGCCTGTTGGGCTGCAGTTTGTCATGTTCTGATTGGAGCAGATTGTTGATGCTAAAGTCAGAACCTGGGAGGGTTTCTGGACAATATCTGCCATTGATTTGTGTTGGCTATTGATTAACAATAATAAATATATACATACATTTGCATAAAGCAGCTTATTTGTCCACTCCCATGCTGGTAAGAGCATTAAATATTTGACAAATCTCCCTTTAAGGTTCATTTTGAACAAATAAAAAATGTGTGACAATATGTGTGTAGATACAAGTTTATTTTACATGTCACAGAGATTATCGCCTACAAATACATAACGTACACAATACATACAAGCTCAAAATAGTTTGAGATGATGACATTGTTAAGGTTTCTACCTTTAAAGATGATTTGTTTATTTAATTTAATTCGTAAAGGTTCCATATTATACCTTTAAATGACCTTCTTAGTCAGTGTGTTACCAGGACTTGCTGCTGACGGATGACGACACTGAAATGTGGTGGATGTGATGGATTGTGTGATTCTTTGTGCATAATTGCCGGTGGGATGTTTACGCTCTGTTTATTTGCAAACAGCTTGTTGGCATTTCCAGCTAATGCCCGTCTGCTGGAGCGCCCAAGTTCAAACCTCCATGACAGCCAGCAGCCTGAATTCAGACACTAGATTCCCTCAGGCCTCCGGAGCCAGTTGTGAGGCTGACCTCTGACCCATCACCATGGAGGGCGACACTGAGGAGGATAACTGCCCCCTCAGGGATCAATAGGAGCTCACATAGCTGTATGCTTGTTTAAATCTTACCTGATCCGCCTCCTTTAGACATCAGCGCAAACGTGTTCAGAGAGTGTTTAACTCCTCATCCGCCAAAACGTTAGTGATCATGTGTAGAGCTGAGAAACCGAGCAGGGTAGACGCTCAGCATCTCGTCATGCTGCTGTAAAAATGATGCTCCCTTTGAAAAGAGCTCAAAACAGGAAAAACGTGAACGTAGCGTTGTGGCAGTTGCGTGCCGTCCCCTGCAGCTAGCAGCTACCCTTTAATGTCCAACAGGATAAAGTGATATAGATATGGATGTATAATTGTTTAGATTCATTATTGTGTCATGCAGAAATAATATGCCCAGCCCAAACAGGCTTACAAGACACCATAATTTATGAAATAAAGAAGAGAGAGAGGCAGAAACCACAGTAGCAGCATTAATTACAAATGATACTAAACTCATAAACCATCCTGACCTTTATACCAAGCTTGAGATACAAAAGCAGCCGATTTATAAGCATTAAAATTAAATGGATGTAAACTACAACTAGACTGGTTGGCAGAGGCATAAAACCATAAGGTGGTAGATTTTAATTCATTTTAGGGTCATTTTTTGCCTTTATGTGATAGAGATAGAGGAGAGTGTCACAGTCTTTTTAGTGCGTCATTGGTTCTGTAATTGTGATTTTGTTTTCTTGGATTTGTCTGTTATATTCATTCATTCTAGAGATCCCGTTTTATTTTATCACTCTCCTCTTATGTCTTCTTTTGCCTCCTGTCATGGTCCTGGGTGTCTGTCATAGTTCGTTTCCTGCTTTAATTTGAAAGTCACTCACCTCTTGTGTCATTTCTAGTTTGACTTCCTGCCTTTGTGATGATTTCACCCCAGAATAATCAGCCTTGACTCTGACGACTTAGTCTGTTTCCTGTTTCACGGTTCTGTCAGAGGTGCTGGTGTTGAACGCCCCCTTATGTCGTTTTCACGACCTCGTCAGCGGAAAGTTTCTGAAAGCTTCGAGTTCACGACTTGTGACGTGTTTGTTGACGTTGGAAATGGAGGAGCCCATGAAGTTCATTTATCGCTGCATAATTACAGTTTTTCTTTGTATTTTTATCATCTGTCCGACCTCATCTTTCTCCTCTGTCATTACATCTTTACATGTCCGTCATCATGTCTCCCACTAGCTAGCTTGCTAACTTATTAGCCGTTGTGGCTTCTAGACTGACAGTTACGTTAACATTGCCGTTGCTTAGCAGCGGTGTTCTTCGCGCCTTAACCACTTGAACACCACACATGTCGGGAACGCGACTTCCCGTGTCGTAAACACAGTAAACACGACGCCATCTGAAGGCGTTTCCTGTTTCAGTGTCAGTTTGTCGTCAATCCCGTGTGTGTGTGTTTATGTGTTTGGATCTTAGGTTTATTCCTTTGTGTTGTGATAAAAACCTGCTGGATCAGCTGCTTTTTGTTCTACATGCGTTTTCTTTTTTGTTAAATCATTGAACTCATCCTTTTCTGCATTTGGGTCCAAACTTGTTTTTCTTGTAAAACCCTGACAGAGAGGGGAAAGGTGGGGAAAGAGACTATAGGGGAATGCAGCGAATGGTCCGGGCGTCCTGCCAGCCAGGATTCAAACCAGAGACCTGCTGCTCAGGACATCTGTTTGGCTATCGGGTCGCCCCCTGAAAGACTTTTTATTTAGTTTTGTGTGTAAAACCCTCCCGTTGGATTTCTTACAAAGCAACACGATCTCAACACGGCGTCAGGTCTAAGTGCATTTTCCTCTGAAAACTGAGTTAGTGTTCGTTGCTGTGGAAACCTGTATGGCTGTAATGAAATCCTCGGCCTGCTGCACCAGTTTCAGCACAAATTACTTATTGATATAAACACTGAGAGAATGGCTGAATCGAGGGATGACCGTGACGGAGCAGCCTTTAGGCCGAGATTCAATGTATCCTGATTTGTTTCTGTTTTACTGTTGGATTCATTTTCAGGTTCATGGTTGGTTTAATGTTGAACTAGGGATGCGACAGTGAGGAAATGATTCCACCAGTTAATGAACTTAATAAAACTGACAACACCGGTGTTACAGATTACACGCTTGCTTTGGTCGTGACCGTCACGTGGCAGTGTATCTGGCCTCTCCGGTCCAGCTTTCACGTCGAGGCTGCAGGCGTCGAGGCCTCATTAACATTAACATTATGGTTCTTTATAGCAAAGGTATCAAACTTAGGCCACTCAGACGGGCCAGATTTAGCCCGCAATGTAATTATATTTGGCCCGCGAGATGATATCAGATGTCTATTAGAGCTGGTCACGTTGGTCTGATAACACAAAAAAAGCAGCGGTGGCGGTGGTAGGCAAGTGATGTAATCGGTGACCACCATGTAACACCGGTAACACCGACTACTGCGACAAACCCAGTCTGAATAAGCCTCTATTGACCCTCTGTCTGAGACGCTCGTTGTAGCGCCTGATTGGTTGGCGTTATGCGGTCTTACGGTGCCTTCAGATGTGGTCGTGTTTACTGTGTTTACGAGTTGGGTCCATATGAACGTTGGGCTTCATGTCGTGTTCACGACCTCGTCAATTGTGAATTTCTCCACTGTGGGACTAATAAAGGAATATCTTATCTTATATCTTATCTTATCAGTGGAAAGTTTCTGAAAGCTCTGAGTTCACGGCTTGTGACGTGTTTGATGACGCTGTGAGAAATGGTGGAGCCCATGAAGTTCATTTATCGCTGCATCATAA
The DNA here is from genome assembly GCA_947000775.1 of Pterois miles. Taxonomy (NCBI): domain Eukaryota; kingdom Metazoa; phylum Chordata; class Actinopteri; order Perciformes; family Scorpaenidae; genus Pterois; species Pterois miles. Next base: position 3,497,300 of record CAMQGK010000110.1, on the reverse strand, counting down.
GTTCATATTGATCAGTATACTGTCATTTTAGTCACGTTAAATGTTACTACAGTCTTCAGTGTTGTTGCGTATTTATTTCCCTCAGCCCTAGCAGCTTGTTGAAGCTGTTTGTCCTCTTTGTTTCGTCGTCTTGCTGCCTCGACGTGTCCACGGCTCTCACGTTTCTGTTGCTCTGCGTCGATACTCAGCAGGTGAACTCTGCGACTGTCAGCCTCTAGTTGTGCAGCCAGCCGGTCAATCTGTCAGCCTGCGATATCGAGTGCCAGCTACGCCAGCTAGCCTCGGGCCGACGCATAGCAGAGCTTACGCCCACTGTGTGTGTGTGTGTGTGTGTGTGTGTGTGTGTGTGTGTGGAAGCATTTCCTTTAGCTATGGCACATAAAGAGACAGCTTAATGTCCTCAGAGCTCCCATTGATGCTGCACAGCACACGGTAAGATCTTCAGACTCAGCTTTCATCCAGGTCACCAACAAAAGGAATTTAAAGGAGCAGACCGCTCAGCATCAAGAGTCACTGTTTAACGGCTGTTTGCTGAGTGCGGGTTTACAGTCAGAGGCTAATGAAGGCACTTAATGAAGCATGCATGATGGGAGAGATCAGAGGTACAGAGGAGCGAGGGAGGCAGCGACGGATAATGGAGGGAGGAGAAATGGTATAAGAGCATGTCGGTGTGTAAGCGTGACTAAAGAGCGTGATGGGATATTACACAAGCAGATCGCTCATCTGCAGTTTGATCACTTCAATCACTTTCTTTACTATTTCATGATACGAGTACAGAGAGTGGGAAACGAGAGAGACGAAACTCTGCTGCTCTTTTAACAACCTGCGGTCACCCTGCCGCCATTTTGGGCGGTAAACACCAATGAGTGTGTGTCCATGGATAAAGAGACGTGTGTAAATCAGAGGATTAGTAGTATTTTCTGAGTGTCCTCTGCACTGCTTCCTCTTTCTAATGACAGTTTTGTGTCATAACTTTTGAATCAGATTTGCTTTGGGACCTGTGAAACCCTCCGTTTTCTGGAAGTCCCTGTTCCTGGTGATGAATCTCTTTAGTGTGTCGTCAGTAGGGAGAGATTAGTGGGTGTAGTGCGTCTACCCTCTCCCTCTCTCTCCCACCTCACCCCTGGTGATTGATCACCCCACCCAGCCTCCCCCCTGGTTGCCATGGCAACCCACTGGGCCTGTACCCTGAATGTTTCGGATTTCGGTCCATATCGTTCCTCAGTCCCCCCTTTAACATCCTCCGCTCCCTTCTCCACATCCATCCCTCCATGACTTATTACCCCTCGCTTCACTCCTCCATCCATCACCCCTTCTTTTATTCCTCCTTCTATCCCTCCTCGTACCCTTCCATCCTTCTCTTTGATCACTTCCCATTATTCCTTTCACGCCTCCTTCTTCTATTCCCCCTTTCCTTTCCATCAATATCCAACTGCTCTCTCCTTCACTTATTTAATCCCTCCATGACTCGTTCTATCCCTCCTATTACACCTCTTTAGTCAACCCTTCATCCCTCCATCCCCCTCTCACCTACCTGTCTGCCCCTCCATCCCACCTTGTACCCTTCTTTCTACCAAAGAAATCTGGACCGATTTGACGCCAAAATTCAGGATCCATTGACTGAACTCTACTTTCATCCTTCACTCCTGCTGCTTTAACAACATCCCCATTCAAACTGCTGACTGGTCATGAAAATGATAGATGCCTGCGTCCTTGTGATTAGTTGACTCTTGTTTGATGATGTTTCTCATCGTCTGCCAGCACATCCCTTAAACTGATGACGGCTTTCAGATTGCATTGTTTTAAAAGGGAGTAAATGCGGCGGCGGTCGAGGTGAGTTAATGAAAAATAAACTAAATGTGATCAGGTTCTGCTGGTGAATATGAGAATCACAGCGGAGTCCATTAGTTTTCTCTCTCATCTCGTCTTCACTTTGTTTCCCTTTCAATCTGGACGTGTTCCTGGCTCCCCTGAGGCTCAGCCAGAGAAATGAAACCCATCGCTCAGCATGAAACACCTACATGTAACTAAACACCTTATAATCACCGGAGACACGCTCTGCCTCTTATGCTGAATGTCAACTAATGAAAACCTGATATCAGAGCTTGTAAAAGACTGAATGAAATAAAAATGATATCTGTTAATGCTGAAAGAACCTCAGCAGTGATGAGCGTCTGCATACGGCACATTTCATTTCATATTGCTTGAAGGAGCATGTTGTTTTTATTTTATGTTTCCGGGTCGCCCATACGTCGGTCCGGTCCGTTGCATGAAACATCTGAGCTGATAAGTGTAGTGTAAGATGAGACAGTCCAATAGGCCAACAGGGTGTTTTCTTTCTCTTCATTGCTGTTGTGTTTGTGGACCGAACCGGTCTGTGGCGTCCTGTTGGCTCACAGGAGATACAGAGAAGCAGATATGGAGAATAAACATGTCATCTGGTTGCACAGATCCAAACTGAAACGGCACAGAATCTGAATATCAAACGTGTCGCGTTTGTCACGGCAGAATATTTGCCGTCTGTGCTGGTGTGGTCAGGTTTATCTGAGGAGACGCTGACCTTGGTTTGCTTATTGTGTCTACTGGAGCTGTTTTAAGACAACAGGAAACGGTCCGAGTTTAGAGGACTTTTTTCCCCCCTTGGGGGATTTTTTTTTTTCTCTCTTTTTTTCCCCCATAATTTTTATTTTTCATTGTGGAGTTTTCTATTGTGGGGGCTCCCCCTACCAACCCCCCAACCATTTGGGGTTTTGTTCCTTCCCCAGGGCCCCCCCGCATTCCCCAAAGGGTAAATTGCCCCCCCCTTGTTCCTTTTTCCTTGGGGATTTTAACCCCGTCCTCCCCCTCCTTACCCAAGTCCTTTCCGACTTAGCTTCTTCCCCCCCCTAGTTTAATGTTGATGACACAAATATGTCTGTCTGATCACGTAATGACTGCTGGTTACTGTTAAAGGTAAAAGTTCAGACTTCCAAAATGATGGGTGGACATTTTAAAACATACTTTTTTTGTGACATCTCCTTCATGTCGGGTAGAGAAAGTCGTCCACAGAGAGAAGAGAAAGTTGTGCAGAAAGAAAAGGCGACAGAACGCATCGTTTTGATTTGAGGATAAAGTGAGTTCAGCTGAGGTGTGTTTTACAGCAGACGGTGTTCGCAAATGGACGACTGGAGCGTGACAGGAAGAGAGAGGTAGATTAACATACTGGAGGAAACAGGGCTCAGTCCATCTGTCCATCCTTTGGTTTCACGCTGAGGTTTAAATCTCACCAGTTGGCAGACTCATTCACACACACACACACACACACACACACACACACACACACACACACACACACACACGGTCAGGTGTGAATTCACAAAGAATGGATTGCAGCCTCTATCTGCTAATGATATGACACGGCCGTAAAGGTTTTTAAGTGTTTCTGTGTGATTGCAGCTGTCCGTGTGGAAATGTAGATGTGCTGCCTGGCAGAACAATGAGGAGATGAAAAGAAAAATGACAGTTTTCAGTGCGAGCTGTGTGTATTTGATGAATCTCGCTCATTTATGTACATTAGATTCATTTGGCTGGCGTTTTTTGTCTAGTATAGTATTTTCATTTTTGAAACTTTATAGTTTCACTTATTTTGGCTTCGTTCTGAATCCCATACTATGCTGTACATCAGATCTGGCCATTATCCGGCCCTCGTGATGGTTCTGCCCGGCCCAGGAGGTCTCAGACAAACCACACAATGTTACGAACAATGCTGAAAAAACAGTATTTTTGTTAGTGTGCTTCTTCCTGTCACACTTGATGTTGATGTAAATTGACGTGAGTGATGTTTGATGTGAAAACCATCATGTGGGCTCCACATAGGCCAACCCACGTTTGGACCCATGTGGGCTTTCTGTGGGCAGCCCACTGTGGGCCCCAAAGGGCAAGACCACTGCAGGCCCCACGTGGGATTAGTGTGGGTTTGCTCCTGCCCACAGTAAACCCAGAGTTTCCCACAGTGGCATGTTTGCTGGGCCCTCTCTCGACCGTCACGTTTCCGTTGTCCTCGATCTCAGTCTGTCTCTCCCTCCTCTTCTCCTTTCCTTCCATGCTCTCCATCTCCTCTCTGACTCTGCCTTTCTTTGCTATAACTTTATTTTCTTCTCCACCGCCTTTTGTATTTTCTGGTTTTCCACTTCCGAGGTGCGTGGAGAAGGGAAAGTCTGAGTCAACACAACTACTTCATTGTCAGATGAGCATGTTCTGGTTCGCGGCCTTCGTCAGGTTACCGGTGACTCACCGCCATCACTGGAGCGAGCCAGGGTCTCAGCTAAATCACGTCATCTGCTGTGAATCACTCTTTTCACGTTGATTGTTTAAATGCTCCCACTCGAGTTCTTACTCGATGCCGAAGGACTCGGGTTGACTCTCGTATGAGCAGCGCAGGCGTCGTATGAATGGAGGTTATGTCGATAGGTTTGACATTGAAAAGCAAAAAGAGAGATGACGTTCATGGATGTTCAAACAAGTGGATATACTGAAGCAGTTCAATTCATAGTGCAGTACTGTTATGCCTCCGCGCCGGCGGCGGCCGCGGTTTAAAACCCAGCAGGAAGTCTAGTTTCTCTTCATTGTCTCTCCATTTGCTTCATCTCAAGGAGTGAATTGTGGTTCCAGCTCATGGGGAAGATAATGAACGCTGCTTCCAGAGACAGCCGGCTGGATAGTTAGATCAGGTCCACACTGCACCAGAAACCAGCTGGTTTTGGGCCCGATTCTTCCCGACAAACATCAGCGAAGCCCAGATTTTTTTAATGGTTCAGGCATCCATCTTTCCAGATGTTCCTGAGCTGTGAGGTCTGTTAAGTTGTTTACATCCTCTGATCGGCTCTGAAGTCCATCCTGGCTGCACCGATTTCAAATCACAAATATTAAACATGTATTGTATGTAGTATTTATGATGGGATCTCCTGTTGGGTGTGTGGGGAACCCCGAGGACAGCCGATGACGCCGTCACATGGGAAAGACCGTCAGCCAATAGAGAGCCAAGCTGAGTGGAGAAGGAAGGACAACCAGTGCTGTCATGGCGACTGCGGCTAACGCCTGAGCTAATGCTAAACTTGAGGCATAAAATAAGATGGAGCTCAGAGATGGAGGATTACCTGGTTGATTAGTGTTTAACGTCTCTCCATGACTTCATTCATCCATCCTAAAAACTAACATCACTAATTCTTCCTGCTCTTCGTCAGCCATGTTTGTTTACACTAAAGTTAGTGTGTGTTGTTTTGCTCTCCACACTACAAGGACAAAACTGTAAAATCTAACATGTGTGGGCTCTCTCACATTTTACACATCTGTTCAGATCTGGACCATCTTTTAGTGTGGACCAGTTTAGGTAGCTCGTCCTTCTCCGGAGCGGCGGAGGTTGAAGCAAAGGGACCGTTTCGACCCAGCGGCAGCCAGCGGCAGCCACCGGCCCGTTGTTCGGCTCATTTTCTGCACCCAGCGTAGCATTAAAACATGAGCTAGCAAGCTAGCTAACTAGCTCAGTCTAACACACCTTTACATTGTTTTACTCCTCTCATGTCTGCTTTGCCAAAACAAAATAAAAGCAGCCATATTTAGGACAGAAGACGCCCTGTCTGGTCTGTCGTCAGGTTGTTAAAGGTCTCTTCCCTGATTGGCTGTCTCTTCTTTTTCTCTCTCTCTCCCTGTAGGTGAGCTAGTCGCACCGCCTTCAGTCCTTCGCAGCGTCTCCCCCTCCTACCTCCCTCTTCCTCAGCATCATCCCTCATCCTCTGTTTCACCCGTTCCTCCTGCACGCCGCCATGTCTCTCTTGGCGTCTCCCTCCCCCTTCCTCGTCCTCCTCCTCCTCTTCCTCCTCCCACTGCCTCCCTGCCAGCCGGAGTCCCAGCGCAGCGACCCCAGCAGTGACCCCGTGTCCCGAGTGGTGTCGCCCTCAATGTTCCCCTCCTCCTTCCCACCTTCCATGTCTTACGGTAACGGCACCACGACGGGCACAAAAGACAAGTGCGAGGAGGCGACGGTGTGCCGGCCCGGCATCCTGCTGCCCGTCTGGCAGCCCAACCGGCCCGGGCTCGGCGACCAGGTGGCAAGAGCTGTGGTCTACTTTGTGTCGCTCATGTACATGTTCCTGGGAGTGTCCATCATCGCAGACCGCTTCATGGCGTCCATAGAGGTCATCACGTCACAGGTGAGTGATTGGAGGAATCTGTGGGCGGCGTAGTTAATCAGGAAGTAGTGGGAATGAATGCATGAATCATGTGAGCAACTTCTGAGTCAATTAACAAAACAAAACCAGGACTTCCTCCCATTTTCTTCTTTCTTCTTCTCGCATTCGTCCAGATCCAGGGCTACAATTTACAATGGATGATTTCTTACAGATTCAAGAAGTTGCTGCCATCAACACAAAATATACTGACAGTGTTAGTACTGTGTTAAAGAACCTCAAGGTGACTCATAACACATAATTTATTTAACTTTAACCTTCTGAGACCCACGATAGGCCGGTTTCTGTGTTTTTAGGGGGTCCAGGGGGTCTTTAGGGGGAGATAGCAGGTCAACAGTAGATGTCTCATAGACGTGGTGAACATCATCTGAAAGCTGAAACGTGAATGAATTTGAGATACAGCTCAGTACTGTGGGTCAAATTGTGAATTTCCCCACTGTGGGACCAATAAAGGAATATCTTATCTTATCTTATCTTGTCCTTGTCATTAACAAGAAATAAACATGAATTAAGTAATCAAAATAAGGAGTGGAAGTGTATGAGGGTCTTATGATGGTCATCTCCATGCTCTGTTATGTCTCTTAAGTTTTTAAGCACTATTTGGGTTGATACCAGAGAAATTTAACCATTTTATCTATCATTTATTTAATTATCAATAATCCCTCCAAAATACCACATTAAGACCTTGAGGAACACCATAGAAAAAGCCATGCTGTGATTTGGGATCAAAACCTTTTGACATTTTGAGATTTCTGCAAAAATGTATTTTGTGTAAACTGAATTTCCCCTAGTGGGACTAATAAAGGTTGATCTTCTTCTTCTTCTTCTTAGAAACCTCCTTATTGTCAGTGTAGCTAGGAAAGCCATCCATCCTCTGAATGCTCCAGGTCTCTAGTTACCAGGATGTAGTAGTAGTAGTAGTAGTAGTAGTAGTAGTAGTAGTAGAGGTCTCTAGTTTGTGGCTGTAAAGTTTCATGAGGCTGAGATTATCCTAGAGGTCACCACAGGTCATTTTATACAGAGAGGTCAAGTTTAAAAAGGTGGTCTCACTATAATGAAATGGCTCCTATGTGGACTAACATCATCACACATGAACACAGCTGGACTCACTGGATCCACCAGAGTCTCAGTTTTACACTGAGACCCAATTTTTGTGATTCAGGACTGTTTATGGACCCCAGTATGCAGAAATATTCAGACACACCATTTTGAAATAGGAGGAAATAACACATTTATACTGTGGAAAAACGATTGATTATCATAAAGTGGGCATGTCTGTAAAGGGGAGACTGGTGGGGACCCAGAGAACCCATTTACATTCACACATCTGGAGGTCAGAGGTCAAGAGACCCCTTGAAGATGGCCAGGACAGTTTTTCCTCACTAAAACTGTAGCCTAACTCTGGAGCGTTATTTCTATATCAGTACCTTCTCTCTTGCTCTAAAGCTGAGCTGCTGCCTCCTTTGAAACACAGTAAACTTGGCAGGTCTCATAGGGTGCCAGGAATCTTTGTGTTACAGAGATAATGGTGCATTAAATCAGCCATGCTGCCCCATCGGCTCTCCATAAATCGGTGGCAGTCAATTCACATTGTTTGCAAATGGACAGAAAGCATGCTGACTATGCAACAAACAACTAAAAATAGACTTACTTTACATTAATCCTTTTATAAGGCAGCGCATACATGTTTAATCACTCATTAGTACTCGTCATGGTCAAGTTTATTGTGTTTGCATCAACATATCCTTGTCTCTTTACTGCCAGCCAGACTCGATCAGTTCCCTGAGCAGGGATTCACAGAGATTTCCCTCTGCATCCATTTGTCCTCTTTAATAGTTTAAATGACCCTCAGCTGTTCTCAGAAGCTCTGTGTTTACTAGGCTGTCAAAGTTAACGCGATACTAACGCCTTACATTAGTTTCACGCCACTAATTTCTTGAACGCAGTAACACAACTTGTGATTTTTAGGTTGTAACAAGCTCAGTTTTAAAGCTAGAGTGAGCAGATTAAACTACCAGGATGTAAAAGAGTTAAATTATCTGATAGACCACGATGCATTGCTGCAGATTAAAGTAAAATGTAACATATAAATGAACGCAGCCTGTATCTTTATAGGTTAAATGACGTTGCTTTTCCTTCATGTTTTTTCACCACAGGATCAGTCGCTCCGTCTCTTGTTATTCGATGGACTTTGTATTAAACGTGAAAGTAGGATCCTGCTGCTAACAGATGGTAGCAGAATCAAATGGGAGCAGAATAAATAGAAATGAAAGGCTTAATAGAGGAAGGAGGGTGTTCATCCAACCTTTTCAGGGTCAACGTAAATGAATGTCCAGTTGCATATCCCACAATCCATCACTGTGGCAGCCACAACACCTCAGCTCTTTAGCCAGAGGGCTGGTTTGACCCTAGAGTGTGTGTGTGTGTGTGTGTGTGTGTGTGTGTGTGTGTGTGTGTGTGTGTGTGTGTGTGTGTGTGTGTGTGGTGTGTGTGTGCATGTATCTGGGCCAACAGGAGAAGGAGGTGACCATCACCATGCCTAATGGGGAAACATCAGTGGCGACGGTTCGAATCTGGAATGAAACGGTGTCCAATCTGACTCTCATGGCTCTCGGCTCCAGCGCTCCGGAGATACTGCTGTCTGTTATAGAGGTATATATATGTGTGTATATATTTACTGTATATATATATATATATATATATATATATACAGGGGTTTATCTAGATTCGCTGATGCTGCCAGTCTTCTCGTCCTGCTCTTCTTTCTTGATCCTTCCATCTTCATCATGTTACACAGCACTCTGTCGGACTGAATAACCACACAAAACACTGATGAAGAATATAATTGCGATCAGGCGCCACTGACATTAATAACACAGGAAACCAGACGTTAAAGGAGAACGCCTCTCTGAATGGAGACAGCACACAGAATATAAACTCTTTCCAGGTCACAGAAAACCTCTATTGGTCAACTGACTTTACACGTTAACATGAAACCTTCATGCTGATTCATGTCATCATCCAAATCAGGAACCAAGGTTTATTCACAGTATAGGCCTCTTCAGGACAGCTGACGGAGGGAAAAATCAGTCTTACTGTACTTAGAAACAGGTAAACCAAATGAATAAACGAGGATCTTTTAAAATGACTTCCACAGACAAAGTGTGTCTCCTCATTAGGGAGGCTATGATCATTTACACATGAGGTGTCTATGCATATGTGTAAATAGCAGAGGAGCGCCGAGACGCTGTTTGCTTTGCAGGGCAGTTAGTGATGCATTTCACCCTTTACGGATGCTCTGACAATCACACAATTTCTTTTTGTCGTATTTGTGTAAGTTTGTAATCCTTTTATGAATTCAGTCCTCTGTCTTTTGTTTGTTTCGACGTTTGACGTCGGTATCTGTCTCTTCCTCGTGTCCTGTGACAAACCTCACACACTATATCTCTCCAGGTGTGCGGCCACGATTTCAAGGCTGGTGAGTTAGGACCAGGAACCATCGTTGGCAGCGCCGCCTTCAACATGTTTGTGATCATTGGGATCTGCGTGTGGACGATCCCCGATGGCGAGACCCGCAAGATCAAACACCTCAGAGTGTTCTTCATCACCGCCTTCTGGAGCATCTTCGCCTACATCTGGCTCTACCTCATCCTGTCTGTGATGTCGCCGGGCGTCGTGGAGGTGAGACAGACTCAGTGTGGTTTAGAAGATCAGAGGAAAGAGTGGCACGGTTCACCAGCACAGGCAGCACAAAGGCAGCAGCCATTTTTCACACTTCGCCCCAAGTTAACCCTCTGACATAAAGGTGAAAAACCAACAGATGTTAGAGACATTTAATATGTTTAGGAGCACTTCAAGAATATGGTGCGAAAATCCCCAAAAGCTCTGGATAAAAGTAATGGATAAACACTTGAAATAGTTAGCTATAATTAGCTGATAGCTATGGATACAAACAGTTAAATTAGCTAAAAAGCTAAAAAATAGCTAAACATAACGGATAAGCTGTTGAACTAGTCAGTAAAAATGTGCTAAAGGTAATAGATTAGTCTTGGTCTTAAATTAAGTTCCTGCAACTGTCCCCAGGTACTGTGGAGCTGAATCACTTGCGTTCGTGTCAGAAGCAGAAACTGTTGAATTATGTATTAGAATATTATCAGACTTTAAACTGTCCTCTTATTAGATGTCTCAGATAGCGATGGGTTGGGGTGAAGGTGGGACGGAGACGTGTTGGCTGCTGTCATGTCTCCCTCACTGGATGCTGGTGTAATTGGAGCTGCAGTGGGATAAATTTTCAAGTGACGATATTTAAAAACCATATATTTGTATTGATATACAATATCAAGCTCTCACTTTAGCCTCTGCTGATTTTTCCTCACTGCAGTAGTGATATTACAGATATGACTAATAACTAAATGCAACATATTTAATCAGTTATTATTTTTCCTTGTCCACGTTTTGAGGTAGCTATCCATCTCTGAGATTGACTAGCTGAAGAAAAAATAATAATATGGAAATACATGTTCATTTTACTACAGATGAATGTAGCTGAACTGCGTCATTGTCTCATTGTCTTCTAATGTAAAGAAGTGTCGTCGTACGCTGGAACTTCCTGAAAATTATAAATTCAGCTCAAAGAGGAACGTGATCTGCCCTCGACAGCTTATCTGTGCTGCTGTATATGAATAGTTTGAAGGCTGTATTTTCATATTTAATAATCTTGTCTCCTCTCGGTTTGTGCCACATTGCACCAGAATTAAACCACGGATGATCTATCGGGTTTCGGGCATTGTGCGGCCGAAGGGAGGACGTGGTGTTTTAATGATGAGGAGAATCTGTGTTGCAGGTGTGGGAGGCCCTCGTGACCCTGCTGTACTTCCCTGTGTGCGTCATCCTGGCTTGGATTGCCGACCGCCGCCTGCTCTTCTACAAGTACATGGGCAAGCGCTACCGTGCCGACAAGCGCCACGGCATCGTCGTGGAGACCGAGGGTGACTTGACACCCAACAAGGGTGGCATGGAGATGATCATAGACGGCAAGTTCCCACCACGAGGGGGCGCGGTGGTCCCCGCAGAGAACTGTGGAGGCGGAACGCAGGACGGCACGGCGGGCGCTGCGACCAATAACATCGGCGCGGGGGGCAACCTGCCCAACTCCAACAGCGCCATGGTCAATGTGGAGAGCAGCAAGGAGCTGGACGAGAGCCGCAAAGAGGTGAGATATAGTATATGAAACAGGATGTAAATGCTGCCGGAAGATCCGAGTTCTTTTCCAGTCAGAAGTTGAACCATTTTGGCTTCATGCTCCACCGAGAGACTTTCACTGGAATGAACTGGGCCCCTAAACAGGACCACATCAGCATCATGGTTCCCCTCAAAGGGCCGCTTGTATAGTAAGACTATATAAATATATCTACTCGCGATCATATTACAAAATTGCCTCTGCATTGGATTATTATTGGTTTTAGTAATAATTTATTTAATAACTAGCTCTGAAAGCAGAAGTCTAGGAAAATAGATGCAGGCAGAAATATTATATAATTTATTTGAAAAATGAGTTCCCCCCAATTTCTCCTGTTGTCCCAAAAAAATTTTTTTTGGGGACCCCCCCCCTTTTTTTTTTTTTTTTTTTATTTTTTTTTTATTTTTTAAACCCCCCCTTTTCTCTCCCCCCCCAAATAACATCCACCCCCCCCAATTATTATAAAATTTTTTTTCCCTTCCTTTTTTTTCCCTTTTTTGTGGGGAGTTGAGAGGGGCACACCTCTAGTCCAACAGATCAATGTGCTCTGATCTAACGTTAGTCTGTGGTCGTATTCATATTTTTAGGACCCCATCACTCGACTAGAGCGTCGCTGCTGGAAACCGCTGATATTGAGACGCTTCAGTGCGCTTGTAACAAAATCAAGATGCATTGTGGGACATGTAGTTCAAGGACACCGTACTCCATAAAGCAGCATAGAATTGTATGATAATCATAATATATTCTTTGTAAGCCCTGGCGTGAGTTCGACACATGTGCCCCAACACATCCACGGTTTATCTTATGGTTTATGGAGAACTCTGAGCTCCGTTGTTTTGCTGCACTCCCTCCTCTCACAGTGTGGTTGGTCTTTTCCTACTTCACAATAACGACAGGTAAATACTGTACCTGTCACGTATCAATACCCAAAAAGCTCAAAATATCCTCATCAACATTTATTCAACATCAGATTGTTTACGGAGAGGAAATGACAAAGAAAGATGTTAATTCACACATAAGCTGTAAAACACTTTGAGAGACGCTGTTATCACAGCAGAGTGCTCTGTAATAAGCCTCTAATCTCATTTTCCAGGTTTTGTGTTGGTGAAAAATGCAGTTAACATAGAAAACACAGTTTCTACCGTTGTGATTGCGACGTGATTCGGAGTGCAAAATAATGGATCATTTCCCTGCTGGAGAGCGCTGATCAAACGCTGGGCCTGTTTCCAGCTGTGATGAACGGCTCCGTTCAGATTTCCATTTCCCAAAGTGATGCATGCTCTGCTTCGTGTTCTGTGACACCAATTTTTATGTAAACTTTGTTCCTTGATAGTTGAGTTCACGCAGAGGGACTGAAGATTACATTACCCAGGTTTAAAGCTGTTAATCGCCTGCTGAAAAGAGATTAGTTGTCTCACCAGTGAGGAGGAGGAGGAGGAGGAGGAGGAGGAGGAGGAGGAGGAGGAGTGACGGGGAGGGAGACGAACATGTGGGAGGTCGAGAATATGATGACGAAGGTCAGAGAGGTCGACGAGAAACGAGACGCATCCACAGGACAGAATGAGAGAGCTGAAAGCAGCTCCGGTCCCGTGTGGACTGTTCCTCATCCTGCTCTTCGACTTTTACATTTAGAAACCGAAAACTGACTTGTGAAAAAACAGGAGTTCTTGTGTGCCGTCATAAACAATTACTCAGATTTTATTGGCCCGCTTGCTCAGCATGTTAAATCCTGTCTTAATAATAATGACAATACATTTGTTTTAGGGCTGTCAAAGTTAATGTGATAAAAACGCATTAACGCAAATTCATTTTATCACCACTAATTTTTTTAACACAACTTGTAATTTTTAGGTTGTAGCGGCTCAGTTTGAAAGATAGTGAAGATACCAACCAGGTCATACTAGCTCCCTTGACCTCTGACCTCCAGATGTGTGAATGTAAATGGGTTCTCAGGGTCCCCACCAGTCTCCCCTTTACAGACATGCCCACTTTATGATAGTCCCAGTCAGTCTGGATCAAGTCCTAGTCTAGTCAGCACTCTGACACACTGACAGCTGTTGTTGCCTGTTGGGCTGCAGTTTGTTCTGATTGGAGCAGATTGTTGATGCTAAAGTCAGAACCTGGGAGGGTTTCTGGACAATATCTGCCATTGACTTGTGTTGATAATTGATATCACACATGCTCAGTGTAACTGAAGCTGCGGTCGTGCGTTGTTATTGGCTCAATTTCGGCGGGGACGGACCAGATTTTACTACGCTTATGCAGTCGTGGAGGACGCTGGATTTCAGCATGTAATTAGGGAACTTGATTCGCGCTACAATCTCGTCTCACAGACACATAAGCTACGTTGTTCACTGACTAGAGGTTATTAGCAAATAGGAAGTGCCTTTGGGAAGTTCAATCCTTGGGGAAGTTGACGTATCAATTCCTCCAGTCGTCCTCCCGGCTACAGAGACGAAAAGGAAACGGCCGTGCTGGGAGTGTGTGTGGTTTAGATGTTTTAATCATCAGTGTGTCCTCTCGTCTCTCCTCCAGGTGATTCGTATCCTGAAGGAGCTGAAGCAGAAATATCCAGACAAAGAGCTGGACCAGCTGGTGGAGCTGGCCAACTACTACGCACTGCTGCACCAGCAGAAGAGCAGAGCTTTCTACCGCATACAGGTAACACACACACACACACACACACACACACACACTCACACTCACATTATTCATAAACAGTCCCTGAAGTGAACACACAAGGTCGTCCAGACTCATAAGGACATTAAGTAGTTCAAGGACTTGAATTTCTACGACTCATTTCAGACTCGGCTCATGATGAAATTACCAGTGGCTCATATACTTTAAAGGGATAGTTCAGATATTTTGAGGTGGGGTTGTATGAGGTACTGAGCCACAGTCAGTGTATTACAGACAGTAGATGGAGTTTGCAGTAACAGACAGCACAGCACAGAAGCAAAGTAACGTCCTGTTGTGGACGGAGGCAGCAGCTAAACAGATTGTAGACACCTAAAAAAAGTAAAGCAGTGAAATTATTAGTACACTTAAATTTGATTACGGTAGTAGTACTTCTACTTCAAGGTATAATGTAGAGACTGGTACAGAAATGAGCCTTCTTGATGTGAACTTTTTGAAAAAGGAAATGAGGGACGTTGTTTATTTCTTCATTCATTTTAAAGCCTCCTCCCCTCTGTCTCCATCAAGGCGACTCGTATGATGATCGGAGCCGGTAACGTGCTGAAGAAGCACGCGGCCGACCACGCTCGCCGCACAGCCGTAACGGACGAGGAAGCACCAGAAGAAGAAGACCTGGGGATGTGCAGCCGCATCTCGTTTGAAAGCGCCCACAGTCAGTGTATGGAGAACTGTGGCATTCTGACGCTGGCTGTCGTCTGCCAAGGTAATGACAAGAAAATCAGTCAGAAGAGGCTGGTTTCTCCTCCTCAGGGTCAAGTGGATCTATATCATATATATATACAGATATATATTATATATATCTGTTTTTGTTCTGTTCATGGGATCATTTTCTGTAATCTGAACTTGAAGCCATAACAGCATGTGGTGTTATCTTATTTTTACACACACCACACCTCCCCTTTGAGTCATGGTAAAAATCCAGCATTCAAAGTCTTACTAGCAGAGGGCTGCAAGTAAGACGACGGAGTAAGGAGAGCCCGCCAACGCACCAACTTTGTCAGCTTTTTGTGGCCGTCCAAGATCAGAAAACATGTCATTCAAGTAGTTAGTCGGGGGAACCCTGGTAGCTCACCTGGTAGAGCGGCTGTCCCATTACCAAGGCTGAGTCCTTACTGCAGCAGCTCAGATTTGAATCCAATATGCTCTGAATGCAATGCCAAAGCCAATCAGAGCAGACCGGGGGGCTTAAAGAGACAGGCGCTCAAAGGGAGAGTTTCAGGGTGAATACAGGTGTATTCAGACAGACAGGATATGAAAATCCTGTTTTTTGAACATTAAAGCAGGTAAACATGTACATACATACATACAGCACGTCCCCTTTAAGTTACTATATTTATTGTTAATTTGTTTAATCTATAACAAAGTATGCAAATATACGGCATCATAATATCTAACAGGATTTTCTAAGAAGTTTTGAATAAAAAATCTTAAACTGGAACAGTAGCAGGTAACTATATCTACGGGATGATTGTAGTCACCACAGAGATGGACATCACTGCTGTATTTGTATTTTGAAAGTAAAGCCTCATTCAGGTCCAGGCTGCACTACAGAGTTTAGCTAACAAAGGAAAATAACGAGAAGCACTTTTATGTATTTACTGGGTTGGTTTTATGATTTTCTCAGTGCAGAACAATGCAGTTGGTAAGTTTTAATACAGCGATGCATTCAAGTGAGAAATGCTGGCGTTGTGTGCTCAGTGCCTCTCTGTTGCCTTCAGGGGGTCTGGGAGAGAACACCTTCTACGTGGACTACAGGACGGAGGACGGTTCAGCCAACGCCGGGTCGGATTACGAGTACAGCGAAGGAACGCTGGTGTTCAAACCTGGAGAGACTCGCAAAGAGATTAAGGTGAGTGAAGGAGACGAAGACTTGGACACAGTGAGGATGGAGAGAAACGATTCAACACTGGGCACCGCAACCTGCCAAAATTACAAATAAATCAGTGACTTGATAAATAAATAAATATGTCATTAAATTCAGCAAAATTAATATTAAAAATAAACATAGCTACTAATTGATAAAATGTGACATAAATTGATATTCCTGTTTTAATCTGCTACTTTATTTATCTTTATATTAATTCCCTCCGTAATCCCCTTCCCCCTTTATTTATGGATTTATCTATTTATTTTTTATTTATTCCCCCAAACTTATTTCTTTATAAGTTTTTAGATTTATTTATTCATTTTTCCCTTCATTTTTGTTTATTAGTTTATTTATTTTTGCATTTATTGATTTATTTCTGTTTCATTTATATTCATTTTAAATGTAATATGGATTGTAAATACAACACATTGCAGGCAAAAACATTTAAGTATCAGATATCACCATGAAACTTCCCCAGTTTATTACTTACATTAAGACAGTTATTTTTTTGTATTATTTTGAAATTGTCTGAAATTTTATGTTTAAATATGCAAGTGAGGTATTATCTGATGATAACTTTTGGTGAATTTAATAGAAATCTACAGGACTGAATGACAAAGAATGGACAAAGTAGTAAAATAAACACCTAAATGTGTGTTGTGGATATTTTCTTTCCACAAGTCTGAAAGAGGATCTGGAGGCAAAATGGCCCAAAATCTCCAAATTGACCAGCACATGAAAAATTGTGTTTAAGATCACTTCGACACTCCATCATATTTAATTTGGTCTTTGACCACACTATTGAAAGATTCATTCAAGTTTTTTGGAGATGAGATGAAACTTTAATGATCCCTGTGGGGAAAATGAAGACTATAGTACAGTATAAACATGATGAAACAGGATATCTGTCATTTCAAAAGCTCTGAGCTCAGAGTCGTCTTTGCTGAAAGATCGGAGATAGAAGAGGAATATGAACACAGCAGCTTCTCAGACACAGAAGACGGATTTGCTAACCAAACGTGTTGCAGGAAGAGGTCTGGACTGAGACGGTTTTACTTCCTGGAGCTGCAGAAACACAATGTGGCCGTAAAATCTGGAGCGATATCCGAGGAGATCAGAGGGAGGGAGGGGGGATGAATAATGAGAGTCCTGCAGGAGAAACAGTGATGTTGAGGAGAGACACAATCAAACTGTGGCGGTACTGATTCACCAGGGAGAAGTCTGAGAACCAGTTCCCCTCCACATAATAATACAAAAAATGACTCCTTAATAATAGTAACAATAACAAACGCTGCACGGTGGTGTAGTGTCGCCTCACAGCAAGAAGGTCCCAGGTTCGAATCCGGCTCGGGGTCCTTCTGTGTGGAGTTTACATGTTCTCCCATGTAGTGTTTTGTCCTGGTGCTCCAGTGCTAAATTGCCATGCACAATGCAGTGTTACACAGGGCTCTCCTGTTGGTATTGACCCCAGGTGCTGCCAGTCAGTCACCACATGACCAGACCACAGGCTCACAAAGTGATCTGGTCCAACTAGTCAAATGACCACAGCACACGGTTCAGTGTCCGTTCTACTCCTCTTCTATTTCTATGGTAACACTCCTTCAGCCTGCTAGTTATAAAAACAGTTTCACTGCTTTCGCTCCGAGAAATAACTTCACCGTGCAGATGAAGGAGAAGAAAACTTACATCTCATCATGAGATGAGATGAGATGAGATAATCCTGTTATAATATAGAAAAAGTGGCATCAAACCAGCTGCTCCGTCAGATGATTCAGCACTGTTGACTGTTGTGTGTCATTTTGAGTCTAATCTGAAAAGGTCCAGAGTTAGATGATCAGTCCAAGTGATCCCACAGTTCCCGCTCTCATCTTTCCTCTGCAACGTGAACTGAGGAGTTTTAGTTTTTAAAGGCTGCTGTGCTGTGTGAATGAAAAGCTGTGGGATGATTGCAGGAGGTGAAGCCACGGTGAGCCTGGTAATCTCCTCTCACATCCACAGTTTGATGAAAGATAAAAGAAGTGTGAGGGCTGGTGAGAGGAGTCACATAACGAAGCCCAGGGAGGGCTGGATGTAAAAAAAAAAACCCACGTAGTATAAATCAGCTCATCTACCGTGAGTGAATGGATGGAGAAACGCTTAGTGAGTATATTACAAAGGTCAGCATCATCCATTTCAGCGGGATACCAGTACATTGATCATGGCGCCAGAAATGAGAAGCAGGGAAACCAATTAAACTTGAATATATCACTCAGTTCCACTGGCTGACTTTGTTCGCCACTGATTAAATAGAAAGACTGAGCCAATCAGAGGCCTCGCTGTCATCACTGTCATATTTTTTTTAAAAAGGAGACAATTGAGTTACAGAATAAATCTAATTTGCAACCCAATGATGAAATAGAAGTGCAGCAAGATTATAACAGAGCTCCCAGTTATTCAAGTGGAAGAAGAAATGATGCAGATGACAATCGATTGTGTCCTTCAGCATCCAGGTTGTACATCTGAATGAATGTCAGTCATCAAAGTATTTCAATGTTCAGTCTTTCTCCTGAATATAGCTGTGATCATATCAAATCAAAATTTCTTTAATGGGTTAACACAACTTGGGATTTGTAGGTTGTAGAAAGTTCGGTTTTAAAGCTAGAGTGAAATTACTGGCGTCACATGAAACTAGAGAAGCTGGTGAATCCATCGGTACCACTGGAGGTTAAATAAACACTTATTAAATAAACAGGGTCCCTGACCTCTGACCTCCAGATGTGTGGATGTAAATGGGTTCTCTGGGTCCCCACCAGTCTCCCCTTTACAGACATGCCCACTTTCTGATAGTCCCAGTCAGTCTGGATCAAGTCCTAGTCAAGTCAGCACTCTGACACACTGACAGCTGTTGTTGCCTGTTGGGCTGCAGTTTGTCATGTTCTGATTGGGGCAGATTTTTGATGCTAAAGTCAGAACCTGGGAGGGTTTCTGGACAACATCTGGCATTGATTAGTGTTGGTAACTGATTTACAATAATAAATATATTCAAACATTTGCATAAAGCAGCATATATCCCGATCCGGGTCATTTAATAATCTGCCGCTACAGAGTCCTGATCCAATACCTTTATTTTCCTAGAAAATAATAATATTAGTAGTTACCGTGGCACAGTGAACACTTGAAGTACTTTACTGTTGTGCTTCACTCTCAGCGCTCTCTAGTGTTGTTTTCAACTGCAACAGGCTGCTGTTTTTACAGAAGAAGCTGCTGTAAACTACCTGCTCAGCAGCAAACAGCAGACAGACTATTAAAGAGCAGCTGGTGAACATAGCGGAGCATTAAGCATCTGAAGAGACTAATATTTCCCTCAGGAGGTAGTAGAGACCAAAACACAGAGCTACAAGAGAGAGAATACTGGACAAACACGACGACTCCTAACAAATGATCATCTTCTCTGTAACTGCTGGATGTGGAAATAAACAGCTGTTTGCTAACAAGTTCACCACATCAACCGTCAGTGTTGTTTCTGCTGCCAAAACACCAGCTACTCATCCTCACTTCATTCAGCATTTACCAGGACTTGTATCATCTATTTGCTGCCTTCATCTCTCCATCCAGAGTAAGCTGAAGTCTGAACACATGGCGGACACGTGGTCTGGATCACTGGATTACAGTCACGACCTGATCTGATTCGGGGGCGCCCACTTGTCGGTTGGTGCATGGTGGCATGATAACAACCTCATATAGATGAGAGATGTACCCGGAGCCTCCGGTTATGAGTCTGCTGAGGGAGACGCCTCGTCTCAGTATTCAGCACAAGCATCCAGACCGACTCAATTCACGTTAGCTTCGTGAAATTAAACTGCAGTTCACATAATGATATTCTGGTAGCTTCACACGGAGAAAACATTCAATATCAGCTCCTGGAAAATAAAACTGCACATCCAAAGCCTGACTGAAAGGATATATCGTACTATCTCACAATGTACATTACATTGCAGGTATCCTTATCAGTTGTCCTTGTTACAGCTGCTGCTGAGTAAAAGTTACTCTCCCATCGATGAAACACATGTAGTCTTTGGTAAAACTGACTACAAGTAATTTATAATTAAAACACAGCTTCTCTTTTTGCCAGAATAGATCGTTTCAGCTTGGGCCGTGTTTACTTCCTGTCAGCTAATAGCCCTCTAATCGAACTCGTGAGCTCGTGTTTACAACACGGGAAGTCGTGCACCCAATAGAGGAGGCTCTCCTGACCACGCCCCCTTTTGGGGGAAACCAATCCTGTGTCCCTCGTAGACGGTAAAAAAGCCTTTTGATAAAAATGGGTCTTTAAAAGAGATTTCAAACTGGTTAATGAGCTCGGTAACCTGAGGTCCTCAGGGAGGCTGCTCCAGAGTCTAGGGGCATCGATGGCAGAGACTCCCTCAGTTATCAGTCTAGACCTGGTACGACCAATAAACCAGGTCAGAGGACCTCAGGCTAGAAGGAGGCATGTAGGGAGGAAGGAGCTCAGCGAGGAAGCTCAGTGCTAAACCAGGCAGAGCTTTAACAGTTAACAGTAACATCTTCAAATAAATCCTAGATTTGAATACATATATGATATAATCTAACTTCCATGGCCTCCACCATTTCTGACAACGTCGACAGACTCTTATGGAGAACGTGGTGAACACGACCACGTTTGAAGGCAGCTGTGGCTCAGAGAGTCGAGCAGGTCGCAGAACGTCGGTGGTTCGACCATTTTTACCATATGTCATCCACACGCTGCAACGAAGATAAACTGAGTCACATGAGGAATGAAAGCACAGTAAGATAGACGTTCATAGAGGGTCTGGACGCATCTGGCACCTCATCCTGTTTTACTGCTTGTAGATGGAAATGGTAGAAACGTTTGAGAAACTTCACAGCAGGTGTCAGAGTGCAGTTTTGATCACTGATGCCTAAAGATAACGTCTCTGCCTCTCCAGGTCGGCATAATTGACGATGACATATTCGAAGAGGACGAGCACTTCTTTGTGCGGCTGCTGAATCTGCGTGTTGGCGACGCAGAGGGGATGTTCGAGAGCGACGAAGTGGGCGCTGCCCCTAAAGGTCGCTTGGTTGAGCCCCTGGTCGCTACGGTGACCATCCTGGATGACGACCACGCCGGCATCTTTACTTTTAGTGAGCGCATGGTGCGGGTGAGCGAAAGCGTGGGCACCATGGAGGTGACGGTGGTGCGCAACTCTGGGGCCCGCGGCACCGTCATCCTGCCGTACCACACCGAGTCCGGCACCGCCAAGGCCGGGGAGGACTACGAGGACGCCCAAGGAGAGCTGGAGTTCACCAATGACCAGACCACGTGAGTCAAGCTTTAATTATTATTGTTTTTTTATTCACTGAATTTATCCCCATATTTAATAATTTGTGCATTTGCATCTGGGAGAATCTTCACATTGTCTGCTGCTGGTCACAAAGCAGCTGTGCTGGAAGGTCAGCGCCTCGCTCAGCAGTATGTGGGCAGTAATAAATAATAATAAAAATAAATAAATAACAGCAATGCAATGTATCGGTAGTCTCATTTAACCACTTGTTTTCACAGCCGCCTTGTTTAAGACACGTAAAAGCTTCTGAATTCAAAAAACTCAGTGAATGTCTTCGTTTCTTTCCTTTTCTTTCTTGTCGTCTTCTGCTCCCACCTTTGGCTGAATTATTGATAACGTCTCTCGGCCTCCTGCCTCCCTCTGCTGTGATTTACCCAGCAGCTGGTCAGCTCGATGCTCACATCACCGTTTATTTTTGTCTTATTTTTGCAGTGTTCGTGGCCACAAAAGCAGCGCAATCCTTTTCTGATTTAATTTTGATCAAAACGTCTCAACAGTGTGTAGTAAATACACAGATATCAGTTGGCTTCTGGCAGTGCGTTGCGATTGTGTGTTTGTGTACTAATACTTGACTGACTGAGTGATTGGATGCTCACCTGAACGTTTCTAGTAAATATCACAACATCAAACGTGTATTTTCTGTGTAAGATGATAAGTAGTTACGTCTCCAGTCTGATCTCGGGGGCACAGCTGACTGGTAACCTACGCGGTGTGTTTACATGACGCAACAGGAGTCCATAAAACAGATTCAGGGTGGACACGGTGTAGGAAGGTGATGAGGCGGCAATATTTCCACCACTGCTTTAAGAAATACAAAATACTTATTTTTTTTTTTTTTGTTTCTGTGTGTGTGTGTGTGTGTGTGTGTGTGTGTGTGTGTGTGTGCAGTCAGACTTTCCAGGTGAGGATTATTGATGATGAAGAATATGAAAAACATGAAAACTTCTTCATTGTGTTGGAGGAGCCGCGCTGGCTGAAGAGAGGAATCTCAGGTACGCAGATGTCTTTACGTTTCATTTCACCTCATGATAGAAACAAACAAACCAAGAGGAGTAAACCTGAGAAGAGAATCATCACATTTTTGTTGACTTCAGCAGTGATCCAGTGATAGGTGTCCATACATCCGTAAGCACATGGCAACATGAGGAGCTCGTAGCTAATTTGGCATTTGGACTTTTAATGGTGACAATCTTCCAAAATTTAAACAAATATCGGATAAGAAATCAGGCCTCAAGTTGCAGATAACAGATGTACAGGAGCAAAGAAATGTACTGCTGCAGCAAAACAGATTTTAGACACAGAGAAGAGCCAGTTTAAGTGTGCGCTATATGTAGACTATTTTCACCGCTTCACCTCGCCGTGAGACAGCGAGGCAGCCCACGTTTGGACTGTTATCTGTGTTATCTGTGTTTTCACCAAAGCCGCTAGACTCTGGTGGTTTTAAATATTAGTTCAGACTGACCAAAGTCACACGCTGACCTCTGTGTTCTGTGAGGTAAAATTACTGTTTTTTTCAACGGAGTCTGGTGGCTTTGAAGAGAACAGTGATGCTTCAGTTCCCCGTTGGAAAGGCTGTCTGACAGCTAGGTAAAACGGCTAATTATTGTAAATATAGCGTAAATTATATTTATATAAATAAAAAGATCCTCCACCGGCTCTAATACGCCGTCGTAGTTTAACAGCTTTTATTTAATACAACATTTAGTGGAACTTTTTAATCTTTCACTTTGAATAAGCACTGCAAAATTCAAATGAGTCCAAGTCGTCCAAACTACTGCCAACATTAATGCCGTTTTACTTTGTGTATCCTGAGTTTTGCTGCAGCCTGCTCGTTTCCTTTTGTTCTGTTTGTCTTGTTTTTAGCAGCTTCAGTGACCCGCCGCACCCACAGGGATCAATAAAGTTCTTAGACACAGAGACGGTCAGACATTCAGGGATCCATCCGTTCATCTGTTACCTGTCACTGCAGCAGCTCGAGCGCTCAGCCGCCTCCTTATTTCTTTGTAATGTGGGAAGAGAGAAAGACACAGAGAGAGGGAGAGAGGAGAGTGTTTATTTGTATTTCAGAGGTTTTCTTTCTTTGTTATTAACTCAGAAACACTCAGGGCTGTCAGATAGAAGGATAGGAGGAGAGATTGTTGTTAATGGTAAATCTCTCTGTAGATTGCTGCTGTTTGTGTTGCCCTTTCGTCTGAGCGTAGCGTGGAGTTTGATGCATTATTAGATGTTGTTGTTTCTGACTGCTCTCTGTTTCCTCCCCTCTGTTTTCACAGCTCTGCTGCTCAACCAAGGTGAGATTATTCCCTCTGCTTCACGCATCCAAGCTCGATTTGATCAAGTATGTTGTTTTCGTGATTGATTCATCCGCAGATTATTTTTTCTTGATTCATCAATTAATTATTAATTATCTATAGATGTCATAAAGTAATGAAAAACGTGACGGTTTCCTAAAGTCAAAGATGATGGGCCCTCTCTCACAACTATCATTGCTAGTTTCAGACCGGCCACGTTCTGTAAAAAGCAAATGTACTTGCACCCGTCTGTGCACCCATGGGCGTGCTGGTCTTAAAAGGAGGCCCATTGTTGGTCCATTGCTATCCTGTGGCAACAGGAAGTGATTGCTCCATTGCCCAACAAAATCTGAAGTATCTGAAGCCCGGTGCAGTATTTTCCTGCTGTTTAAAGGGCGCCTTATTCTGATAGTAAGGTGTGTCTACGTAGGCAGGGGGCAGCAGGCGTACGCTCGGTTCAAAACAGAGAAAAGCAGCAAATCCTCATAACTGAAAAGCTGAAACAAGGAAATCTTTGGTAGGTTTTCTTGAAAAAAGACACATTATTTGCTTATCAATGTAGTTGATGGTTAATTAACTAAATCTGAGGCTGATCCGACCTGCTGATGAAGAACCCAACAATTTAAACTGCTTAATTAAATGCAAAAATATATTTTCCCAGTTTTAATCCTGCGTCCGTGTTAACTGCAAGCACTTTGAAATGTTTGGTGACTGCACTCAGGAGGGATTATTCAGCCACACTGGTCATAGTGTTTTCATTTTCACAACAGTGCGGCTGTGGTCTGATTGATTCAAGGGAAACTTTGCTGATTTTCAGCCAGCTCTGTCTCCTGTCCTGCCCACGCTGCAGTGACAGAGTCAGATGAAAATCTCTCACCTCTCCGTCGTCCTGCTCCTGATCCAACACCAGGTGAAGGAGGTGTGTTTGTGGAGCCACTGTAGCTCCCTGTCCTGCTGAGCGTCCAATCAAATGCAAAGGATGTGCTTTAAATACCTGTTGTTAACTGTACGCCGCTCAAATATTCAGTTTCACTGTGAGACACGTCACAGTTCAGCAGTTAAAGACGCTCCAACTTCCATTTTACTTCAGCTTTAACATTACTGCAAAGCCAGTACTGATCTTTTGTCATCTAGAAGCAGCAGTTTAACCCACATGGAGGCATCAACACATTCAGAGAGAGGATGATGAATTCAGCCTGATTCAGCGCTCAGTCACTCTGTTTGCTTCCTGTTGATTTGCCAGAAAAAAGATCGAATGTACTACACACTGTACTACACAGTTCAGCCCCTCAACGTGCACAACACATTGAAAAAGCATTTTTATACAGGCTGATAGCTCGATGTCCTGCTGTTTCTGGACTATAATGATCCGGGGAAGCTTGCTTGAGTTTACTCACTTATTCATAGAGTTTTCACAGTTTTTCTCCACCTAGGTCTTATTTCCATAGTTTGTGGCAAAAACAGCGAACCACTGATTTAACAAGCACATTAATCTAAGAACGTGTGGCATCACTGAAAAAAAGTGTGACCACAAATGGTCACAGTGGGTCACGGCCCAGGACCTACAGCCAAAACAGAAGGTTATGATATCAAGATAAAGATCCCACGGGGGACATTCGGATGTTACAGCAGCACTGATGTAAAATAGCAAGTAGTACAGTGTCAAAAGTAAGAAAATATATCTATCTATCTATAAATCTCTCTCTCTCTCTCTCTCTCTCTCTCTCTCTCTCTCTCTCTCTCTCTCTCTATATATATATATATATATATATATATATATATATATATATATATATATATATATATATATATATATATATATATATATATATATATATATATATATATATATATATATACATATATTATTATATATATATATATGTATGTATATATATATACATACATATATATATATATATATATATATATATATATATACATACATATATATATATATATGTATGTATATATATTTTTGTATATATAATAATGTAAGCAAGAGGGTCGCAGGTTCAATTCCGGCTTGGGAATCTGTGTGGAGTTTGCGTGGGTTTTCTCCGGGTACTCCGGCTTCCTCCCACAGTCCAAAAATATGCAATTTAGGTTAATTGATGACTCTAAATTGCCCGTAGGTGTGGATGTGAGTGTGAATGGTTGTCTGTCTATATGTTGTCTGTCTCTATGTGCCCTGTGATGGACTGGCGACCTGTCCAGGGTGAACCCGCCTTCACCCAATGCCAGCTGGGATCGGCATCGGCTTATCTAACGGGATAAGCGGTTGACGATGAATGAATTAATATATATATATAATAAGAATAAATGAAATACAAGGAATACTGTATGGTATGGTAATGATGTACTGAAGCCCTAGTGGTGAAACTACTAACTAACTAAAGCAGCATTCTGGTGAAAGATAAAAAAAAAAAAAAAACCTGCATTCATTTGATATTTCCTTAAAAAGAAGTTGTATCCGATGTAACTACGAATAGCATTATTGTCAGAGACAATGACAAATGTTTTTTTAATTTTCAGACGCAGCATTTGTTTGAATCTAAAAAGCCATTTATTTTCACTTGCGGTACATTTGAAGAGATGCCGCCGTTGTTTCTCCTGCAGCTGCTCCTCTGTGTCGTCTTGGCCCGGATCACGTTGCTGGCGTCTCTCTCGGCCCGACTTCAGGAGGAGCTGTGGCTGTTTGTTGGTTTACATTTGGATCATAGCAGAACATGGCCTCCGTGAATTTCAGCCCAGCACACTTTGGAAATAAATGCTTACTAATGAGTCGGCGCTCCAGACTCTGGGCTCGGTTTGTGTGTTGATGCAGATGGATCACCGCGTACAGCCGACTGGAAAGGCTTATAAGCCTGCCAGGGCACTACTTTATCAGATAAATCACACTGCACTTTGATACTGTTTTACTTTTTATGACTGTTTTGCAGTCTTGTGGGTTGGAGGCAAAAGACAGAGTATAACCTGAGTTCTGATTTGGTTATATGGAGATTGTTGTTGGATTTAATACAAAATGGAAGAGCAGAAGAAAGAAAGAAGAAAACATTGAGGATGGGATCCATTCATTGATTTGAAATAGTGCAGCTGAATCCAGTGTGTTTATATATTAAATAGGAGAATAATAACTCATTTGAATCACACTAGATCATTTCATTCAAGGTGAGGGTTTTGTTTGAGGATTCATAATCTTTTTTTATTGATGATGGTGTCACAAGTTTTTTTTAGATTCAAGTGTCACCGAGCCAAGAAGCGAGCCAACCAAACGCGAGTGTTTGCACAGCTGTTCTCTGTAGATCCGCCTCTCTAATCTGTCTGTCGCTGTGTTTTCGTTTCTCTGCTTCCTCACACTCCCTCAGATATCAGCTGTCCGTCCGTCCGTCCGTCATCCTTCTCCCTGTGTGGCAACACTCACTCATGCACGCACAGACTCGGATATACATATTTCAAACTTTTGTGTTGATGCTCTGAATAAAACGCTGACTCACAATCTATTATTGATTGCGGGAGAACCTGGAAATATGTGTGACATGCACTTTAGTTTCACTGTTGTTGTCCTTGTTTCCTTCACAGAGGGGGCGGAGGGGCAGATGAGTGCTGAGGAAGAGGAGGCCCGGAGGATAGCTGAGATGGGGAAGCCCATCCTGGGAGAGCACAGCCGCCTGGAGGTGGTCATCGAGGAGTCGTATGAGTTCAAGGTGCACCAATCATTTATTTATGCTTCACAGATACCAGTGATGGTCTGTCCTCTTTTTTAGATTAATCACACTTATTCTAACGTCCTGAAGATAAATCTGCGGATGCCTTATTGATGGTAGCTCATCACAGCCTCAGACTGTGATTCCAGCGGTGGATGCGAGATCCAAACAGTTGTAATAACTCATATATAGCATATGACCGTCCAAAAGTAAAACATTTAAATGTCACTACTTCAAAATTTCTAACATGAAATAACAGAAAATCCAGTTGTGTCTGTTTATTTAACAACATACACTGAAATAGTTTGGCCCATGTCATGTCTTTGCACACAAACAATGTTACTAAATGAAATTACATTTCCATATTTACATAACCACAATAACGAGATCTATTTCAGCTCTAACAGCAGCTTTAAAGTTTATTGCTCAACTCATTTTACTGTAATTAAAAATAATGAAAAGCACTGCGCCCCTGATCAGACAGCGTGTTTTGTTTTGCAGGTGGAATACCAGCTAAGTCGCACAGAAGTTCATGATATAGTCACAAAATTTAATGTATGGATTCGTGTACATAGACACGAATTCCACATTATTTTTTTTGTGAAGGTCAGCATTTATTTGTGAACCTGAAAGTATAAAGAGCAGTAAACGCTACGAAGGGAGGCGGTCGGGCTGGAACCTGCTGTTCATTCCTGTGTGAAACCAGAAGTCAAAGGTATTTTATTTCTCACATAACTTCTGTATTAAGTTACGGTACAGTTATTTTATCCCAAAACCACAATCTTTTCCTAAACTTAACTAAGTAGTTTTGTTGCCTAAACCTAAACAAGTCAATATATTCTTAAACCTAAGTAAGTACTTCTGTTGCCTAAACCTAACCAAATTGATCTTTTCCTAAACCTATCTATGAAGTTTTGTTGCCTAAACCTAACCAAGTGAATCTTTTCCTAAACCTAACTAAGGAGTTTTATTTTGAAAAGACATGTTGTTGGCTTTGCTCTGCGTAGTGAAAGGCCTTCATGGTGCAACATAAGCTGCTGGAAATAACAGACGGAGTTTAAAAAGGGACAAATTATTCTGTTTTATTTCCTGAAAATTAAAGGGAAAATTAGAAGTTTTACATTAAAATGCTGTTGCAGTGTACTTATTGTTTTATTTTCATTATTTTAAAGTCACCAGAAAGCAGGAAATAACGTCTCTGAAACTCAAACTGCTGAAATCCTCCCTGTTTTTAAGGTCTCAAGGTTGGCGAGTATGGACTGAAGTGGGCTTTTCTGGACATGTAGTATGATCCATCTTTACATTCCCTCCCTCACACCAGTGAACCCGGGTCCTAACCCTCTTAGCGAGCAGGTCTAATATGGGTTTGAATTATTTAAAATGCTTGAGTTGCCCTCGATGCAGCGAGATTCGCTCAGCATGCAGAATTGAAACTCTGATGGCGTCCACAGAGCGTTGTTTCCTCTCACCGCCCTCCCCTGTGCTCCACGAGCAGTCCACATATCTGAAACCTGCACTGAGCTCACGTCTATTTTAAGCAAACAAAAGCAGGCAATAAAATTAGTTTATTGACATAGCAATAAGCCTTATTTCACATATGGTACAACACACACACAGAGAACGATGTTGCATTGCTCATCCATCCGTTTTAATAGCTCTTAGGAAATTAAAACAATGGCGTCTTAACGAAGGACCGGTCCCTCATGTGGTTAAATCATGTGCTGTTTTATGAGCAGCACTGAGGGAAGGATGGGGCTGTTTTTATGAGTCTGGGTGAAATGCACAGAATAAATGATTTCAGTATCAACAAACTCCTTTTGTCATCAGCACTCAAGTACGTAATGAAGCAGTGGGTGTTTCAAAAGCCCAGAAATCATGAATTAAACATACAGTGAACAAATAACAGCCGTGTGTTTATCTTTTGTCACAGTAAGCAGTGGGAGGCTGGTCGCCGGCTTCAGCAGCTCAAAGGTACATTGACGAAATAGATAAACAACGAGCGCGTCTCCAAACTCTTGAAAAGTATCGGGTGCCAGGTAGCAGTAAGAAGACAAGGAACAAAATCTGTTATATTTTTTATTGTATTGCTGGTTATTTCGGGCTGTTTTGTTGTTAGAGGCGGGTCTGGGTGTTACCTTCACTACGGTGTAATCTTCCAGTCTCTTCCCTGATTGGTGAAGGCTTATTGCTGAAACACGTTCGTTTGTTTGCCAAGTATAATAAAGAAGACACTTTATCTGCGAGTGCTGGACATATTTTTCCTAAAGTTACATTGAATATAAGTCAGTAACATTTTATTTATATTCTGAAAAAAGTTTGCAAATTAGTGTTTGGTGGATTATTTCCCTGTCGTTCCAGTGCTGTCATCGTATTTTACATGGTTGGAAAGCCTGTTTATTGACCTTCACTATGATGTCCACCTTGTAAGGATTATGTATTTATGGGATGAGCAGCACAGATGATTATGTGGGTAGCGGCAAAGTGAAATTAGCCAAAATTATCTTCCAATGCTAAACGGTGTTTTCTCCTGTTGGTACTGACTCTTGTTTTGAGCTCCAGGTGATTAACAGCAAATCATCTGATGTCAAAATCACGTCTGAGAAGAGACGAGAAGTTTTGTTTTGAAACTAAATTATGAAATGAGCCATGTTGCTTTTTAAAAAGCTGACTTTTCAGAATGAACCGGATCAGTTTGTGATCCTGTGGTCTGGTCATGTGGCGCCTGAAGCTCAAAACAAGTGTCAATACCAACAGGAGAAAACACCGTTTAGCGCTTGGTCGCCACCCACACAATCAGCTGTCATCTCAATCATTATCTCAAATACAATGACGCTGAAACAACAGAGAAATAATCCACCAAACTTTTTTTTCGGAGTTTATAATGCACCTTTCAAGACCAAAGGTTACAAAGAGCTTTCTAGAAGGAAAAGGTGAGAATAACACAAACAATTACAACAGCAGGGAAAAGCACACTAAAACACCAACGAGCAACATCACAACTTAAAGTAGGACTTAATAATATATATATATATATATATATATATATATATATATATATATATATATATATATATATATATATATATATATATATAAACACCGCCCCCTCCTGTTTTCAGTCTTGACTCCAAAAAAGTCCTAATATTATGAGAATAAAGTAATTTTATGAGGAAAAAAAACCCTGAATATTACAAGAATAAAGTCAAAACTATGAGAAAAAAGTTGTAAAATTAAGAGAATAAATTCAGAACTTCACGAGAAAAAAGTCGTAATATCACAAGTCCTAATTTTACGTGAAAAAAGTTATAATATTCTGAGAACAAAATCATAAATTTATAATAAAAATGTCCTATTAATACACAAATAAAGTCATAATTTTATAAGAAAAATTGTCATAATATTACGAAAATAAAGTCATGAATTTACAATAAAAACTAGGAAGAGGATCAGAGGACCTACGGGCCTACTGGGGCTGTAGGGGATTAGTAAGTCGCCTGTATATCCTGGAGTAAGATGATTCATTCAGTGCCGTATAGATGAGGACCAGGGTCTAGAACTGAATCCTACATTTAATGGGAAGCCAGCGATGTGACATCAGATCGGGCCGATATGAGGTTTCAGTGGGTCGTCTTGCTGCAGAGTTTTATACTAAGTGTAACGGAGTAATCAGATTACAGTAACAGAGCATTACAGTAGTCTAAGCGGGAGGACACAACGGTATGAATAACCTGTTCTGACTGCTGAGAGGAAAACGTTTTTGCGATGCTCCTCAGGAGTGCATTTCTTCACTCTTTCACACTTTCTCTAAGTAACGAACACATGAATTACAGCAACACATCAGACATCTGCCTGAGCCAATTAAAAACCAGCAGACGATGGATCGTTTGAGAAGTAATTAGAGAAGGGCAGAAACAAACAACATCAGCAAAAGAGATGAATGAGAGCCCGCCGTTCCATCATCACTCCAAAAGCAGCCCTCCAAAGCTCAATATTCTCATCACTGATTTGATTACGAAGTCAATAGACGCCTTGTGGACATATTGACTTTGTCTCCTATGATTAGCAGGTAGTGAGAACCAACCACCAGAGATCAATATGAGTGGACTGAAGTAGCTCAGGTTGCTCTTACTGTCTGCTCATTTATGTATTTTCGAGTTAAAATACTTAAAATGGAAAATCACAGCCAAACAAAGCTGTGACAGTTAATGCAGCTGTGGACAAACTCAGCACATCTGTTCATATGTAGATGCTTTTCTTCCTGTTACTTAAAATAACCATCATTTATGAACGCTAAATCGATAGTTAATTAAACTAAGTTAATAGTTATTTCACTGTCAAACAATTAAATGATAATTGATATTTAATAATTATTAGTAATGATAGTTTAGATTAGTTTGTGTATTATGATATAATTAGTTTATAAATTATCATAGCTGATAAGAAACAATAACATTTATATTCTGATTACATTAGTACACTAATACCAAGTTATTGTTGAAAAAATAATATTTTACATACTATATTTGGTGTTTGTTAATAATACCCAAAACATTACTTAGATAGATGGACCAGAAATTATTAACCACTTACAAAGTTTAATTATTCATCTAAATAATGTTTAGAGATGCTTTACAACATGTGTCAAACTCATGGCCCGCGGGCCAGATCCTGCCCGCCACCTCATTTCATGCGGCCCGCGATGGCTTGCAAACAATATATTCTCGTTATCATACAATTCTATTCCACTTTACAGAAGTATGGTGTCCTCAAACTACATGTCCCACAATGCATCTTTATTTTCTTACATGTGCACTACAGCGTCTCAATATCAGCAGTTTCCAGCCGCGGCGCTCTAGCCGAGTGATGGGTCGTAAAAAAAAAAATGAACAGAACCAAAATGTCCAAGAAAAGCAAAGTTGGTGCAGAGGGAAGGACAGAAAGAGGATCCATGTTAGTGGTTGATGGAGACCAGCCGGTATGTCCTCTCTGCTACGAGGCAGAAAAACACTGTCACACTACTGTCATCTACCACATGGTCTCAGCTGAAGCATCTGAAGTTACTTCACAAGTTACGTCATCACAATCAGCTAAATGTAGGCTGGAAGACCATTTCTAACGTAGAGGTCAAAGGGTTAATAAAGGTGGAGGTGCCTGATTCCTCCAAGTATTGTCACAACCAGACTGGTGGTGCTTCACCTGAGCGAATCTGTCACCTGTCCTCGGCTCTGATTGGTCACTGATGAGGTGTGTTCTGTGCTTCTGATTGGCAGAGCACCGTTGACAAGCTCATTAAGAAGACCAACCTGGCGCTGGTGATCGGCACTCACTCCTGGAGGGAACAGTTTGTGGAGGCGGTCACTGTCAGTGCAGGTGAGTGTGTGTGTGTGTGTGTGTGTGTGTGTGTGTGTGTGTGTGTGTGTTAAGCTTTAACTACACACTCAGCTGCTCTTAACTGCAGCTGTTAGTGTGAAACACTGCCAAACCGATGAGTAAAACGCACTTTAAACAGTGACTCAATTCATCTATTACTATTTTGATGTGTCGAATAAAACATCTGCAGTATCCTGATGTTTGAGCAAGGTCTCTAGTTACTGTTAGAGTTAATTCAGTTAATTAAGACATAATGAATTTAATCAGCCTGTTGTGTGTTGGCCCTAAAAGCTCAACGTGTATATGCAGGATAAATACAGTATATATATTTAAAGTAAACCTAAAGTAAACCTGTGAATGTGCAGCAGTTCATGACCAAATAAACCACAGATTACATTAAAAGGCAGCAAATCACCTCAGCTTGTTGTCACACCGTCTGTACCATGTGTCTCCTTCAAGTCAATAAAGCTCATTAACTACAGATTTAAAGGAGTTTCACCTTCAACCTGCCTTTGAGTTAGTGTCCTGGGAAATATTGATTCAGTCTAATGGCAGTCATCGCATGTCCTTATTCTACCACGAGGGGTTGGTGGGAGTCGGATTTGTAATTCAGGGTCACCATCTAGTGGAAGCAGCAGTTATAACAGTTAGTTATTCCACTGTGCTGTCAGCACTTTATATGTGTGTTTAATTGGTATGACTGTATTTTAAAGCTCTAGTTCGGATGTTTTGAAGTAGATGACAGTAGATGGAGTTTGGACCGACAGGAGTACCGCTACAGGAGCAAAGAAATGTACTGTCTGAGGCAGCAGCTAAACACATTTTAGACACTTACAAACATCAATATCAGGGTACACTATATCTACAGTATTTTCACCTCTTCAACGTGCTGTCAGACAGCGATACGGCCTGTTTCTGGAGCTGTTATCTATGCTCTCGTCAAAGCAACCAGGCTCAGACATTTTACATTACAGCACGGGGGGGTTGCTGTTCTCCCGCTGCCTCCGTCGGTTAGTTTGTTTATGTTATTGTGTGATTTGGTGAATCTGAGCTAACCAAAGTCACACAATAACACAAACTAACTGATGGAGGCCGCGGTAGACCAGCAACCCCCGTGTTCTACGGGGTTAAATTACGGCTTTTTTCAATGGAGTCTGGCGGCAAGGCAGTGAAAATACTCTGAATACACCACCTGTTTCAAATCTGTGTTACTGCTGTCCCCTTCCACAGTAGTACATCACGTTGCTCCGGTGGTGGTACTCCTGTATATTTCTCCAAACTGGGGACGAGCTAACCGCCATCTACTGCCAGTAATACACTGACTATGGATCAGTACCTCGTACAACCTCACTTCAAAACACCTGAACTATCCCTGTAATATCACTGTGCTCCTATAATGTACATGCATACTCTGCAGTACTTTAGATGAACTTATCAAAGCTCTCATCGTCTCTGTGATGCAGTCTAACGTCCCTCCTGTTTTTCTCCCCCGTCAGGTGATGGCGACGATGACGAGGAGGGTCGTGAAGAGCGCCTTCCATCTTGTTACGACTACGTCATGCATTTCGTCACCGTCTTCTGGAAGGTTCTGTTCGCCTGCGTGCCGCCCACAGAGTACTGGAACGGCTGGGCCTGCTTCTTGGTCTCCATCAGCGTCATTGGCCTCCTCACCGCCATCATCGGAGATTTGGCGTCGCACTTCGGCTGCACCGTCGGGCTCCGCGACACCGTGACCGCTGTGGTGTTTGTGGCATTGGGAACTTCTATTCCAGGTGAGTGAATATCCTTTTTCATTGCAGGAGGAGGTTTCTTCCCTACCAGACAGGGGGGTCCAGGGGGTCTTTAGGGGGAGATAGCAGGTCAGCAGTAGATGTCACATAGGAGTGGTGAACATCATCTGAAAAGCTGGAACCTGAAGATGAATTTGAGGTGCAGCTCAGCGCTGTGTGTTGAGAAAGATTTAATCAGAAAGAACATTGGGTTTTAGTTAGGCGTCATTCAAATGTTGAAAGTTTAGAGCGTAGTAGGACATTATAATGGAAGTATACACTGATCAGCCATAACATGAGGTCAGCATGGGCACCCTGACCGGTCTGCAGCCCTGTATGCAACAAACTGTGATCCACTGTGTGTTCTGACACCTTTCTATCAGAACCAGCATTAACTTTTTGAGCTACAGTAGCTCTTCTATTGGAACAGACAACACAGGCCAACCTTTGCTGCCCGTCAATGAGCCTTGGTCACCCATGACCCTGCCGCCGATTCACCGGTTTTCCTTCCTTGGACCACTTTTAGTAGGTCCTGACCACTGCAGACCGGGAACATCCCACAAGAGCAGCAGTCTTGGAGATGCTTGGAGAGTGAACGCACTCAAGAAGCATTGAGATCGGATGTTTCAGACCACATTCAGCGGTGGTCTAGGCCACGTATCACAACACTGTTTCAGCAGTGTGTAGTGAATGTGTCCTAGACCACATTCAGGACCGTCAGCAGGGTCTCACTGCGTTCCTCAGGTGAATAGACAGGCTGCATATCTACCAGCCTGGGAACAGGAGCTGCATTTATCATCATCCTGTGTTGGTGTTTTTGTTCCACTGCTTTGCGTGGAGCTGATACCCAGCCGCCCCACCGCCAGCTCGTTCTCCCTCCTCCCCGGCTCTCTGAAGCTCTGTACTATTATATTGTGATGTTATGAAAATGTTAATAAAATGCACCCAAATTCACAATATTACTGCTGACATTGCTGTAATGTTATGTCACAACATCTGCTGTATTAGCCACATGTTTACTGCGTGTTTATTTGCATCTAGAGAGGGGAAGTGAGATATCGCATCACTGGAGACGCATCGTAATACCAGGTGTGAACAGGGTCAAAAGCTTCTGACATTTGTTCAAGAAACGTTTTGTGTTGTTAATTGATTTCCAATCATCATTAATCACGATTAAATATTTTAATTGACAGCCCTAGTTTATATTAGACTTTATGATTCTCACAAACCATCGCTCGGTCACATGGTACAGGTTACCATGGTTACGCATCACCAGCCAGCAAGGAGGCTCTCAGGAAGTCACGTCGTAAATTATTGCTTTACTACAGTTTATTATTTATTTTGTTATTATTCACATGAAAGTATGTTGAGCACTAGTACACATATTGTTTACGTAGTGCATAGAAAGTCATTCGTATGTGATTTTGAGTGTAGTTTATGTGAATGACATCAGCTGACAGGAAGTCAACTTGGACCCAAGCTGTTACCTAGCAACACGGTTCTCGTGCAGCTGCCTCTGTAGGTGTGTTTACTCTCTCCGCCTCTTTCTCTCTTTTCAGACACCTTTGCTAGCAAAGTGGCCGCCATACAGGACCAGCACGCCGACGCGTCCGTCGGCAACGTCACCGGTAGCAACGCCGTCAACGTGTTCCTGGGGATCGGCGTGGCGTGGTCGGTGGCTGCCATCTACTGGAAAATCAAAGGGAAGGAGTTCAAGGTGGACCCGGGCTCGCTGGCCTTCTCCGTCACCCTCTTCACCATCTTCGCTTTCATCTGCATGGCGGTGCTCCTGTTCAGACGCCGGCCCTCCATCGGCGGGGAGCTCGGCGGCCCAAAGGGGGCCCGCCTGGTGACCAGCCTGCTGTTCCTGGGCCTGTGGTTCCTCTACATCCTCTTCTCCAGCCTGGAGGCCTACTGCCACATCAGGGGCTTTTAAAAAGGAGATGGAGGAATATCGCAACAGCAACACACACCTTTAGTTTACAGTCCATGAAACAAGATCCATCTGTTTGATCACTGTGGCTTGCAAGCATCCTGGTCTTTGGTGCAGGGATACGAAAACACTTCAGATACATGTTCACACACACACACACACACACACACTATATATGTAAGCATGTGTAAACAGATCATAACACACACACAGTTACAGGCATGACGAAGGGCGAGAGGAAGTGTTAGCGAGGGCCGAGAAGTGTGAAGGTTACTGCAGCAAAGTTAGTTGAGAGAAAGAGAGTTAAGTTGAAATGTTCAGGTCAGGTCAGCCAGGTAGGATCAGACCACTGAAACCCGTGTACGCCGGACTAACCCTATCCATCTGAGCTGCATTGAAGGAACAACAACAAGCCCTGTCCCCTCCTCTGTAGCGCCATCTTTACTGGTACATGTTCTTCACTGAGGAGGCGGAGCGCTGTGTGAACAAAGGAGTGAAATGTTTACAATAACATCAAGTTTGTTTACTACAGAGGTGATTCTTGTCTAATACGCTGTATAGATGAAGGCGCTTCTCCACAGACGCTGTAAATAGTAAAAAAACTGTGTACTGTACATATGGAGTGTCGTGTTTTCAGGAAGCAGACGCTGCCGCTGACTGAAGGAGTTAGAGAGGGTGGAGATGCGCAGTCTGTAAAGAAAGTCAAATTACAGCAAAAGAGAAAGATGACAGTCAGGTCTCAATGTTTTTAAAATCCACTGGAACGCCACACATCCAATCATTAGAAGATAGTTCAAAGATCGAGTCTTCGGCTCTGTTCAGATCTGGCATTAACGTCCTGAGTGATTCGATCGCAATAGGGTGACCAGATCCCGACAAACCAAACGTGGGACAATGTGGGACACATTACCAAGGCTGAGAGGTTGTCTACAATTTAGATATAGCGTCTGTCTAACTTAAATAGTAGACATTTCTATCCAGAGATCAGCACATCTCTTTCTGAGCTGCACATGAGCTGTTTTACTTTATAGTCGTATTCTCCCCTTGTGTGAAAATTACAAATAACTGGCAATTTCTCAAAAAACCTCAGAGAATCTCCTTCCACCGGCTTATAAATACTTCTAAGTAGTCTCACAGTCGCCGTTGTGGTTCTTCATGGTGGTTTCCATCATATTCAGCCTAAATCTGCAGAGCTTGTGACTTTGGTAGCAAAGACGGTGACACGCTGACGTACACTTGACTCGTGGGCTCAGCAACGTGATGGCAACCTTCACTGCTGTCTACACAGCCAATTGGATTAAAGACAGATTTCAACTCAATTTGTGGGACAAGGGATAAAAATACTATGCAGTCCCTCGTAAAGCGGGACACCTGGTCACCCTCAGTCTCAAGTGGACAGCTTTAAGTATGTCTGTTCACACCTGACATTACGAAGCGTCTCACAGTGATCTGATCTCACTTCTTCCACATACACACAACTAATTCAGCAGACGTTGTGACGTAATACTTCATGAATGTCAGTAATAATATCCTACATATTCATGAATTCAGGCACATTTTATTCACATCAAAATAAAAGGTTATTGTAGCGGCGGTCCCTGGGTCCACTGCTGCCTTTACCAGGAAACAGCAGAACAAAAACACCAACGTGTCTCTGACTGTATGATAATGATGCACACTGCGCACCTAGTCTGATAGTCTGTAGATTATGTAGCCTATAGATATATTTAAATGAAATACAGATGTACTGACTGTTGCCACGCAGCGAGGCAGACGAGCGCCTGTGTCTACCTGTCTTTTCACATGAGGAAGACAGTGAGACCCCGTCAGTAACGTAGGCGGACCTTAATGTGGCCCAGGACACTTTCACACAGCTCAAAGAATGTGATCCTCTGAATGTGGCGGGAAAGAGTGCGTTCACACCTGTACTTGGAGCGGTCCACTTGTGATCCGATCACTGAGGACGCATCTCAACACCAGGTCTGAACAGGGCCTTAGCTGAACAAACAAACAGACGATATGCTGGTGAGATAAACGTTTATAAAGAGCCATACCTCTCCAGCATCCTGCGTTCCAGTCAGGTGAGTCTCGTTACCGGATGGTTTCCATAGTAACCTCTCCAACAGAGCGCTTTGTATATCAAACTGACAGATTATTATTGTTTTTTTTTTTTGCATGTATAGCCAGAGCATCTTCACGCAATAAGTCACAAATATACTACGTAAAAGGGAATGATCACCTGTAAATTACATCCATGCATTTGTGTGTCAGCTGATGTTCGATGTTCCTGTGTAAAGCTGACTGGAGGGAGGAGAGGCGTTTGGTCTGAGAGGAACAAAAAGGACCTTTTCCTCTTTAGCAAATGGAGTGTCCTGAAAACACACGTGGACGCTTCGTTCGAGGCTTTTGCTCCATCCAGATGGACTGAGACCGCTGGACTCCAGTCAGTCATCACCGTGTCAGACTAATCCACTCCTGCGGCATGCATCCTGACAGACTAATCCTTTACCTTTAGTGGCAGCAGCACGGTCACAAACATGCATGGATGGTCCACCAGGACGCTACAGTGTTAGTTTACTTTTAAGAGTGAAAAAGCTAGTAAATTACAATTCAAACTCATCAGTCACAGTTAAATTAGGATGCAGGATGCCGGACTGATGCTTCAACATGGCTCCCATACAATGCCTTAAAGACCTCTCAAGTAAAAATCTAGTATTCAAGCTTTCAGCTGTGCAACGCTGCACTTTATTTGATGTAACTAAAACCTACTGTGTTTTACTGTCGACAAACTATTAGTGTGCAATACATGCAGCGAGATTCACTGGAGGAAATCTCTGGACTGGTTCAGCTGAGTAACTGGATCATCAGGTGTCTTGTCCTGTGAGAATGGACTGCTGTAACGTGTCCCACCCGTCTGAGCTTAGAGCACAATATGAGTACCAGACCTGCTAAAAAGGACTTTCCTTGTTTATGGAGTCTGCACACTGACGATCGTCTATCTAAAGTTCTCCAGACTTTGTTTACAGTCTGCAGGTCAGCAGCAGACAATACTTTGCTTTGCAGACGGCTGTGTCATTGCAGGTTTAACAGGGACATATCATGCTCGTTTCCAGGTTCATACGTTCTGCTAGAACATGTTTACATCATTTAATGTTCTTTGTTTTTCTTACAGCGTCTGTCTGTCTGAATATAGCTGTATTCCCCCGGTCTGAAACGCTCCGTTTAGCCATAGCCTGTATATAAGAAGTAGACGTGCTCACAATGTCACCCGTTGGATTGTGGACAACGGTACTGAATCCTAGAGGGTGGAGCTAAGTACAACCAAACACTGAATAAAACTAACTTTTTATGAGCTGCAAACACACCGTGAAAGTGTTAAAGGCCAACTGTACCCGAACACACCGCAGACTCCAGCTAGGGCTGCACAACTGTGGACAAAAATGCTAATCACGATTATTTTGATCCATAGTGAGATCATGATTATTATCACGATTATTCATGCATTTTAGAGACAAAATATTTTAAAGATTCAAAACATTTATTGTCATATGCATAAAAACTCAGCGGTCACACCATACAATGAAATGCTTAATTTGTCCGTGTCCCATCACGAAACAGTAATGAAAGAATTTAAGTCAACGAATAGAAGTTAAAACAATAAAGTGCACTATGCATCATGTACATATTGCAAATACAAGTAGAATAATGCACCGTGTGTAAACATGAACTGTAATATTGCTCAGTACTGTAGATATCCCAGTAAATAAACAGAGCGCTGCTTTCACTTCCTGTCACCGGCGGGCTCCACTGTCGATTCAACATGCTGAATCAGCTAAAAAACTCTGGCACAGGCAGACGAGCCGACGGTGAGGGACACACCGCACAAACTAGACCGACAGATGGTCACCGACGGCCCCAAACCAGGACCGGTACCGTTCTAAGACAAAAACACAGACTAGACAACGCCGTGGTTGCGACCTGTCAATCACAAGGTAGCCCCGCCCCAAAGCATCCCCTGCTTTGCGGTCTATTTGTACTAAATGAGCATTATGCTGTATTGATGAAGCCTTGAAACTAGTGATTGAGACCATAAACTCACGTTTACTGAGGTAATAAATCAAGTGACAAGTAGACTTTTTATCGTAGACCGTCTATACGACCAGAGGAGTCGCCCCCTGCTGGCTGTTAGAACCACTTCGCTGTTGGCTTCACTTCTCAGACCTGGAGGTCGCTTCCTGGTTTTAGCGCCTGTTTCTTTAAGACCCCATCCTGACAAAACCCTGCTCTGACTGGTGAGAAGAACGTGGTTCTCCAGATACACAGATGTATGTGAACAAGCACTGAAAAGGTTCATGATGTGTCCCTTTTAAATCAATGGCAGTTTCTACAGTCACACTACCTTAACATACCTGCACTGTAGTCTGCTCTCCGTGGGAGAAGCATTAGAAAACACTGCCCTTCAAAGCATGTATGTGCTGCTCAGTATTGCATGGCAGAGTCAGAACATACTGCAAAATGTTCACAGCTACTAGCTGCTAAATAGATGCTAAAATCAAAGCAGTGAAAAGTGCTGTGGCTTCTCCACACCGACACATCGGCTTTATTACTGTGAACACTGGGACACATGAAGCTGAGATGTCAGTGCAGCATCATACCGCTGTAATAAAGGAGGTAAACATTAAGTTTGGGGTCCCCTGCTGTTGCCCCGGCGACCCGACCCCAGATAAGCCGTTGAAGATGAGATGAGATGAATATTAAGCATCCTTTTCTACATGAGGAAGAGTTGACTCCTCATGTCAACGTTAAATTGGTCACTGCCTGATATCAGTCACATTAAATGCATTGGCTGCATTGCTAACATTCACCCACTAATACAAGAGTTTGATTATTCCACATGATAATATCAGAAAGATTTGATTCGTTAACCCTCAACTAACTATACTTTATAAACTTTCTAAAACAGATTTTGTATCTTTCCTTGCAGATATAGCCAAGGTTAATTTTTTTGTACCTCTAAACGATGTTTAGGTTAGCGTCAATATATACGATGGGTAGTGTAGATTAACGTTGTTACTGAGTTTAGTGGATTAGATTTTGATATATTTTCCACAGCGAGGAAGCTCCCCTTTCAGAACAATGTAGTGTCTCCCAGACAACATAATCCCATCTAATTTACCGAAGTATGTTTGTGTTTTATGTGTAAGAATATTTATTTAGATATTTATTTATTTACGAGAAGATTATTTATGTATGGATAAGCTGTTGCCGCAGGTCCCTGAGGCGAAAGGGTTTCGTTCAAGGAGTGGATGTGCAATACAGAATACATTTTATTTTGTTAGTAGCTCTGACCAGAGGTCAGCTCACTCGACTTTTTCTGCTCCAGTGTTTGTTGTAACCCTCCGCCGACGTACATGTCTTCATTCGGTTCTCTTGGAGGAGGAGTTTTTGAGTGTACGTAGCATGTTTACATGAAGAAACAGTGGGGAACATCGCCGGTGTGACTGTCAGTCTCGGGTGGTCGTGAGCCAAAGAGGGAACGTCAGGTGGACGGGTTGAGGCTGAGGACGTCGTCCCAGCAGCAGTGGCTCAGCACCCAATCAGAACTGTCTACAATGTCCGGACGATGTTCCTCGTTTCCATGAACTTCTGTACTAACCGTCTGGCTCCGGCCTGTGCTGTTCTGTTGCTAGATGTGATGCCTCCCCCGTCCAGCCTCTCCTCCTCACCCTCCCCTCACCGCTGTGTCTGTGTTTGCATCCGTCTTCCTCTGCAGATGCATGATGACCCATCAGTGTACGTGTGTTAGCAGCATGGTCTACTGTGATGGACGCCTATAGGCATATTTTACTGGGTTGATTCCTCCACCGTTTGAATCCTAAACACCAGAGGCTCTTTGTGAACTAACTCCATACAGATAGAAAGATGGAGAGAGATGGAGAGAGAGACAGAGAGAGAGAGAGAGAGACAGCATCGATGGAGTGCTGGTTTGTTTTATTCCCTTTAGAAGCTGTGAAAAGAGAGCGTGCTCTGTCTGCAACGAGCAGCATCCCAGTTCATCCCTTTGTCTGTAGGTGTACAATATTTCTGTGTCTGTGTTAGTGTTCCCCCTCCTCTTCCTCTTCCTCTTCCTCTCTTGTTGTCCCATTCGCTCCTTCTCGAGTCTTGCTCTTCTATGTGTCTCTGTGAAGTTTTTTCCTGTGAAAAATTTCTCTCTCTGCCTGAACCTTTGTAGGGAAATAATGAGTTACTACTATATCATGTGATAGACATAAACATTTATTCAATCCTGTACTAAATTGTTAACTGAAGATGAAGAAGTTGTTTTTTTTTTTTTTTTTGTTTTTGTTTTTTTTTACGAAATGCAGAAAAAAAATCTTTGAAAAAAAACCAAACCAACTTGTTTTTGAGAACATGGCATGAGGTTTAATGTTACCGAAAGAAAATGAAGGTCTTTAATTAAGTGAAAATGACCTTATTTGAATATAGTTTATTTATTTTCAAGGCGTAATGTGTCTGAGTCTTTATTTTTGCACTGAATGAGCATAAAAACCCAACATGGAGGGGCCAAGACACTTTACAGGTTAACCCTCTGAGACCCGCAGAGACCCCGACCCCCTTTACTGTTTCAGAAGCTGAAGCAGATTCAGTTTTACTGCAGTTGGGAAGGAGAATAATTAATGTTCTAGGCTGGATTTGGCAAAGAAAAACTGGCATAGCCATTTTCACAGGGGTCCGTTGACCTCTGACCTCCAGATGTGTGAATGTAAATGGGTTCTCTGGGTCCCCACCAGTCTCCCCTTTACAGACATGCCCACTTTATGATAGTCCCAGTCAGTCTGGATCAAGTCATCGTCAAGTCAGCACTCTGACACACTGACAGCTGTTGTTGCCTGTTGGGCTGCAGTTTGCCATGTTCTGATTGGAGCAGATTTTTGATGCTAAAGTCAGAACCTGGGAGGGTTTCTGGACAATATCTGTCACTGATTTGTGTTGTTGATTGATTTCCAATAATAAATATATACATACATTCCACCACAAATATATCACTGCATGACCCTGTAAGACTGCAATGATCTCATTTTTAGGTCCATACTGTGGAAAACAGCACAAGCAAAAATAATAACCCACAAAGACTAGTGTTAGACTATAATAGACGATAATATATAATATATATATATATATATATATATATATATATATATATAT
Source organism: Pterois miles (assembly GCA_947000775.1). NCBI lineage: Eukaryota > Metazoa > Chordata > Actinopteri > Perciformes > Scorpaenidae > Pterois > Pterois miles. The sequence goes on along the minus strand of CAMQGK010000110.1, from coordinate 3,453,655 downwards.
ATGTGTGTGTGTGTGTGTGTGTACATATTGAAAATTGTTTGTTTTGCTGCTCATTTTCAAGCAGACTGAGAAAATGTTTCTAAAATACCTTTTAACAAAGCAAAATGGTACACCTTCAGGCCTTCAGTATAACTGCTCACAAAATATAAGCTGCAAACCTGCATATGATAATCTGACAACCTAACAGGCAAAGTCACATCTTAGAAGAAAACTAAATCTAAAGATTAACTAAAACTAAAGACGGTCCACTCAGATAATGTTCCTGTTTTACAAAGGTCTGCAAACATTTTAATTTAATTGCACCGTTGTTGTGACAATAGTACAATTGTACATCCGTTAAAAAAACAAATAAACAAAAAAGATGTTGCTGACTGTACTTTGAAAGTCTTCACCGGAAGTGCGCCATTCTGGTCACAGTGCGCAGATGCGGATGTTACGTGCTTAGTTCGCCAGCCTCTCGTTTTTCTGGTGAACCCGGTCAAGCTGAGCGGCAGGCATGTGGAAGACTCGCTAATATCCACGAGAGAGGCTGTTTAGCTTGTTTCTTCTGCTACAAAAAACAGTACTTCAGTGTTTGAAAACCACCCCGAGCTCCTGTTTGAGGCGGTTGAACTTCATCTCTGCGTGGAGCGGAACCAGAAATCACTGGAACAGCGGGTGAAGGTAACGTTAGCTTAGCGCGTGCAGCCGCCATTGTTTATGAGCAGGCGGCGAGCAAGGCCTTCGGCTAATACCTGGATATAACAGCGCAGCTACTCAGATACACCAAATATTGTGTGTTTGATTTCAAGTTATCTATGGAAATATCTGTTTTATTACATTATTATTCGGTGGAGGGGCAGTGAGCTAGAAAAAAATGGCTCCGTGATCCTTCTGACTGTAACGTTAAGCTAACGGAGGCTAATCCGCGCATATGTTTTAAACCAAGTGAGTCCTCCGCTGGTATCACGTACCATAAATAACGAACCACCACAGTAAGATTTAAAGGACCTCTGATTGGCCTGGTTAATAGATAACCCAGCGGCTCTGTATTCACCAGCTAATGGCGACGATTATTCAAATAGTACTGATCAGTCTGAATGAAGGTGACACCGCTGACTGTTTCTACTTCGACCACAGTGAACAGGACGTGATCGATCTCGTTTTAAATGAGATTTCAGGAGGCTGGTGTTGTGGCGAGCATTGTCTCCCTGTCGAATAGTGTGTTTGGCGCGCTCTCCGGCGGAAGGTCCGGTGTGGCGCTGTTGCACCCGCTGAGCCACCAAACCGGATGTTTTCAAGTCCCGTTTCCACAGGTGCAGTGGTGGAAGTAGTACTCAAATCCTGTACTTCAGTAAAAATACCACTAGCACACTGAAAATACTCCACTCCAAGTAAAAGCCCTGCATTCAAAACCTATGTACCCTTAGTGTGAAAGTATTATCAGCTAAATGTACTGTAAGTAAACGTATTATAGTGCAGTAAAATGTGTTACATCATTATATCTCAGGGTTCTGAATTAATATTATTGCTGTATTATCTTAATCAGAATACTTTATTGATCCCCGGGCTGTTACAGATGTAAATTATGAACATAATGCTACAATATAAACACAATTTATATAAAGAAATATTAGTAATGAAATTAAAAAAAAAAAGAGAATATATGAAATTGTATACATTTTTGCTTTAAGAAGTGTAATATAAACTTAAAGAAACGGCTCTGACTGGGGGATCCTGAGGTGTTCCCAGGCCAGTGTGGAGATATAATCCCTCCATCTTGTCCTGGGTCTTACCCAGGGCCTCTTCCCAGCTGGTCATAGCTGGAACACCTCCCTAGGGAGGCGTCCAGGGGCCATCCTTACCAGATGCCCAAACCACATCAACTGGATCCTTTCAATGCAAAGGAACAGTAGCTTTACTCCGAGTCCCTCATGGATGGCTGAGCTTCTCACCCGATCTCTAAGTTTGTTAAATACAAATGCGAGGATGGTATAAATAAGAATATATATGCATTAATGTAGATGTTGTATTTTACTACTGCAGATGTTTTTAACTCATTGTATATCCTTTTGCTTAGTTTAATCTACAGCAGTGCATCATATTCTATAATAGGGATACACCGATACCAGATTCAGTCATCAAATGGCTGGATCAGTTTCCCGGTTTGCCAAATGCTGGTCTTCTATTTATTTTTGTAATAAGAAATAATACAGTACATTTTTATCTAATCATTTATTTCCTACATTTTGTTTTACAAAGTTAAGAAAGAACATTTTCCCTTCTCCCAACAGACAAGGAGAGATGTCGTCATACTATTCGTCCTCCCGCAGTTCATCTCGGGCCACCGACTGTAAAGTGTACGTGGGTGACTTGGGCAATGGTGCTGCCAAAGGGGAGCTGGAGCGTGCGTTCAGTTATTATGGCCCACTGAGAACCGTCTGGGTGGCCAGGAACCCACCTGGGTTTGCCTTTGTGGAGTTTGAGGATCCCAGAGATGCAGAAGATGCTGTGAAGGGCATGGATGGAAAGTAAGCAGTAACTCTTTCCTGTAATGTGTCAGTAGTCCCCTGTGTTCTTTTTCAAAAGAAAGAAATAAATACTTGGACAAAAATGACCCACTACTGTATAATTTCCAAATCCCATCTACGAGCGTTTAGTCCTTTAAAGGGATAGTTCAGGTGTTTTGAAGTGGGGTTGTATGAGGTACTGATCCATAGTCAGTGTATTACCGACAGGAGATAGAGTTTAGGTGTTTAAAAGGGCTAGTCTGAAAAATCACAATAATACAAACAAACTAACCACACCAGCAACTCTTGTGTTCTGCGAGGTAAAATTGCAGTTTTTCTCAATGAAACCTAGTGGCTTTGAAGAGAGCGTTGGAAGCAGCTTCAATTCCCCGTCAGAAATGTCTGTCTGGCTGCGAGATCAAGCAGTGAAAATATTAAAATTGCCCCATATGACCCCACTTCAAAGAATCTGTCCTATCCTTATAAACTGTGTGTTACTGTGACAAATATTGGAGGACTAAAGACGACAACACTGTAATCCAGTCAAGGTTTTTAGTCCTTACAGCAGGCATGGAAACCATTGTAGGACTTAAAGCGGGCTTTGGTGTCTCTTACTGACCTTTCTTCTCCTCAGGATCCTTTGTGGTTCCCGTGTTCGTGTGGAGATGTCAACGGGCATGTCGAGGAAGGGCCGCGGGCGCCCCAGCCGACGCCAGTTTGACCCCAATGATCGGTGTTACCAGTGTGGGGACCGGGGCCACTACGCCTATGACTGCTACCGCTTTAGCAAGAGAGGAGGCCGTCGCAGCAGGTGAAGGAATATAGTCCGTTTTGAATGAGGTTGTGGCTGAGACGATGCAATTTTTCAGTGCACGTTGATGCTTGTGCAGCTTATGTTTATTGCTTCTTGTACCTTTTTAAAAGATAGACGTGGATAGACTTTTTTTGTGTTTGCGTTCCAGGTCTCGGTCTCGTTCTCGCTCCAGGTCCAGGTCCAGGTCCCGCGGACGCCGTTATCGCTCTCGCTCCCGCAGCCGTAGCCACAGCAGGTACGTTGCCACCGAAACACAGACACGTGGCAGCTTTTGGTTCTAATTTTTGGTTATTTGTGCATTTTATTTTGAATAGTAAATTATAAACAGTTGTTCATGTTTATTCATGCCAGCAGATGAACCTTCTGTGTAACTCTTGTTGTTTGTCAGGAGCCGTCGTCGATCTCCATCCTACTCCAGACGCAGAAGCAGGTGAGTGCTTTTTGTATAGTTATATCCCCGGGACATCATAGTCGGGGTATTTAGCGTTCTGTGAGTCTATCCGTCCTTCCGCTGTTGTTTCCGGAGCAGAACTCAAACTGTTTAACTTAGAAACTTCAGATTAGGTGTGATGGTTGATAGCGTGGTCTAGTTGTGCCTTTTCTTCTTTTCCATTTCTTGACTGTGTGTGTGTGTGATGTGTGAGCCATGCTCTCTTCTGCCTTGTTAGCGATGAACTGGATTTGACAGATGTAGCTGTAGTAGATGCTGCTCCCTCAGTGTGCATGTCATTTTTCAGCCTTGCTCTGGTAGTTAACGCCTGGAGTGTTGCCATCCTTCCCACCACAGCCGTAATTAAATCCACTTTGCTTCCTGTAACTTTAGGTCTGGCTCTCAAGCCCGGTCCAAGTCCAGGACTCCAGTGAGAAGGTAGGTGCTGTAACATGCAGGTTTTTGCACCATAATTAATCCACAGTTTATACTTGAGACACACTGTTGTCTTTGCAAACCTACTGTTCTGGTGATGTGATCATAGAGAGACAATGATGGTGCATTGTCTCTCCTTTTATAGTTTGTTTAGTCGGTCCTCATGGTGTCGGCTACCACTTTACAAAAGAAACCCAGAAAAACACACAGCTCATTCCTGAATCATTTCGCTGTTTTTCAGTAGGGACTTATGATTTTCTCACACATTTAGCGAACTAAAATACAAAAGAAATCAATAAACTGGACAAAATCAGGGAATTTAGTAAAATGGTAACAGTGTATGTATATATGTACAGTATGTGCGTGTGTATATATTACCATACAGTAATTTTTCTGTATATTAAATTAAGAAATTGTTTGAAGTGTACTTCATCACATTTGATTATTTTCTTTTATTTGAAACTTCCACACAAAGTAAAATAAGTGCCTCACACGACACAACACTTGAGTTAAATACAAACCTCCATTAACCACTACGCCTGCAGCAAAAACACAATTTGGATTTATCGGACTAAATGGACGGGACAGTGACGAGAAGTGTTGTGAAGAGGAGTTTAGTTTTCAGTGCTCAACTAGAAGATCTCATCTCTGAAACAGACACAATGTTGGATCAACCGGTCAGTACCACATGCTGAGATCTGGGAGTCTGTGAGTCTCTGCAGCCAACCCATAGCACTGGTCTCAGCTTAGGTTTGCAAAGATGTTCATGAATATTTTTGTCCTTCCAGCTTCATCAGTCAATAGTGGAGCACAGACTAAATGTTTTTCTTTCTTGTCCAGTCGTTCCAGATCTCGGTCTCGGTCCGGCTCTGCGCCCAGAGGACGCTCTGCCTCCCGCTCCCGCTCACGATCGCAGTCAGCCAATCACAAGAGGAACAGGTAAACCCTCAGTCCAGATGTCTCTCATTCACTGAAATAGGGAGTTGACATTTCTGCTGCTTAGTTGTCAGTGTTTACCAAGACATTTTAGACGTGTGTAACACCTCAGTGAGGTCTAGATTAACCATTATAGTGTTTAGATATCACAGTTCAACTATCTTCCATTCCCAGAGAGGGTCAGTTATGTTCTTTACGTTAGCCAGAACTAGGTGCTCCATCCTAGGCAGGGAATGAATAAATAGACCCTCCTTCCACCCGGGAGCGTCATGCCACCACCAAACAGCCGCCACTTGACGGTGAGATGGACGAGCGCCGAGACCCCTCCGCCTCCTCGCCTCGGAGAGATCTGCACCTTCTGCCATGTCTTCTGTCTCTGCTGTTGGCCGGCAGTGGTGTGGGGGAGGGGTAGAGGACAGTGACTGGGGCCCTCTGTCTGGTGTAGGGAAGTATAATTAGATGAAAGATTAGACCTCTCTCGTGCTCTGTTTTCCAACTCTAACCTCAGTGTAGCTCTAAAGGCTCAGACACACCAAGCTGACTTCAAAGAACTAGCAGCGATGATGGCTGCTGTTTCGTCGCCATGCGTCGCCTTTGTCTTGACAAGCTGCACATGAAGACGACTGCCGACAGCCAGTTAGCACATATGTTCTGCGCCTACGTGAGAGGAAATAACTCTCCACACCAGCAGGTGGCAGTAGTCTGTGTTCGTCATCCAACGGCCTAGGAAACAAAGCCAGCGTCATTCCAGATGTTCATGTCGCGAAAATATCCGTGTTGGAATATGAAGATGAATAATGAGAAGAGCCTTCTGTGCTTTTTTTTTTTTTTTAATATATACTTTTCCCTGCGTCTGTTTCTTTTCTCGTGCACTGATTTGTTGATTTGTTTAAGCTGAACAGCCAATCGGAGTGATTTCTCTCACCGCTTCGCTGTGGATTCGATGCGCTGAATCAACCCCTCGACTAGAGCGGACGGAGCACACACGCTCACTGTAGGGCCCAAACTCTCCACCGACGGGCCCAAACTGTCCGCCGTCGGGCCGTCCACTTGTTGTGTGTCTGGGCCTTTAATCAGTGTCACCTGATGTTGAAAAGAGAGCACATGAAGAAGAGCCTGTAAACTGTTCACTCTTAGCTAAATGCACCCATATCCTCTGTACTCCTGCTTTCCTTTGTCACCATAGATGAAATTTAGGCTGACAGCAAGAGAGAAAATTGTATTTATTGGTTTGACAAGTGTTAAGTAAAGATGGTCAGAATTGTAAATGTTTTAATTTGAAATTTAAATTCCCTATCTTGAATTTGGCTAGATGAAGAGAAATCTCCAGAAACATTATGGCTGACAAAACGACACCATTGGTGTGATTTAAGTTAAGCATCTTTGCAGCACAGTTTTGTTTATTTTTCATATTTTCTTTAAAGCGTGTGGTGGGAGCTGAGCACTGCACTGACACCGCAGCTGATCCCAGGCCCAGGGTCTGCCAGCTGGCGGTGTGTACGTCCTGCGGGAGGGTGACTAAGCGCTGACCTGAGATCAGCCTTCGCCTGCATCTGGTGTTAGACAGCGAGAAAGAGGTCGACCGACCGACCGATCCCTCCCCACAGTGAATGGGCGACCGTCTGTTCAACCGACGCACACGCTCAGACGAGATCAGCCCGTGCACACATAGAGTCGTTCTACTAGAGCCAGCCAGCCAGCCAGCCAGCCAGCCAGCCTTCAGACGTACCAGAGGGCTGACCCACACAGATCAGAGTTCGACCACTACCTTTTTAAATCCATTACCTACCTACCAGACCCCCCTACCTACCAGAGTTCTTCGGCCTCTGTCTTAGCTTCTGAAAGTGAGAGAAAGAGAGCTGACGAGAGATCAGTCTTCAAGAGCCTCCCAGCGCAGTGTCTCTTCAAGTTGTAGTCATCCGTCCTACAGTCCTTTCATCCTTCGCTTCTCTGTACTTGTTGTTTCTGCCACTGTCTCCAAAGGTAACCAAAAACAATCAAACCCCCTGACAAGCTCATGTTCATGGTGAAAGAAAATGCACAGGGTTGATGTAGTCTGGAAATCTGGTGATGACAGAGCTAAAGTTGAGCCTTTAACAAGCTTGCTCTGAGTACAATTGTGTGTTTGCATGTGAGAGTGGATGATTGAGTTTAAGATGAGTTTTAATGGGCTGATATATCTGGGGAGGTGTTGTCAGATATGTTTTTCTTGTGCCATATGTTGCAACATCATTGTCACATTAGGCTGTTTTATTACCATCAGAGTACAGTGGGAGCCGCTTACAGTGACAGTGCTGTTTAAATAATATGCTGAAAGTAATCGAGTCGTCCTCTTTTCATGCATGACAACATATGGAAATAGAAATTTTCAGTATAGCTGCGTGGTAACCCGTCAGTTCAACACATTGAAGTCATGGCATCATTTTCCCTCAAAGAGAATGTATTATCCTCGAAGCTTAAGACAGCAGCAAAATACGAAGGTGCCGATCTGACTTTTTTCAGGACCGGTACGATACCTGGGAGTTGGTTATTAGCTGATACCGAGAATAGATACCTGTATAGATACTTTGGTTAAAAAAATCTTCCAAATTAACAGGTATTACATTCAACTGTAAACAGAACTGAATTGAATAGATTGGCCCCATTGTCACTGATAGTTAATCCAACTATTTGAGTCAGTATCTGTCCGATATTGGTGTATCCCGACAGCTGGACTTGGTGTTCCTCCGGTTACCTTGGGTGAAGTCACATCTGAAACAGCTGTATTTTGAAACGCTCTGTAAAATTCAATAAATAGCGAATCTGTCCGTTTATATTCACGTTACAAATATACACGTCAATTAGATGGTAATCTGCATGAGATAAAGGAAAAAGAAACTTTGGTTATAATAATCATCTGCTTATCGCGACCAGTTTGACCCAGACAGACGTGTTCACTGTAAGAGGTTTCCACTCTGTATATTTTAGTCCTCAGCTCTGCACAATAGTAATGGTGGTTTCCAAATATTCAGTTCCTTCTCTGGTCACCCTAAGGCCCAGACACACCAAACCGGCAGGGTTCCAGCGGTGATGAAGGGCCACTGTTTGGCCGCCTCACGCCGCCTTAGTCTTCGCCGACAAGTTCCACTCAAACAAACGGCAAAGATACAGCCGGCGGCCAGTTAGCATGTACGTTCTGCGGCTGCGTGAGAGGAAATGACTCCACACCAGCAGGTGACAGTAGTCTGTTCATCGTTCAGGGAAACAGGAAGACCGAGGATGGCGGAAAAACAAGCTGTTACATGAACGTGAAACAAAGCGACATTTACGACCAATGATCAGATGTAGATGATGATTTATGTCTTAACCGTCCCTCCTATGCAGTATGGAATATATTTAATTTCAGTAATTTCCATGTCTGGATAAGTATGGAAATACATTTCTATTTCCAGACACTTGCCCCTATTCTGTTTTGTTTTAAAAATATAAAATGAATCATTTCTAAATTGAATAATATTAAATTGATCATGCAGTGTTTTCATGCAGCCAAAATGTTAATTACAGCGTGAGTGAGCGGCGAGCCAGACTGAACACAGAGCTGCCAGTACGTCGCAGCCAGAGCCGGCGTACATATTGGCAATCTAGGCAACTGTCCAGGGCTGCTTTTCGTTATGAGCAAAATAATAACACGTCCCGAAAAACTGCAGGCCGACCACACATAGTGGAACGCCGCCTGTCAGACCGATTCTGGTAATTTGAGTCCAGAAAAGTTTGTAATTTTGAAATGGGGGGTGCGTGGGAACGCTGTTCCTTCAAGCTGAGCAGCCAGAGGCTGTTTTTGAAGCCACCTTCTACCGCAGTAGTATATACTACATAGTATGCAGTCTATACTACATAGTATGTAGTATATACTGCACTTATCAGCAGTATGGAACAGAAATTTATTTTGTAGTACGCAAGGCAGAGTTTTGCCAGTTTCCAGTTTTCGAAAACAATAAACAGCATGAGCGTAACTGCTTCAGCGCTATGCATCATGGGATACGGTACACGAGGTAGGCTGGCATGATGCAGACTGGAGATTTTCTCAGAATCAGAGGGACAGCCAGGTATTTTTGGCGTACTGCAGATGTTGCTGTTCTCATACTGCATAATATATTTTGGCCAAATCAGTACGTACGACTAGTAGGATTTCTGTCACCGATGAGCTGGGCCTTGATTCAACATGCTGAATCTGCCAAAAATCTCCAACGCACCATGTGACACACCAAAAACGTTAGACCGACAGACGCTCGCCGACGGACCCAGACCCTCCAACGGATGACTGTGGGCTTGGCGTGTGTCTGGGCCTTAATAGAACCGTTTCCATCCATCCAGCTCCACCCCCTTTTGTGTTTGTAGTCACTGAAGAATTAAGATCTCAACTTCTCCTCAGAGCAGAAACTATGTGAACAACTTGTAGTTGCAAGTGAGGAGACTCACTGTCAGTGACCTCTGTCAGTTATTTGAGTGTTATGGGTTTTTTCGGGGTTCAATTATGTATTTAACTTTTGACCCTGGACAATTTCTTAGAAATACAAAGATTAGTTGACTTTGACAAATTGAACACTTTAAAATAATCTGTGGTTCTTGAGATGAACCTCTGAGAGGTCAGAGGTCTTCAGCACCCATCCAGTCTTGATCTTGTGTTAAGATGTTGAGTAATGTGGGGTTTTTGTGTCTGGTCATTCTTCCATCCTCCCCTGTGGCGAGCTAACTCCTCTGCATCTCTGTTTCAGTCGTTCCCGTTCAGCAAGTCCACACCGAAGCCCGACGCCAGCAGACGACTGAGTGAAGAAGACTTATTAGTTGCTAAACAGACAGACCCTCAACTCCTGCACCCTGTCTGCTTTTACAGCCCTACAGCCGCTGTGGTGTTGTTTTGTTTTTGTTTTTTGTACCTGTCTAGTCCCGGTCCTTTTTTTAAGTTTAACTTTCTCCCCAGGACTCTAGTCTTTGTGAGGCCTCAGATTGCTGAAGAATTAGTCAGTAGAGCAGACAAAAATCAGTTTCCTTTTCGATAGAGATTGTTTTAAGTGTTGCTGCTGCTGCATCTTTCTTCTATAATGTTGCATAGCAAGTGTGAGAAGCAACACCTGTGTTGAGGTGATACTGAATGTTGACTTTTAGCAGTGATTTGAGCAGCTTGTACTATAAATTTTCAGTGGATGAAAAGCCCATTTGATGCAGCTCTTGAGGGTGAAGACATTGCATTGGAACACTGCTTTTATTCCCTTAAATTTCTAAACCTCAAAATGTTTTTCCCCATTGAGAATCAGCAATACTATCATTTGTTGTTTTTTTGTTTGTATTGAGCTCCAATTTGATTTTTGAGTTCAAATGCGGTTTCCACTCATGATGGCATAAAGGAGGTAGTTGCTGGCCCGCATGCCTTTCAATATGACGTCACATTCCTACTGTTTGTTTCTGTGCTGCACTGCCCCCTTTTATGAACCTGATCAGCTTCACGATGTGCTGAGTAGACCCCCCCCCCCCTGCCCCCATGTGCTGATTTGTTCCAGTGACTTTTAATTTTAAGATATAAACAGTGCTGAAGTTTGATTTCTGTAAGGGCTGATTTAACAGTTCTGTTCCTGGATTATATGGTAAGACAGTGGCAGTTTTATTTTTGAATAAACCTCTCCATCATACCTCAGTGGTCTTGTCTTATTTCATCAAAGGAAGCTTTTTTTCTGTTTTGTTCTGATAAATTTCGTACTGTGAAAGGTGTCTATCAGCAATTCTGTATTAGATGTATTTTATTACCGGTATAAAAAGGTAAAAACAAAAAAAAAAGATGTGATAAAGTCTCAGTTTTACTGTAAACTGACAGCAAAGACAAATTTCTTACATTTGTAATGTTTTTATGCTTTTAATTTGAAAGTTCGAACGTCGAATCTTCAAGAATTAGCTTTATCAGTCGAGTATCTCAACATATATGATGACTTTTATTGCTCTCAATACACAGAAATAGACATAAAGCTGGACAAAAGTAAATCAAACACGGAGCGACATTTGCATATTTTTTTGTATTTTTTAAATTTATATTTTAACTAAAACAATCTGTCAATGTGAACTCAATACAAGTATGTTTTCACACACTTGCGAATGTATATAGTATTCCATCGCTCACTTTGCTAATGTGTATATTTTATTGCACACTTGCTTACATGTATAGTATTTTATGGCACACTTGCTTGCATATATAATATTTTATGGCACACCTGCTAGCGTATATAGTGGGCTATTCTGTGTTTATAATTTTGATTTTTATGCCAGTTCCTAGATTCATGATGTTTATTGGCACACCGGTAATACAAGTACAATCGTGAAATACTTTATACTAATACGTGAAATACAATAATTATGAAATAATAAATGACACAATGATAAAATTAATTTACAGTAACAGAATATTAAATATGTATTTACAAATAATGTACAATAGGAAGAGGCCTTTATAGAGCAGTTTTAAGCCATCCATCTAGTTGTGGTAGTCAGTTATATTTATAGTGTACTCCAATATTCTTTATATTGGATATATTTAGTGTAGACATGTACATTTTGTGTACTGTTCCTGTGTATTTCTTGGATAATCTGCTGCTGTAACAATAATGTGGGATGGATAAAGTACATCCATCTATCTGTCTGATCTAAAGCCTGTTGACGTTTCCTGTCTCCCTATTGGCTGGTCCTCGAGTCACAGTAAGATTGACAGCTGCTTGAGCCTATCACGGCCCGCGGTGCCGTTGTAGTGGGCGTGTATACAGAGCTTCGTTTTTCTTGACTTTTCCGTCCATTTCAGTTCGTCGTCACTACCACCATCCTTTTTAACCGGGACAACATGGCTACTGCAGCGAGCCGTTACTACAGCGAAGACGGCAGGGCAACGAAACGACAGAAAACCGACGGAATGGCCACGGTGAGTCGTGTTTGTCAGATGCAGTAGTAGATTAGTTGACGTTACGTAACAAACACGCTCGGCTCGGCTCCAGTGCTCGTTTGATTCATTCAGTGGCGGAGCGGAAAAATGTGTCACGACGCCTCAGGTCAATAAATCCAGCTGGATTTGAGCTAAACGTTGTCGCGCGTCTTCTTTTTATCAGCTTTGTCACGTGTAGTATACGACCGGGGCTCACCGGAGCACATCCCCAAACACGAATCTGCTTCTACCCGTGTTGTGGTGCCTGATGTGATCCTCTGAGGGCGGTTTCACCGACCGGGCCTCGCCTGAGCCCGGCTTTGTTCTAGTGCCGGTAACGGTTAGCAGTGTGCTAGCTAACTGTTAGCTCCACGCTGGATTAGCCTGGACCGCATCACAACAGCCGCTAGCTCAGGTTATTATGGTGTTGTGCATTCACGTTTTATCACACAGCACTAAGTTACAGTTTTAGAAAAGTGTATTAAATGAATCATTAAAACAATACGCGGCTATCAACTGTCCCTTCCCCCAACCTGAGGTTAGTTAGCATGTTTAAAGGCTAATACAGACACAGAGACCAGGCCGCCTTATCTACTGGCTCTCTTATCTCTGAATTGTTTCTTGTGCAGATTATATGTTTAACACACATCTAGACGTGGAAGAAGTACTCATAACGTTACCAATACCTCTCTTAAAATACTCCACTATGAGTAAAAGTAACCACATCATCAGCGAAATATACTTCAAATATCAGAAGTATAATTATCATTCTGCAGTAAAATGCTCCCTGTTATTGCTGTATGTGTAAATAGTGCATACGGCAGGGACAATGCTCATTGATCAACAGAGCAATATATCTGGAAATCATTTTTATCATTGTCTGAATGTCATAAAGTTAGACGGAGTATTATGGCCACGTTGAGGGGAAAAAATGAGATTTTCATAATATTATGAGAGAATAATTTAATGAGAATAAAGTCATAACTTTATGAGAAAAATGTCATTTCTTCCACAAGAGTCAGTCTCCTCCAGGTCTGTGATTCTTTCCTCGGAGTAAACATGTCCTGGTACTGGTGTTAATGTGGTCCTGATGAGCCAAAAGATGAAGTATTTGGTTATTTGTGAAACCTAAACTAAAGTATAACTTCACAAGATGCTCCACATCTCCTCATTTAAGGCGCAGACAGCATGCTGCTCTATTTCCTCTCGAAAATAACATGTAACTTGTGACTTGATTCTCGTAATATTATGGCTTTTTTCTTGTGATGTTCTGACTTTATTCTCGTAAAATTACTAATCCTCCATTGTAATAATGCAGCCCTAAAAATTGAATAAATCATTTAAAATTTATATACACATCATAATATATACTGTATGCACAAAGTGCTTCAGCACGCATCCACGAGGAGATATTTCCACATTATATCGTGGTAGTTTGCTACCGTATACCACCACTAATTCTACTGCTACTACCTGCACACACCGCTGTTTACATATAATTTATCCTATTTGAACTACAGTTTAATCACTTTATCACTACTGCACACTAGTGTTACAACTGACGATTTTCATAATTGATTTAATCTACAAATTATTTTCTAGATTAAACGTTAAAAATTACCGGAGGCCCCATGATAGGTCAAGTCAGAGGTCAAGGGAACCATTTGAAAATGGCCACACCAGGTTTTCCTCACCAAAATTTAGCACAAGTTAAAGACTGAGTCCGCTACAAACTGTGAAAGACTGAACCATGGCCGGGCCCAGCAGGAGGTTCACAGTTTATATAATAAAAGATCAATATTTACCGCATGTGTGTTGATACAGTACTGTCACGCAGAATGTCCTGCTACTGTGCTGTACTGTAGAATAGACAAGTAAATATTCACGTTGACTGTGCTTGCTAATTTTCTGTTTTCTTCCACACAGGGATATGAGGATCCACACAAGACCCTTCCGTCTGTGGTGGTGCACGTCCGGGGGCTGGTGGACGGCGTCACAGAGGCTGACCTTGTGGAGGCCTTGCAAGAATTTGGAGCCATCAGGTAGGAAGGAAAACAGCTTCATTTATGTGGAGAATGTGCTAAAAAAAAATGTCTGTTCATTTTATATATATGTATATAGATATATGCCTTTGGCTCGTGCGTCAACATTGTAGCCATAGTGGGGTCAGGACTGGCCTGTAAACACATACCAGTGGATGGGGAGCTGCTGTTTTTCTGGATAAAATGCACCAGAAGTCTCCACCACACATTTAGTTTAGCAGGTTGTCAGCTCTGTGTCTGCCTGGAATAACGATAGCGTTTGTCTGACAAACAGTGTGTGTTTGTGCTGCGTTAGCAGCCGCTAGCGTTGCCGGTGGCTTCGTACCCACTGTAGTTTAACTTCAGCAGGTTTCTGCTAGACTGAGTGTGTGCAGCGGCGGTGAGTGTGGGATTGTTGGTGGTGTTATAGCTGTGAACATAGCTGTAGCCTGTAACAGACAGTGTGTGTACAGTTAATTTGTCAGTGAATAAATGCTACAAGGCTACAAGCTACAACTCCTCCGCAGGAAGTCCAGAGCCAACTTCCTGTATCTGCGCCGACTCTCTCTTAAGGTGGAACAGCTTTTCTCCTTGAAGTGACGAGACGCTCCTCATTTTCTAAGCTTTGTGTTTTTGAGCCTTTAACTGATTGTGTCAGTTGGTTAAAATGTATAAACAGATTTGGTAATTTTGTGTTAGGCTGCTGCTTTTCTACTTCTCATAGATCATAAAACCTTGAATATAAATATGACTCATTGAAATCTGTTGAGAAATGTAGACATAGTGCTTTTTAACCAGAAAAATGGCAGCTCCCCGTTTACTTACGAGATATGAAATTTCAAGAAAAATTCTGACAAACGAGAGTAACGCAGATGAGTTCACAGCATCTGACTTTTCATCTAACCCCCCTTTCATTGCTTTTGTTTTTAAGCTATGTGGTGGTGATGCCCAAGAAGCGCCAGGCACTGGTGGAGTACGAAGACATGAATGGATCATCCACAGCAGTAACCTACGCCGCAGACAACCAGGTTTACATCGCCGGCCACCCAGCCTTTATCAACTACTCCACCAGCCAGAAGATCTCCAGGCCGGGAGACTCTGATGACTCCAGAAGTGTTAACAACGTTCTTCTGCTCACCATCATGAACCCCATCTACCCCATCACTACGGTAAATGCAAAGATTTAGAATTGTGGAGCTTCATCTCGTTTTGTCTCAATAAGTTTTTAATTCACAAAGAAAACATCCAACCAGCAGTTGGTCATCCAGAGTAGACTTGCACGACCACGTCCCGTTTGGTAAACCAATCCTGTGTCCCTAATAGACGGTAACGGAGTAAAGAGAAGAAGTTGAAACATGTAGTTGCTGTGTAGTATGGCGTCAGCATGGCGTCATGGCTCCAAGCTATAGACCAGACCTGCGTGGCGTCATCTCCGGGGCTGGGATCCCTAGCCTGGAGCCATGACGCCATGCTGGTCTGACAATCTGTACATGAAATGACTCCCTCTATCCTTTACGGTGTGACCCTCTCAGGGTCACCAGTAGGCTGAGGGGACGTGGCAGCGACCAACCTTCATTTTTTATAGTTCCTTGAACACTCTGGTTCAGGCAAGGTTGCAAAGTAATTATTAGACGAGTAGAAAACAAACATTTGTATATACAACAACTTTTTGCGAAGTACCTGCATGTGACGGTCTGTTTTCCTGGCGGTACTTGAAGTAGTCACAGCAAACTAAATGCTGATGCATCCTTTATACCTCTGTTAAAGTTTGCATGTTAAATCAGATTTACCTAAGCTACAGTGTTGTTGTGATCACTTGTTTTTTGCATCTGTGTAGTATTTATATAGTTGTTGTTTTTTTTAAATGTGGTACATTTTCACAGGATGTCCTTTACACCATCTGCAACAACTGTGGGCCTGTCCAGAGAATCGTCATCTTCAGGAAGAACGGTGTCCAGGCCATGGTTGAATATCCTTTTCCACGGGTGATATCTGACCGGGGGCACGGTCTTTGTTGACCAGCAGTTTGCTTACAAAAATAACAAGACTTTTCATTATGTTCTAACACGAATGAACAGAATAGGGGTTGGCGTGGTTTTATCTCAGGAACTCGTTTGATGTGTTATGTCAGTTTGCAACGCCTGTTCTCTGCTGCAATCAAACAAACCTGTTCTAAAACATGTAGGTGTATTTCATAAATGCCAATGATAACACCCCGTCATTCAAGGTTCAGTAGAGATTAACTGATGGTGACTGTCAGTTATAAGGAGGAAGCAGGGAACCAAAGACACACTGCTCTTCCTCAGGTAAAGTGCCTGATGAAGAACATTTGTGGGCGGAAATTTGAATCAGAAAGATCTTTTTTGTCATTAGAATTTGGTACAATGAAATTTTGCAGGCTTCCCTCAGTGTAGTTGGAAAAAATACAAATAGAAGACAGTAGTAAAATTAGATTTACACATTTACACTAGTACAGATCTACAGGTAAGTGTTAATAATTGTCTTGTCCTTAACTCTGTCATTACATTTGACTCTGTGCAAAGTGCCCAGCGAGCCAAGGCATCTCTTAACGGAGCAGACATCTACTCCGGCTGCTGCACGCTGAAGATCGAGTATGCCAAGGTACAGCTGCAACACACAAAGCACAGCCGGTGTTCATAGACAACATGGGTGTGGTGACATGGAACAACGTCAGCTCATGGAGCGCTCCAGGGATGACATTTTTTTTTCCATTGGGTTTTGGATTATTACAGAAAATAATTTCTGTGGAAAACACCCATTTACAATACTTACACATTTTGTTCAGCAAAATAGTCTGACCAGTTGTAGGATTTTTGAAATGTGAATGCAGTCTGCAGAAGTAAAAATCTAAAGTTAGGCTATGAACAAACTCCACCACGGTCGTAGGAGTGAGAGTATAAACATGCTAAAACATTTCTGGCTTTTAGGGCGTATTAGGTAGTGCTGTGTTGTTTCTAAACACAACAGTGGTAAATGTATTTACTTTGGGTGGGAAACACTGATTCACCTATGTATCATGATTTTATTTATTTATTTTATTTAGAAATTGATTTTATATTTTAACGCTAGAATCAATGTATTTACTTCATCTGGGTCTATGTGGAGGTGGGAGAAAGTTACCGCTTTTATAGTTGTAGTCTGAGTAACATCACATCATATCCGTTCAGTATCTGTCCAACGAGCCAAAACCAGAAAAAGAAAACACTGGAGGGTCAGTGTGGATCCGACCTCCACCCTCCATGTTAAATCCAGTGTGGTAAACGCTACACATCCAGTAAAGGAGGGAAACACTTTGGGTTTCACACACAGCAGAGCTAGACATCACGGCTAAAGCTGCACGCTAACTCCGTCACAGACAGGAAACGTTATCGTGCGGCGGTAACGTGCGGTCCGGCCGGCCGTCGCTCTCGTCTCCGTGGTCCAACGGGCCGTCGCTACGACTGTAGAGCGCCATATACTGACATTTATGTCAAATGCATTCAGACGGCCCCGATGGAGCTGACCATGGATGGATAAAGAGAACAGAGCTGACGGAGAGCTAGAGACCACCTTGGAGGAGTTAGAGGAAGTAGACACCTGGGACTACGTCTGGTTTTCAAAATAACAAGCTGAACTGTATATACAAAATACATCTATGGAAATCAGACTGATTGGATTATATTCAGCAGAAATATAAAACATGTCCCTTATAAATTAAAAAAAGAAAATGGCACTAATTTATGAGGGAAATGTTTTTATTCTTTGATTTTTTTGGTTGCTGGAAAAAATCTAATAAATAATTCCTGACAATGATCCCGATATATTTGACTTCAGGACATACATGCTGAAAATCAAACATTTTTAATGTGTTAATTAAGAGATTTTCTACAGTAAAAGTCCCCAGAAGTGTCTGATTCAACTTTATCCCATGGTCTAGTGTTGAAAATGTTAGCAAAATATTCTAATAAATGTTAGTATTGAATCACAATGTTTGCTTATCGCAATACAAATTGAATCGGCACTGAAGTATAGTGATCGTCCCAGTCCCACTATTATTGTCATAAAATGGACTCATCTGAATATGTTGGTGTAGATGAGAACAGCAGCGGGTTTTCGTCTGCACTAAATGCAGCCTGCCTGACAACGAAGATGAACGTACTGTGTGTGTTGCTATCTAAACGTATACATTTTTTGTCAGCCAGGTTGATTTTTTTTAGTTTGTATATTCATGCTTGTGTTCATATTAATTGTTTCCTCAGCCCACTCGTCTGAATGTGTTCAAGAATGACCAAGACACCTGGGACTACACAAACCCCAATCTGGGAGGCCCAGGTAAAACATCAAACACACTCCTCAGTATTCAGCGCCACACGCTTGGTAGCTCAGAGGCCTGATACTGTGAAGCATCTTTGCTGCCACTGTGGGGAGTTTCAGCAACACCCTTCATTGATAATGCTACTAAACCGATTTAAATTGTGTCCAGTGTACTAATGACAGTATTTTTTTGGGAAGAACCTCTGTGGCATTATGACTGAAGTGTTGCTTTGGGTCCTAACTCTAACACTTCTCATTTGATGATTCACAACAATCCAGCCCTAAAAACCTGTGAAATTAGTTGGCATCGGTCATTTTAGTGTGAGACCAGAAATGTGAAATGAATACCCACAATTCCAGGTAAAAAAAAAATGGTGGAAGAGCTCAGCTGTGTGGCGGGAACGGCAGGAACGCTTTTGCAGACAGAAAGATGACATGATTCTCAACAGAGAGTATGTTTACTCAAAAATCAGTAGGTGTGATGAATGAAATGGCTGCAGAAGCACCTATGAGGTCTATACATACATCTATACTAACTATACATCTGTGCCACGTCAGCAAAACAAATATGTGACATTAGAGCCATTTTATACACCGCATTTGATATAACGCAGACCTACTGATGTGCATTCAAGTCAACTGACATAGTCTGTAGTCTAGACTAGATCTTTATAATACCTGGTTTTGGGAAGTGCTGTAGAGCCCTCAGCACCTTTACCTCCTGCATCTATGCCATGTATATAAATAATAATATAATATATAATAATTATTTGATACGTTTATACTCGTAGCACTAAACTTGGGAAAAGTAAATTAGTGTTTGGTAGATTATTTCTCTGTCGTTTCAGTGCTAACTGTCATCGTATTTTACATGGTTGGAAAGCCTGTTTATTTACCTTCACAGCGATGTCCAACCCGTAAGGGTCGAGCGTTTGTGGGATGAGCAGCACAGCTGGTTATGTGGGTAGCGTCCAAGTGAAGTTTGCCAAAATTCTGCTTGTTTTGAGCTCCAGGTTCAATCAGGCACCACAAGACCAGACCACAGGATCACAAAGTGATCCGGTTATTTCTGAAAGGTCAGTTTTTTAAAAACCAACATGGCTCAGTTCAACATTTACAGACGGTATTTATTTATGTCACTGTGGAGGTAAATAAACAGGCTTTACAACCAGGTCAAATACAGTGACAGTTAGCACTGGAATAACACAGAAATAATCACCAAACGCATATTTCCAACCTTTGTTTCACGATAATATTTTGCGGCCTCTACTACAAAGCTTTCTGTCACTGAGACATGAATGCTATGTGCAAAAATCCTTAACCTACAACCCTGTGCACTTTTTAAAGGTGTACAATTAGTCACTTGTCTTGAAACTGTATGCTCTTCTGGAGCTTCAGGCTAGCATTCTTGTTCCTTGTGGCATGTAGTTGTTCTGGTTTACTAGACAGATAAAAGTTGTACTGGGTGTGCAGTCCTCAGTCTACATTTATTGGGTACTTGATGAGACTATATACAAAGACGATGTACAGACGACAGCTGCAGTCTATGGAACTGTGTATCCAGGTCTCGTACCTCTGCTGTGATTACTGCAGAAATGCATTTCCTCCTGTCAAACGAGTCACTGCCTGTTATAACACAGTGACTATACATTCAGGCCTGTAAAATACAGGTCACGAAAAAACAACAACTCAACACGTTGCACATGCTGTATGTAGCATCTTATCAAGGGCTGGACCTTCTCAGTAACTTCTGTTTCACTGAAGATAGTCTATCACAGGTATTTTTATTGTTTAAATGTCTTTAAATAATATCCAGACTGGAGAACTGAGACCAGTTTCATGCCGCAAATCTACCTGTGGGTATAATGTTTTTATTTATTCAGATGATCTTTTTGAGATAGTGCAAGCTGAGTAGAGCAGAGAGGACGAAAAACAAACCTAGCCAGACATACCAGAGATGCCGGTGCTAAAACAATACTGTTAAAATGGTGCTGGTGCCTGAACCAGTACTTTTACAAAACGGTAAAGCAAACTTGAAAATGAACGAGATATTAACTACAGTTTAAATTATGTTTAAATTAGGGCTGTCAATCGATTAAGATATTTAATGGGAATCTGACTGGGACTATCATAAAGTGGGCATGTCTGTAAAGGGGAGACTGGTGGGGACCCAGAGATCCCATTTACAGTCACACATCTGGAGGTCAGAGGTCAAGAGACCCCTCTGAAAATGAATGTGACGGTTTGTCACTAATATCTAGCGACAAGCTAGTCTGACCTGGTTGGTATCGATGGATTCATCAGGTTTTTTCTAGTTTCATATGATACCAGTAACTTCACTTTAGCTTTGAAATTGAGCCACTACAACCTAAAAACAACAAGTTGTGTTATTGCGTTAAAGAAATCAGTGGCGTTAAAACAAATTTGCAGTCACGTGTTATCACATATCAACTTTGACGGCCCTATTCAGAATGTATTTTTAGTTTTTCAGAGGAGTTGTAAAAGTAGAGATGGTCAAATACCCATTCATTGCAAAGGATAAGTGAGGTTGAATCAGGATGTGTGATAGTTAATTACAGACTGGTTTCTGTCGGTTACAACAGGAGCCCCGAGGCAGAAGACAGAAGTGCGGTTGTCTGATAGGCACACTGCTAAATGATGAGGTGTTAACGCCTCAAGAATCCTGTCTACAAGTTTGTTATGAAGTCAAAACCCTGGTGTGTGCAAAGTGTCCTTTAGCCAGCATTTGCTGCTCCTGCCTTCTTTACCACATCTAGAAATTACAGTCAAAATGATAGCTCTATTACGAATTTTTAACAGTTCAAGCTACATGTATTTCAACTTTGACTTTAAAGACAGTCACCAGAAAGAAATTTCCTTACCACCAAGACTGATTCTGGTCTTTTCCACTGTCAACTAACTTCTACCTTAAATTCTCCCATTGTGTTTTAACTTGACCAGCAACAAACCGAAGCACTTCTGGTCACAGAGTCCCGCTCAGTGCAACCACAATGGGTTTGAAATAATGCAGTGGTTCTTGACTAAAGACCTGCTGGTTGAACTCAGACGGGCGGCCTCATTTTAAAGCACGATTTGTCTGAGAAGTGGGAACAGAGGCAAGGACCAGCATCAGTACAGAGGCCATCTGCAGCATCATGTCACTCTTATCTCCTCCTGATAAATCGGTGATCTCCACAAGTCCAAAAAAAACACGTACAGGAGGGAGGCGCAGATACATGCTGACATCACCACTCTGCAACCACCACCACCACCACCACCTCAAGTATCCACTTCTTCAGTGACAGCCACTATGATACAGAGGGCCAAACCTCTCCTGAGATACAAGGGGGGTAACCTACAAGACACCACCCATTCAACACGACGATGTAGGACTGATATACCACTCATTCCTCATCTCCGCACTCCAGCACAAGAGCCACGAAGACAACGCACACTTCTAGAGGGCGGGGTGTTTTGGGCACTGAGCTACACTTGGGCCCTTTGTCCTTTCTCACCCATTTTGAAACACATTGAAGCAGGCCAAAGCCTGCATCATCTCCAACCCCCCTCGCCACTGTCTGCGCCAAACGGAGACTGACACAAGAGAAGACACCCAAACAGAAGGTAGTGACAGACATCTCAGTACAACCGCTGATGCATACTGATAGTAACCAGTCGTCCAAGATCACATTCGTACAGCCTCGGCCCTTCCTGTATTGTTTTGGGCTGCGTCGCTCGTCACGCTTGTGAACACGAAAACAAAAACATTCAAGCAACACACTCGCTGATGGCGCACCAACTGATCCAATAGATGACTCACACCCCGAACCAAGCTGTAGCCAGCCACACTGGAGTCAACACAAGACAACTGATGAAGACACTGCTGACAACACCATCAAGCACACTCAGGCCCATTTTTTGGTTTTATGTGTTTCCTCCCACATGGAATTCAGCTTTTCTCTCTTGCTCTTTCTCCTCATCACTCCATCTTTTCCTCCCTCTGATTTTCTTATGCATTCCTGTTTAGCTATCCCCCCCCTTTTTTTGAGTACATTTTTTTTTCTTGATATTTTAAAGTCTCTAGAACCTGTGTAACGCCTTCCATGTGATGCAGGTTTGGCAATTTGCGGCTAAGAGGAGCCAGCTTCCCAACTGAAATGTGCTCTATGGCAGCCTCAAGGCCTCCCAGTGGGCGCTAAGCGGACTATTCGAAAAAGGAACAAAAAGGATGGAAAACGCCAGCGCAAACAGCCAACCAACCCACCAATGGGGCGTTTCACCTTGATAAAACCAGGAAGTGATCCTGAGGTGGAGAGTTGTTTCCCCAAAAGAGGAAAAGGATAAGAGTATGGGATGAAATGAATTGAGTGGAGAGTGGTGGAACTACTGCAGCAAATATCTTCCTCCCACTGTTTGTAAGCATGCAGTAAGTAAATCGAGACCCTCCTCGGGGAACATAACCGCACAGCACCACATGACCCCCAAAGCCCAGCACCCAACATCGCCACACAAGACTGATATGACTCCATCTTTTCCCTCATACAGGCCTTATCTTTCTCTCTGGAAGAGGGTGTTGGTTGGGGTTCTGTCGGAGCCGGCGTTTATAATGTCACTCAAACCTACTGTATGTCTGTTCATTATGTCCTGTCCCAGGAGTCCCATCTGTATGTGGTTCCCTGGACTTTCTTTGGGAATTGAATCATGTTTTTAATCTGGAGAAATATTGATTCATGTCAGATGTGCTTGACCCATGACCGACCCTGTTTATTACAAAGTGAGGAGAGCTTGTCATCCACCAGCCACAGTGGCTGCAGGTTTCCCCAAATTTACAAGCTGCACACAACACGACTTTCAGAGTCGTCAGATCTCTACTGTTCACACTACACAACTAGCTGTCTTATAATTGGGAGTCATTGTGGTTTTCATACTACACCATTGATCGGAGATGGGAATCCTTGATCAGCTCCCCAAACTACGTTTTAATGAGTGAGAAATGCACGGTAAATGATACCATCTGTGAGACGTTGTTGTTGGCACATGTGGTTTGGTTTTGTACTATTTGTTCCTCTTGGTGCAACAACAATTTTGCTCCATGTTGCAAATGCAGCACATACAGTAAGTTCCTATTGTCCCATGCGACCATTACTCCCGACACCTCCACATATTTAGCATGCTAGATATCGGGGATGTGTCTCCGAGGCGTCGGCGAGCCTCTCAGCTTGTGCCTTTAAACGTTTCACACATGACACTGGAGCGCTAACGTTCGAGCACTGAGCTAACGCTGATTCGCCCTCTGATCTGGAGCTCCAGAAACTGTTGGGGGGGAATCAGGGCTAAAGTTGTGTAGTGTGAACTAAGCATTAGTTCCCAAATTGCTTTAAAAATGTGGAAGAGCCTGGTTGGTCACTTACAGAGGCACCAATCCATCTGCATTTCATTATCAGGTTTCTTCCTATCCTGAAATATTTCCCTACCTTTGTCATGAGCGGTTTTACTGCACTCTCTTGACATGTCAACGGGGTAATTTCACATTTGCCCCCACCCCCAAAAAAATGTACCCTCTTTTTGATTAACCCGGCTTCCATTCTGATTGTGTATGACTGTTGTGTATCTGTACAGATGGTGATGCAGATGGCAATGGCAGCAATGCAGGTGTGTGTGAGCGTACAAACTATTTATTTATTTATTTTAAAATTTAGCCATTTGTGATGCTTATCCAGAGTGACTTTTGTTTGATATCCTTTAACCCTTTTCACCTGTTAGATTCAGCATCCACCTCCATGTTGGCCATTTCCCCGTTTCTCTTTATATGCTAAAAGTTCACCATTGTGGATCAGGGTGTGTTTTAGGGTCATATCCATAGACCCTAATATCAGTCTTGCCATCTCTTACATCCCTACGCCTCCCTTCCCATGTCTCTCAACTAATTTTATTACAGACTAAAGTAAATCAAGATAATTTCAGCTACTTTAGTTTCATTGTTGTAGCCTGTCTGGAGAGTCTAAGTCTGTGCTGGTATGACTTTTTATATGCAAGAAGAATCAGTCTTGAAATGCATGCATCGGTCTCAAATACTACTTTATGTCCTTTAAAGGTGCTAAATTTATATTCAGATCATATCTATGATTGAGGGATAGCCTCCACTCATCTCTCAACACAGCAGTTGTTGAGCCAAAGAACATCTGTCGCCAAGAAGTGAAAGTCAATTGTTCGTTCCATCAGCAGGGCTGAACGTCCGCCATTTTGGAGTGAAGGCGACTCCCAGACGCACACTAAAATGCAGCTTAAAGTATTACCAAAATGGCCTGTGTTGATTAATGACATATTTTAAATTTAATTAGCATTTTCAGTCCAAATGGCGACAAAAACCCTACAAGAGTGTTGTTTCCTGGCTTCTTTACTCTTTGGTTGAGTCAGCGGCTAACAGCAGCCATTACTCCAAGATATCTTTACGGAGCAAGTAGTTGTTTGCTGCTATATTAATGTTCTGAATTTGTAATTTGGCACCTTTTTAATAAAGTTAGCCATGACAAAGAGTTTATCTACTTCATGGTGTGTAATCAGAGGCAGATTTTGCCATTTAAAATGTTGTCATGGTATCTTAAATGCTCAGGCATCCCATTGTCATGTAGAAATTGCAGCCAGTCCTGTTTCAAGTCTCTTCTTGTCATATTTATCTGTCATTTTTTTCTTTCTCTACTTTTTCTCTTATTGTGCCTTTCTGTTCTCATAGAAGATGTCAATGCCAACCCCAACAAGCGCCAGAGACAGCCTGCTCTGCTGGGCGACCACCCTCCAGAGTACGGTAAGGCTCTCGAAGAACGAGAAAACGCACAACGTATCCAAAAAAAAAATACTGTGAAAGTTTAAAGGCACTACAGTTTATTACCTGAAATGTGTCGACAGTGTGGATTATTAAACGTGATGTGTTTAGGTTAATCTGAGAGTATAAATGGGTCCTCCACACAGTGGCAGTTAAGTGATGCTGTGTCTCCATTTTTAACCGTGACCACATTTCTCTCAAGTAGTGACAAGGGTTTCTAGTAAAGTAGTTGTCTCTGGAGTTGTTTATTTGCGGTTCTCATTTGCTTGCCTCATTCGTCAGGAGGTGGCTACCATGGCTACGATGAGAGCTACGGTTCCCCGCCCTATGAGGGTCGCCGCATGGGTCCACCAATGAGAGGGCGTGGAGGGAGGAGCTACGGGCCGGGCTACGGACCTCCTCCCCCACCCCCCGGCGAGTATGGTGGCCACGCTGAGTCTCCAGTTGTCATGTTGTATGGATTGGACCCTGTCAAGATGAACGCCGACCGCGTCTTCAATATCTTCTGTCTCTATGGCAACGTAGAGCGGGTCAGTATCTGTGTTGTGAAGGGGAAGGAGAGGCTGGCCACAAGTTTTTATTAGTGCAGCATTTTAATCAGGCAAACATCCATATGAAGGCTGTAAACAGACAGATCCAAAATAACACCTCTGTCACCAGAGGAAGCAACCAAGTAACACTGTAGTTGCTGTCTTGTTTTTATTATGGCTGTCATTTGATTCAAATATTTAATCGCAAAGTAACCGCTCATTTTGTTATCTGTTCAGAATAAACCTTAAAGGGAGATTTGTCCAGTATTTAATACTCTTACTGACATGGGAGAGGACAAATATGCTGCTTATGCAAATGTATGTATGTATTTATTATTGGAAATCAATGACCAACACTAATCAATGACAGATATTGACCAGAAACCCTCCCAGGTTCTGACTGTAGCATCAACAATCTGCTCCAATCAGAACAGGCAAACTGCAGCCCAACAGGCAACAACAGCTGTCAGTGTGTCAGAGTGCTGACTGGACTAGGACTTGATCCAGACTGACTGGGACTATCATAAAGTGGGCATGTCTGTAAAGGGGAGACTGGTGGGGACCCAGAGAACCCATTTACATCCACACATCTGGAGGTCAGAGGTCAAGGGACCCCTTTGAAGATGGACATGACCGTTTTCCCTCACCAACATTTAGTGATGAGCTAGTATGACCTGGTTGGATTCATCAGGTTTTTTTAGGTACATATGAGACCAGTATCTTCACTTGCAAGTTGCATTAATATGTTAAAGAAATCAGTGGCGTTGAAAGAAATTTGCGTCATGTTATTATTGCGTTAACTTTGACAGCCCTAGTCTGTATAAAATGGGGTTTATGTCAAAGCCCTTATTTCATTCATCTGTTTCTGCTGTAAGCAGCAGTTGTTTTGCTTCTATTAATCGATGCACTTAAAATAGTAATGCTTTCAATTTCTCACGTAATCTCAGGCAGTAAATAACTGGCTGAAGTTCAGGGCTGCAACTAACAATTATTTTCATTGTCGAATAATCTGTTAATTATTTTCTTGTTTGGTCTGTAAAATGTCAGAAAATGGTGAAAAATGTTGACCAGTGTTTCCCAAAGCCCAAGATGACTTCCTCTCATGTCTTGTTTCATCCAGAGCGCAAAGATATTCAGTTTACTGTTACAGAGTAAAGAAACCAGAAAATATTCATATTTAAGGGGCTGGAATCAGATTTTAGACTTTGTGTTTTTTAAAAAAAATTAATCAAACAGACTAATTTAATACTAATCGATTAATGGGTGCTGCATTACTAAAGTTATCTTTATAAAGGATATTATAAATCATATAAAGGACTGTTTCATAACATTTAGACTAAAACAAGGGATTATCAGCTGAAAATAACCCTTTAAAAAAAAAAAAAAAACTTTGCTATGTAGGTGAAACATTTAACTTTTGAGCGTAACACCTTTGCCCCGAGCCGAGCTCTCCGACCCAACAGTTTGTGTCAACAAATGGCTCTTTTCACGTCTCTTCGGGGCACTTGTCAATCACTTCTTCTGTCATGCCACAGGTGAAGTTCATGAAGAGTAAGCCTGGGGCCGCCATGGTGGAGATGGGAGACTGCTACGCCGTGGACCGTGCCATCACTCACCTCAACAACAACTTTCTCTTTGGACAGAGACTCAATGTGTGGTGAGTCCAGAAACATCTCTGTTGTCCAGAAGAAGAAAGCCGTCATGTAAAGTAGGATACCTCAGGCATGTTAGGACCACTGAAGCAAATGGGACAAGAACAGTACAACAAACAACTAAAGAAGGAAGAAATAATTACTGCTTGGTAGTTAACTTAGTTTAAATTTATCTGAAACTAAATTTATACAAACCTAGACTGGTCTTTGATTACTTTACGCTAATTTTAGCCAACAGTTTCAGTTGTTATACATTTTAATTTTTTCTTGATACTTGCTGTTGCACTCCACCATTTCACCCATAATGCATTGCACAATAGGCTAAGTGAGCCTTATACTAGCCACACATGAGGAATCTTTATATAAATGGTAAATTGAAGTGTTTACAGTCTGACTTTAAAGGTACTCTGTGTAACTTTGAGAAAATCCTTGTATTTTAATGACACCAGTGGATGTTGAGTGAACTGCAGACAACATGCTGTTGCTCGCTGTAGGCTTGAGCTGTCATCCTTCACATTACATTACAGTCATATATCATCATCAATAGCTGTCATGTCCAATCTCCATGATATCAAATCGCTTGCCATTTCAGGGTTCCTGCAGCATCCCAGAAAGTCTTAAAAAGGGTCTAAAATCCAATAACCTGAATTTTAAGGCCTCAAAATGTCTTGAAATCTCAGGAAATGTCTTCAGTCTAATTTTGGCAGGTCTTAAATATTCATTAACGTTACTTTCATTTCAAAAGAAATACATTATCTTGCTTTTAAATAGTTTTTTGAGCACCTCCACTGAAAGCTGCGGTGCCGTATCAACATGAAGTAGGTCTTAAAAAGCATTCACAACGGTCTTTAACAGGTTTTTAAAAAGTCTTGATTTGACTTGCTGAAACTTGCCCTTGAAACTTGAAAGTACCCTGCATTTGTAAATTACTTCATCAGCTAACATTACGAAGCAAAACCGTCCGCAGTTCTTCACATCACTCCACAGGCTGTTACAGGCAACAGTGGCAACGCAAAGCATTTAATACATGTAAGCTGTTATACATAGTGCCTTTTTATGCAACTGGCCACAGGTATCTATCCTAACATGTGCATGAAAATACAGTTTAGTATGTATAATCATCCCTCCTTTCAGTGTGTCCAAGCAGCAAGCCATCGTACCTGGTCAGTGCTACGAGATGGACGATGGCTCGAGCAGTTTCAAGGACTTCCACGGCTCCAGGAACAACCGGTTCACCTCGCCGGAACAGGCGGCGAAAAACCGCATCCAGCACCCGAGCAACGTGTTGCACTTCTTCAATGCCCAGCCAGATGTCACGCCAGAGGTTTTCTCTCAGGTCTGTAGAAAGAGGAAATATGGACCGTGTGTGTTTCTGTTGTAGGTTATGTTTCGACACATCACCACCTGCAGTCTCTTATTTATAACGGTAAAAGGGTAACGGGACAAAAATGTTTCCCATCACAGCTGATTGTTTTATCGCATTGGAATATGTGCATGGTCAACGAAGGTATTTGACCCTGAGACTGAAAGCATTTACGGAGGTGTTGTGCATGAAATTCCCTCATAAATGTTGTGTCCTCTCCAGATTTGTGAGGAGATTGGTGTGAAGAGCCCCGTCAACGTCAAAATGTTCACAGGAAAAAGTAAGCTGCCTTGATTATGCTTGTTAAGAGATGCATTCGTTAACTGCTTATCCCATTCGGGGTCATGGGGTGAGGATGGGGGGGAGGGGGAACCCACGCTAACATACAAATTCTACACAGAAGAGCTGCTGTGGAGCCGGATTCAAACCTGCAACCCTCTTGCTGTGAGGTGGCAGTGCCAACCACTGAACATGTATAGGAAAATTATGGTTCACATCAAATATGGCTGCTGCTTGCGTCTTGAATTAATAGAAATAAAATTAAATAGAAATAAAATTCCTCTGTGTGGAGGAACATTTAAACCGGGACAAAAAATAATGTTGAAATACACTTTAATGTGGATATTTCTGTACCTGGACCGTGTGGTGTGACTCTGACCCCTCTAACCGCCAGGTGGTGCAGCGCCTAGTGACCGCAGTGCTTCAGGGCTGCTAGAGTGGGAGTCCATCAATGACGCCATGGAGGCCCTGGCCATGATGAACCACTACCAGATGAAAAACGCAGGTAAGACACTGAAAATGTTCCCCTGAACAGATCCCAACACTGAAAACAGCCCAGCATTAACAGGACGCATACCATGAATAACTCACTTTCAGTGCTTGTGCTCGTAGATTTGGGTATCTGAAGTTCCCACCAACCCACAAACCCAGTCAGGTTTTTTTTTTCTGGGTGTGTTTTTACACCTGAACACATCATAACTTTAGTAAGCTGTAAACGCTGGTTAAATAAAGTCTTTCAGAGAAAGACTTGCTGATCTCTTGGGTCACGGTTCCTAACATTGATCATCTTGTCTCTTTCCAGCTGGTCCCTACCCGTACACCCTCAAACTGTGCTTCTCCACCGTCCAGCACGCCAACTGAGCCCCTTTGTGGCCAGTAAGAAGACGATCGGTCCACCATTCCCATGTTCACATGTACTTTAGACCATGACTGCTTACAACACACCTGGAGACATCTGACTTTCAAAAACCCCCAAACACTGACAAATAACAATAACAAAATCACAATACAATTGATCCCCAAAGTGCTGCACGATTATGGCTAAAATGATAATCATGATCATTTACATCAGTATTGAGATCACGATTATTCGTTGATTTTATTGACAGCATATTTTTATTGTTTTCCACATTTAAATAAACAGAGCGCTGCTTTCACTGCCATGCTGTGCTTCATTCCTGCTAATTTAGGATTGAGCCATGTTGGAAAAAACTGACATTGCAGTATTTATTTTTTCTGTAATATGGAAAAAAAATACAGCAATATTCACTCTACCCTTTTGTTAGCTTCATTTTAAAGTTAAATGTGTTAATCTGTGCGCTCTGAGAGCAGCAGCAGCAACATTAAGAGGCTGGATGAACATTTTAATGCTCTCAGTTTAATCATGAACACATTGGTTGTAGAGATAATATCTAAACACAGAGGTGACCGGTCAGTTTAAGCGCTTGATTTGATGTGCAGCAGTTTTCTACGAGCAGACGCACATTTTAAACGGCAGCATCGCAGGCGCTCGTGCTCATTTAATTGTGGAAAGCCATAATGGTGATTACTTGTGCAGCCCGAGTCCTAATTTGTTATATTACGTAGATCTAACGAATGCAAACAGACATTTAAAGGTTTCGATATTCATGCCCCAGATGTGGTCTGTAGTGTCAGTGCATTTGTGTCTTCAATATTACGTTGTCCTTTTTACTTTTTGTATGATGCTTATAGAGTAACCTGACATGTGAGAGTTTCGAGCTGGTTTTAAGCTGCGGTGGTTCAGTGGCAGTCGACAACATGGTTTTGTAAGAGTTGTCTTTTGGACTTTTTATTATTATAGCTCACTTTTTTTCTTTATGTTATTTTAATTGCTACCCGTTCAGTTCTGCGTCTCCGTGTCAAATGTATTGTTTTGTTCTAAGAAAATAAAAAATCAGTTTGAAGTTGTTTGAATGTCCTTTTCTGGTTTCGACCTGCGGTACTATGACTTTACACTGACTGATACTTCGACTTCCTGGACATAATTTACTATCCTATGACTTCATGAGATACTATACTATGACTTTTTTGACATAGTATACTGTGACCTTAATATTGTTTTTATGACATACGACACTGACCTTTTGGACTTTTTCAACATATACTCAGACATTTTAATGACTTTTTTCAGCATAAAACAGTATATACTACGTTTTTTTTTTTTTTTTTTTTTTTTTCTACTTATTTGTGATGACATACTGTAATACTGTGACTGACTGGAGTTTTATTATTTTTATTATTATTATAATTTTAACACAATTAACTGACTTTTTATAACATAAACTGTGACTTTGAGCTACTATACTATGACGTTTTACTACACTGACCTGTCATGAAATTGGTCGACATGCTGTGCAATGAAATTTTTAATGACATTTTTGATGCACAAGAACTTTTTCATGAAATTTTTTGATTTCTTTCTGAATTTTTTTATATACTGTTTTTTTCAACATAGTTTTTTTTTTTCATAAAATATTTAGACTTACCATGATGTCTTTTAAAAGTGTTTCTCATGAAAATTTGTGGACAAACAATATTCTGACTTTTTTTTCCATGAAAAGTGGAGCCATCTAGTTTTTGAGGCCACATCCCAACTAGGCTGCTTAAAGAAGTTTTACCCTCAGCACCTCTTTACTTCCTCTTTACTACAATTATAAAAAATAAAGTGACAGAGAAATCTTTACTCTTTGGTTTTACACATAACACTGGAAACACTAGTGTGTGTGTAAAAGTAATACAAGTATTTAAAAGAAAAATAGTGATTAGTTTGTATTTCAATCCAAAAAATAAATAAATATCTGAAGTGTCATTTTTGTGTTGTATGCTAATGTCATCAGTGTCAGGGCAACTTCAGACGGTTCAGATCAGTTTTCAGCGGTTACCAGAGCCATTATTATTATTCTACATTTATATTTACTTTAACTGGTGTCTCACATATCTGGAATCAGTGCTTAAGACTCTGTGGAAACGCTGGATTGTGCAGTAAATATGTACAGCAGATCAGCAGAAGACGCTCAGCTGCAGACAGCTTGTTTAACTGCTAAACCTCCTCTGGATCATCATGTTTCCACATCTCTGTGGTTCGTCCTCATGGACTGAGGGATGAACTGAAGTCGGCCAAGAGATGGCGCTCACACCAAACCAGTGACGTCCCAGTAACCCACGGCAGGCCTGAGCTGATCCAACAGACAATAACCAGCAGCCATGAACAACAAATAACACGTTTCCAAATGGAGGTTCGTGATCCTGCAGCAACGTCTGCAACAAGAGACAGAAAAACAGATGACTGAGTGTCCGATGTTTGTTCATCACGTATAAACTAAGTATTACGATCAGAAAACTGTTTGGTTTCGCTCATGTTGAAGCTACAGTCCAACCTCTGTGTTTGCTCACATTAAATTCAGTCAATACATCTGTTATAGTTAGTTGCCTCACAGCAACAGGGTCACAGGTTCGAATCCGGCTCGGGGTCCTTCTGTGTGTTCTCCGTGGGTTTTCTCCGGGTGCTCCGGTTTCCTCCCACAGTCCAAAGACATGCATGTTAACTGATTGTCCCATAGGTGTGAATAGTTGTCTGTCTCTATTTGTCAGCGCTGTGACGGACTGGCGCCCAGCGTCAGCTGTGATTGGCTGAGCTAAATATGGCTCAGTCATCGTTTCTGTTCCGAAACCAAGACAGTCGTCAGTTTTACTGTTTGCAATATTATAAATGTCAGAACATGTTTAAAACACAATATCATGTTAGATATGAACACAAGCTACAGTAATGATTTTTTTATTCATTGCATTTCAGACCGCCTTTAGTGATGTTTCATCACACGTTTAAAATGTGATTTATCGGTCAGCCTTAGTATAAAGATATATACTGTATATTTATACCTATATACACACAGGCTATGTACAGATTCACCACACATGAACATACAGACACACAACACTGGGGCCTTAAATTAATGCCACCAGGTATGGACAGACACCAGACTGGACTCTCTCAGGTATGGACAGACACCAGACTGGACTCTCTCAGGTATGGACAGACACCAGACTGGACTCTCAGGTATGGACAGACACCAGACTGGACTCTCTCAGGTATGGACAGACACCAGACTGGACTCTCAGGTATGGACAGACACCAGACTGGACTCTCTCAGGTATGGACAGACACCAGACTGGACTCTCTCAGGTATGGACAGACACCAGACTGGACTCTCTCAGGTATGGACAGACACCAGACTGGACTCTCTCAGGTATGGACAGACACCAGACTGGACTCTCAGTATGGACAGGTATGGCAGACACCAGACTGGACTATCAGGTATGGACAGACACCAGACTGGACTGAGCACCCCGCTCTCTCAGGTATGGACAGACACCAGACTGGACTCTCTCAGGTATGGACAGACACCAGACTGGACTCTCTCAGGTATGGACAGACACCAGACTGGACTCTCTCAGGTATGGACAGACACCAGACTGGACTCTCTCAGGTATGGACAGACACCAGACTGGACTCTCTCAGGTATGGACAGACACCAGACTGGACTCTCAGGTATGGACAGACATCTGCCTTCTACCAGGGAGGGATCATCAGTTTTTGGGCGTCACCATTTTGGTAGTTGGTAGCCTCTTCCTCTCTTCTTCCTCCTCTCTTCTTCCTCCTCTCTTCCTCTTCCTCTCTTCCTCCTCCTCTCTTCCTCCTCCTCTCTTCCTCTTCCTCTCTTCCTCTTCCTCTCTTCCTCCTCCTCTCTTCTTCCTCCTCTCTTCTTCCTCCTCTCTTCTTCCTCCTCTCTTCCTCCTCCTCTCTTCTTCCTCCTCTCTTCTTCCTCCTCTCTTCCTCTTCCTCTCTTCCTCTCTTCCTCTTCCTCTCTTCCTCCTCCTCTCTTCCTCTTCCTCCTCTTCCTCCTCCTCTCTTCCTCCTCCTCTCTTCTTCCTCCTCTCTTCCTCTTCCTCTCTTCCTCTTGCTCTCTTCCTCCTCCTCTCTTCCTCCTCCTCTCTTCTTCCTCCTCTCTTCCTCTTCCTCTCTTCCTCCTCCTCCTCTCTATGTCATCTACCTGCAGGTTGACCCTGGGGAACAGTGTTTCTACCCATCATGCACCGGGGCTCAACATAGACCTCTCAGTTTGACACACCTCCAAAGCCTGGAGGCTGTTGATAATGTTACCACAGCAACTGGCTTTGTTTCCTTTTTGGTTTATCAGCCGCTTGTCTGTGATTGGTCCAGACCACCTGATGGCAGTTTGACCTTTGACCTCTGTACTGCTGCTGATGTCGTGTTTCACCTTAAAAAGACGTTTCGTTGAAAACAAGAAGACAACTAATCAGCTGCAGTATACAGCAGCTACACACACACAGTGAGAAGGCAGTGTGTGTGTGTGTGTGTGTGTGTGTGTGTGTGTGTGTGTGTGTGTGTGTGTGTGTGTGTGTGTGTGTGTGTGTGTGTGTGTGTGTGTGTGTGTGTGTTGCGTTCCAGTGAAGCTTTCAGCTATAATTAAAGCTCATTAAAGTTTATTGAAGCCGCTTGAAAACGCTGGCGTCTCATTGGCCAACGGATTAATTGGCGGTTCAGGCTCCTGCAGCTGCTGCTTCCTGTTTATTAAAGAAAACACTCGCTTTCTTAACCAGGCGGCGAGGTGTGTGACATCATCGCAGCTTCCTGTCTGATTGGAGACACCTGCACACTCACCTTCACAATGCACAGCTATACACACTGAAAGTGCTGATGCTGCAGGCAAATAGAAATATGAGTCATATGGGTCTTTATTCATCGTTTGTCAATTCCAGTCAAGCAGCTGCTGTCATCTCAGATTCCTTCAGCTGGGCTCATGATATTTGTATATATAACAACATAATATATTTAATGTGATAATATTTTAATTGTGGTACGAGTCACTTTTTGTTGACTTTTTTCATTATATCTGTTTAGTGGCCAGAGGATTTTGGTGTCTGGGTTTTTAGCTTTTCTGTTATATTCCTTGTTTCATTTGTTTAGTGTTTCCTGTTTTATTTTGATATATTCATGTCTGGTTGTACTTCCTTCCTTTTGTGACTGTCAGCTCCGCCCTGATTTGTTCCACCTGTGTTCGATCATGCTGCTTCTCTCCAGGTGGTTTCAGTCTGTGTTTCCTCTGTTTCAGCCTTTTCTCCAGTGGTTTGCATTTCATCGTCATCCATTTTGACCGTATGTGGTGGATTGGCGTTTCTGTAACCTGCCTGCTGGACCAGCTTCTGACACAGTAAGTGTTTTTCATTGTTAAATCATGGCCTGTATTTGGTTGTTATCCCTGAAACCCTGACATGCTGCAGTCGATGCAGGGTGGAGTCAGCTGAAATGAGCCAGAGCAGGTTGGAGCTTCGTAGCTACATTACAGCCAGTCACAATAACTGATGTTATGTTGTTGCTGCAGCACTAGTTGACATTTGATTGGTCTGAGGTCAATATGGGCGGGACCAAACTGGATGGGAAGCGATGGTGTCAAACATACAGCCTGGGGGCCAGAAGGGGCCCACCAAAGGGCTAATGACATAGCAGCATTCAAAGCAGTAATCACCCACAGCATAAAACCAGCAGTCCTTCCTGCCTCTGTCAGTTTAAACTGTTGATTTTAGTCTGGATTATGACTGTGACTTCATCTGTCAGTTTAAACTGTTGATTTTAGTCTGGATTATGCACTGTGACTTCATCTGTCAGTTTAAACTGTGTTGATTTTAGTCTGGATTATGACTGTGACTTCATCTGTCAGTTTAAACTGTGGTGATTTTAGTCTGGATTATGACTGTGACTTCATCTGTCAGTTTAAACTGTGTTGATTTTAGTCTGGATTATGACTGTGACTTCATCTGTCAGTTTAAACAGTGTTGATTTTAGTCTGGATTATGACTGTGACTTCATCTGTCAGTTTAAACTGTTGATTTTAGTCTGGATTATGACTGTGACTTCATCTGTCAGTTTAAACTGTGTTGATTTTAGTCTGGATTATGACTGTGACTTCATCTGTCAGTTTAAACAGTGTTGATTTTAGTCTGGATTATGACTGTGACTTCATCTGTCAGTTTAAACTGTTGATTTTAGTCTGGATTATGCACTGTGACTACTTCATCTGTCAGTTTAAACAGTGTTGATTTTAGTCTGGATTATGACTGTGACTTCATCTGTCAGTTTAAACTGTGTTGATTTTAGTCTGGATTATGACTGTGACTTCATCTGTCAGTTTAAACTGTGTTGATTTTAGTCTGGATTATGACTGTGACTACTTCATCTGCCAGTTTAAACTGTGTTGATTTTAGTCTGGATTATGACTGTGACTTCATCTGTCAGTTTAAACTGAGCTGATTTTAGTCTGGATTATGATTGTGACTACTTCATCTGTCAGTTTAAACTGTGTGATTTTAGTCTGGATTATGACTGTGACTTTCATCTGTCAGTTTAAACTGTGTTGATTTTAGTCTGGATTATACACTGTGACTACTTCATCTGTCAGTTTAAACTGTGCTGATTTTAGTCTGGATTATGACTGTGACTTTATCTGTCAGTTTAAACTGTTGATTTTAGTCTGGATTATGACTGTGACTTCTTCATCTGCCAGTTTAAATTGTGTTGATTTTAGTCTGGATTATGACTGTGACTTCATCTGTCAGTTTAAACTGTGTTGATTTTAGTCTGGATTATGACTGTGACTTCATCTGTCAGTTTAAACTGTGTTGATTTTAGTCTGGATTATGACTGTGACTTCATCTGCCAGTTTAAACTGTGTTGATTTTAGTCTGGATAATGACTGTGACTTCATCTGTCAGTTTAAACAGTGTTGGTTTTAGTCTGGATTATGACTGTGACTTCATCTGTCAGTTTAAACTGATCTGATTTTAGTCTGGATTATGACTGTGACTTCTTCATCTGCCAGTTTAAACTGTGCTGATTTTAGTCTGGATTATGACTGTGACTTCATCTGTCAGTTTAAACTGTTGATTTTAGTCTGGATTATGACTGTGACTTCATCTGTCAGTTTAAACTGTGCTGATTTTAGTCTGGATTATGACTGTGACTTCATCTGTCAGTTTAAACTGTGTTGATTTTAGTCTGGATTATGACTGTGACTTCTTCATCTGCCAGTTTAAACTGTGTTGATTTTAGTCTGGATTATGACTGTGACTACTTCATCTGTCAGTTTAAACTGTGTTGATTTTAGTCTGGATTATGATTGTGACTTCTTCATCTGCCAGTTTAAACTGTGTTGATTTTAGTCTGGATTATGACTGTGACTACTTCATCTGTCAGTTTAAACTGTGTTGATTTTAGTCTGGATTATGACTGTGACTACTTCATCTGTCAGTTTAAACTGTGCTGATTTTAGTCTGGATTATGACTGTGACTTCTTCATCTGCCAGTTTAAACTGTGTTGATTTTAGTCTGGATTATGACTGTGACTACTTCATCTGCCAGTTTAAACTGTGCTGATTTTAGTCTGGATTATGACTGTGACTACTTCATCTGCCAGTTTAAACTGTGCTGATTTTAGTCTGGATTATGACTGTGACTACTTCATCTGTCAGTTTAAACTGTGTTGATTTTAGTCTGGATTATGACTGTGACTACTTCATCTGTCAGTTTAAACAGTGTTGATTTTAGTCTGGATTATGACTGTGACTTCATCTGTCAGTTTAAACTGTGTTGATTTTAGTCTGGATTATGACTGTGACTACTTCATCTGTCAGTTTAAACTGTGCTGATTTTAGTCTGGATTATGACTGTGACTTCTTCATCTGCCAGTTTAAACTGTGTTGATTTTAGTCTGGATTATGACTGTGACTACTTCATCTGCCAGTTTAAACTGTGCTGATTTTAGTCTGGATTATGACTGTGACTTCTTCATCTGTCAATTTAAACTGTGTTGATTTTAGTCTGGATTATGACTGTGACTTCTTCATCTGTCAGTTTAAACTGTGTTGATTTTAGTCTGGATTATGACTGTGACAACTTCATCTGCCAGTTTAAACTGTGTTGATTTTAGTCTGGATTATGACTGTGACTTCATCTGTCAGTTTAAACTGAGCTGATTTTAGTCTGGATTATGATTGTGACTACTTCATCTGTCAGTTTAAACTGTTGATTTTAGTCTGGATTATGACTGTGACTTCATCTGTCAGTTTAAACTGTGTTGATTTTAGTCTGGATTATACACTGTGACTACTTCATCTGTCAGTTTAAACTGTGCTGATTTTAGTCTGGATTATGACTGTGACTTTATCTGTCAGTTTAAACTGTTGATTTTAGTCTGGATTATGACTGTGACTTCTTCATCTGCCAGTTTAAATTGTGTTGATTTTAGTCTGGATTATGACTGTGACTTCATCTGTCAGTTTAAACTGTGTTGATTTTAGTCTGGATTATGACTGTGACTTCATCTGCCAGTTTAAACTGTGTTGATTTTAGTCTGGATAATGACTGTGACTTCATCTGTCAGTTTAAACAGTGTTGGTTTTAGTCTGGATTATGACTGTGACTTCATCTGTCAGTTTAAACTGATCTGATTTTAGTCTGGATTATGACTGTGACTTCTTCATCTGCCAGTTTAAACTGTGCTGATTTTAGTCTGGATTATGACTGTGACTTCATCTGTCAGTTTAAACTGTTGATTTTAGTCTGGATTATGACTGTGACTTCATCTGTCAGTTTAAACTGTGCTGATTTTAGTCTGGATTATGACTGTGACTTCATCTGTCAGTTTAAACTGTGTTGATTTTAGTCTGGATTATGACTGTGACTTCTTCATCTGCCAGTTTAAACTGTGTTGATTTTAGTCTGGATTATGACTGTGACTTCTTCATCTGTCAGTTTAAACTGTGTTGATTTTAGTCTGGATTATGACTGTGACTACTTCATCTGCCAGTTTAAACTGTGTTGATTTTAGTCTGGATTATGACTGTGACTTCATCTGTCAGTTTAAACTGTGTTGATTTTAGTCTGGATAATGACTGTGACTTCATCTGTCAGTTTAAACAGTGTTGGTTTTAGTCTGGATTATGACTGTGACTTCATCTGTCAGTTTAAACTGATCTGATTTTAGTCTGGATTATGACTGTGACTTCTTCATCTGCCAGTTTAAACTGTGCTGATTTTAGTCTGGATTATGACTGTGACTTCATCTGTCAGTTTAAACTGTTGATTTTAGTCTGGATTATGACTGTGACTTCATCTGTCAGTTTAAACTGTGTTGATTTTAGTCTGGATTATGACTGTGACTTCATCTGTCAGTTTAAACTGTGTTGATTTTAGTCTGGATTATACACTGTGACTACTTCATCTGTCAGTTTAAACTGTGTTGATTTTAGTCTGGATTATGACTGTGACTTCTTCATCTGTCAGTTTAAACTGTGTTGATTTTAGTCTGGATTATGACTGTGACTACTTCATCTGCCAGTTTAAACTGTGTTGATTTTAGTCTGGATTATGACTGTGACTTCATCTGTCAGTTTAAACTGTGTTGATTTTAGTCTGGATTATGACTGTGACTTCATCTGTCAGTTTAAACTGTGTTGATTTTAGTCTGGATTATGACTGTGACTTCATCTGCCAGTTTAAACTGTGTTGATTTTAGTCTGGATTATGACTGTGACTACTTCATCTGCCAGTTTAAACTGTGTTGATTTTAGTCTGGATAATGACTGTGACTTCATCTGCCAGTTTAAACTGTGTTGATTTTAGTCTGGATTATGACTGTGACTACTTCATCTGCCAGTTTAAACTGTGCTGATTTTAGTCTGGATTATGACTGTGACTTCATCTGTCAGTTTAAACTGTGTTGATTTTAGTCTGGATTATGACTGTGATTACTTCATCTGCCTGTTTAAACTGTGTTGATTTTAGTCTGGATTATGACTGTGACTACTTCATCTGCCAGTTTAAACTGTGCTGATTTTAGTCTGGATTATGACTGTGACTTCATCTGCCAGTTTAAACTGTGCTGATTTTAGTCTGGATTATGACTGTGACTTCATCTGCCTGTTTAAACTGTGTTGATTTTAGTCTGGATTATGACTGTGACTTCATCTGCCTGTTTAAACTGTGTTGATTTTAGTCTGGATTATGACTGTGACTTCATCTGCCTGTTTAAACTGTGTTGATTTTAGTCTGGATTATGACTGTGACTTCATCTGTCAGTTTAAACTGATCTGATTTTAGTCTGGATTATGACTGTGACTACTTCATCTGTCAGTTTAAACTGTGTTGATTTTAGTCTGGATTATGACTGTGACTTCATCTGTCAGTTTAAACTGTGTTGATTTTAGTCTGGATTATACACTGTGACTACTTCATCTGCCAGTTTAAACTGTGCTGATTTTAGTCTGGATTATGACTGTGACTACTTCATCTGCCAGTTTAAACTGTGCTGATTTTAGTCTGGATTATGACTGTGACTTCATCTGTCAGTTTAAACTGTGTTGATTTTAGTCTGGATTATGACTGTGATTACTTCATCTGCCTGTTTAAACTGTGTTGATTTTAGTCTGGATTATGACTGTGACTACTTCATCTGCCAGTTTAAACTGTGCTGATTTTAGTCTGGATTATGACTGTGACTTCATCTGCCAGTTTAAACTGTGCTGATTTTAGTCTGGATTATGACTGTGACTTCATCTGCCTGTTTAAACTGTGTTGATTTTAGTCTGGATTATGACTGTGACTTCATCTGCCTGTTTAAACTGTGTTGATTTTAGTCTGGATTATGACTGTGACTTCATCTGCCTGTTTAAACTGTGTTGATTTTAGTCTGGATTATGACTGTGACTTCATCTGTCAGTTTAAACTGATCTGATTTTAGTCTGGATTATGACTGTGACTACTTCATCTGTCAGTTTAAACTGTGTTGATTTTAGTCTGGATTATGACTGTGACTTCATCTGTCAGTTTAAACTGTGTTGATTTTAGTCTGGATTATACACTGTGACTACTTCATCTGCCAGTTTAAACTGTGCTGATTTTAGTCTGGATTATGACTGTGACTACTTCATCTGCCTGTTTAAACTGTATTGATTTTAGTCTGGATTATGACTGTGACTACTTCATCTGTCAGTTTAAACTGTGTTGATTTTAGTCTGGATTATGACTGTGACTTCTTCATCTGTCAGTTTAAACTGTGCTGATTTTAGTCTGGATTATGACTGTGACTTCATCTGTCAGTTTAAACTGTGTTGATTTTAGTCTGGATTATGACTGTGACTACTTCATCTGCCAGTTTAAACTGTGTTGATTTTAGTCTGGATTATGACTGTGACTACTTCATCTGCCAGTTTAAACTGTGTTTTTAGTCTACATCCCTGGTTTGGGCTCTGCTGGACTTCATTTTAGATCCTTGACATGAAAAAGTTTGAGATTGCTCTTCATATCTGTGTGCTGGACTTCTCTAACTTCAGTTTAAGTCCGTCACTCACTTTATGCTCCTCTGGGAAGCAGCCAGGCAAAAAAAGTTTAATAAATATAGTAAATAGGAATAATAGTATACAGATTTTTAATATTTTTTTTAATATTTTTATTGTTCAACACACAGCATTTAGTAGAGGTACTAAATACGACAATGGAGAAGAAACGATTTAGCTTTACGTTTGTATGGCGTCTGGTTGTGTAGCTCTGCTGCTAGGCGCCGATGTTGCTCCATACGTTGTTTGGTGTTGAGACCCGCTAACCGACATCTTCCCAAGTCCGAGTGTGTCGGCTGACGATCGAACCAAAACAGGAAATGTTCATGAATTTAGTTTGTGAACGAGAGACTGACCTGACTGACCCAGCCTGTCATGTGACCAGACGTCCTCTAGTGTGTGTGTGTGTGTGTGTGTGTGTGTGTGTGTGTGTGTGTGTGTTAGCTGTCAGTCATTGGCTCTCATTAAGGTTTAATTCTTGAAAGCTTTTCTTAACAAAGAGTAAATGAATGAAAGGAGCTGCTAATCTGACTGCAGCAGCTGCCACAGACACACACACACACACACACACACACACACACACACACACACACACACACACCTCACACACACCCTCTCCATAGAGATGGAGGAGGACCAGTTAAAGTCACTGAGCATGATGTGAAAACGCTCCTAACATTCAGGGGTTGAATCAAAAGACGCTGTATAATATAAATATGTAATATCTAATAGTCCACTCACACATGTACATAAAGTGACTTTTTGTAGGAAGTTATATAACAAAACAGTCAACATGTCTGTTAAAATATCTGCAGAAGTAGCGCTACTTAAATTTTAAAGTAATAAAGTAAATGTTATGTGAGGTTTTGCTTAAAATAACTACAGAAGTGGTTTTACATAAATACAGAAGTTACAGGACAAATAAATCAGCGTTTGTGTTGAAACACTATGGAAGTGAGGTCATGTGATTGAGACCCAGCTGGACCTTTGGACTGGGAGGAGGAGTTACAGAAAGCACGCCTGGCCCTCCTTCATCGGCCCAGCGGATGCTGCAGATCTGGGTAACTTTAGCTTCACGCCTCCAGTGCTGCATCCACGTCTCTTTATACGTCCCTGGTTCTGGCCTCAAGGTCAGGGTCCTCGTGGCCTCCGGACCGTCCTGCCCTGCTGAGATTTCAGCTTGTTTACATGACAATAAGACAACTTGATCTGTTAAACTTTCATATCACATTTCATCATTTATGTTTCCATCTTCTGTGATCACTAAAATCACATTTCAATAATCTGGTTTAACCATCTCTCTAAACATTTCACGTTTTTCTTGTTGCCATTTTCTGCCAAATGTTGAATTATTATCAAAACATTTAATGTCTTACTATTGGGAAATAGTGGAATTAATAATTTTTGATAAATTGAGGTAAATATTGGGGTAATTTGGCAGTATTTCCAAAGACATTTCAAATGGGTTACTTGCTAATTAATTCTCAGCTAATCACGTGACTTGTGTTCACTCTTTATCCCTTTTTATCGCTGATGCAGCAGCTCGTCGTGTGTTTCATCTTTTATTTTCTGTCATTTTATTACATGTTTCTCATGTAAAAATGTATTTTCTCTTCAGTCTGAGCAGCTGTAACATGAATTTATCCTCTGGGCTGGTTTATTAAGTAAGAAAAAACAGACTAATTTCTGTTTTTGCTGCTGTTTATTCACCTTCATTAGCTGTTATTTCACTGTGTAATCTCCCTCAGCTGTTAACGAGCAGCTCCAGTAAAACCCTGCAGCTCTTCATCCTGATGAAGATGTTTATTTCCTCCTCCGTCAGCAGACATGAGCGAACGTTTGTCTCAAACAGATTTTATTCAAACCCACAATTAAAAATAGTTTCATCAAGTTTACACTCAGAAAGAATCAGCTCAGAAAAATCTAAACAATTCATCCAAACTCATCATCGCTAGTCGGATCCACACAGTGTCTGTACAGGAGGTCCTCTGCCCTTCTGTCTGGAGGAGGCGTGAAGATGAAGATGGAGGGAGGATGAGGACGACGAGGCTCTCAGCAGGAAGTGAAGGTCTTCCAGAAGAAGTTCTTGCAGCCGGCTTTTCTTTCTCGGGGGGCGAGCAGCGGCCCGCTGCCGGCGGCGGCGGCTCGTTCCAGATCCATGTGGACGTCCTCGGGTTCTCCATCAGCCAGAGGGAAGTTCTCCTCCTCCAGAGCCTCGTTCTCCACCTGCAGGAGGTCCGACAGGAGCAGCTCCGCCAGCGAGGCCCGGGACATGTCCTGAAGCACAAGACAAATATTAAAGACAAAAACCAGCGAGGCCCGGGACATGTCCTGAAGCACAAGACAAATA
This sequence comes from Pterois miles, assembly GCA_947000775.1. Lineage (NCBI taxonomy): Eukaryota > Metazoa > Chordata > Actinopteri > Perciformes > Scorpaenidae > Pterois > Pterois miles. Next base: position 3,409,850 of record CAMQGK010000110.1, on the reverse strand, counting down.
TGAAAGACAAAAACCAGCGAGGCCCGGGACATGTCCTGAAGCACAAGACAAATATGAAAGACAAAAACCAGCGAGGACGGAGACGTGTCCTGAAATAAGTAAAGACGCATATTAAAGACACATACCCCCACCTAAACCTAACCAAGTTGATCTTTTCCTGAACCTAACTATGTAGTTTTATTTTGAAAAGACTGGAGAGGAAACTGAAACGTGCCTCGTGTTGCTGAATATTCGCAGGAAAACATCCTAAAAATACGTTGCTGAAAGTCGGGCTGAGGGTCACAACAAATGTGAAATTAAATAATTAGTTTTATTACTGAATGAATGAATGAATGAAGATAACATTCATAAAAAATATTCTTTTCATATCACGCTTTCCAAATTAACGGCAGTCTAATTAATAAAAAAGAGAAAATTCATTCGATCATTAGGTATTGTGTGTGTGTGCCTTTAACTATCAAATATAAGTAATATCTAATAATTCATAACATATTTCTGGGTGCATGTCATTTAAATAAAGTCTGTAATCTGCTCATGTTCAGTATTTTTCCAGCTAAAGCAGGAATCGGGATGATGTTAAAGACATTTTTTCATTTTGATTTAATCTTTGCAGATAATTTATTTTTAATGAATCTAATCAAAGACGACAAGCTCGTTCTGTACTTTTCTAAAGAAACGGCCAACAGCTTCAGTCCGACACGTTCGGCTCAAAGATAGAAACAGTTTGACTTGAGCACCACAGACAGCCGTGGAGGAATCAATCACCTGATCAGTTCATCTATTGATTATTCTGCAATGCATTCATGAACCATTTAGTGGCTCATTACTGAGACAGACATCAGCCTGAGTGATGATCAGCCGCCATATTCACAGAAAGTAGTCGCAATATTTCAAGAAGCTGAGACTATTATCGAAGAAAAAATGTTATTGGGGTGGTTTGTGTCTCTCTGTGGTCATTTTGTGTCTCTTTCAGGTCATTTCGTGTCTCTTTCAGGTCATTTTGTGTCTCCTTCAGGTCATTTTATGTCTCATTCAGGTCATTTTGTGTCTCCTTCAGGTCATTTTGTGTCTCTCTGTGGTTATTTCGTGTCTCTTTCAGGACGTTTTGTGTCTCCTTCAGGTCATTTTGTGTCTCTTTCAGGTCGTTTTGTGTCTCCTTCAGGTCATTTTATGTCTCTTTCAGGTCATTTTGTGTCTCCTTCAGGTCATTTTGTGTCTCTTTCAGGTCGTTTTGTGTATATTTCAGGTCATTTTGTGTCTCCTTCAGGTCATTTTGTGTCTCTTTCAGGTCGTTTTGTGTATATTTCAGGTCATTATGTGTATATTTCAGGTCATTTTGTGTCTCCTTCAGGTCATTTCGTGTCTCTTTCAGGTCATTTTGTGTCTCTTTCAGGTCATTTTGTGTCTCTTTCAGGTCGTTTTGTGTATATTTCAGGTCATTTTGTGTCTCCTTCAGGTCATTTTGTGTCTCTTTCAGGTCGTTTTGTGTATATTTCAGGTCATTATGTGTATATTTCAGGTCATTTTGTGTCTCCTTCAGGTCATTTTGTGTCTCCTTCAGGTCATTTCGTGTCTCTTTCAGGTCATTTTGTGTCTCTTTCAGGTCGTTTTGTGTATATTTGAGGTTGTTTTGTGTCTTATGGTCACTGTGTCTCTTTATGGTTGTTTAAAGTTTACATTAAATATTATATTTTTTGTTTGTTACATAACAGCATCACAGAATCAGGTCTGTTAAATCACATTTTCATCATGAATGACTTAAGTTATTTTTATGTTGTCTGACTTCAACTTCTCATTCTGTTCTGTTATGAATTTATCTGTCAAACTTTTACAATTAAAACAAGATATTTATCAGTGAAGAATTCATCTGAAATTCATCTGAATTAATTATTAAATAACGGCCAACCGACCAAAACGATTCAGTTATTTTCTAGATGTTGAAGTTTGATTCATTTATTAGAAATTTATTCCTGATTTAGTTTTGGCAGCCAATGCCAGCTGGGATCGGCTCCAGCCGCCCCACGACCCCCAGCGGGGTAACTGGTGGGGGATGGATGGATGGATGGATGGATGGATGGATGGATGGAGTGGATGGATGGATGGATGGAGACTAAAAAAAAACAATAAAAATAAACAATAACACTTCATTTTACAGGTGAATTTCATGGTAACTAGACTGGTGATGTCATTTTGTCACCGGTCAAGTAACCTATTACTCCAATATTTACCTAAAAATTTATTGGAAATTACTTTAATATAAACATGATTTAATAATCATATTCTGCTAATAGTTGGTAATTTATTGAATACATTTCCAGGAAAACAATACGTGAATTGATATGCTTTAGTTCCATGTCTGCTGATAAATAGATCATGTTTATCATAATAATTAGTTTTAAATATCAGCTAGCAGGTTACATCAGTGTAGACAGTAGTCACAGTGGTGATAGTGACTGAAATGACTTTTAGTTTTGGTTTTACACCTGTGAAAATAATGTTTCATTTCCAGGTAAGTTTTGGGTACTTTGCCAGTATTACTAATAGGTTACTATCAGCTAATTACCATGAACTTTGTGTTAAATAAAGTAAATAAAAGCCAAGCAACCAAAACCACGTCAGCTGCTCCTGATTTTAAAATCTCAGTATTTAGTCTAACTCTATAAACAGCTGACCAAACAGCGGTCTGCCTTCAGGAAGCCTCGCCGGAGGAACGTGTCTGTGTGTCGGTCCGACCTGTTTGGAGCCCAGCAGCGGGGTCCGGTGCAGCAGCAGGCGGAGTTTGGAGTCTCTCTGGGCGGCGGAGGAGCAGCTGATGGAGGCGGTGATGGAGAGGAGGAGCAGGAGGAGGCAGCGGAGGCGCGAGGAGGAGACCATCTTCATCACCTGTCTGTCGGTCAGTCTGTCTGCGGGTCGGAGGGTCTTCTGGGTCTTCTGGGTCGGTCCCGTCAGAGCGGCTCTTATACAGCCCACTGACGTCACCGGTCCGGGGGGGGGGGGGGGGGGGTGATAAATGATGATGATGATGATGATGTTTTCACCGCCTTTAGTGAAATGATCCGTTTTCAGACTTTTTTCTTTCCTTCCTGCTGCTCAGCTGAGTTTGTCAGCTGGAGGCTCGCGGCCTCCTGGAGGGACGCTGAGTGGGCACACAGGGTCCTTACATTAACTCTCATCCTGTCTGTGATTGGTCCATATCGGTCCATTAATCCTGTCTGTGATTGGTCCATATCGGTTCACCTTGTTCCAAACAAACAAACAGCATCAAGTCACCCTGACTGATCACCGCTATCCTCCTCCATGTATCAGTTATTACCGCCTCTACCGTCCTGTTCAGACTCTGTTCAGAAGTACTGAACAAAGATCTCTTTGTGGCTGTTTTGTGTCTCTTTGTGGTTGTTTTGTGTCTCTTCGTGGCTGTTTTGTGTCTCTTTGTGGTTGTTTTGTGTCTGTGGTTGTTTTGCATCTCTTTTTTGTCATTTTCATCTTTTTGTAGTTGTTTTGTGGTTGTTTTGTCTTCTTGTGGTCATTTTGTGTCTATTTGTGGTTGTTTTGTCTCTTTCGAGTTGTTTTTTTTTCTCTTTGTGGTTGTTTTTTGTCTCTTCGTGGTTGTTTTGCATCTCTGGTTTTTTTGTGTCTCTTTGTGGTTGTTTTGTGTCTCTTTAGAGTTGTTTTTCTTCTCTTTGTGGTTGTTTTGTGTCTCTTTGTGGTTGTTTTGCATCTCTTTAGAGTTGTTTTTCTTCTCTTTGTGGTTGTTTTGATCTCTTTAGAGTTGTTTTTCTTCTCTTTGTGGTTGTTTTGTGTCTCTTTGTGGTTGTTTTGCATCTCTTTAGAGTTGTTTTTCTTCTCTTTGTGGTTGTTTTGTGTCTCTTTAGAGTTGTTTTTCTTCTCTTTGTGGTTGTTTTGTGTCTCTTTGTGGTTGTTTTGCATCTCTTTAGAGTTGTTTTTCTTCTCTTTGTGGTTGTTTTGCATCTCTTTAGAGTTGTTTTTCTTCTCTTTGTGGTTGTTTTGCATCTCTTTAGAGTTGTTTTTCTTCTCTTTGTGGTTGTTTTGTGTCTCTTTGTGGTTGTTTTGCATCTCTGGTTGTTTTTGTCTCTTTGTGGTTGTTTTGTCTCTTTAGAGTTGTTTTTCTTCTCTTTGTGGTTGTTTTGCATCTCTTTAGAGTTGTTTTTCTTCTCTTTGTGGTTGTTTTGTGTCTCTTTGTGGTTGTTTTGCATCTCTTTAGAGTTGTTTTTCTTCTCTTTGTGGTTGTTTTGCATCTCTTTAGAGTTGTTTTTCTTCTCTTTGTGGTTGTTTTGTGTCTCTTTGTGGTTGTTTTGCATCTCTTTAGTTGTTTTTCTTCTCTTTGTGGTTGTTTTGCATCTCTTTAGAGTTGTTTTTCTTCTCTTTGTGGTTGTTTTGTGTCTCTTTGTGGTTGTTTTGCATCTCTTTAGAGTTGTTTTTCTTCTCTTTGTGGTTGTTTTGTGTCTCTTTGTGGTTGTTTTGCATCTCTTTGTGGTTGTTTTGTGTCTCTTTGTGGTTGTTTTGTGCTCTTAGGTGTTTTTCTTCTCTTGTGTTGTTTTGTGTCTCTTTGTGGTTGTTTTTGCCTTTGTGTTGTTTTGTGCCTTTTGGTTGTTTGTGCTCTATGTTCTTCTCTTTTGTTGTTTTGTGTCTCTTTTGTGTTTGTCTCTTTAATTTTTGTGTTTTGCATCTCTTTAGAGTTGTTTTTCTTCTCTTTGTGGTTGTTTTGTGTCTCTTTGTGGTTGTTTTGCATCTCTTTAGAATTGTTTTTCTTCTCTTTGTGGTTGTTTTGTGTCTCTTTGTGGTTGTTTTGCATCTCTTTAGAGTTGTTTTTCTTCTCTTTGTGGTTGTTTTGTGTCTCTTTGTAGTTGTCTTTTATCTATTTACAGTAATTTTGGACTGTTTGTGGTCCATCTGTGTGTATTTGTGTTCTTTTGATTGACTTTTCAACATTAGATGTTTTAGTCAGAGGCACTGGTCCAGGGGCCGGTTCCTGGTGCCTGGGACCGGTTCCGCCTGGGACCAGACCTTGTGCCTGGTGCCTGGGACCAGTAGCCTGTTCAGTATTCCATCCATGATCTGAACTACGAGTCAAACTGTTGATACAGGTCAAACGATCATTGAAGCACCAGCTGTGTTTTTAAATCGTATTTCCTGATTGTTTTTGTTTCTTTCCGTCACCCTGAGTGGGCGGAGTCTGTCGCCGTGGGGACGCCGGCTGTTGGTCGTCGCCGATGTGGTCCTGCTGCCTGCAGGTCTGTCGTTGGAACACTATGTACCCGCTGACACAGACGGCTGAATGGTTGTTGTACCGTTTATCTTCGCTCACAGATGTGGCCACAGCTACATATCGTTTTTCCTTTAATGAATTCCTCCTCTGTTCACACGTGGTGCTTGTATGTAAAATAATCTGATCTCACATCACGTGACGCACCAACAGAACAGAAGGGAAGTGAAGTCAACTTGAACACTGGACCAAAATGACCAATAACAAAAAACAGACTTTCCTGCATCAGTGCTTCCAACTGTTCTCCGATAAAACTGGTTTGCGTCTGGTTCTAATAAGAAGAGTTCTGTTATAGACTGTGGAGTCTGGTTCTAGTCAGTAGAGTTACGTTACAGACTGTAGAGTCTGGTTCTAATAAGAAGAGTTCTGTTATAGAATGTAGAGTCTGGGTCTAATTACCAGAGTTCTGTTGAAGAACATCTGGTTCTAGTCAGTAAAGCCTGGTTCAGCTCAGAAGAGTTTATTTCTAGTGGTGTGAATTTGGTTTAAGGCAGTAAAGTTCTAGTCAGAACGTTTGTTTTGGGCAGAAGTTATTTTTAATGTTGTTATAGTCAGTTGGGTTTACTCCTAGTTAGTAGAGTTTGGCTCTAGTTGCTCAGGTCATTTACTTGTCAGTAAAACGTTGTTCTGGTTTGGTTCTAGACTGTAGAGTTCTGGTCAGGCAGTTTTTTTTGTAGTAAGAACACATCGGTTCTTGTCAGTCAATTTTGAGTGTTCTTGTCAACCAAGTTTTGTTCTAGTCATTCAAATTAGTTTCTGTCTGGTTCTACTTTAAGTTTAATTTTAGTCATGAGAGTGGTTCTAGACAGTAGCATTTGCTCCTTGTTAGTAAAGCTTGATCTTGAATCTGTCTGGTTCTAGAGTTTAATTTTAGTCATGAAGTGGATTTTGCTAGAAGCTGACAACACCATCTATATAAAATAGATATAGATAGAAATAAAATAACTCAGAGCCTGAAATGTGCCTAAACGTGGTTCTGACACCAGATGAAATGCTCCCAATCAGGCCTCTGATGTCTGAGAAGAGACGAGGAGTTTTCTATTGAAACTAAATGTTGAACTGAGCCATGCTGGTTTTAAAAAGCTGACTTTTCAAAATGAACCGGATCATTTGGTGGTCCTGTGGTGCCTGATCCTTATAAGTTGGACGTCATAGTGAAGGCAAATCAACAGGCTTTAAAACCAGATCAAACACAACAGAACAGATCCACCAAACACTAATTTACTAGCTTTTTTTCCGAGTGTATTTACTCATTCATGTGTGTTGAAAGCAGTTCTTATAAGATAAGATAAGATAAGATATTCCTTTATTGGTCCCACAGTGGAGAAATTCACGTTGTAGTCGTTAGCTTACAGACGGTATGATTTAGCCCATGATGCAGTGGGCCGTCTGGTTATGAATCAAAGGTTGTGCTGGATGTGAGAGCTTAGCTGCCCAGACTCAGGAGAACATTTTCAAAAGCCCAAAACCTTGTTCGGTATCGACTCCCTGTGTGGTTTGAATACATTTATGTGAGACTCAATTTTGTCTTTATGGTAATTTTAATTATTCATTCATTCATGTGACATCACTGCAGATTACATATTCTGATAGCCGACTTTGTCCTGAAAAAAACGATGTGCATTTCACGTTCGTGCATTATAATGTTGAGATTCCTGAGTAGTTTTTACAAAAGGAGACCGGGGACCAAATGGCTCCGCCCACAGAGGGTTAAACAAACAGATGACGGGAAGGTGATGTACAGACTTGTTCTCCTCACACAATCATTTTTAATGTTAGTATAAGTATAAACACCCTGTTGAGGCCATAATGTTCACTAATATGTTGAGTCAGTGGGAGTCTCACTAATGAAGCTTCAGTCACAGCAGTGAAACTGTTTCTTCAAACTGTTTCCTGCTGTTCCAGAGCAAACACTAATCACACCTCCACACTGTGACCATCAGCACACACAAACAGCTTTACTCTCATTTTTAATATGTCTACACAAACAAACTCTTTCACACATCAATGCATCGCTGTTTACAACATTTACAGTAATGTCGGGCTGCTGATGTCACTGTCCTCTGATTAACCAATCACACATCACCTCTGCTGATGATGAAAGAGCCCTGAGAGGTACTCTGTGATTGGCTGACTGGTTACCTGAAGCGTACCAGCACAGGTGACACATCAAGGACGAGACAAACGAGTCATCAGCTGTTATGTCTGGATGTCTGATGAGGTGACTGATCAGGTGACTCAGCTGGAGTCTGACTGCACCTTGATGAGGTCATCAGAGTTCACCTGGATCATGACTGTCACGCAGGTGAATGTACACGTGTGCAGTTTGTCCAGTTTCTCTTGAGAACCCGCCTCCCACCAGGATCAACCAATCAGCTTGTTTGATACTCAGGTGTGTGTGTTGAATGTTTTGCGACAGAAGGTTACCCATAATGCCCCTCTCTAAGATGGTGATAGGAAAAACCAAGATGGAGACGGTCAAAAAAAAAAAAAAACAAGGTGGAGATGGCCAAAACCATGAAGGCAACAGTCGAAAAGCAAAATGACAACGGTCAAAACCCAAATGGCGACGGCAAAAAGCCGAGATGGAGACCGTGAAAAGACGAGGTGGTGACGGCCAAAAACCAAGTTGCCAAAGGCTGAAAACAAACATGGCAAGTCTCATGTCCCAAATCCATATTTCACACTAATGCAGAGCAAGTTTCCTTAAAGTGGGCAGCATTCAAACTAAATATGGACACTATTCTCCCACAATGCAATGCACAACGGAAATAGAGGTGCTGCTCAAACTAAAAAAAGATGCAAAAATTAAGAGTAAAACTTTTTTTAAAGAAATAAAATCCTCACTTGGCCAAAAAAAAAAAAAAAATCCCACACCTGGTAACCATGGCAGCATGACCACCTGTCTCCTGTAACCTAGCGACCACAGAGGTTCGTCTCCGGCTGCAGGGACCCGTCAGGACCGACCGAGCGGGACTTCAGCCGTCAGGTGGCTGACAGCAGACGACGGGACACATTTCACACCTGTCTAACACTGTTACCACGGAGACGACCCCCATTACTGGTCAGATTACAGCAGCTGTGTGTTTCTGACAGCTGATTGGTTCAGCCTGTTGATCTCAATTAGAGGACAGACGTTACCATGCTGCTCACAGTCAATACGCGTCTCGATTATATTCAATCAAACAAAACTTTATTCAACTTTTATTTTGCTTTTTTAATAGCACTCTCGTGTAAACCACTTTGAAAGTGTCGTACAAATAACGAATGAAAGTCTGGAACAAAAGAAAGTCTTAATTTTGTGTCTCTAGAGTGACTTCTAAATGTGTAATATAATATATAATATTTGTCAGAACAATCTCAGAGTAGAGATTTGAAAATGTACTGGACTGAAACCCCTCCAGTGTACCTGTGTCCAACCTGTACCTGCATCCTCACCTGTCCACGCGTCCACACCTGTACCTGTAAGTCTGCATCTAACGTTTGATAACCTGCCTGCTCCTCATGTCTGTGAATGTGTCTGCATATTGTTATCTGCAGAAGTTGAAGAAGTATTCACTGTGTACTTCAGTAGAAGTACTAATAATCTAATTAATCTATAATAATACACCATAATTCACAAGTAGATTAGATTAAATGTTTAATAATCTGAATCTGTAAAGTAACTACAGCTGTCAGATAAATGTAGCGGAGCAGAAACTACAATATTTATATACATTCACTTGGCAGGAAATCAGAAGTACTCAAGTAAAGTACAAGTACCTGTATCGAGTAAATATACTTTCCCCCTCTGGCAGTGATCAGGTCATTAACTGAGAATCTACATCAACCGATTTACATCATGAACTGAAGAACCAATCAGAGATCTGGATTATCCTCCAATGTCTCCTCTGTTGTTTCCTTCTCTCCTCCCACCATGCTTCCTCTCTCCTTCTCCGCTTTCCTCTCCTCCCACCATGCCTCCTTCTCCTTCCCTTCTCTCCTCCTCCTCTCCTTCCCTTGCCTCCTTATCTCTCTCCTTTTATCATTGTCTCCTCGTCTTTATGTCTCTATCCTTCTGTCATTGTCTCCTCTCTCCTCATCTCCTTGTCTCCATTGTTCTGTCACTGTCTTCTCTCTCCTTGTCTCCTTGTCCCCATCCAACATGTCATTGTCTCCTCTCTCCTTGTCTCCATCCAACATGTCATTGTCTCCTCTCTCCTTGTCTCCTTGTCTCCATCCAACATGTCATTGTCTCCTCTCTCCTTGTCTCCATCCAACATGTCATTGTCTCCTCTCTCCTCGTCTCCTTGTCTCCATCTTTCTGTCATTGTCTCCTCTCTCCTTGTCTCCTTGTCTCCATCCAACATGTCATTGTCTCCTCTCTCCTCGTCTCCTTGTCGCCATCTTTCTGTCATTGTCTCCTCTCTCCTTGTCTCCTTGTCTCCATCCAACATGTCATTGTCTCCTCTCTCCTCGTCTCCTTGTCGCCATCTTTCTGTCATTGTTTCCTCTCTCCTTGCCTCCTGTCTTCCATCAGATCACTGATTGGGTCTTTAACTTCCTGTTCGTCCTGACATTTTCTCTCTGCCTGTCCGTCTACAGCTCTCCCAGAATCCCGCTGGGCAGCGGCGGGGGGTCACATGGCGTGTGCTGACCTACTAATCATGTGGACGCGGTTAGTCGTTGTGTGTGTGTGTTTGACGGACACACGCCCGCTGTGTTTCTGCTCATTGATTAGTCCACGCTGACGGACACATTCACCTCCACCCATGTGTTTGATTGGTCGGCCCACAGCGAGGCGTTTTATTGGTCCGCTCCTCTGCGGGGTGTCACTATGACTCAGAACCTCCCGCTGCCCCCCCCACGATTCAACCTTTGAACCCATTAAAGGAGCGTTTCTTGCATCCGTAGATGTTTATTATCAGCCAGGCAAGGACGCAACGACCGAGCACAAAGAGGCAGAAAGAGAAACGTCCTCAAACTGGAGACAACTGGAACAACATCACGTCTGTCCGTCTGGCTGTCTGTCCACGTCGACATTACCAAATTCAAGACGTTAGCTCAGTGTTGTTGGTCGTGTTGTGTGTGAGGAGTTCGTCCCATCATGGTGGAGTCAGGACAGCAAACTGTCGTGACTCAGTAAAGCGGCAGGCGGTTTCCTTCATAGTGAGGGAGCAGCAGCTGATTGGTTGCAGTGAAGCGTCGTAGACGGACCGAGCTGTACGTTAGATCACGGCTGTATTCGGCTGTAAACCTCATACTGTACTAGTCTGGGTGCAATATGAGGTAATTATTACTAACTCTAATGCAAAAATGTGCAAAAAGGTCCATTAAAGACTATAAGGTATAATGTAAAAAATTAAAAATTAAATTTTAATTAAAATGTATATTAATGACTGTAAATGATAATGTAAAAAGTGCATTAAAGACTAAATTATCGAAACTGTGCATTACAGCAGCAGTGGATATGGGTGTTAAAGGGTAATTCACAGTGTATGACTGATTCAGTGTTGTGTTCAGTATTAAGTCGAGTACTTGAGTAAATGTACTTAGTTACCTTTCACTGCTGCAGATATGACGTTTCAGTCTGAACTTGTTAAATGTGTTTTTAAACTCTGACTGGGTAGCTGTTGTTTCCAATCAGCTGCAGACAAACACACTGATAAGAGTCATGGTGCATTCAGGAGCTAGAATAAGCGTGGGACACTTGTAGAAGAGAGAGAGAGAGAGGTGAAGACAGGTGGAGCAGTGAACTCGACAGTTTTACCACATTCTGAGTCAGTGGTTGTGATGATGATGATGATGATGATGGTGGTGGTTGTGATGATGATGATGATGATGATGATGGTTGTGATGATGATGATGATGGTTGTGATGATGATGATGATGATGGCTGTGATGGTGATGATGATGGTTGTGATGATGATGATGATGATGATGATGGTTGTGATGGTGATGATGATGATGATGATGGTGGTTGTGATGGTGGTTGTGATGATGATGATGATGGTTGTGATGATGATGATGATGATGATGGTGGTGGTTGTGATGGTGGTTGTGATGATGATGATGATGGTTGTGATGATGATGATGGTGGTTGTGAAGATGATGATGATGGTTGTGATGGTGGTTGTGATTGTGATGATGATGATGATGGTGGTGGTTGTGATGGTGGTTGTGATGATGATGATGATGATGATGATGATGATGGTTGTGATGATGGTGATGGTGGTTGTGATGATGATGATGATGGTTGTGATGATGATGATGATGGTGATATTGGTTGTGATGGTGATGATGATGATGATAGTGGTTGTGATGATGATGATGATGATGATGATGATGGTGATGGTGGTTGTGATGGTGATGATGATGATGATGATGATAGTGGTGGTTGTGATGATGATGGTGATGATGATGATGATGATGATGATGATGATGGTGATGGTGGTCATGATGATGATGATGGTGATGATGGTGATGGTGGTTGTGATGATGATGGTGATGGTGGTTGTGATGGGGATGGTGATGATGGTGATGGTGGTCATGATGATGATGGTGATGATGGTGATGGTGGTTGTGATGATGATGATGATGGTTGTGATGATGATGATGATGGTGATATTGGTTGTGATGGTGATGATGATGATGATAGTGGTTGTGATGATGATGATGATGATGATGATGATGGTGGTTGTGATGATGATGATGGTTGTGATGGTGGTCGTGATTGTGATGATGATGATGATGATGTTGTGATGGTTGTTGTGATGATGATGATGGTTGTGATGATGATGATGATGATGGTGGTGGTGGTTGTGATGGTGATGGTGGTCATGATGATGATGGTGATGGTGGTTGTGATGGGGATGGTGATGATGGTGATGGTGGTCATGATGATGATGGTGATGGTGGTTGTGATGGTGATGATGATGATGATGATGATGGTGGTGGTTGTGATGATGATGATGATGGTGATATTGGTTGTGATGGTGATGATGATGATGATAGTGGTTGTGATGGTGATGATGATGATGATGATGATGGTGATGGTGGTTGTGATGGTGATGATGATGATGATGATGATAGTGGTGGTTGTGATGATGATGGTGATGATGATGATGATGATGATGATGGTGATGGTGGTCATGATGATGATGATGGTGATGATGGTGATGGTGGTTGTGATGATGATGGTGATGGTGGTTGTGATGGTGATGATGATGGTGATGGTGGTCATGATGATGATGATGATGGTGGTTGTGATGATGATGGTGATGATGATGATGATGATGATGATGATGGTGATGATGGTGATGGTGGTTGTGATGATGATGATGATGATGATGGTGATGGTGGTTGTGATGGGGATGGTGGTGATGATGATGATGATGGTTGTGATGATGATGATGGTGGCTGTGATGGTGATGATGTTGTGATTATGGTGATGATGATGATGGTGGCAGTGATGATGATGATGATGACCACCACAGGATTCAGACCTGTATCTGCTGACAGGAAGTTCATTCAGCACCGTGGAAACACACAAACTGTAGCCAACCAGCTGACAGACTGAGATAACACACACACACACACACACACACACACACACACACACACACACACACACACACACACACACACACTCTGTTCCACCTGATAACAGTTTAATCTGTTTTCAATTATTTCCAATTTATTTCAGTTGGAGCTGCAGCTCAGCTGTCTGTCCTGTTTATTCTTGTTTGGCTTGTTTTTATTTTATTAAAACCAAATTATTATTTTCTATCTGTTATATGAGTTTATAAAAAAAAGCTTTCAATGAGACAAACATGTTCCCAGTTTTAATTTAACAAGTAGCAGACATGATGGAATAGTACAGGAATGTCAGTAGTAATATCCCACATTTGTGAATTCAGGTACATTTTATTGACATCAAAATAAAAGGTTATTGTAGCGGCGGTCCCCGGTGACCTCAGTGCTGCTGACAGCACCATCTTTGCCACGAAACAGCAGGTACAGAGCTTCAGAGAGCCGAGCCCGACAGTATGATAATAATAATGCACTTCCTGTTCCCAGTCTGACAGTCTGTGCATATGCAGCCTATAGATAAAATATATTTTACTGTGGCGACATACTACAGTAGAGCACAGAGGCTGTTTCCACGCTGCTGTCTGTGTATTCAGCTGAGGAGCACAGAGACCAGAGTATACAGTCCTTAATGTGGTCCAGGACATAGTCACATTGCTAAAAGAATATGGCCATATGTGGCCCACACCACCTCTGAATGTGTCTGAAAAATCTGATCTCAATGCATGTACTGAGAGCTGTCCACTGGTGATCCGATCACTGAGGACGCATGTTAATACCAGGTCTGAACAGGGCCAATGGGTCAGCCCTGTGATAGGCTGACGACCTGCCCGGGGTGCATCCTGTCCAACAGACCTGTCAGTCAACATGGGACTGACAGCGGCCCTGTAACCTATAAGCTGGGTCCATATGAACTTTTTTTATTTTATAATCTGTCTGAGGAAAATGTTGATAATCTCAACAACCTCACTTTCTCCTCTGTCATCATGTCTTTACATTTCCTGCATCATGTTACCCACTAGCTAGCTTCCTAAACTGTTAACCTCTGTGGCTTCTAGACTCAGACAGTAACGTTAATATTACCGTTGATTTGCAGCGGTGTTCTTCACGACTTGATTAATCGATCTTGAATTGATTGATCTTCACACATTGGAGTTAGCTGAAAGCCAAGTTCATCACATACTGTTGCTAAAGGGCGCCTCTGTGTGTTTCTGATGTTGAGGTTCGTTCACCACTTGAACGCCATCGACATCTTGTACACGACTTCACGTCTCGAAAACACGGAAAACACGACCCCATTTGATGGCACCATATGAGTGAGTGGGTTGATATCTGTAACAACTACTACTACTACTACTACTACTACTACTACTACTACTACTACTTCTAAGTGATGCTGCACTTTTTGCTTTGGTTGCATATTCCAGTGTAAAGACACACACACACACACACACACACACACACACACACACACACACACACACAAGTTGTGTTACCATCACTTTTGAGTTCTCACCCTAAAATATAATGATTAACGTTATGGAAACATGCATTTTGTCCCCAAAAGGAAGGCGAGTCCCCACAGTGTGACTGTGTAAACAGATTCATGTCCCCATAACATGAGTATTACAAACCCACGCTCACACACACTCAGCAGTGTTTGATGCGTTGGGTCAACATTTGCTCTCTCTCCCTCTGATCTCCATTAAAGGTTAATTAGACTCGACCTTCAAACACTGAAACCTGCTGCTGTTTCCACTCACTTGGATCACTCCCAGCGCTCCCAGTCGTGCATGCTGGAGTGTATTTTCAGTAAAGGAGGGGAGGCTGTCCAGCCTGTGAAAAACACTGTGTCCTTTCTGTGACCACTGTTTAGGTTGACTTAGTGAAATCTGAGTTTTGTGATAAATTATGCAGTATTTTGTTTTTCAGAAGTGTGAAAGTCATGATGCTTTCTCAGTAGTCCCTGAAGTGGTCACATTAGGATACTGAGGTAGAAAACCAAACATTCTCTTGTTGATAATCTACTGATTAAGTTTAATAAGAACCGTTCATCTAATGTTTTATCATTTTAACCAGAAACTTTATCATGAAACAAAGAAAGGTCTGAACATTTTGTTTGCTAAAATTGAACTTACAATTAATGTTCTGTCAAGTGATGATTCATTAAGCGATTGTTTCAGCATGTTTACAACCTTCAGGATGAGTTTGCTGTAAGATCTGAAATGTCTGCCTGTATAATCTCAGCTCTATAATAATATAATCTACAGCTGTTGTTGTAGATGTTTTCAGTATTTTACTTCAACTTTACTCTGGACAGACAGGAGGCAGAGCCATAAAATTGACTGATTTATTATTTTAATTCATAATTACATTAATTATTCAGGTGCACTGCAACCAAGACAGCTGCTGATTGGTCCGTCCAGTTGCTCAGGTAGAGGTCAGGTAATCTGGGATTGGTCGGTTGGGCAGCTACCATGGGAACAAAACAAGGACAGGTGAGACAATGAATGCAAGTTACCTAGGTGGAGCTATAACAGGTAGTCACATACTTGGGTGGGATTTATATGGGTAGTCGTACCTGGGCAAAGCTTAAATGGGTAGTCAGGTACTTGGGTAAGGCTTCAACAGTAACCTAGGTAGCCTACTTGGGTGGGGCTTTAACGGTTGCTCAGGTAGCCTACTTGGGCAGGGCTTCAACAGGTAATCAGGAACCTAGGTGTGGCTTAAACGAATAGTCAGGTACATGGGCGGTGCTCAAACAGGTAGTCAGATAACTAGGCAGGCCTGAAACGGCTACTCAGGTACTTGGGCGGAGCTTTAACAGACAGTAAGGTACTTGGGAGGAAATTTAACAGGTAGTCAGGTATTTGGGCGGAGCCTAAACAGACTGTCAGTTTCTTGGGTGAAGCATAAATGAACAGGTGGGACTCAAACTGGTAGTCAGGTACTTGGGTAAGCTTTAATGGGTCGTCAGGTATTTGGGCGGAGCTTTAATGGCTACTCGGGGACTTGGGCGGGGCTTAAAGGAGTAGTCAGTTCACTGTGCAGAGCCTAAACAGACAGTCAGGTACCTGGGCGAGGCTTTAACAGGAAGTGAAGCCCTTCCAGTAGAAGTTCTTGCAGCCGGCTTTGCGTTCACGGGGTGGCAGGTTGTTGGGGGGGTCGACGGACCGCTCCAGGTTCATCCTTCCTCCTGTTGCCATGGAAACAACCTCAGCCTCCCGCTGAGCGTCGGCCTCCGGCAGAGACATCTGAGCCAACAGGTCCTCCACTGCCCGTTTACCCCAGTCCTGAAAAACAACGATATGTTTTTATTTTACAGTTTACAAGAGTTTGTGAAGTATCAGGACAGATGGCTGGCAGACGTGAAAATGGACAAAAACATTCTGGAAACGAACCAGATTTTGTACCGTCACACAGTAGCCTGCTGTCGTTCAGACAGGAACGGGCTCATTTTCTAGTCAATTGTTTCGTACACCCTCCAGTCATGTATGTCCACCGCCTGCAGTGTCTCTCATCACACATGGTCCATTTGGTGCTCATTCAAGCTGAAACAACAGCGCAAGATTTGCATCCTCGCTGCTCCTCTGAGCCTCCTCCTCCTGGATGCATTTAGTCCTTCATGGATTTTTAATGTTTTTAATATGTTCATTAAATGCCTGGAGGGGGGGCTGTGGTCTCTGGGACAGTGTGTCTCAAGTTGCAGTAATCCAACAGGAACACAACAACCGAGCCACTCAAATTAATCCTCTGTTCTGTTGCAACACGTTCTTATTACCAACTCATCAAATACCGTGGTTATCGAAGACCAACACACGGGGTACCACGCTTGCATTAGTTTAGGACAAACCAGAAACACTGTGTCAATATACGCTTGATTTATGAGTAGTGTTCTTTCAAAATAAACTTCACAGGAAGTTAGGTTCAGGCAAAACAACCACTGAGTTAGGAAACGGTTGTTGTGGTGGCTGATGTTAACACTGACTAATGACTCATGGAGCAGTGGTCTCCTGGTTGATCATCATCCACCAGCCTCCCATCCACCCTGAATGGACTCTCACGCTATTAACACTGTCACTGCTCTGACCGTCGAATAACGCCACTGCTGGGTTTACACTGAAGTTAGCTGAAAGCCCGCTTCATCACATACTGTTGCTAAAGGGCGCCTCTGCGTGTTTCTGATGCCGAGGGGCGCTGACCAAATAGCGATATTTGAGGAGTTGGGAGTGAAAACGGGTTGTTTGTTGTACAGTTTAGCCTTTTTCTTTTTCCTTTTTACGTTTTCTGTACAAATTTTGAGCCACATGATTCATTTTAGAGTCTGATTGAATATACCGTGCAGTGGTCAAGGGGACTGAGGACTGAGATTTTGGTCGGCACAGTTGAAGTAGCCAATGTCGGCTCCTTTTTCCTCCTCTTTTTATAGTAATCAGAGTAGCTATCGAGATAAAAATGTACAACAGACATAGGTAGTAGGTCAAGGCAGCAAGTTTCTACCTTATTAGTACTGTGACTCGTACAGACCTCTGATAGCAAACAAACTTTACCTGACTCGGAGATTTCAAACTGATCGTTACCAACAACTGTCAAGAGCCAGAACGCCAGAATATTTATTTTTCTATTTTACACAAGCAGCGTGAGCTAATGTCTTTAAAATATTATAGAAATTAAAAAAGTAAAATGTATAAAATTATCGTTAAGTTGCAGTAAGGATATTTAGTTATGAAAACCGTAAAAAATAAACATATTAAAATCTTAATCACTAGATATAATTTTGTGTACCTGTTTATATGTATTACAGACTGATGGGCAAAATTAAAATTCACAGAGGCTGATTTTATTTTTAATTTTAAATTTGAGTGAAAAGTGACGGCAACAAACATCATGGTTGGGCTTAAAATAAATTCGGAAACTAAATGTGGAAACAACGTAACATCAGTATGGAAAACGTGACAAACAGTATTAACATAACTTGCAAAACAAAACACCAGTCTGAAACACGGGCCTCCCCTTCCTCGCACCGTAAGTGGTCTTCCTCAGTTTCTGTCCTACGTAACTCGCTCTGAAGTGAGACTTCAGTCACGACACAACGCAGCGCCTTCATGCTGGTGCGTGATTTTCATTGGCGACACAAAATGCAACACTGACCCTGCTTTCTATTACAGGCCGTGAAACTGGGCTCCATCAGTAGAAATGGAGTGTTCTGATTGGTTGTCTGCTCTCTCACCTGTGACAGGAGACCGGCGCTGCGAGCTCGTGTCAGCAGCCTGTGGTGACGCAGCTCCAGGTCCAGGTCCTGGTTCTGGTACTGGTCCTGGTCTCTGTCGGGTTGGGAGGAAACACCTGGGCCGCATAGAACCAGCGCCACGAGAGCCAAGATGGCGGGACAACGAACGCACTGCATACCTGCGGAGATATCAGGAGGAAAAGAAGAACGTGAGGAAGGAAACGCAGTCGGACACAAATATAATGTAAGAAGGAAAAACTCCTACTGTCTGCTGGTCTGGTGTCTTCTGGTGCTGGTTCTGGTTCTTGGCTTGTCTCTGGTCCTGGTCCTCTGGGTGCTGCTCTTTTGAAGCCTGATGCTCCTCCTCCTGCAGGTCACATGGTGTGGTGTGTTTGACTGACAGCTGGCGGGGAGCACGGTGATGAAGGAACGCTGACATTCGAGTTAACAAACGTCCATTAGTCCTTATTGACTTTAAATGGAGTCTGAACAATAAAACAATAAAACTATCAGCAGCAGCAGCGCTCTGCAGCCGCCGGCGCTCATCTACAACAAATACAACGGCAGAATGTCCGGCTGAAGAGGAGAGGAATTAACGGAGCGTTCAGAGGATTAGCAGACTTCATTAGCATTCGCTGATATCTCCATTAAACAAAGAGGCAGCAGCAGAGTCGCCCACTCAACATTTAGTCAGAACAAACACGACTGCTGCTGCTTCACTTTAAAACACTTTCTATTAGTTTCAAATGCTCTGCTGAGGAGAGACGGAGTGGATGTGACATCAGCGAGCCCCAAAATACACTAAAATACCTCTAGTGAAAGTTCGGGAAAGTAAAACAGCATCCTGACGTTGATTCAGCTGCTCTGAGATCAGCTCTGCACATATGCACCAACAGAAAACCGGCTTCACACAGCTCAACTTTGGTCATTTTAATACACCAGTGTTTGGGTCACATTGAGGGAAAAAAAAATAAAAAAAAGTCTCAATTTAAGGAGAATAAAGTCATACTATTTCAACACAAGTAAATGTAATATTACAAAGTCATAACTCTAAAACGAGTCGTAATATTGCAAGAATAAACGCATCACTTTGAAAGAAAAAGGTCCTAATATTCCTAATATTATGAGAATAAAGTTGCAATTTAATATGAATAAAGTCATACTATTTCAATTTAGAAAACAATATTACAAGAGTGAAGTCTTAACTTTACGAGAAGAAAACATAATTTACGAAAATAAAGTAATAACTTTAAGAGAGTAGTATTATGGGAATAAAATCAGGATTTCTCCGTGCAGTAGATAAATATCAGGGCTGGGCTGATAGCGCTGAGCGACGGGGACTGTTTCCACTGTACAGAGGACCAAAAGAGTCACAGAAACAGTAATACAGCATCATTTTAATTATTTAATTAATCTTAATAATAAAATGACCATTAGTAATTGTTAATTATTCATTTTTATTCCTGTTTCTTGAGGTCAGAGGTCAAGACCCCTTTGAATATGACCATGACAGCTTTTCCTCGACAATATTCAGCCCAAGTCTGACCTGGTTGGTTAACGGCGTCTTTAGTTTTCTAGTTTCGTTTGATGCCAGTATCTTCGCCCCAGATCTAGACCTGAACCCGGGATGTGATTAGGACTCGGGGTCTGAATGTGTTTTTGATTCCTTCTGGTCCAGCCGGTTCTCAACACAGATCCTCCTCTGACCGCCTTCCTGAGCTTTCTACCAGTTTTTCATGCTGTTAAAAACAACTGACTTGACTTTGGCCTTCTTCATCCTCATCTTCATCCTCATCTTCTTCACTTTCTCTGAACGCTAATAAACAGCACATTAGCAGCAGCTGGTTGCTGTGGCAACACATTAACAGCGAGCAGCTGTTGCCGAGGAGCCGCGGGCATGAACGCACACACACACAGAGGGGCATGATGGGAGAATGGTGACATCACACTTCCTCCCGGTGATGCGTACAGTTTTTTGTTTCCACACTGAGTCACTGAGTGAAGTCACCAAACACTTTAAATTAAAGTGAAAGTTAAGAACAAGCAGGATTTATTTGTTGCTCTTTAAATATTAGTAGATATTATATACAGTCTGAACGTCCTGCAATTAAACATAAATCTGACAAAAATCAGTCTTCATCATCTTCATTTTTATCATTTCTAAATGCGGATGACTTCCAGTGTACTAACCCCACCCTCCAGGTCATCCACCCAAGATGCTCCTTCCATCTGCTCGTCCTCCAGAGCAGTTAATTGATATGCTTAATTTCCATGTCTGCTGATAAATAGATAATAATTAGCTTGTAACTCCCTGAATCATAAGTCACAATGCTGATTTGTTCCTGATCAGAAATGGGTTAGTTTTAGTTTTCAACCTCCAATAAAGAGCTTCTCAAGCCTATTTTAACCATTAAAGGCTAAATTATCATATAATTATTAAATAATGAAAAAGGATATCATTTTTGATCATATTTGAGGTAAATATTGGGGTAATTTGGCAGTAATTCCAAAGAAATTTCAAATTACTTGCTAATTATCACCTAATTACAATGAAAATAGCAGATCTATAAAATGAAGTCTTACCGTTTTTATGAGATTTATACATTTTTATTAAACAGAAGACAACAGTAAGTGACTTCTGGAAAACATGTTTTATTAAAACTCAACAAGAATCATATTCACAAAACAAAATGTCATCACACAATATCAGTGATAATTAACAATTAGGAGGAGAGTATGTACAAGAAAGCTTCTGAAGCCGGAGGATAATGTGGTCAGACTGTAAACACGTCTTTTTATTTCACGTACTCCGTTTAATATCAACCTTTAATGAAGAATATAAAGAACATGTTCCTGAGGCCAGAACAACTGTATGATGCATGAATAGAACTACGACACCCAGAGTGCATTGCTGTGCCACTCTTCCAATCAGACAGCTCCAGACTGTGTTGCTTTATAAAAGTGGTAATTTAATTTTTCTCTTTTCTCGTTAACTTCAAGATTTCCTGGCGCGTCATCTGGTGGCTGTTGGAGGACCTGCAGCTTCTTCTTCTGTGGTGGCTCAGCTCTGCCCCCTCTGACAGAAAGAGGTACTGCAGCTCCAGTCGTAGTCGTAGTAGTAGTATTAGTCGTATTAGTAGCGCTGACAGTAGTGATGCAGTATGCAGTGGTACAACAGTAGTAGTAGCAGTACTTACAATGGTAGTTATACTACCAGTAGCCGTACATACAGTAGAGTAGCAATAGCACTACTG
The DNA here is from genome assembly GCA_947000775.1 of Pterois miles. Taxonomy (NCBI): domain Eukaryota; kingdom Metazoa; phylum Chordata; class Actinopteri; order Perciformes; family Scorpaenidae; genus Pterois; species Pterois miles. The sequence goes on along the minus strand of CAMQGK010000110.1, from coordinate 3,388,513 downwards.
ATGACAGTAGTAATAGTAGTATTTGTGTACACTGATTTTATTCTACAAACACACAACTGTGAATTGTATCAAATATCAGAGCATCAAGTAGTACCAATAGCAGTACTTACAATAGTAGTTGTATTACCAGTATCTGTACATACAGTATAGTAGCAATAGTGCTACTAATGACAGTAGTATTTGTAGTAATATTTGTGTTGACTGATTATTTCCACATACAACTTTGGACTGTATCAAATATCAAAACATCAAGTTGTACCAGTAGCAGTACTAGCAGTAGCAGTACTCACAATAGTAGTATCAGTGCTTACCATAGTGACAGTAGTAGTTGTAACTATTAGTAAATAATGGCGTACCTTTGCTGACAGTAGTAGTAGTAGTCATGTATACTAACTTATTGTTTAACTGGAAAACTAAACTTGTATGTATTAAGCATTGTACACCAAGTACTACTATTCTGCAGTAAAAGTAGCAGCATTAATAATTTACATACTGCAGTACTACATTTAATCATTCTACTTTTAGTATTTGTAGTAGTAGAGATACCAGTCGTAGTACTCTTACATAATTAATTTTGGCATTTTTAAATTTTATTGTTGTACTGAAGTATTTCCAGTTTTCCTCCACAATGTCTCAGAAGGAAGTATTTTGCTGAGTACTTCCAGGTACTGTGATCTGAAGTTATCTGGAAATTTAATCTGATCTCTGAATAAATCTTCAGAAAGTGTACTTTTGAACAACTACTTACGTTTACTGTTGTGCAGGAATTATAATGTAGCAGTAAAAGTATTTTTGACATTGAGGCATTGCTCCTTGTATTTAAAGGATGTGGTAGTATTGGTAGCAGTAACAGTAGTAGTAGTAGTAGTAGCTCACTCAGAGGCATCCTGATGTCTGTTGTAACACATCACTGCTGGTGAGAGTGCAGTAGTATGAGTATCAGTAGGGTTAGCAGCAGTAGTATTTACAGTAGTAGTATCAGCGGTGTTGACGTTCACAGTTGCTTCATACAGACTCGACAGCGGCTGATCAGACTGCCTGGAAACGCTCCTGTAGCCGTCTGAGGCTTCGGTTTACTGCAGGACGAGAGACGTCAGGTTTATTAGGTTTCAACTCTTTATTTCATCACATCATCCAGGACTGTTTTAAACCTCCTCAGCTGCTGGTTGAACATACGCTGCCTCCTGCTGGTGTTTCAGAGGACTGCAGCAGGATTATATCCCACTGAAACTCAAACACTCGACTGTGTGGTCAACACTTTGTTTAATGGTGATTCTGCCACTACACACTTTTTTATGTCCCAGCAATTCAATTTTGGATCTTTGTTCAACTTTGCAGTGCAATGCTTGATTATATTCATTGTTATTACCCATCTTGACACAAAAATAATTACTAAATAATGTGATTTAATAAAATATATAAAGCACTGTCTTCATGTCCCACACCTGTGAGATATGTAAAATGAGCTAATTCAATTATAACATGACATCATTTCACATAGAGTTGTTTCATATACATATTACTTGACATCATATTAATATTATTTGTTTACAACTCATATATATGATTTTTGAGTCCTTTCTGAGTCCTTGCACACTGAACTGATGGCGCCTTCAGATGTGGTGTTTATCGGGTTTATGAGTAGGGTCCATCTGAACGCCCCTCCTCATGTCGTATTCGTGACTCGTCAGTAGAAAGTTTCTGAAAACTCCAAGTTCTGGTGTTTGTTGATGTTGTGAGAAATGGTGAAGCCCATGAAAGTTCATTTATTGGTGCATAATATGTTAATATTTTACAATATATTGTAATTTTAGTGTTTTTCTTGGTATTTTATGTGTCTGAGGAAAATGTTGATATTCTAAAAGACCTCATCTTTTGCATTTCCTGCATTATGTTACCCACTAGCTAGCTTGCTAAATTGTTAGCCTCTGTGGCTTCTAGACTCAGACAGAAACGTTAATATTGCCGTTGCTTAGCAGCGGTGTTCGACACTGTTGTGTACCTGAATATGTCAGTGTTGATGTGTTGTACCTGAATACGTTGAAGACACTGTGAACAGAAACCTTTAGTGTTCATAAAGGTGTAATGTACCTGAACATGTCTTTGGGGTTGAGAGCAGCCAGCCAGTAGCTGTAGGAGTCGGTGTAGTAGTTGCAGGTTCCTCTGCCGTGACACTCGATGAAGGGAATCTTCCTGAAGTTTTCCAGACAGGATCCAGGAGAGGCCAGAGGCTGACCTGACCCCTCCGCCCCCACTCCCGTTTCCTACAGACCAACAGCGTCAACCACAAGGGTCAAAGGTTATGGTCATCCACAGTTTTAGACCAGAGATCATATGACATCTGACCCACTGTGAGAAGGAAGTCGGTGAGACCTGAAATATCTTCTGATGTGCATTGTTTATTACACCATGACCACTGAAAAATCTTAGTTCTGATTGGCTGTCAGGCGTCCTGTATGCATGATGACATTTTAGATGTGTAACTTTAGCCCTCTGCTAGTGTTAGCCTCCGGTCTTTCCTTTGGTTAGCCTCCAGCTAACACTGTGATCTCATCATGACGTCGACACTAAAAGGGTTAAGTCATGGATAGAACTGACTACAAGCACGTTTGCTGTGTGTCAATAGTTAAAACTGACTTTTACTTTAAACAGTTCTTCTAAAGCACATTTGATTCAGACTCAACACTATCGGCTCACCATCACAAAGGAGTATCCGAACCAGAGAGGGTCCCAGCCTGATGGACACTCTGGTATTATACTGGTCTGACTGTGGATGGCGATCACATTGGCTCTGGCCTCACACACCGTACACCTTCAACACACGGTTACAAACCACGTAAACACATGTTGTTCTTTGTTATGGTACTACAGCTCGTGTGTGTTCGTGTGTGTATTACCGGCTGATGTAATTCTTCAGTGAATCCTCAGAGATGAATGGCATGCTGCCCGGCAGTACTTCATCGGTGGACAGCCAGTAGGAGTAGTCATTGCGTGAGGCATAGCGACAGGTGCTGTCAGTGTTACAAAACAGGAAGGGCATGGTGGTGAAACGAGGTAAACAACTACCTAATGTACCTGAAGAGAGAGAGAGAGAGAGGACAAACAGATGTTTTAGGATTTATTTCAACAACAGAGTGAATGTTTTTGTGTGGCTTAAGGTCCCTGTTTTTAAGTAAAGTACAAATAATCTGAACATGGTGGAGTCTGTTTATAGTCCCTTTTTGTGTGGAGAGAGAGGAATGAGAATGTACTTAGTTACCCAGGTCTTGTCCGTGAGCTCGGTTGTTTCCGTTGATGAACAGCAGGGAGTATCCGCTGTACATCTGGGTAGATCCTGCAGGGCATTCTGGGATAGAGAGTTCCTGGCTGTGTCTGGTGAACAGGAAGCCGTCGTTCTCTGGTGCATCCCTGCAGGGACCTGATCTTCCTGGAATACCTTTAGCACCGACCGAACCTCGTGGACCTGCGACACCTGTCAACACATAGTTATCTGGGTGGTAAAGGGGTCCGGCAGAGGGAAGCTGAACCAGGTGCTCCTCACATTTGCAGCCTTTAATGGTGCAAACAAACGTTTCGACGGTAGGCTACTGCGTTTACTTCGAGTCAAGTCAATTTTGCACAGTTTTTAAAAGTATAATTGTTGATATTTTGAAAGAAGTCTAAGTTTGCAGAGTAACAGCAGGTATTTAGTCAATCAATGATAGAAAAAGAACAATATAAAAATCTCTAATATTTCCAGTGTTAGTTTTGTGGTTCTGTTTCAAAGCTGACAGATGTCTTACCTTTTGATCCAGGGAATCCTTGGTCTCCCTTATCCCCTTTCAATCCAGGACGACCACGTAGTCCTCTTCTACCAGCCCTCCCTCTGCTGCCCTTAGAACCTGCCGCCACAATAAACACCACTGCTTCTAAAACACTGTTTGTGCCTAAAACACAGTTATAATGTTGTGCATTTACAACGGTCACACCTGAGGAAGCTAGATATTATTTCAGACTCACCTGGACGTCCAGGTGTCCCTTGGGCCCCTGGGGGTCCTTTTGGTCCTGGGTCCCCCTGGACTCCAGCTGGGCCTTTGTCTCCTGGCAACAGCACCACCTCCCTGGATACGTCTTCCCCCCTCTGGCCTGCAGGGGGCAGTATTCAGTACTACATTTGGTATTCTACCAGCGTACAGTACTCAGTACAGAAGCAGTACATTATAGGGTTAGTAGTCAGTAGTACTGTGTCGCAGCAGTACTCAAGTGCTTGGCTACTGACAGTTTGCTATCCACTGTGTTACCTCTCCTCCCAGGTGGTCCTGGAGGTCCTCGTGAGCCATCGCTACCTGGTGGTCCGTTCTCCCCCTTTATACCTGAAACCCACACAAGGAGCTCAACATCCACAGAGCAGCCATGTTGGTAAATGTTCCGATAAAACCATCAAAATTCACTTTATCTTCAAACAATCTAACATTTGATTTACACACTGAGACCAAAGTTTATCTTTCAAAAGTTATTTACATATTCTATACTGGGATGATCGTGTGGTTGTCAGACAGTACTCTTTGTTTGTAGTTGTACTGGTCAGTATAGTGGTTATGTGACCGGACTTCTTACCAACAGGTCCTGTGACACCAATGTCTCCCATCAGGCCTTTGGGTCCAGGTGGGCCTGGTGGTCTGTCTTCACCCTGTAAACAACAACTGTATTAAATGCATTCAGATGTATTTTAAGTGAGGATTTAAGCAAACACAAATTTGATTTTGTTTTCCTTGATGCTTCCAGTCGAAGATTATATAGAAAATACTTTTAATTAAAGAGCACTGACGAGATACTGTACTGTTCAGATTTTGCGGCTGCTAAACCTGCACAAGTAGGACAAAAAGAAAGAAGAAGAAGATCTACCTTTATTAGTCCCACAATGGGGAAATTCAATTTACACTCTGTTAAACTCATACATGGTACATGCAGGCCTGAAACACACATACATGCATTAATGGAGAGATGTCAGAGTGAGGGGGCTGCTCCTGACAAGCGCCCCGAGCAGTTGGGGGTTTGGTGCCTTGCTCAGGGGCACCTCGGCAGTGCCCAAGAGGTAAACTGGCACCTCTCCAGCTACCAGTTCACACTCAGTTTTTGGTCCATGTCGGGACTTGAACCGGTGACCCTCCGGTTCCCAAGCCAACTCCCTACAGACTGAGCTACTGCCGCCCCCGTGCATTCTTAAAGCAGTGATGAGCTGCCAAGCAAACAGCGTATTCGTGCTCCTGTGATATTTCCACCTATTTACTGTATATTCAGTAATGCAAGCATTAGGCATAAAATCTGCCCGTTTCTATGCAAAAGAGCCTCATTGCAAAAACAGCCCAGTTCACAAAGATCAGAGCCGATACATCAGATGGCAATACGTCATCCAGTGTTGTGTTCAAGAAGCTGAAACATGTCTCCAAACTTCTACTTTAAACAAACCACCAACAATTAATCCAAAACTGCTGCTCTCTGATTTGTTCTCCTATCGTGTCCAGACCAGCATGGCTTTATGGCTCTGAGCCATAGACCAGACCAGCATGGTGTCATGGCTCCAAGCCATAGACCAGACCAGCATGGCTTTATGGCTCTGAGCCATAGACCAGACCAGCATGGTGTCATGGCTCCAAGCCATAGACCAGACCAGCATGGCTTTATGGCTCTGAGCCATAGACCAGACCAGCATGGTGTCATGGCTCCAAGCCATAGACCAGACCAGCATGGCATCATCTCTGAGGCTGTGCTCCCTTTTGGGGGACAGAAACTCTGCATCATAATGATGAAAAGCTGTTGTGTAGCAGGTTAACTGAGGCTTTCACACTGAGATTTTAAGGCTCATATGATTCGTGAATATTGACTCTGTGTGCTGAATGGCTAAATGATGCTGGTGACAGTGACTAGTGACAGTGACACTGTGGCGATACGTCAACGTGGGCGCCATATTGGACCCGGCAAGACTGTAACCCCATATAAGCGAAGGGGGAGCTGCTGTTTTTCTGGATAAAAAGCACTATAACGTCTACATTTCTCAAACGATTTAACAAGTCGTTATAAAATTTAAAGGTTTATGATCTATGTGGAGTAAAAAAGAAGTTTTGCATCCAGTTACGCAGAATCTGGATAGTTCAGCTATAATTGCTGCTAGACGCTCAGGAGACGAGTGTGTACTGTAGGCTGATATTACTCAGTCTAGAGATAGGGTGAGGAGCCCAGACAACCAGAGGGAGCTTGGAGTAGAGCCGCTGCTCCTTTGAACTGAAGGATGCCAGCTGAAGTGGATCAACATCTGATCAGGATCCTCCTGGACACCTTCCTTTAGAGGTTTTCTGGTCACATCCAACTGGTAAGAGGCTCCAGGGTAGACCAAGAACATGCTGGAGAGATTATTTATCTCGTCTGGGCTGGGAACACCTCAGGGCCCCCCCCCCCCAGGAAGAGCTGGAAAACATTGCTGCGTAGTGGGACATCTGGAATACCCTGCTAAGCCTGCTGCCCCTGCAACCCGGATAAGCAAAAGAAAATGGATGGATGGATTTTACTGACCTGTTTGCCTTGAGGGCCAGGGTCACCAGGGTAACCAGGTGGTCCTGGGTCACCTGTTGCACCTTTAAATCCCTTCTCTCCTTTAAAACCAGGACCTGGAGGACCAGGAGGACCCCGAAAGCCTGACGGACCTACAGAGAGAGACAGACATGATTATCTGACCACAGTTACATCTAAAGCTAATTCAGCAGCTGCTTTTAACCTTCATTTAGAGACTCGTATCACATTAGGGAATCTAGTTGGAAATCTCTATCTCTGTATGCAGATGATATTGATTTGCGATCATCTGATTTATGTAGAAACCACAACTAAGCGGCAACAATGGAGATGTTTTCTCTTGGTCCAGATCTACTGAACTAAGCTGCATGTATGAAAGAGATCTCAGAGTCTACATCCTTGCTACCAGCTCTGTGAGGCTGTACATCGGCACAGCACTGCTTTAAACCAAATGATGACATCAGATAGCTGACGCTGAGGGTATCTGGTCATAAACCAGGTACATTGGGACTAATCATTAGTGACCTGACATGGACTCACCAAGTGTTTCAGGTCTTTCAGCATCAGATACCATCATTCAGGTGAGCCAGCAGGGGCTGATGAGACCCCGACTTGTGTCCCAGCAGCATTACACCACAGATCTCCCCTTCTGATCCATGTTTTTGGGTACACAGCGAGCTCTCCATCCCCATCTCTGACAGTGCCCTACCAGCTCCTGCTACTTGGGCCTCTTACTCTTATGAAAGCAATATGCTGCCTAGCTGGGTTAAGTATTGGACAGTTCAGAGTTCATCCTGAGGGGAACATGAATGATGAACCACATTTCACCACAGTCCGTCCAATAGTTGTTGAGATGTCTCCTCAAGCGCTAAAAGGATGCAAACTTCGACAAATCAAAATCTCCAGAACTGCGACCAAACGGACCTTGTGGTGAGACTGTTTTGTCATTCAACTCTTTATTTAATTAATAAACTCAATGTGCCTTGTCACCTTTGGGTCCTTGGCCTCCAGGGAGTCCATTGTCTCCTTTGGCTCCTTCAATGCAGACTCCCTCCCTGCCAGGGTAACCAGGAGGACCAGGAGGTCCAGGCGGACCAGGACAACCTGGGTTTCCCCCAGGACCATGGGGACCAGGTGGACCACAGACACCAGGAGGACCCGTCTCCCCAGTACAGCCTGAGGAGACCAGAGGAGATGGAGAGTATGTGTTTCATTTCCTCTTCTTTAGTTCTGCCTGAACTAAACTCATAATCACAGCTAAGGACTCACCAGGAGGACCTGTCTTCCCCTCTGGGCCTCGGGGTCCGATTCCAGGAGCTGGGGAAAGAAAGCTAACCAATCAGAGATCCAGACCACCACCAGGTTGGATTATGAGCTGGATTGGAAACTGTTGGTGGCTGATTACAGCCCTATCAGTTTCATTGAGTCCGGTCTCCTACCTCCCATGGCTCCTTTCTCTCCAGGAGGTCCAGGTATGCCGTCCTGCCCCTGGTTTCCTCTAGGACCAGCTGGACCAGGATCTCCAGGAGCCCCCTTGTTGCCTGAAAATGACAATATAATTGACTGACTGAGAGTCACAGTCATCAGTAGACGGTAGAGCTGTCACTGGAGGCCACACTGACATCTTTAGATCAGTAGCAGTGTTACTACAGTAGTCCCTCTGGTTTATGTACCTGTGAGGCCGGTGGGCCCTGAAGGACCATTATCTCCCGGAGGACCATCACAACCCTTTTCACCAGGAGTTCCAGGAGGACCTGATACAGACAGACAGACGGACATACAGATAATCAGACAGACAGGTTAACGGAGGCTTTCATTTAGCTTGTGGAAGGTGTGGTAATGTGCAGCTCCCCTCAGCTTTATGGAGCGTTATAGCGAGTTACAGCTGTCAACTTTATAGCGTTGGGCAAATGGACAGTATATTGATTGGCTGAGTACATCGGTTATTTCTTTTGAGACAATTTTATTTTTAAGGCATTTCATTTTGCTAACTTAATGGTCTACATCCAAAGAACAATATCTTCCAAATGTTTTTAATATTGAAATGGTAATAACATAGAAGTATTTAGGTATCATCATTGATCAGAAATCACACATTGAAAACCTGGTTTTCAAGCTGAAGCTTATATTGAGGTTTCTTTTTTAGGCCATTTTCATATTAGGTAAACTTGATCCGTCATGATCCATATGATGTGTTCATATGTATTTGTTTATGTCAAAATCAGCTGTTTTAGTGATGACGCATCATAAAAAACTTCACTCAAACTTGACAAAAACAAAATGAAACTCACCAAAACCGTAGTTGTTAGTCTTTCCAACAATCACCAACTCTGGTTCAGTCTAAATAAACTCGAATTTCATCAAGTCTGTTGTGAAAATATCCCGTCACTACACTCTGTTTCCCCCCCATGTCTCTCTTTCTGCCCACTTAGCAGCTGGCCAGCTCTCGTTCTTCGGAGGCAGACCATTAAACCAGCTAAATAAAATAAATATCGCCCAACCCCATCGTCTACTATTGCCTGAATTTTAAGGAAGCTCTCGCCTGGCTTCCTGCTTTATCACTGATGGTTCTGCAGTGCAGAGGATGAGATTGCCGCAAGCTGCTTGCATATACAGACACAGATGTAAACAGTTGTATGTATACAGATTGTGGAGAAACCCGGCGGCATTGAAAAAAGCCTGTCCTGTCGCTAACTGCTAAGTTACTTGCGAGAACTAGAAGTCCACCTCTGTGTTTCGGTACAGTCAGCTTTCACATCTGATGCAAATCGTACCTGAGTACTCATGATCCGTGCCTGAGACAACCTTTTCAAATGGACTCCAGTATAGATTGACAAAGCGTGCCTGAGTACGATATGGAGCATTCACACTAATCAATCAAACTGGACTTTGGGGACAAGTGTACTCAGATCCTGCCCCGGGTCCCTGATGTGAAAGCACCCTAAGAATCCTGTTTCTCCCTAAAAGAGATTTTAATCTCAATGTGATTTTACCTGGTTAAATAAATGATATATAATGGCCGGTTGTTGGAAAATAATGTTGGAAAATTTTACCACATCACCCACCCCCACAACTTTACTGTTGTGGTTCACTCTTGCCACTTTCATCGCGCTGTTTTCATAAAAAAAGCTGTAAAATCCACTGTACACTACCTGCTTAGAAGATGATGTATAAGTAAGGGATAATATACAGTGAGCAGGTCATTGTTGTGAAGGAAACCCTGACAAGGGATCTCTCATCGCCCTGAAGGGGTTTATTTCACAACAATGACCCGCTAGCTGTACATTATCCCGCTTATTACACACCTACTTACTTAAGAACTCAAATGCTATGACACTAAAAACCGTCCAGACTCTGGCATCAGAACTGCGCCCATAGCAACGGTCTGTTATATGTAGCAACGGTCTGCTATAAATAAATAATAGACTGCAGACTGGCATAATTGATCCATCAGAATCAAGTATTCAACAAAGCCATGTAATAAAGTGTAATCAATCATACCTCTACATCCTGGGGGTCCAGGAAGTCCTTCTGGGCCACAGGGGCCACAGTCTCCTGGAGGACCAATGTTCCCAATGTCCCCTAGGGTCCCCTTTGCACCTGGTGAGCCTGAACATCCTGGATTCCCCTGACAGGAGGACCATGAAGGAGGGGACACTTGAGTTATTGTTGTTTCAACCGAAATTTGCCTTTAAGATAAGATATTCCTTTATTAGTCCCTCAGTGGGGAAATTTGCAGTGTACAGCAGCTAAGGGTATAGTGTAAAAACGAGGCTAAACAAAAGTAGACAGACGTAAATTATGACAATTTAAATAGAAGGAAATATTAAAAATAGGAACAATATATACAGTATTGAAAATAAACAGACTACAGAGCTTTTAAATCTATAACAAAAGCTATATCAAGGTCATAAATATATGTGACATGTTCAAATTTAACATAACACATGAAACAAAAACCATCAAAACAAAGAGCAGACAAAACTGGCCAAACCATAGACTGGCAACATAAAGAAGAATGTCATCTGCATACAAGGATATCATATTAGGGGTTAAAGCACCTTCAAATAGCATTATAGGACATCCCATAAATATTGACACTGCCCAATCATATGCCTTTCCTGTAACTAAATAAGCTAAAACAGCTGCACCTTTAGTTTGACAGTGATACCAGCAGGACAAATTTAAACTGATGAACCCGTTACCTCTGACAGAATTTGCAAGTACTGGATAATGTACAGCTAGTGGGTCATTGTTGTGAAATAAACCCCTTCGTGGTGATGCAAGCCCCCTTCTATTGCCCTGTTGGGGTTTATTTCACAACAATGACCGCTAGAGGTGTATTATCCCGCTTATTACACAGCTACTTACTTAAGAAATCAATAATTTGACACAAAATGGTCTGCCAGAGTCCGACATCGTCTACCGTTATACTGTTGCTGTTATACAAAGCAATGGTCTGCTACACGTAGCGATAGTCTGCTATACGAAGCAGTGTGGGATACCTTCTCTCCTGTAAATCCTTTAGCTCCTGCTCCAGGTTGACTTGGTTCTCCTTTAGCACCTTTGAGTCCTCCTGGTCCTGGTTTTCCATCTGATCCAGGTTCCCCACAAGGCCCGGCACAACCTTTCTCACCTTTAACACCTGGACAAAGAAAGTACCGGAAGATCTTAGAAAAGTAGATTGAAAGTTGAAAGAGAGTGAAAGTTGGCGTCTCAGTCTAAGTACTGTTACAGAAAGTATCAGAAGTATACTATTCTTATGAAAAAGTAGTATACTTGAAGTTAATTTTATGAAGTAAAGTATATTTCATGTCGTAAGTACTAAAATCAATGCAGCAGTAGTATATTTGTAAGTGTTCTATAAGTGTAAGAATAGTAAACTTTGAGTACAACTATGAAGTGAACTATAATATGAGAATTATAGGTATACTGTTAGTCTACTAGTTACATACTTGTAGGTCATTTTTTAGTTCATGAAAGTGCACTTTAAAGTATACTGTCAGTTAATCTCACAGTTTTTACTGAAATACTACTCTTATGTTTTCTTGAACTTACAGTACTTAGCCAACAATTTATGCATTACATAAAGAGACTTTTGCTATTTGACTTGATGTTTTGACATGAGATAAATTCTTGAGGATTTTAAGTAAACTGATATCAAAACATACGATTACAAACTCTCACTCACTATAGGCTACTCTATCAAAAAGTAAGTACCATATGGTAAGCCAAGTATACTTAGACTTTTCTGTATGTGTCGGTACAAGTTAAGGATACTTAAGTATAATTTTAACATACAATATCTCTGATCAGTACATAAATATTACATTGAAAGTGTACTCTCTTTTATTTTAATTTTAAATGAAGGATACTAAAAGCCCACTTGAATAAACATAAACCACTAAAGCTGTTCATTTTCAAGCTCTAGTGTTGCTGCAGAGTTAAATTTGAGGTTCTTAAAGCCTGTGTATTCTAAGACAGACACTAAAATGTAGTGTTTTAATAAGGTTAAATCTATTTGATTAATGAAAGGTCAGACTCTCTCGAGCAGGTGGGCCAGTATCAACTCACTGGAGCTGATTCACTCCCTGCAGATACAGATCATATTAGTGATGAGACAGTAAAATCCTTCGATATTTGCTTTTTAAAAAATATTTGTACTGACAGATTGTGTTGGGGGAACGTTACCTGGCTTCCCCATCTCTCCTTGGTTACCGTTGAGTCCACAAGGACCAGGAGGACCTTTCTCTCCATCTCTACCGGTGTCTCCAGGAAGTCCTGATGGACACAGATATTCAAGTACTGTCAAATTATGATCATGAAAATATAAACTTGTCAATCATAGTTTGGGGTTTTCAGTAGACACTACAGTGAAGGAGCCAATAAAAGGTCTCAACAAACAGTATTTTCAGTTAGTTGTGTTCACCTTGTGGCCCCCTGATTCCAGGTCTACCGTTGCTGCCGTCAGGGCCCTGTGGTCCCTGGAGGCCCCCCTCTCCTTTAATACCAGTGAGTCCTGTGACCCCTGAGTGTGAGACAGGAAGTAGACAGACAGATAAGGAAGAAGAAGGAGGTCGCACTCAAATGACTTACAGCAGCAGTTCGCAACTCGTTTTTGGTCTGATGTACCTCTACAACACCAACACAAGATATATCATGTTAATCAGTGAGCTTTAGAGGTGCTATTTCATTACCCTCGGACAGAGCCAGACTAGCCATTTCCCCCTGTTTCCAGTCTTTATGCTAAGCTAAGCTAACTAGCTGCTTGCTGTAGCCTTCTAACCCCCTTTTCTGTTAGTAACCATGAGGTATTTAGTGAGCGGAGCGTTGTGGAGGCAGAATAATTCTCTGAACGCGTTAGTTAACGCTGGCTAGCAAGTATTGTTGGCTTGTTTTTTTAGAAAGAAAATACTAGTATATACTCAATACGTACTGTCACTCATTCTCCAAGATCACCAGTGTTAGTGGAGAAAGTTAACATTAACCGACAGGACCTGATTAGCCGACCGCTACGCTGCTGGAGACTTCTTCTGGAGGAGTAGACGGGTGGCTAACGGTAGCTAGCTAGAGTATCTGTCTTCAAAACTGGCTAGTTAGCTAGTTAGCTTGTCCAGAGACTGAGAAGATAGCTAGCTAACGCCTGCTCTCCTCCTGGTGAAGTAGTCTCCTAGTGGTGAGGCAGAGGGACCGTGACCCAGCGCTGTCCACTGTTGGACTCATTTTCTGTAGCATGGTGGAATTAGCATCATGGCTCACGGCTGCTGTTAGCAGAAGGCTAAGTATTAGCTACATTTCCTCTCCATCTCTGAAACGTTTCTCTCATATTGTAGCTCTCTAGATCCTCAAATCACAGTTAGTCATCTCAAATGTTTTGATATCTGGATTCAGGCACTGAAAACTGAACAATGATACCCAACACAGTTTCTCACAGTACTTTCACACAGAACTGAATAGAACAGAGTACCAGGATATCCAGAGGCTCCAGGATCTCCATGCATCTCCACAGCTGTCTGGAATCCTTTTGGTCCAGTTTCTCCTCGGTCCCCCTGAGGCCCCTGAGGCCCCTGAGAACCCCTGACTCCATCTACACCCATCTCACCTGACAGACAGACAAGTCATAGACAGTTACAGTCAGACAAAACTGATTGATTGTTTGACTGACTGGTTGGTAGACTGATTGGTTGATTGATTGATGAAACCTTTTAGTCCTGGCTGTCCAGTCTCTCCTGGTTTCCCATCATCCCCTGGACTCCCAAGGGCTCCTGGAGGACCCACATCCCCTGTGATACCTAACACACGCACGTGGATGTTACTATACTTGTGATGATACTGTATTGATTGATTAGCGGCTCAAAGTGTGTTTCAGAAGGTTTATAGAGCCTCCTTACCCGTGCGTCCTGGTTCCCCATTGGTCCCTCTTTGGCCCTTCAGTCCAACTTCTCCTACTGGACCTGAAGCTCCATCAAATCCCGGTACCCCGTACGTTCCCTGAGGCCCCATAGCTCCTATGCCCGGCTGCCCAGTGTCACCCTTTATACCCTTCGGGCCCCGAATCCCTGCAAAGATAGATAGAAATACTTGTTTGACTGAGAGACAGGTGAGTTTTTTCATTGTGGTTTTAGTTTATTTTACGAATCCTACCAACTCTCTGCTCAGGAAATGGAAATGTTCAGGGAATCTCCTTGTTGGCTGTTTTACGAATCAGATAAGAAGTTGGATATGAGATCCTGTACAGGGACACAAAGTTGTAGAGATGTTACCTGTGAATCCGATGATGCCTATCAGTCCCCGCTCTCCTTCAGGCCCAGGAGCTCCAGGTAAACACAGTCCAACAGAACCAGTAGGACCAGGTACACCATCCAGACCACTACGACCTGAAAGACACTTCAGTTCACTAAAGTTCACTTTGTTTTCAAACACATCAGATCTTAGATGAGGTACCTTTGGGTCCAGGAGGTCCGTCTTGTCCTGGAGGTCCTGGGGCTCCATCTGGCCCTTGGGGTCCGGGGTTTCCTTGGGGTCCCACAGAGCCATCTTCACCCTGGGGACCCGACTGACCCTGCTGACCTGGGAAACCGATACCCCTGTCCCCCTGTGACCATAGACCAACACAAAAGTAACTGAACCACCACAGGGTACATACAGTCGGCATTCAAGAAAGCGCCTACAAATACGGTTTACGCCGTGGGGGAAAAAAACAAAGCATTTACCACCATGCCAAAAAGCTGCTGTGTAGCTTTCTGCACATCAAATAAAAATCAAGACCTTAAGTTTTACATTTTACCTAGGAAAGCCATCCATCCTCTGAATGCTCCAGGTCTCTAGTGTGTGGCTGTAAAGTTTCATGAGGCTGTGATTATCCTAGAGGTCACCACAGGTCATTTTATTAAAATGGTCTCACTCCAATGAAATGGCTCCTATGGGGACTAATCATCACATATGAATACAACTGGACTCAATGGATCCACAAGAGTCTCAGCTTTACAGTGAGACCCAGTTTATGTGATTCAAGACTGTTTATGGACCCCAGCATGCAGAAATATTCAGATACACCATTTTAGAACAGATGGAAATAACAGATTTATACTGTGTGAAAAATGTCTGGGCATGTCTGTAAAGGGGAGACTGGTGGGGACCCAGAGAACCCATTTACATTCACACATCTGGAAGTCAGAGGTCAACGGACCTTTGAAAATGGCCAGGACAGTTTTTGAAGTTTGAAGTGTTATTTATTTGTTTGTTTTCTGATTGATTCATCAGGTTTCCTCGTTTCACATGATACCAATATCTTCACTCTAGCTTTAAACTGAACCTGCTAGAGCCTCTGAGTCGAGATCCTGTGCCTCTCAGGGGTTTAAAAAGTGGTAACAATATAGGATTATAAACATTATTAAATAGTGACATGTTCCAGATTCTTATACTGCTACTCCCATAACAACGTAATACTGGTAATATGTAATAAGGGACAAAAAGGACCTTTTCTGTGTTGTCTCATACATACATCATGTACATACATCCTCATTCCTCTGTGCTCTGTCTGAACCAGGGCTGTCAACATTAATGTGATAATAATGTGCAAACATAAAATCGTTTTAACGCCACTAATTTCTAAAGAATCCACTGGTACCTGACAGATCTCCCTTTAAGGATCATTTTGAACAGATAAAAGATGTCTGATTATTCATGATTAAATATTTTAATCGATTGACAGCCCTAGTCTGAACCTTTACTTTCTTTAAGTTGAGGACTTCCTGTCTGTACGAGTCCACTTTACCTTGGCACCCGGCATGCCTGGGGGGCCTGATGGCCCTGCCCGTCCCTTGATACCAAAACTTGGTAACCCTGGAGCTCCTGGGGGGCCCTTGAGTCCTGAGACAGACCAAAACAACGTATTACTGTTATTAACCATCTTCTTTACACCCTCAGCTCAATGTTTTATTCAACACTGTTCATAAACCTGACCTTTGACCCCTGGGAAGCCTGGAGGCCCCTGGACTGAAAATCCATCATCTCCTCTTTCTCCCTTTGGACCAACAGATCCTGGAGCACCTGGAAGTCCTGTCACACCTGAGACCAGCAGAGACAACAGGTAATTATCTGAGTTTTTGAAATGATCAGATTTCTTTTTAAAAAGTAAAAGT
This sequence comes from Pterois miles, assembly GCA_947000775.1. Taxonomy (NCBI): domain Eukaryota; kingdom Metazoa; phylum Chordata; class Actinopteri; order Perciformes; family Scorpaenidae; genus Pterois; species Pterois miles. Next base: position 3,372,323 of record CAMQGK010000110.1, on the reverse strand, counting down.
CAAAAGTAATTTTGACACACAAAGCTAGTGTACAGTATGTCAACCTGTCTCACCTTCAGGTCCGGGGTTTCCAGATAAACCTTTCTCTCCTTTCTGTCCTGGATCTCCTGGAAAGGTTCTGACTTCACCTGAAGAACCTTTTTCACCTGAGCAAACAGACAGAGGCCTGTCAGTGTGTGTTCTAGGTCTGGGAGTTAACTAATGTCTGGTCCACACTACACCAGAATCCAGATGATTTTGGTCCTGATTCCCCCCGACGATCGTCAGCAAGGCCACGATTTTTTGATGGATCTAAAGAGCTTTCCAGATATTCCTGAGGTGTGAGGTATGTTTAGGGTGTTTTTACGTCCCCCGATTGGCCCCCGATCTCTGTATGGATTATTAGAAAGATGAGAGGCTCCAGGATGCTTCCCTGAGGGACTCCACAAATTATTAAAGACAGAAGAGGGTTTACCGAAGTGTTCATTTATTTACCATTTATTTTTCTTCTTCTTATTGTTATTAAGCTACTTTTTACTGTATGACTGTCTTTCACCTTATTGTCATAATAGTTTGACGCCTGACTAGTAGTGTGAATTTTATATCATGCTGCGTTGCCTCTTGAATTTCCCTTGAGATTAATGAAGTACAGATTTTTTAGGGCAGTCAAAATCCTAAAGGTCGCAAATTTGTTTTAACGCCATTAATTTCTTTTCTAAATAAATCATATAAATTAAGTTAAATTAAATTAGTTGATTGGCAGAAAAATTATCATCAACTATTTTGCTAATAGATTTCTTTTTAAAATGTTTTTTTTCAGGCAACATTGTCAGAAACTGCTGTTTTGTTTCACTGTTATATCAAATATTTTCTTTATTATAAACAGACATCAGTTTCTGCAGAGACAGGACAGCATGAGTTCTCCTCTACGTCCAACACAAAGCCTCAGATTATTCAGTTTTTGTCACAACGATCTTTTAATAAGCTTAAGGCCTCTGTAGCTCTAATGAATATCAGCACAGACTGGAAGCATCTCAATGATTTTACTCCTAAAAAGTAGACCAGTACTAAAAGTAGACCATTAAACCCTGACTCTGGGGATTTGTGGCCAGTTAAGAGTTACTTCCCCCCCCAGTCCAGACACTCTCACCTGGTTTTCCAGGATCACCTCGCTGTCCCAGGACTCCCACATTGCCTTTAGGTCCTGGAGGTCCTGGATCCCCAATTCCAGGTGGTCCTGGAGGTCCCATCTGTCCTGTTAGTCCTCTGGGACCAGTCTCCCCGAGGGGGCCCCTGTCTCCTTTAGGCCCCAGAGGCCCCTGAGAGCAGCATTATGGAGAAACAGCAACTAAATACCATGTCTGTTATCAAACGACTAGCTCTGTCAAAGTTAACGCTACTAATTTCTTTAATGCATTCACATAAACTGTGATTTTTAGGATGTAGCGGCTCAGCTAGACTTTTACTTTAAAGTTAGAGTGAAGATCCTGGTATCATATGAGACTAGAAAACCTAAAGGATCCATTGGTACCAACCACGTCATACTAGCTTGTTGGAAAGGAAGTTAAACACAACTACAACTTCTTTATGATTCAGGCAATAAAACTACAACTTTATACTTTATACTACCCATTGTGAATAGATGATAATACCTACTAGTGGGTGTAGTAGGCCCCTATTGACCCACATCTATGGGGCTTAATGCCTATTTAACAGCTTGACACTCTAATCGCCTGGATTATTAGGCCTGTTAACAGGCCACATTACATCAAGTACTATATATTCCTACTTATAGATATGTAAGAAACATCCAGTTTCCATCAAAAGAATCCACATGAACCCTGTTCTCTTTGTGATTGAGGTCTTAAAAGCTAGTCTGGACTGGACTCACGGACTTTCCTGATGACATGTCTGATACTTACAGGGTTTCCTTTCTGTCCCAGAGCACCTTTCAGACCCGCAAGTCCTGGAGATCCATCTCTTCCCTCTAAACCTGGTGGTCCAGACTCCCCGCGGTCCCCTTCCTCACCCTTCTGCCCAACCCTCTGCATGATCCCAGGGTCTCCAACAGGACCTAGAGGCCCCGGGAGGCCGGGGATACCAAAGGGGCCCTAAACACAGAACAACAGTAATGAGGTATCTCAATAATCAGACCAAAATTACAGTCTCACTGTCCAATCAGAAGGCTTTCCATCATGAGCTCTTGGTTGTTCCAGTTCACTCCAGTCGCTTTCTGATTGGACAGTAAATAGCGGGGCATTTAGGCTGAACACATTCGTTTTGTGATAAAAGCAACAAATTTGGCACAAAATGCTTCATTGTTACGGACATTTCAGTTTAGCTGTTACGCAGAAATATTCATAACAATTGTGCATTTTGTAAGAAAAGCAAGAAACTTGGCTGCATGTAGATGTAGGTTTATATGTTATGAAATTATTTCGATATCGGGTGCCGCAAATTTATCCCCTGAGGGCTGTGGCAGCCATTTTTTTTTCTATCATGAAGGCAAGATTGACCCTGAAGTGAGCTACTGTACATGCTCCTTTTATTTGGTTTTCACGCTTTACTATATATAAAGTCATAAACACTCATAAAATCAGTTTTCTGCAACATTTAGGGACATTTAGCCCCTATTTGGCAGCCATTTTGAAAAATTGCTGGCTGTATATATTTTGTGAAAAGTAAAGTGTGCTCTGTAATTCTGCTTTTCTACAGATTGAAACGTGCAGCATCACTTGACACGACCTGACAGACATTTTTGTCCAAAGTGACGTATAAACAGTAAATACTGACGTGGCCCAGAAGCTGTCAAGGGCCTAAAAATCACCTTCATACACCGTGAATCCACTATATGGACTTCTGCTACATCATGTAAGCGCCCTGTCAGCGGTGAGCTTGAGATCAGACTGGAGATGTAACCACTTATCTTCTTTCATTTGTTCTTTTTTAAACAGAAAACATACGTTTAATAACAGAATATTTACTGGAAATGACATCCAATATCACCACCAGCAGTTTCAGCTCCCTGGCGATCTCCCTCCAGCCAGGTGCCTCCTCGTTAAGGTTTTTGTAGTGAAATGAGGAGGTATCGTAAAGATAACTCATCGATTCTGCAGGTGACCTGAACTTAATGTGAGCAGAAACAGAAAACGGGTTGTTTTGGTTGGTTCAAGACCAGACGTGCTGCCGCATTGTGGACCATTTGCAGAGGTTCTATTAATACTGGCAGCCCTCCCAGAGGTGCTTTACAGTAGTCAATGTGACCAGATGTCTGGTGCCTATATAGCAGCATAATCAACTACAGTATATTACTGATAACTTTTCTGATGTTCTGTAGCGGGAGGCGACATGACGGAGAGACAGTGAAAGTTAATCATACAAACCTTGCTGGTGACACTAACGCTGCTGAACAGAAGCACTGGCTGGGATCGGCAGGGGTCGGTCTTGGAGAACCGACTGCATTGAAGATGGCGCTCCATCATGCATTTTGAGATATTGTTGTGGAGTGGATAGTTAGACGAAGAAAGGTGGCGTATGTGGAGGAGAAAAGGTGGACCAAGCACAGATCCTTGTGGTACCCCACGGGAAAGAAAGTGATGCTTGGACTCCTTGCCGTGCCACTTTGAATGATCGCTCAGTGAGGCAGGACTCAAATCAGAGTAGTGTACTAGTTCGAATAGGGTGGACAGGATCGGCTGGCTTGTCCCGAGCCTGGAGTGCAGCTTTATATACTTTCGACACTTGCAGCTTTCCCCAATATCAGCAGCACAATGAAAGTGGCACAATTGAGTGCATCCACCAAAATCTACAACTGTGATGAAAGAGTGTGCAGAGGAGACCAGCTCACCTGTGGACCAGGTGGTCCTCCAACACCTTTAACCCCTTTGTGACCTTTGGGTCCTGGAAATCCGACTGCTCCTGGAAACAGATTGACACCACAGAGACAGACAGGTGAGTTTTACCTGCTTACCACCTTCACACTGAGTCTGACGCTGGATCAGATCCTGTTGTCTGCTGGTCTGGTCACTGTGAACATTTACACTTCAACTAAGCTAGTTTAATCTTATTTATAGCTTAAGGTAGTGTACTCAACATTTTCTTATTGCTGTAGAACAACAGGAAACTAACAGGAAGTCATCATCTCCCTGATTCCCTCCACTGACAGCCAATGGGATTGTTCCATTGGGTTTTTACTGTAGAAAATAACAAACATTTATATTTACACATTTTGTTCAGTAAGATAATCTCCACTAATGAACACCACCTTATGATTTTTAAAGCATGAATGCAGTCAGCAGAAGTAAAAAACTAACTTTAGGTTATAAACAAACAACATCACTGTCCCAAGAGAACGAAGCTGAGTCAGCATGATAAGATAAGATAAGACATGATGATGTGCAGTCATCTCATTTAGCCACTTGTTAGCAACCATCTTTTTAAAACATAAAAGGCTCCAAATTTCACCAGTGGGATACTTACTAACAGACCATTAAAATACTATTGCGATACTTGGGTGCCGATTTGATATATACAGATACATTAATACAGTAAAAATGCTTGATTTTCGACATGTATGTAGTCAGAGATGTCCTGGATCAGGATCATTGTCAGGAATTATTTATTACACTTTTCAATCTATCTAATCTAAAAATTAAGACATTTCCCTCACTAATTAATGGTATTTTCTTTTTAATTTATAAGGGACGTAATATTTTCTACTTAATATTTTATATTAATAATTATATTTAGAGTTTTATACTTATACATTTCTGGGTTTTAGGACTCATTCCTGTCCCTGTTCTATTGTATTCTCAACTTTTCAGAAATTAAATACTAAAAACTCAAAAGACTTTTATTTTGGTATATAATGATAGGTGATGCTGACGTCTAGTTGTCAGGCTCTGTCGATCACAGGACCAATGTCTACAATAACCTGAGTAAAAGATCACTGAGTCAGGTGTGCTTCTTACCTGTCACCCCGTCTTCACCCGGCTCTCCGGGTTTACCTGGAGGTCCCGGTGGACCAGGAACCAGTGGACAGACTGTGCACAACTCCCCCTTCTCACCTGACAAACAACAGTCAATCAGTTATGCAAAACACCTCAATTTCATAAATATCAGAGGTCTCGTTATGGCCTGAGCACTGACGAGGCCCCCGGTGAAATCGCTATATTTATTATTATTCTCCAAAATTAATGTTTGCGGCGCTAAATATGCTCACAAATGAATGACAATTTGCACATGAATCAGAAGGGGTGAAAATTTATATATTTTATGGGTTTTGCATATGAGTGTGACAAAACGGCTCGATAGCGGCCCTCTAGAAAACTGCTAAACTCGAGCTCCTAGAGATTTCACCCGATCACTTTCAAATTTGGTCAGCAGTATATTATTAAAAGTTGTTCAAAGCTTCAGTTTATATGTGACGTAGGGTACAGGCCATGGTCTGAAATATGTCTGAAAAATGCCTGAAAAAAAAGTCAGAAAAATGTTTCCAGCTTCAGTTTTTTGGCACTATGTTGCCGTTGTGTGTCAGCAAAAAAACGTTGCTGAAACTTCGCGGTACATTCACCAATCTGCTCCAAAATTCTCATGTGTGATGAGTCCTGGCCAGAGAGAGACACCACTACGACACTGTTGGCTGGTTCGTCTTTGTAATTATGTATTTTAACAGTCTGATTCTAACAGTTTAACAACAAACTGAGACTTTAAATCATCTTTTAAATTGACAAACATCATGTGTGATTCATGGAGCAGTTCAACGGGATCAAAATAATAAGATCTCATCGGGTCCACCGGAGAGGGCGGGACTTTGCCTCGCCACGTCATGCATTATCATGTCATGTGACATCACAACCTCCCGTTCCTCTCACCCACTTACCCGTCTGTCCTTCCTCCCCTCTGCTTCCAGGAAACCCCATCAGACCTTTTAGACCTTTAGCTCCAGGAGGACCAGTGTCTCCTGGCAGGAAACCTGACAGTAAGAAGACAAAAATTAAATCTGAGTTGTTGGTAGGTGAACAGTTTTTTTTTTATTTTGCTGTGTTCAGGCTATCAGTTCCCCCCTGATTTTAGCCTTTGTGCTAAGCTAAGCTAACCACGCAACCAAAGTGACATCCTCTTAAGTATCTTAACCAAGAGCAGTGACAGTCTGTCACTCTGAAGGTGTTTCTTTCACAACAATGACGCGCTAGCTGTACACTGTCCCACTTATTACACGGCTACTTAGTGAAGAAATCAATAATTTGACAAGAAAATCAGGACTGTGCCCATAGCAACGGCCCGTTATACATAGCAACAGTCTGTTATACATAGCAACAGTCTGTTATACATAGCAACGGTCTGTTATACATAGCAACGGTCCGTTATACATAGCAACGGTCTGTTATACATAGCAACGGTCTGTTATACATAGCAACGGCCCGTTATACATAGCAACAGTCTGTTATACATAGCAACGGTCTGTTATACATAGCAACGGTCCGTTATACATAGCAACAGTCTGTTATACATAGCAACGGTCTGCTATAAAGAAATAACAGACTGTGATTGAGCATTTTGTTTGACCAATTAGAATCACGGTCTGCTATACGTAACAACACAATATACATAACAACGGTCTCTATATAAAACGGTCTGCTATACGTAACAACGGTCTGCTATACGTATGTTGTATATACTGTTATTCTGTTAAACTGTTGTCTTTTACCTTGGCATGTTTTCCTGCTGTCATGTTGATAAAAGTATTAAGTTCTTCAAATCTTAAGGTACATTTTGAGTAGATAGAAAATGTGATTAATTTGCGATTAATTATGACTAAATATTTAGTTTAACAAAGTTTCAGCGTTTGATTTGTAAGTGTCCATCACCTGGTATTCCTGGTTCTCCTGGGTCTCCTTCAACTCCACGTCCTCCAGGGACTCCAGTCTGTCCTGGTGGCCCGACGATGACGGGCCCCGGCTCTCCTGGTTCTCCTTTGGGTCCGGTTGAGCCAGGTGGCCCCTGGGGACCCGGTGGACCGGTGGGAGCCACACCTCAAGAGAAGAAGGACAGTAAGTGTAGCATGTTACCAAACACATGTAAATAATCAAATTATCACAAAGTCAGTACCTCACAGACATCATGTGGCCCAGAAGCTCTCTAGAGGCTCACTAAAATAAATACATCCATCTGGATATTGTCAAATTATTGATTATTGATTGTTATCTTATCATTAACCCATCACCAACAGTCAGAGAGAGTGCAGGGGAGTGTACCTGGCTCGCCCTGCAGACCAGGAAAACCGATGAGTCCTGAAAGAAAGCAGAGTAATAGAACGCAAGTGTCTGAGGATGAAACCATTCATCACTAGACCTTAATCATTAGATCACATGGCTCTAAAATCCTCCTGATATCCACTACAGGAGGCTATGTGCACACACTGGAGCCTTCGATTATGACATTCACCCCGTAGATCATCACATTCTGCCACTGTGCTCAGTAGAAAATCAGTAAAATACAACTAAATTGTATAACTTTGACTCCAAATGCAGTATTTTTTTAAAATAATGAAATATGATCAAGCAGAACATGGATGATAACAAATAAGATCAATAACTGTAAATAAGATCAAAAAAAATAATCCAAATTCAAGTATGTACATTCAATATAAAAATACAATTTATCTTTTGTAACTTGAATATTGAAATAATTCCCAAACAAACACACAAAAAACACAGAAAAAACACCACCTCAGTATTTTATGATATTTTTACAGCCAGTGTTTTAACACACAGATGAGCTGAATCAGTACTCGGTCCGCCGGTTAAAAGAGGTTAAAACTGAGCCCCTGCAACCTAAAAATCACAAGTTGCATTAATGCATTGAAGAAATTAGTGGCGTTAACACAAATTTGCATTATTAGTTATTATCGTGTTAACTTCCTAATTTATCCTGAAATGTCTGTGGGCCCTGTTGAGGATAAACCAGATAAATGAAGAGTTTAGTTATAGATAATCCAAATGTAAAAATACTTTCAGCAGAACAAAACTTTATTGAGAAGAATGCAAAACGTAATCTTAGTTGTTATTACGTTGGACTGTTTTAACAGGATGTGACTGTTTCCACCAGTAACAGTGTAAAACTAGTTTACAGAGACAACACATCCAACCATAAGTCAAAGCAAAAATAAGGTTCAAAGTGATAAAAACCTAAAGAATTATAACTTTAAAGTCTGAGCCTTCACAGTGTTTTGGTTTCTATTTTACCTTGTTCTCCCTGGAGTCCCGGGGGTCCGCGGGGCCCGCGGACGCCGAGCTGGCCCTTCAGGAATCTGTGTTTAAAAACCGTCTGATAAAAACACACAAACACATTTAACATGAAGACACTGCGTACACTATTGGCCCCGCCCCCGTGCCATCGCCCCGCCCCCTCGTTGGGCCCTGATGCCTGTCTGAAAAACTGCTAATATTCTGTAGACCGAAGTTTTCTGCTGTTGCACCCTGTTGATCCGACCATTAACGTACCATCAACAGCAGGGCTTTAAGGACATTAAGCATTTTCAGCCAAGTAGATGAGATGTTTTATTTGCCTGAGAGCCAAAAAAATAAAAACTAAAGTAAACAGGGATTTAAGCAATTATAATAATTTATTACAATACAAAACGTCCAACTGCCACCAGACTCCATTGACAGAAACAGTAATTTTACCTCGGTGACCTATTGTTCTATTGTTAGGACGCAACATTTTCATTTTTTTTTTTTTTACAAAACAAAAATCAAAACTTCAGACTCACCTCTCCTGGAAGACCTGGAGAACCAAGATCCCCCTTTTCTCCCTAAAAACACAAACACACACCTTAAACACTCACAGTACTGAGTAAACTACTGCAGTAATACTTCCTGTTCCTCATACAGTACTCACCCTGGCTCCTTCAATACCGGGAGGACCAAAGTACCCACGATCCCCCGGGGCTCCCTGCAGACATTCAAATCAATCCAACCAATCATTACAGGCTGCCTACACTGATTAGCCTTCCTGTTAGCTTAGCGTGTTACCTGTTGTCCCAGCTCTCCGAGGACGCCATCCTTCCCTGGTTTACCCTATAACGCAAACACCATGTTACACCAGGATTACACCTGTCGAGGTGCAACAGATTCGACTGTTATCGGGCCATTAAATAGGAATTATTGGCTGCTATCAGCACCATAGATATGGGTCAGAAGGGGCCTACTGTGCCTATTATGATGTAAAACTGAATAAAACACCACATTTTCTTTAGGTTTAGGCAACAAAACTACAACATCTTTAGTTTTAGACGACAAAACTACAACCTCTTTAGGTTTAGGTAATAAAACTACAATTTCTTTATTTTTTTTGAGTCCTGCTTTGGTTCCAGTCATAATTACTATGATCACTAGAGGCCCCTGTCATGTTCATTTACACCTTCTTTCAGTGATCGACTATGTGAACAGGTGATAAAACCTACTAGGGGGTGTAGTAGGTCTCTATTGACCCACATGTATTGGGCTTATAGTGCCTGATAACACCTATTTAATAGCCTGACAACAGTCTAATCAGCTGCCAGGTTTCTGATGAAGTTTAGGGCATGAGCACAAAATTAACTAAATAACAATAAAAAATACAACTTTCAATCAATAACCGTTCGTTCACAGGTTTCTATTGTTTCTAAAGTACATTTTTATCGATGTTATCGTAGTCTTTCTCTTACTAGTGAGCCAGGATCACCTCGTCCGCCCTTGTCTCCTTTAACCCCCTGTTTCCCCGGCAAACCCTGGAGGAGAAAACAAACGCACACATCAGTCTGACTCTGATGATAACAAATCAAAATTAACATTTTTTCTTTGCTGTTGTGGACGATATAAGTTTATAATTCTGTCGGACAGACAGGTTGTCAGACTGTGGGATGGGTTTGACTTACAGGAAGTCCTCGACAACCTTTCACTCCAGTTTCACCTGGTTCTCCCTGAAGTACAACAACAGAAAATATCAGTGAAAACAAGCAGAGAGACAATCAGACAGACAGTCATAAAGAGGACAGACCTTCAGTTCTTTGGGTCCTTCAGCATACAGTTTAATTCCTTTCTGTCCAGGGATCCCCGGCGGGCCGCGATCACCCTGACAACCAAACACAGCTGATGGTGATGATGATGATGAGGATGATGAGGATGATGAGGTGATGATGACCACGGTGTTTCACAGTTAAGAAATGTACGATTGTCTGTCTTACATCACATGTCTGCTCACATTACAATCAGTGTGAATTACCAGGTGACTTTAAGCAAATTTCTAAATCTGAGAATTAGCATTAATATTAGCATTAGCCTTAAATCCAGACCAGTTAGCTCACCCTCTGTCCGCGGGGACCTGGTATCACTGGACTGGGACCCTCCTGACCCTGAAACAAAACCAGAACATAATATAATCGGACTGAGGTCACAGCACCAAACAGAATATCAGGCCTTCAAACATCTGGTGGAGATTAGTTGTGATTATTGACTGAGATTTAAATGATTTATAAATAAAGTCCCTGATGTGTTGACTACAGAGCCCCCACAGTCCAGAAACAGCACTCTCTTTGGTTGTTCGGTAGTTTACATGTTAGGAAGTTGCTTTTTTCAGGCGACATTAGATATTTTTGGCCTGGGTTTGTAACATTAGTTAAAAACATGATAAATTCATGAGTAAAAGGGACGATGATGATGATTGGTCAAGTTTACCATCACTGTGAGGACCAGTAATTATGTTACTGAACAGGCCTGAGGACACAAACTGCTATCAGATCAGTTCAGCCTGATAAGGTTAAGGTTAAGACTAAGGTTAAAGTTAAGGTTACTTTATTGTTTCTAATGTCTTGGAGAAATGGAAATTGCTGACCAGACATTACAATAAAACACACTGGACGCTGACCTTCTCTCCCGGTAACCCCGACAATCCTGGACTTCCCTAAATTTAAAAAACAAAATCATTAGTTGGTTCAGCTATTGGTCACTGTAAACATTGAAATAAAGTTTGAAAGTTTAAGATCTGAAGCGTACAGGAAGTCCAGCAGGTCCTGGTGGTCCTGGCAGGCCTGGTTCACCTGGATCTCCCCTCAGTCCCTGCAACACAAACAGCCAATCAGACCAGAGTGAGCACTAAATGTGGGCGGTGACTCACGACACGTCCAGAACAAAAGGGCTGCGACCATTTGTTTAGTCTCAGTGACAAAATGAGTGACAGTGACTGACGTTTTCTCCATCTCGTCCTTGTGGCCCTGTTGCTCCTTTAATTTCCTGAGTGACGGGAAAGACGAACGAGTCTCCCTGAAACAGAAACAGAAAAACAGAGTTGAACACTGTTCCTACACCAGGCAGTGATTTTTCCTCCCTGAGCTGTACAGAATAATATAAGATAAGATATTCCTTAATTAGGAATATGTAATATATATAATGACATGGTGAAGAAATGTCTGGGACGTCCTGCTGGCCATGCAATGATAAAGACTACGTCAGAAATGTCCAACTATGCACTACACACGTAATACTTGTACTATCGTTCAACATACTTTTGTGTGTATAAACAGTAGTTTGTATCTTTTCAGACGCACTGAGCTGTAATTTACTTCTCACGTCCTGAGAGCCTCCTTGTTGTTAGCAGACATGTAACCATGGTAACTTAGCCAAACTCATGGGACCATATATTACTCCTATCAGGGTGAAATCTTAAGCAGTAACGTGTTACAGAGCTGTCCGTCAACATCTTTATGGACATTGTCATCACTACCAAATTGCATTTGGGATTTATGCCGTCGTTAGTGTCCAGCGTATACTATAATATTTAATGGAAAATAGTATGCACTATGCGCATACAATTGTTGTATACTAATAGTAAAATATCTCATACTGTTTTAACTACGAAATGGCATGTTAGTGTGGAATATCTGAAGTAACCTATGTCTCCGTTTTAATCCATCCATCCATTCGTCCATTATCTATAACTGCTTATCTCATTTGGGGTCGTGGGGGGCTGGCGCCGGTCCCAGCTGACACTCGGCGAAGGTGGGCTTCACCCTGGACAGGTCGCCAGACTATGGCAGGGCTGACACATAGAGACAGACAACCATTCACGCTCACAGTCACACCTACGGGACATTTAGAGTCAACATTTAACCTGCATGTCTTTGGACTGTGGGAGGACGCTGGAGCACCTGGAGAAAACCCATGCGTGTCACCTCACTATTATCTCTACCATAAAGCCAAAAATATGTGAAAAATACTGGAATAAATGATGTTCAGTGACATAAATTACACATATAAATACACTCACTCACTCATTGTTAACCACTTATCTGGGGTCGGGTTGCAGGGCAACAGCTCCAGCAAGGGCCCTAGTGTTTATTAACTCTAGTGTGGAGATATAATCTCTCCACCTAGTCCTGGTCTTCCCCGGGTCTCCTCCCAGCTGGTCGTACCTGGAACACCTCCCTACGGAGGCGGCCAGGGGGGGTATCCTTACCAGATGCCCGAACCACCTCATCTGGCTCCTTTCAATGCAAAGGAGCAGCAGCTCTACTCCGAGTCCCTCACCGATGGCTGAGCTTCTCACCCTATCTCTAAGGGAGACGCCAGCCACCCTCCTGAGAAAAACTATTTCAGCTGCTTGTACCTGTGATCTAGTTTTTTGGGTCGTGACCCAGCCCTCATGACCACAGGTGAGAGTAGGAACGAAGACTGACCAGTAGATCGAGAGCTTTGCTTTCCGGCTCAGCTCTCTTTTCATCACAACAGTGCGGTAAAGCGAATGCAATACGCCCCGCTGCTCTGATTCTCCGGCCAATCTCACGCTCCGTTGTTCCCTCACTCGCGAACAAGACCTCGAGGTACTTGAACATTTAAATACAGTCGTTTCTATGTCACGATGGGTAATAACACTCTGTGCTGTATATATTTTTCAAGCATTGCACTGAAAGTGTTAACAAAAATTAAATTAAAATTTCTTTGCCTGGAAAATTCCCATAGTCACAGAAACACCCAGATACAAACTGATTTTGTGAGATTTATATGAATTTCAGAGCTTTTCGTAGGTACAGTATAGCTATGAACGGTGTGTGAGAGCAGGCTGGTTCAGGGATTACCTTTGCACCTTGCAGTCCTGGTCGACCCTGAAACACATGAACATAGTTAGCTTTAGAGCTAATTAGCCTAGCCTAGCTTCACCCTGCAATGATTAAAATGTCTTTCAGGTAAACAGGAAGTATTTGCATCCAATCATGGCTTTGTACAGGAAGTAGGCAAGACTTACTCGAAGGCCAACAGGTCCTGGAGCCCCAGAGAGTCCTGGGTAACCAGCATCCCCCTGAAAGACAGCAATCAATACATGAATCAGTGTTTGTGTGGATGAGGTCAGGTGATTTCTGTCCCAGGTAGATCCCCCTCTGCAGAGCTCGATTCTCCGTCCTCTATTCTCCATTTACACGCCTCTAATTTGTCACATCATTAGATGACATATTAGTTATTTGCAAATGACACACAAGCGTATCTTTCTGTCCACCTTTGAGATAGTGATGATCTGCATAACCAGATCAATGGGGAGATAAAAAGGTGGTGGGCCTCATCTCTACCTTTGTCCCGTTGCATCCTGGGAGTCCTGGTTGGCCAATGGGTCCTTCAAGTCCGTTTTGTCCCTGAGAGCACACACATCACGACATCAGAAAATAGCTGTTAATAACTGGAGGAAACATCTGTCTGTTTAGCTACCAAACGCTTCACAGCAGCTGTCTGCTGCTGAGTAGGTAGAGCACGGCTTTTTACAGCTTTTTCTCAGAAACGATGCTTTGAGAGCAGAGAAAGTGAACCGCAACAGAACAGATAAACTCCCTGTTCAGCTCTGTAAGGCGGAGAAACCGAGTCTGAATTATCTACGTGCTTTAAATTTTCTCTATTCTATTCTCTTCTGTTTTGATTCTTGCACCTGTTGAATTTGCACATCTGTTTACTACCTCATTTAATTTTATTTTAAAACATCACAGTTCAACATGAACCTTAAAGGGAGACTTGTCAGGTATTTAATCCTCCTATTAACATGGCAGTGGGTAAATATACTGCTTTATGCAAATTATGTATATATTTATTATTGGACATCAATGACCAACACTAATCAATGACAGATATTGTCCAGAAACCCTCCCAGGTTCTGACTTTAGCATCAACAATCTGCTCCAATCAGAACATGGCAAACTGCAGCCCAACAGGCAACAACAGCTGTCAGTGTGTCAGAGTGCTGACTTGACTATGACTTGATCCAGACTGACTGGGACTATCATAAATGTCTGTAAAGGGGAGACTGGTGGGGACCCAGAGAACCCATTTACATTCACACATCTGGAGGTCAGAGGTCAACGGACCCTTTTGAAAGTGGACATAACATTTTTTTCTCACCAAAATTAAACGTTTAGAGTTTAGATCGTTATCTATCTATCTATCTATCTATCTATCTATCCTTATATAAATGAATGTGATAGTTCTTACTGGCAGTCCTGGAGGTCCTGGAAAACCTGGTTTTCCTGGAATACCCTGGAGAACACAGAGAGACGCACCTTTACTCATTTCATCAGTATTCAGTCAGGTTTACAAAGATAATTAATCTGTCAAGACAAATTCTTATGATGCTCAAAATCAGAGATTATTATATACCGTACACTTGAACAGAATCTTTTTTTTTTTTTTGCAGTCTTTCTTTTTGGTAGCTAAAACAAGTTTTTTGCCGTCCCTGTCCACATCACTGTGTTGCTTTGCTCTGGTGTCGGTATTCCTGACTGTTTCCCCAAGCTGAACGTCATCTACTGTAAGTACTACACCTACTATGGAGAAGTACCTCATATAACCCCCTGAGAAACACCACAACTATCCCTTTAAAAGAGGCATTATGAGGTCATTCCTACCCGAGAGCCTTTTAGTCCTGAACTTCCTGCTGCTCCCTGTTGACCCTGAGGACAAACAAACAAGAACAGAATAAAAGCGGACATTTCTAACACTAATATTCAGGTGACTGAACGTAAAGCTGTGGGTTTTATAAGGAAATGTTTGATATTAAACAAAATGGGACAACGTCAGTTCCTGGCTAAGACATCAAGACCAGCAGGTCATACGCTTCATGTTTCTGAGATATTCTGATCCCATTTCTTCCTTATCGATACTAGTGTGACCAGTTCAGATGTTTTTACCTTTTCTCCAGGTGAGCCCTGGTGGCCCTCGTTTCCCGGGTAACCGATAACTCCAGGAAGTCCGTCATATCCAAGGTAACCAGATTCCCCCTGCAGAGGACAAAAACAGGTACAGTAGATCTCATGAGGTGTAGAGCAGATGACTAAGAGCAACTGTATGACCAGGTAAATCCAGGTGTGATGAGGGTCATGGGTCAGTTCAGCAGGTAAACTCGAGTGAATTCAAGTTAATAGGTAACTCAGGTTAAGAATAGATCACGGGTTAGGTCACCTGCTGTCCAAACAGAGGCAGTAAACTCAGGTAAACTCGAGTGAATTCGAGTTAACAGGTAACTCAGGTGACGTCAGGTGAATTCAGGTGAATTCACCTTACACAGGTAACTCTGGTATAGAACAGAACCTGGGTCAGTTCACCTGCTGTCCACATAGAGGCAGTATACTCAGGTGACGTCAGGTAAACTCAGGTGATGTCAGGTAAACTCAGGTGTACAGAGATCCTGGCTGTGGTCCAGGTGCATTCAGGTTCCTTAGTGAACAAACGGACGTTTCATGTTCAGCAGAGAGGAACCAGCCTTTATGCTCCAGCTGAACACACCCGAGATCATAGAGTTCACACCTGGGTGGTCTCAGGTACCACCTCACCTGAGACACAAAGACTTCAGACTACTGCTGCACTGCTTTTGTAAAAATCTGTTTTTAAAATCTGTGGTATTTATCTCACATTTTCTTCTATTGGTATTGTTTTTAATATTTTATTATGCTACTTTTAAATGTTGACTTGTTACTGTTTATTTTCATTTCTGTTTTTGACCAAACATTGTTTTTAATCCTGTAAAAAACCTCAGGTTTACATTAATACAATACAATTATTATTATTATTATTATTATTATCCTTTTCTGAAGGGACAGTTTTACACTAATTACATTAGTTTATTAAATCCACATCAGACCTCAGTAATCAGCCATTAGACCCAAATAATCTCCAGTATAGTTGTAATACAAATTAATTTTAAAATCACCAATAAAGAGCACAAATTCATAAAGTGTTTCACAATAAAAATATAAAGAGAAATAAATAAAATCCAGCCTAAAATGAGTCTAAAGACCATAACATGTTAGATTAGACAATGTAGAGCCATGTTACATCCCTTCAGACCCAAAACAATCCTCAGTGACCAACCAGGACCCTGCTGGTCCTCAGTAGACCTGAACCCACACTAGCAGACCCCAGATCAGGTCCTGGTACAGTAACAGATGTCTGCAGTGACAGCAGGTCACCACTGGAGGGCAGCAGACTGTAGAGGTAGTGAGGTAGATAGATAGATAGATAGATAGATAGATAGATAGATAGATAGATAGATAGGTGGATGGATAGATAGGTGGATGGATAGATGGATGGAGATAGGTGGATGGATAGATGGATGGATGGATGGGTGGATGTGTGCTGGATGGATAGATAGCTAGACAGATAGACAGATAGATAGATAGATAGAGAGATAGGTGGATGGATGGATGGATGGATAGATAGATAGATAGACAGACAGATAGGGTGGTATAGGTGGATGGATGGCTGGATGGATAGATAGCTAGACAGATAGACAGATAGATAGATAGACGAGTGGATAGATAGAGAGATAGGTGGATGGATGGATGGATAGATAGCTAGACAGATAGGTGGATAGACAGATAGATAGATAGATAGGTAGGTAGGATAGATAGATAGGTGGATGGATGGATGGATGGCTGGATGGATAGATAGCTAGACAGACAGATAGATAGATAGAGAGATGGATGGCTGGATGGATAGATAGATAGACAGATGGATGGATGGATGGCTGGATGGATAGAGAGATAGATGGATGGATGGACAGATGGATGGATGGCTGGATGGATAGATAGCTGAGACAGATAGATAGATAGATAGATAGATAGATAGGTGGATGGATGGATGGATGGCTGGATGGATAGCTGGATGGATAGATAGATAGAGAGATAGGTGGATGGATGGATGGATGGATGGATAGATAGACAGACAGATAGATAGATAGATAGAGAGGTGGATGGATAGATATATAGATGGATGGCTGGATAGATAGCTAGACAGATAGATAGATAGATAGATAGAGAGATAGGTGGATGGATGGATGGCTGGATGGATAGATAGCTAGACAGATAGATAGATAGATAGATAGAGAGATAGGTGGATGGATCTTCTCACCTTCTGACCTTTGACCCCATCACAGTGACAGAGAGACTTCCCGCTGCAGTGACAAACCTGCAGACAGACAGAAGACAACAAGAAGTTTAATATATTATATATAGTTCTTCAGTCGGTCCTGGTCCTGGTCCTGGTCCAGATCCAGGTCCAGGTCCGGGTTCTCTTCAGTCTCTTCAGGTCTGGTAGGTTACAATAAAACAATTCAGTGTTTACACCATTTACTCTTTTGTGATTATATCTACTTGTAACAGACTGCAGAGCTTTCAGACAGTTACTGCGTTCATCATCATGTTGATGGAAGGAAGGAAGGAAGGAAGGAAGGAAGGAAGGGGATGAAAAACTCATTTGGAGAAGTAAAACATCCCAGATCTACCTCTGAGATTGTACTTTGGTACAGTACTTGAGTAGTTGTACCTGGGGTACTTTCCACCACTGTGTGTGGTTAAAATGAGGACTTAGTTAAGGTTAGGGGATCTCCATCGTCATGTGACTCCTGCAGGTGTAACTTCAGTAAAATTTAGTCGTGACTGAACTGAATCTCAGGTTTAGACTGCAGTGAAGTAGTTGAACGTGTTTCTTCATGAAGTCTTTATCTGTCAGACATATTTCTGTGGGTCTAAACCCAAACAGCTTCATGTATCCTGCAGGTGTAACAGTGCTCTTCCTGTGTGATAAACTGAAGCAGACAGACAGGCAGGCAGACAGACAGGCAGCCCGATGAAGGTCTGATGTCGTCTTATCTTCATTCCTGTCTCACATCGATGCCCCGACACGTCCTGCAGCGGTGCATTGTGGGTCGTTACTGCGACGGTTCAGGTGTCTCACGCAGAGAGAATCAGACCTGCAGACTCTGAACCGCACATCAGATTTCGTTCTGACCCTCGTGACCTGCCGATTAAACCTCATTGAAGAAGTGTACAACAAAAACTAGGATGTAAAAAAAAAAAAAACAATAATAATGAAGACATAATAATAAAGCTGGTTTAATAAAGCTGGTTTCTGCAGATGTTTGGAGACAAGTAAAACTCTCTTCTCAGATATTAAAACACCTGAAATATTTCATCACAGGTTCAGAAATGTGTCAGAGGAATATTAATTTTCTCCCACGTTGTTGGTGAAAGACCGGACTTGTTGCTGTGTGGATACATTTTTTATTATTGTTATAATAAAAAAACAACAGAACAATTATGAACTATGAAGTTACACCAGTGAATGTGATGAACAATTAGATCAAATACGGAAGTGAGGCTCTTTGAGGGCAAATGGCTGCATTTATTACGTGGTGGAAAGTAACTGATTTCTTTTACTCAAGCACTGTACTGAGGTACCTGTACTTAACTGGAATACTTCCATTTTCTGCTACTTTATACTTCTCCATTACATTTCAGAGTGAAACAATGTACTTGTATTATTTGTGTGACAGTTTTAGAGGTTTTAAACATATGTACAGTTTATAAAACATGATAGCAATCATCATGTTTTCAAAGTTCATCAAATGTTTTGTATGTAAAACGTATGAAGCTGCATATAAAATCAGCTCCACCTGTTAATCCAGCGCTGTCTCCTGTGGACTTTCAAGGGAGACGTATTTTCTCTTTTTCTTTCTCGACCTCCTTAATTACACATTAATACATGAGTAATAATCTAATAACATCAAATGCTTTAACAACACTCGCAGGGGTCATTTTTCTGCATTGAGTACTTTTACTTTAAATACTTACATTAGCTAATACTTACATACTTTTACTTCAGTAAGGTTTTGAATGCAGGACTTTTACTTGTAGTGAAATATTTTTCCAGTGTAGTATTAGCACTCTTACTGCAGAAAAGGATCTGAATCATGGTTCCACTACTGCATTTATTTAACACTGTATATGTTTATACTGTATACATGTATATGTATGTATAACGCATTATATAATGCACACTGATTGCAGTGAGGTGCTAGTCTCATCAGGAGTAATTTAACAAATAAACAATTAACGAATAAATAACAAATTAACAATCAGCAAATGAACAATGAACAATTAACCAATGAACACATTACCAAATTAATAATTTAACAAATAAACAATTTACATATTAACAATCAGCAAATGAACAATGAATAATTAACCAACGAGCAAATTAAGAAATTAACATTTAACAGATTGACAGTTTAGAAAATACTGTGTGACGGAAACCTGATTTCTGACCCGCTGAGTGTAAATGTCTCTGATTATTTAGATCATGAAGCTTAATGTGTTTTTGGTCACTTTTTGTCTTTAAAAAGTGTAAAATGACTTGATGCTTGTTGTCAGATGAAAATATTTAATTTAAATGTTTTCTGTGCTGCTGAGAAACTTTTCACTGCAGCTCAACAGATCAGATCACAGTGTGTGTGTGTGTGTGTGTGTGTGTGTGTGTGTGTGTGTGTGTGTGTGTGTGTGTGTGTTCTTGTACAGCTACCATCGTGAGGACCACTTTGAGTTTTAGACCGTCAGAGTGAGGACATTTTGGCCGGTCCTCACCTTCGGATGGACCTTTTCTGGGGGTTCAAACTTGGTTTTAAGGTTCAGGTTAGAATTAGGTTTAGGTTAAGGTTAGGGTCAGCCATGTGTGTGTGTGTGTGTGTGTGTGTGTGTGTGTGTGTGTGTGTGTGTGTGTGTGTGTGTGTGTGTGGTCAGTAATAACAGCGGATCAGGACAAAAGGCTGGAACAGAAAACAGACGAACTAAAACAACAGTCAGAGACCAGAATGTCTGACTGACTGCACAGAGACAGACAGACAGACAGGTTTTATTTCCTGTCTGACATTCTTTATGCATTCTTTTATTAGTGCCAGATCGACCTGCTGATAAAATAAAGACTCTCCAGAGACCACGAAGACCTGCAGGGTAACATGGGCTAAAGGTGAAGACATTTTAAACCTGATGAAGACCAGTTTGGGTTTTTTTTTGCTTTAACACATCATCATAAATGCATGTTGATTGCACAGTGTAATGTCTATAGAATAATGACACATTTGCATTTAGATAGCTTCACTTTCATCTCCCGAGAAAATGAAGGCTCCATTTAGGCCACAAAGTTAAATGCATCAACCACAACAGGGAGAGGATAGTGGTTTTCGGTTTCTCTAGTAGCTATGGGTAATTATGGGTAACTACTGGTCACTGTGGGTAGCTATTGGTTACTATTGGTAGCTGTTGGTTACTATTGGTAGCTATAGGTAGGTATTGGTAGCTATCAGTTACTATGGGTAGCTATGGCTTACTATCAGTGGCTACTGCTATGGGTGGCTGTGGGTAGCTATTGGTTACTATTGGTAGCTATTGGCAGCTATGGGTAACTATCGGTAGCTATTGGTTACTGTTAGTAGCTATGAGTAATTCTGGGTAGCTATGGGTAGCTATTGGTAGTTACCGGTTACTAACGGTAGTTATCAGTAGCTATCTGTTACTACCGGTTACTATCGCTAGCTATTAGTAGCTATCAGTTACTACTGTTAGCTATGCGTAACTCTGGGTAGCTATGGATAGATATTGGTAGCTATCGGTTTCTATCGGTAGCTATTGGTCACTATTGATAGCTATGGGTAGCTATCGGTTACTGACAGTGGCTTTCGGTGACTATCAGTGGCTATTGGTGGCTGTCAGTAGCTATAGATATAGATGGCTAGATATCATTAACTATGCGTTACTAACAGTAGCTATCATTAGCTGTCAGTAGTTATCACTTACTATAGGTAGCTATCAGTTACTATCGGTAGCTATGAGTAGCTATCGGTAGCTATCAGCTACTATCCGTAGCTATAGGTAGTTATCAGTTACTATCGGTAGCTATGAGTGGCTATTGAAAGCTATCGGTACTTGTTCGTAGTTATCAGTAGCTATCAGGAGTTATCGGGAGTTATCTGTAGTTATCGGTAGCTATAAGTAGCCATCGGTCATGGAGCGGACATGGAGATCAAAATATTGCGTCTACGGTTCAGTGCTGACAACTCTTCTCCAGTGAAAGTAGCTAGCACCAGCTGTTAAAAGTCACTAAAAGTTGCCAGATGAGGTCATACTCTCATTTGCATATTAGTGACATCATCGTGCATCATTTGCATAAAACTTAGTGGTCGAGTTGGTTGCAGCGACGGAGAGATGTGTGCTGTTGGCTGTGATAAGCATCAGGGATGAATTACGCTAGTCACGTTTTAGAAAAAAAGTCTAGTACCTTATAGTACTACTACTACTACTACTACTAATAATAATAATACAACACACACCTGTCTGTCTGTTACCATGGTGACACACACACACACACACACACACACACACACACACACACACACACACACTATGAGGCAGCAGGTAAATCGGACCAATCAGATCAGAGTTATTGATCACCTCTCACACACACTAAGGAGCTGATATCAGGATGTGACTCAGTGACTTTCATAATAAAATACAAAGTAAATCAAAATTTTCACAATAAAATCCCATTATTCTAATTGTGTGTGTGTGTGTGTGTGTGTGTGTGTGTGTGTGTGTGTGTGTGTGTGTGTGGTGGTTTACCCTCTCGGCGTGTCCCGGAGCGGCTGTGCAGCAGAGCAGCAGAACTAGCAGCGGGACGGTGGTCCGCCTCGGGCCCTCCGGAGCCTCCATACAGGCGGACACACGGCTGCAGAGTCCCCGCGGAGCAGAGTGACTGCTGCCTGAACTCGGCTCGGCTCGGCGCGGCTCGGGATGGGCTCCTCTTGCAGGTTCGGCTCAGTTCGGCTCAGTTTAGCCCAGAAGGGGGTCCGTGCAGCTGATCCTGTCGGGCCACAGCAACCTGCTGCGGGATGGAGGAGACAGTCCACATACAGAGGAGTCAAACGTGCAACACTCAGTACCACACTTCCGACTCTCCCCTTCAAAATAAAAGAATGTACTCAGATCTGATCAAATCTGCCCACACTGATGATGAAAATGATGCTGTAACGTTATTAAATATAATTTATTATCTAAAAATAATGTGTGCACAAAGTATAACCCTAAACACGTCTGTCTTTATGTAACACGGATTACCTTTACTTTTAATACTCTATCTACATTTATCCTGTTGTACTTTTACTCTGGTGAGATTTCAGTTGTTGGCTGGTCTCATCCGGAGTAATTCAACAAATCATTTATCAACAATTTACAATCAGCGATTAACAATTAACCAATTAACAAACACGCAAATTAACAATAATCTACTACTAATAATAATGTATTATTATTATTATTATTATTATTATTATTATTATAGATGTTATTATAGATGTTATTATAGACTCATTTTAAAAATATCTATGAACTTATATTTTACCACCTGAGTCAGTAATACATATAAACATGTACACAAAATTACATGTAATGTTTATGATTTTAAATTGTAACGTACTTTTTATGACTTTAATAACTTTTTCTTTCTAAATGTCCTTACCACAACATTACGATAATGTTGATTTTATCATATTTTTGCTTTTTTAATTTCAAACTGAGACTACAGTTGTGGTGTTTGGAGCCATAAAATGCTTCATGAATTGTATTAAATCACTTTATTTAGTGATTGTTATTTTAGGCGAGATGGGTTATAATACCATGTTTATTTATTTAGGTAGTTAGTTAGTTCGTTAGTTATTTTCGTGACCCAGGCTGTATCCCATAGATTATCTGTGTCCCTCAACAAACCCTTCTCCCCTACTTCTCTTCTTGCTGTCTGCAAACTGCTTTTATTTTGGAGCGCCGGGCCTAGGGACCGGAAGTGTGCGTGCGCTCCTGCAGGTGTTTTGCCGGGGAATGACAGGTGGTCAGTCGTGTGTGCAGCGCAGCGCTGCGGCTTCACATCACAGGACAAGTGAAGAGTTTTCTGTCCGCGTGAAGCTTCAGACTGAGCGCGAGACCTCCAGGTAAGCGAGCCTCACCTGTCTGTCACTCACCTGTCTGTGTTTAACGTGCGGCTGCTGGTGATTAACACTAATCAGCTGTTAATTAAGCGCTAATCCGCTGCTGACGTCAGCAGGTTAGTTAACGTTAATGAGCCGCAGATGAAGCTGAAGAGGAGCAGAGAAGTAACGGAGTACTTTTACTCAACTACTGTGCACTGCAGTACTTCATCCTGCAGAATTTTATACACTGTAAAACTACAAGTTGTTTTCTCAAACAAACTACAGTATAACTTGAGTCCTGATAACTTGATTGATCACTGCGAACATCTGTACTGTGATCCACCGTGTACTAATACTCCATCACAAGTACTACGTGTACCAGCTAAATGTACTTAAAGGAAAGCTACTTGTTATGCAGCAGAATGACCTCTGTTAGTTTCGGATTATTGATTTGATGTATTAGTAGTGGTAGATGGTAGTTTAGCATGAATCATATTTTCATCACTTGATCATTTGTTTTGTGTGTTAAATGTTCAGACAGTAACTGCAGCTGGAACTAGAATGAATACAGTAAAAACTGCAGTTTTCCCTCTGAAATGTAGTAGAGTACAAGTATAAAGTAGTAGACAATACTCAAGTAAAGTACAAATACTTTTAATAAGTTCATTGGCTCATTAAACGTAATAATCAAGTCTGAGTCCTTCATCAGTCTAAAGCTGATCAGAGATCTGATCTGAGAACAGCCACTGAGTCGTTCATTAGTCTAAAGCTGATCAGAGATCTGATCTGAGAACAGCCACTGAGTCGTTCATGAGTCTAAAACTGATCAGAGATCTGATCTGAGAACAGCCACTGAGTCCTTCATTAGTCTAAAACTGATCAGAGATCTGATCTGAGAACAGCCACTGAGTCGTTCATGAGTCTAAAACTGATCAGAGATCTGATCTGAGAACAGCCACTGAGTAGTTAATGAGTCTAAAGCTGATCAGGGATCTGATCTGAGAACAGCCACTGAGTCCTTCATTAGTCTAAAACTGATCAGAGATCTGACCTGAGAACAGCCACTGAGTCATTAATGAGTCTAAAGCTGATCAGAGATCTGATCTGAGAACAGCCACTGAGTCCTTCATTAGTCTAAAACTGATCAGAGATCTGATCTGAGAACAGCCACTGAGTCATTCATGAGTCTAAAACTGATCAGAGATCTGATCTGAGAACAGCCACTGAGTCCTTCATTAGTCTAAAACTGATCAGGGATCTGACCTGAGAACCACTGAGCCACTGGGGGTGGCAGTAGCTCAGTCCGTAAGGACTTGGGTTAGGACGCGGAGGACACCGGTTCAATTTCCTCATGGACCTAGACCATCTGGTTGCTGGAGAGGTGCCAGTTTGGGCACTGCCGAGGTGCCCCTGAGCAAGGCACCAAACCCCCAACTGCTCTGGGCGCTTGTCAGGAGCAGCCCCCTCACTCTGACATCTCTCCATTGACGCATGTATATGTACTGTGTGAACAACAGAGTGTAAAAAAACTGAATTTCCCCACTGTGGGACTAATGAAGGAATATCTTCTTCTTCTTCTTCTATTATTCTAAAACTGATCAAGGATCTGACCTGAGAACAGCCACTGAGTCGTTCATGAGTCTAAAACTGATCAGAGATCTGATCTGAGAACAGCCACTGAGTAGTTAATGAGTCTAAAGCTGATCAGGGATCTGATCTGAGAACAGCCACTGAGTCCTTCATGAGTCTAAAACTGATCAGAGATCTGATCTGAGAACAGCCACTGAGTCATTAATGAGTCTAAAGCTGATCAGGGATCTGATCTGAGAACAGCCACTGAGTCATTAATGAGTCTAAAACTGATCAGGGATCTGATCTGAGAACAGCCACTGAGTCCTTCATGAGTCTAAAACTGATCAGAGATCTGATCTGAGAACAGCCACTGAGTCATTAATGAGTCTAAAGCTGATCAGAGATCTGATCTGAGAACAGCCACTGAGTCCTTCATTAGTCTAAAACTGATCAGGGATCTGATCTGAGAACAGCCACTGAGTCATTAATGAGTCTAAAGCTGATCAGGGATCTGATCTGAGAACAGCCACTGAGTCCTTCATGAGTCTAAAACTGATCAGAGATCTGATCTGAGAACAGCCACTGAGTCATTAATGAGTCTAAAACTGATCAGAGATCTGATCTGAGAACAGCCACTGAGTCATTAATGAGTCTAAAACTGATCAGAGATCTGATCTGAGAACAGCCACTGAGTCATTAATGAGTCTAAAACTGATCAGAGATCTGATCAGAGAACAGCCACTGAGTAGTTAATGAGTCTAAAGCTGATCAAGTGAAGACAACACTGAAATCTGATTGTTGAGACCACGTCTGGTTTGAGATGCTAAAACATATCTGGAGTCTACGTCAGCTGTCTACCTCTCTCTCTTTCTCTCTTTCTCTCTCTCTCTCTCTCTCTCTCTCTCTCTCTCTCTCTCTCTCCCCTCCCACTTTTTGGTCTCTCTACCTGTCTATGTTTCTACCTGTCTGTCTGTCTGTCTGTCTGTCTGTCTGTCTCTGTCTCTCTACCTGTCTATATCTATCTACCTGTCGCTCTCTGCCTGTCTGTCGCTATCTATCCACCTGTCTGTTTCTCTACCTGTCTGTCTGTCTGTCTGTCTGTCTCTCTCTACCTGTCTCTATCTATCTACCTGTCTGTCTCTCTACCTGTCTGTCTGTCTCTGTCTCTCCACCTGTCACATCTATCTACCTGTCTTCTCTCTACCTGTCTGTCTGTCTCTGTCTCTCCACCTGTCTCTATCTATCTACCTGTCTGTCTATCTCCCTGTCTTGTCTGTTTCCATCTATCTACCTGTCTGTGTTTCTACCTGTCTGTCTCTCTACCTGTCTCTATCTATCGACCTGTCTGTCTCTCTACCTGTCTCCATCTATCTACCTGTCTGTTTCTCTACCTGTCTGTCTGAGTGTAAATGCGTCTTAATCTTCTGGATTTTACCTGATCAGGTGAAATGTGTAAACAGGTCGTTGGATTTTAATCAAGTGATGTTTGTTCTGCAGGACGACCACCAGTGTCAGAGTGTCCTCATTGGCTGAGAGCCATCTGGAGGCGGAGTCAGAGTGACGGGGCCGTGTAGTGGGCGGGACTTCCTCTGAGCAGAGGACAAGATGCTGCTGACTTCCTGCTCCGCCCCCTGCAGCTACACTTGGCTCTGGTAAACAAAAACATTTTTATCATGTGACCACAGGATTGATTGATCAGTGATCAGTATCGGTGATCGGTCAGAGCTGCACTCTGCTGGTCCAGGTCGTAAGATGATACCTGACTCACCTGTCTGCTTTCCTCCAGGTGCCTCCTGATGATGCTGACGGCTCCTCCGGCAGCTCTCGGGGTGAGTTCATTTAAAACTCACCTTTGGTTTCTCCTCTGGACTTTTATTATGAAAGGTGAAGACCCTTACCAAAAGAAGTTTATTCAAGTGTACTATTGTGTGTACTTATACTGTATACTGACAAGTATACAGAAAAGTCTAGCTCTATTTGGCTTACACTAACAAGTATACAGGAAAGTCAAAGTATACTTGGCTCATACTGAGAAGTATACAGAGTATTATTAGTTAGTTATTAGTATACTTACTAAACATATGCTTGGGGAAATTTATACTTGAACTTTATTTAAGTATACTTCATAAAATACAGCTGAAGTATACTACTAGTACATTAATGTTAGCATACTTACTGCATAACGTTTGCTAAGGAAAAATATACTTTTACTTAAGCATAGTTCATAAAAATAAACATGAAGTATACTACTAGTACATCATTATTAGTATACCTATTACATAAAACATGCTAGGGAAATATATTCATGAACTTTATTTAAGTATACATCATAAAATAAATAAGTACACTACTGCTACTGTCTGCAGACAGGAAATCCTCCATATTCAAGAGGTTTCATGCAGCTCAGGTGTGTTGCTGACCACCTGCAGGTGGAGGTAGAGGATCACCTGAGTGTCTCTGGTGTTCCTCAGGGATCACATCTCAGTCCTCAGGTCTTTAGTGATTTAGCTATCATAATAGATCAATATAAAGAAACACTGATCAGATGATGGAGGATGGCGAGATGACCCTCTTCAGTCTCTCCGTCCTGTTGAGGTTGTCAGGTTCAGTCTGTCTGTAAACAGCAGTGTCGTCGGCCAATCAGCTGCTCTGCTGTCTGCTCGGCCAATCAGTGGCAGCATGGCATCCCAGATGGAGGGATGATGGAGGGAGTGTGGATAGAGTGAAGATGGAGGACCGATGGAGGATGGAGGGAGGATGGTGTGAGTGCAGACATTCAGGACAAAGTCATGACAGCAGATAGCGCGATAGCCACATTCCTGCTGCTGATAGCCACGCCTGACTGGTAACCTGGTTTACACAACGCTGCAGGAATGTGGCTGCTACACAAACACTGCTGCATGCTGGGAAACTCGCCGTCTGGGGCCCACAGAGGACACAAAAAACACATACACCAAGTGTATCAACGGGGACACTCTAAAATAATGTGTAGATAAAAGCGTACATTAACAAATACATTATTTTATATATTTTATTTTATTTTAGAGCGTATATTAACGAACATGTTTTATTTTAGAGCGTATATTAACGAACATGTTTTATTTTAGAGCGTATATTAACGAGCATGTTTTATTTTTGAGCGTATATTAACAAACATGTTTTATTTTAGAGCGTACATTAACAAACATGTTTTATTTTAGAGCGTACATTAACAAACATGTTTTATTTTAGAGCGTATATTAACGAACATGTTTTATTTTAGAGCGTATATTAACGTTTTTTTTATATTAACGAACATGTTTTATTTTAGAGCGTACATTAACAAACATGTTTTATTTTAGAGCGTATATTAACGAACATGTTTTATTTTAGAGCATACATTAACGAACATGTCATATTTTAGAACGTACATTAACGAACATGTTTATTTTAGAGCATACATTAACAAATATATTTTATTTTAGAGCGTACATTAACAAACATGTTTTATTTTAGAGCGTACATTAACAAATATGTTTTATTTTAGAGCGTACATTAACAAACATATTTTATTTTAGAGTGTACATTAACAAACATGTTTTATTTTATAGCGTACATTAACAAACATGTTTTATTTTAGAGTGTACATTAACGAACATGTTTTATTTTAGAGTGTACATTAACAAGCATGTTTTATTTTAGAGTGTACATTAACAAACATGTTTTATTTTAGAGTGTACATTAACAAACATGTTTTATTTTAGAGCGTACATTAACAAACATGTTTTATTTTAGAGTGTACATTAACAAACATGTTTTATTTTAGAGTGTACATTAACAAACATGTTTTATTTTATAGCATATATTAACAAACATGTTTTATTTTATAGCGTACATTAACAAACATGTTTTATTTTAGAGCGTATATTAACAAACATGTTTTATTTTAGAGCATATATTAACAAACATGTTTTATTTTATAGCGTATATTAACAAACATGTTTTATTTTATAGCGTACATTAACAAACATGTTTTATTTTAGAGCGTACATTAACAAATATGTTTTATTTTAGAGCGTATATTAACAAACATGTTTTATTTTAGAGCGTACATTAACAAACATGTTTTATTTTAGAGCGTATATTAACAAACATGTTTTATTTTAGAGCGTACATTAACAAACATGTTTTATTTTAGAGCGTACATTAACGAACATGTTTCATTTTAGAGCATATATTAACAAATAAATTTTATCTTAGAGCGTACATTAACAAACATGTTTTATTTTATAGCGTACATTAAGAAACATGTTTTATTTTAGAGCGTACACTAACAATCATGTTTTATTTTAGAGCGTATATTAACAAATAAATTTTATTTTAGAGCGTACATTAACAAACATGTTTTATTTTAGACCGTATATTAACAAACATGTTTTATTTTAGAGCGTATATTAAAAATGTTTTATTTTAGAGTGTATATTAACAAACATGTTTTATTTTAGAGCGTATATTAAAAATGTTTTATTTTAGAGTGTATATTAACGAACATGTTTTATTTTAGAGCGTATATTAACGAACATGTTTTATTTTAGAGCGTATATTAACAAATAAATTTTATTTTAGAGCGTACATTAACAAACATGTTTTATTTTAGAGCGTATATTAACGAACATATTTTATTTTAGAGCGTATATTAAAAATGTTTTATTTTAGAGCGTATATTAACGAACATGTTTTATTTTAGAGCGTATATTAAAAATGAATTTTATTTTAGAGCGTATATTAACAAATGTTTTATTTTAGAGCGTATATTAATGAACATGTTTTATTTTAGAGCGTATATTAAAAATGTTTTATTTTAGAGCGTATATTAACGAACATGTTTTATTTTAGAGCGTATATTAAAAATGTTTTATTTTAGAGCGTATATTAAAAATGTTTTATTTTAGAGCGTATATTAAAAATGTTTTATTTTAGAGTGTATATTAATGAACATGTTTTATTATAAAGCGTATATTAATGAACATGTTTTATTTTAAAGCATACATTAACAAACATGTTATACTGTACATCATACAGCGTACATTGATAAACATGATTTGTTTTAGAACGTATATTAACAAACTTGTTTTATTTAGAGCGTATATTAACAAACACACTATATATCATACATACATACATACACGTTTCACTTCAGAGCATATATTAACAAACATGTTTTATTTTAGAGCGTACATTAACAAACATGTTTTATTTCAGAGCGTACATTAACAAACATGTTTTATTTCACAGCGTACATTAACAAACATGTTTTATTTCACAGCGTACATTAACAAACATGTTTTATTTTAGAGCGTATATTAACAAACACCCATGTTATACAACATACAGTGCACATGATGAAACACGTCTTTTTGTTAGACGGCGTACGTCAGCAAACACACATTATGTTATACATGATCAAATATACATGTTTAGGCTCAGCCACAGCAGTCTGAGTTTTATTGTTCAACTGAGTTTAAAGCTTGATGGTTTGATTCGTATCTGATGAACAGATGTGGCTTCACGTCCTCATTCACACTGTTCAAAGAGTGTGTGGGTCAGAAGAAATGGATGCATGATTGTCACTGACATTATCTGATAAACACACACATGCATCGTCAGCTGTCTGCCTCCTGGGAATCTCAGAGATGCTTGTCTTCCTCTGCACAGTGTTTACATTCCTCACTGTCTGAACACAGAGAATACACCACAAAACACAAAACCTACTGCAGGGGAGACTACACTACAAATACAAAACACACAGAAGGGGAAACTACACTTGAAAACACAAAACACAGCAGGGGAAAATACACCTGAAAACACAAAACCTACTGCAGGGGAGACTACACTACAAATACAAAACACACAGAAGGGGAAACTACACCTGAAAACACAAAACACAGCAGGGGAAAATACACCTGAAAACACAAAACCTACTGCAGGGGAGACTACACTACAAATACAAAACACACAGAAGGGGAAACTACACCTGAAAACACAAAACACAGCAGGGGAAAATACACCTGAAAACACAAAACCTACTGCAGGGGAGACTACACTACAAATACAAAACACACAGAAGGGAAACTACACCTGAAAACACAAAACACAGCAGGGGAAAATACACCTGAAAACACAAAACCTACTGCAGGGGAGACTACACCACAAATACAAAACACACAGAAGGGGAAACTACACCTGAAAACACAAAACACAGCAGGGGAAAATACACCTGAAAACACAAAACCTACTGCAGGGGAGACTACACTACAAATACAAAACACACAGAAGGGGAAACTACACCTGAAAACACAGAGCAGGGGAAAATACACCTGAAAACATCAAACCTACTGCAGGGGAAAATATACCTTAAAACACAAAACTGACTCTGCTGGAGAAAATACACCTGAAAACACAAAACTGACTCTGCTGGAGAAAATACACCTGAAAACACAAAACTGACTCTGCTGGAGAAAATACACCTGAAAACACAAAACTGACTCTGCTGGAGAAAATACACCTGGAAACACAAAACTGACTCTGCTGGAGAAAATACACCTGAAAACACAAAACTGACTCTGCTGGAGAAAATACACCTGAAAACACAAAACTGACTCTGCTGGAGAAAATACACCTGAAGACACAAAACTTACTGCAGGGGAAAATACACCTGAAAACACAAAACTCAATTTGCTTGGGAAAAAACACCATAAAATACAAAACTCACTTTGCTGGAGAAAATGCACTTGAAAACACAAAACTCACTCTGCCCAAGAAAATACACCATAAAACACAAAATACACTGCAGGGGAAAATACACCACAAAACACAGAACTTATTCTGCTGCAGAAAATACATCACAAAAAAACACTGCAGAGAAAATACAGCATAAAACACACAACACATCCAGCATATATACATACACATAAAGGAAAATACTGTTAAATACTGAATGGCAGCAGTTGTGCTCGTTCATACAGGGCAGCACAATAGACTGAAATTGTACATATTTTGTACATGTAGTCGTTTATCTGCGGTACAAACCAGAGTGTTTGAGTAGCTCATTATTAGCTTGTGTCACGGTGATGTCACGGTGATGTCACAGTGATGTCATAATGATGTGTTGTTGTTTTTAAGTGAATAACTTCCTCCAGTGTGGCAATGAAGATCTGAACTGAGCTAAAATGATGTCATTTTGATGACGTATTGTTCTTATGGTGATGTCATGATGATGTATGTGTTTTCTATTGGTTTCCAGGGCGACCAGACGGAGCCGTGCGCCGGTCGGGACTGCTCCACCTGTCAGTGTTTCCCAGCCAAAGGAGTGAGGGTGAGACTCCGCCCACTCACAAACAACAGCCAATCAATGCCCAGCTGCAGCATGACATCATCACAGCTGCAGTTTCTTAACAGATCTGTGATACGTTCACTGTCGGCTCGTAAACCACAGACACTGAAACACCCACAGACATAAACACACACACACACTGTAATAATGAGCTGCTGGATGGGGGAGTGTTAGTGAGGAATGTGTTGGTGTTAAATTAGCAGCTGTTTACCTTAAACTGAGTCAGCACACACACACACAGACACACACACACACACACACACACACACACACACACACACACACAGTGTGACAACACAGTTTTACCTCTTCCTCCATAAATGCATTTAGAAAATGTTGACAGATAAAAACAAAGTGTAGTAGAACAAAGTAATATCAGTGTTACTAGTTACAGTGAGGTCCAGATGTTTCTGTACATAGTCACAGTGAGATCCAGATGTTTCTGTAAATCGAGACAGATGAGAGGTCCAGATGTTTCTATTCACTTTGTGGCTTTGTACATTGTAATCTGTACATAGCGATCCAGATGTTTCCGTACACAGAGACAGTGAGTTTCAGATGTTTCTGTGCAGAGTCACAGTGAGGTCCAGATGTTTCTGTACATATTCACAGTGAGGTCCAGATGTTTCTGTACATAGTCACATTTAGGTTGAGATGTTTCTGTACATAGTCACAGTGTAATCCAGATGTTTCTGTACCTAGTCACAGTGATGTTGAGATGTTTCTGTACATACGAGCAGTGTAATCCAGATGTTTCTGTACATAGTCACAGTGAGGTCCAGATGTTTCTGTACATAGTCACATTTAGGTTGAGATGTTTCTGTACATACGAGCCGTGTAATCCAGATGTTTCTGTACCTAGTCACAGTGATGTCGAGATGTTTCTGTACATACGAGCAGTGTAATCCAGATGTTTCTGTACATAGTCACAGTGAGGTCCAGATGTTTCTGTAAATCGAGACAGATGAGAGGTCCAGATGTTTCTATTCACTTTGTGGCTTTGTACATTGTAATCTGTACATAGCGATCCAGATGTTTCCGTACACAGAGACAGTGAGTTTCAGATGTTTCTGTGCAGAGTCACAGTGAGGTCCAGATGTTTCTGTACATAGTCACAGTGAGGTCCAGATGTTCCTGTACATATTCACAGTGAGGTCCAGATGTTTCTGTACATAGTCACATTTAGGTTGAGATGTTTCTGTACATACGAGCCGTGTAATCCAGATGTTTCTGTACCTAGTCACAGTGATGTTGAGATGTTTCTGTACATACGAGCAGTGTAATCCAGATGTTTCTGTACATAGGGACAGTGAGGTCCAGATGTTTCTGTACATAGTCACATTTAGGTTGAGATGTTTCTGTACATACGAGCAGTGTAATCCAGATGTTTCTGTACCCAGTCACAGTGATGTCGAGATGTTTCTGTACATACGAGCAGTGTAATCCAGATGTTTCTGTACCCAGTCACAGTGATGTCGAGATGTTTCTGTACATACGAGCAGTGTAATCCAGATGTTTCTGTACCCAGTCACAGTGATGTCGAGATGTTTCTGTACATACGAGCAGTGTAATCCAGATGTTTCCATCCACTGTCACTCTGTGGTCCAGATGTTTCTGTACCCAGTCACAGTGATGTCCAGATGTTTCTGCTAGTGTTCATCAGTATCAGTTTGGGGCAGCTGTGGCTCAGAGGGGAGAGCAGGTCGTCCACCAATCGGAAGGTCGGGGGTTTGATCCCCGGCTGTTCCGGTCACATGTCGATGTGTCCTTGGGCAAGGCACTTAATCCCAAATTGCTCCCTTGTGTGTGAATGAGATGAATGATTACTTAGATCAGATCCTGACGCTAAAGTTGGCACCTTAGCAGCCTCTGATATCAGTGTGTGAATGGGTGAATGTGAATAGTAGTGTAAAACGCTTTGAGTGGTCCGTAGATTAGAAAAGCACTATATAAATAGATAATTTCCCTCCAGGGACTAATAAAGTCATCTATCTATCTAAATGTAAATCCATTTATTATTTACCATCAGTTAAGTGAAGAACTGGTGTAAAGTTGATATAACTCATGTAATTCAGGAGCCAATCAAAGAGCTCAAAAAGCATCATGTCACAGCAATCAGCTGATGGAGTAAACAACAACATTTATCTGTACACAAACCTCCAATCTGTGTGTGTGTGTGTGTGTGTGTGTGTGTGTGTGTGTGTTTGTACAGCTGGGGGCAGCAGACAGGCAGAGAGGATTGTGGGAATGCGTCTGTCTCAGTGATTTCACAGTTCAGTGGTTTCAGAGAAAGAAGGCCAGAGAGAGGACTAACAGAGATCACAACTGTCACATCTCATCACACACACACACACACACACACACACACACACACACACACACACACACACACACAGCTCAACTGAAATATCAGCAGGTCGATTTCGATTTTTATTGATTTAAGCTCACCGCAGTTATCAATAATCAAATACTACAAATAGATAATTACATATGTCTAATAATATCAGTCAACTGAGACATTTAACCCCATATCAATCACATATAATCAATGTATAAATTTGTCTTAAATGGTTTATAACTCACTACCATGAAGACATTTTCAGTGTTTATTAATGTATAACTTCCTATGAATCATCTGAGCTGCTGTGTGTTAAGTTGTTGATCAATAACACAGTTCAACATCACATTTAGTAGGGGTGGAAAGAAATTGATTCATAAGTATTGCATTTTTTAATTTTTGATATTAAATTTTTGTTGCCAGAATCAAAATATTTGCTTCATTTGAGTCTATGTGGAGGTAGAAGGATGTTACTGCTTTTATTGTTGTAGTCTGAGTAACATGACGTCATATCCGTTCAGTGTCCGTCAACCAAAACAAACCTCAGCGAACTGAAACAAAGAAGTAAAAAACAGTCCGACCTCCACCCTCCATGTTAAATCCAGCGTGGTAAACGCTACACATCCAGTAAAGGAGGGAAACACTTTGGAAAAGCAGAGCTAGACATCACGGCTAAAGCTGCACACTAACTCCGTCACGGACGGGAAACGTTATTGTACGGCGGTAACGTGCGGTCCAGCCGGCCGTCGCTCTCGTCTCCGTGGTCCAACGGGCCGACGCTACGACTGTAGAGCTCCATATACTGACATTTATGTTAAATGTATTCAAACGGCCCCGATGGAGCTGACCATGGAGACATGTAGACAGCTGGGGCTATGTCTGGTTTTCAAAATAAGGTGTTAACAAACTGTATATACAAAATACATCTATAGAAATAAGACTGATAAGATTACATTCACCAGAAGTATAAAACATTACATGCCCATTATAGATTAAAAAGAAAATATCACTAATTTATGAGGGAAACATCTTTATTCTTTGACAATGATCCTGATATATTTGACACATTTTCAGGACATTTCTGATTACATACACGCTGAAAATTACATTTTTTAAAAGTATTAATTTAGAGATTTTCCAAAGTAAAAGTCCCCAGCAGTGTGTGATTCAACTTTTTCCTGTGGTCTAGTGTTAAAAAAGTGTAGAAAAATCATAATAAATCATAATGTCAAATTGCAATAATTAAAAATCACAATACATATCGAATCTGCACCAAAGTATTGTGATAGTATCGAATCAGGAGATTGGTGAATCATCCCAACCTTAACATTTAATAATACGTATACTGTATATTCATACACGCAATACATACATGCACAAACAGGAACATGTGTATATACTGTACATGCATTAGTGGCGAGATGTCGGAGCAAGCAGTTGGAGGTTTGGTGCCTTCCTCAAGGTCACCTTGGAGCCTGGAGTGGAGCCTCAAGCTACTGGTTCACATTCAGTACTTGATCAACCCTCCGGTTCCTGGTCCGGTTCCCGGTCCGGTTCCCGGTCCAGTTCCCGGTCCGGTTCTGGTCCCTGCAGACCGAGCTGCTGCCGCCCCAAGTAGTGGTGTGACCAAAAATGTCTGCTGACTAATTTTCTCCTGTATTTATGAACAAAATAAGTACTTAATTAAGAAATATAATAAAATAGTACTTTTCATATCGTTACATTATGTGATTAATGAAACAGTATCTGATCATTGAGCAGTTATGCATATGAAAAGTTGTTGATAAACAACATTAATAAACAGAACGTCCTCATATCTGTTCACTGTAAACACTGATCAGATTGATCCTCACCTGTTTTTTATTACATCATTATTTATTAATCTATGTATTGAAGCGTTTTAAGCCTCTGAATGTTGTGATTTGGACATTACAGTTTTTCTTTCTTTTAATAATCTTCTGATCATTTTCTGTCTTGAAAACCATATCACTATTGTGTTGTATGGTGTGTGTGTGTGTGTGTGTGTGTGTGTGTGTGTGTGTGTGTGTGTGTGTTTCAGTGTAATCTGTAATTTGTAATCTGCAATCTGTTTGATGTTTTAAAGCATCTGATTTAACATCCAGACTGTCTGAGCTCATTCAAACACACCGCCTCTGTGTGTTTATGTGTGTCATTGTTATGTCACACTGCCCTCCTGTGGCCAGGATATCTATCTATCTATTTGTCTATCTATCTATTTGTCTATCTATCTGTCTATCTATCTATCTATCTATCTATACTTAATCACAATGAATGAACGTGACATGAACACAAATTCACTGCAGATTGTCTGTGTTCAAAATGTATGGTAAAGGGAGATTTGTCAAATATTTAATGCTCAAATATGCTGCTGGATGCAAATGTATGTTCATATTTATTATTGGAAATCAATGAACAGCACAAAACAATGTCAGATCTTGTCCAGAAACCCTCACAGGTTCTGACTTTAGCATATGCATTGGACAATATTTGTCATTGTTTTGTGTTGTTGCATTGATTTCCAGTAATAAATATATACATATGTTTGCATAAAGCAGCATATTTGTCCACTCCCATGTTGATCAGAGGATTAAATATGTGACAAATCTCCTTTTAATATACATTTTGAACACAGAAAATGTGAAATTATATATTTGTCTGAAAGATTAAAATTCCCCAGTTGTAAATTTTGATGTTGTTTGTTTCCTGCAGGGTGCTCCAGGTCCTCTGGGGCGGCAGGGCCCTCAGGGGCCCCCAGGCTTCCCGGGTCCTCAGGGACCTCCAGGACAGAAGGGCCAGAGAGGAGATGAGGGGCTGACAGGAGGCAGAGGACTGAAAGGAGACCCGGTGAATAAACCTGGTTCTGTTGTAAACACAATGCTTCTGTTTGTTCTTTAACTCTTTAATTCAGACCTGAGGACAAGATGGCCGACTGTGATGTGAACTGATGGCGTCTGGTTTTGTCACAGTTTGTTTTAGTTTGTGGACCAATCGCAGGACTTACAGTCTCTGTGTGGTATCTGACCCCCGATATGTAACCCTGTGACTCAGAACCAGAAATAGTTTAAAACTGTTTGTTCTTTCAGGGAAGCGTCGGTGTTCCTGGGTTTCCAGGTTTAGAAGGAGTCCCGGTAAGAAGTCCCGCCTTCATCATCCTCTCAGCTGCTCTGATTGGCCCAGACATAGTGGGGTGAAAGGTCAGACTATCAGCGTGTGTCTGTGTGTGCAGGGTCACCCGGGTTCTGCTGGAGGTCCTGGTTTTCCAGGTTTGGATGGATGTAACGGCACCAGAGGAGAAAGAGGAGATCCTGGACT
Organism: Pterois miles; assembly: GCA_947000775.1. NCBI lineage: Eukaryota > Metazoa > Chordata > Actinopteri > Perciformes > Scorpaenidae > Pterois > Pterois miles. The sequence continues at coordinate 3,334,428 of CAMQGK010000110.1, read as the reverse complement.
TCCTGGAGAACAAGGACCTGATGGAGAACTGGTCAGAGTCACTGATCGATCAATAACAAATCAATAACATGCACTGCATGAAGTATTCAGGTTTCAGCTTCAGGTTACATTATTGTTAAATTTGTAGTAATTCTTTATTTTTCGCCACCAAACTCCACACGACCTTTTGTTGATTTTAGAACAAAAAACATTAGGCTGCTGAGTAGAGATATATTAGTAATACAAAGTACACAGTGTACTGCAGTATATGTAGTGCAGTATTATGTAATCACCATGATAACAGTGTTTTATTCTGTAGGGTTTTGCTGGACTGAAGGGATTCCCAGGAGATCCAGCAGTCTATTTCATACAGTACCCTGGAATACCTGTAAGTCGACCTGTACTATACGTGTACTTGTACTGGAAATACACCTGACACTTTACTGGATCTTATTTAAGTCAGTAGAACTTCAGATGTCTTGTTTTTATATGAAAGCCCAAAGAGATTCAGTTCACTGTGATCATCTAGTTTGTTTTTTAGAATCTGAATCTGAAAATTAACTAAAGTTATTATAAAACTGTAGTAGTGTAAAAAGTATATTAGTAGTGGAGTACTGAATGTTATCATAATCATGTTTTTATATGTAAAAAGTAACTAAAGCTGTCTACCTGTGGATATCAGACAGACCCCTTCAAAATAAAAGCCCCATAGAGTAAGCTCAGGATGAGGCTTGGTTTTCAAAATAAAAGCCCCCAGCTCTCCCTGTATGTTAACAGGGAAAACTAGAATTAGATCCAATGTTTCAAAATAAAAGTTCATTCTACTACTTTGTCTGACACAGTTTTAAAGGTTTATATTAGGTACTGTATATATTATAGGTTCTGTATTTTCAGCAATGCTTTACATTTCATTTCAGCTGTCAGCATTAATAGGCATTTTCTGCAGGAAATCTAGTCATCTAGTTTGTTTTTATAATCTGCATCTGTAAATTAACTGAAGTTTTAAAATAAATGTAGCGGTGTTAAAAAGTACAGCATTTACCTCTGACATGTAGTGGAGTAAAAGTAGAAAGAAGCAGAACAAGGAGATACTCAAGTATAGTACAAGTATGTCTAAATTGTGCTTAAGCACAGTACTTGAGTAAATGTGGTGAATCATCATATTGATTAATCGACTAATTGTTGCAGCTCTATTCTCCACCGAGGACCACTGATTATGGGATGTTTTGGTGCTTTTAACGTTGTTTTTCTGATACTCCACAGTTACAATATAATATTTATACATTGATGCTGCTAATGTATGTCACTTTGGACAAGAGCATCTGCTAAATGAAAATGTAGAGTTTAAAATGTGTAACGTGAATAAAATCGTAGTGTTTGTGTCTTCCAGGGAGACGCTGGGTCCAGTGGACTTCCTGGTCGGCAGGTGACAACAAACACACATCCAGAACATTTTACTTCACTACATTTTTTAACGTTTTTCTATGTTTCTATATTTTTTGGATTATCTACAATAATTCACAATTGTGTAGCAAACTCTTATTATTTATTATTTCATAATGAGTACTTTTACTTTTGTGTGTACTACTACTGAGAGGTATTTCTTTCTGCAGGGTGAACAGGGTCTAGCTGGTTTGATAGGAGTTTCGGGTCATGCAGGACCAGACGGGATCAACGTGAGTCACATCAAACACACCTGATAAATATTACTACTACTGCTACTACTACTACTACTACTACCACTGTTGTAGTAGTAGTAGTAATAATAATAACGATAATAATGACCTGGGTCAAACTTTCTCTGGGTTTAAATCAAAAGTTTAAGTTCTACTCTGTTTCTGTGATCACATGCAGTTATAGTACTAGATAATATTATAATAGTAATACTCACAGTATGTTCATGTACATGTCTGTCTGTCTTTATAGGGTCTCCCTGGTCTGCCTGGCTCCAGGGGTCCACCTGTAAGTATTACAAGATACAAGTACAAGTACTGTGATATTTAAACTGGTCATAAAATGAGTTCTGATCTTCATCTAAGTCACAACAATAGACAAACACAGTCTACTTAAAATAATACCACACAAAAAAATATATGTTTTCATGTTTTTATTGAACACAACATGTAAACATTCACAGTGCAGGGTGGAAAAAGTATGTGAACCCCGAGGCTAATGACTTCTCCAAGAGCTAACTGGAGCCAGGAGTCAGCCAACCTGGAGTCCAGTCAGTGTGATGATTGGAGGTGTTGGTTAAAGCTGCCCTGCCCTATAAAAACACAGCAGTTTGGAGTTAGCTGTTCTCCAGAAGCGTTGCCTGATGGGAACCATGCCTCCCACTAAAGAGCTCTCAGAAGACCTACGATCAAGAACTGCTGACTGATATGAAGCTGAAAGGGTTACAGAAGTCTCTCTAAAAGCCTTGATGTCCATGTGTCCACGGTGAGACAGACTGTCTACAGATGGAGACAGTTCAGCACTGCTGCTACTCTCCCTAGACGTGGTCGTCCTGTAAAGATGGCCGCTAGAGCCCAGCGCTGAACGCTCAATGAGGTGAAGAAGAGTCCTAGAGGGTCAGCTAAAGACTAACAGAGATCTCTGGTACATGCTGACATTTTAGTTGACTGATCTACAATCAGTAAAACATTAAAGAAGAATGGAGCTGACCACCACGGAGGAAGACACTGCTGTCAAAAAACCACTGCTGTTGGGTTGAAGTTTGCCAAAGAGCAGCTGGATGCTCCACAGCACTACTGGTTAAATACTCTGTGGACAGATGAAACCAGAACTGAGCTGTTAGGAGGGAACACACAACGCTATGTGGAGGGAAAAAGGCCCAGCACACCAACATCTAAACCTCATCACCACTGTGAAATATGGTGGAGGGGCGTCATGGTTCGGGGCTGCTTCGCTGCCTCATGGCCTGGATGGATCGCTGTCATCAACGGAATAATGAATTACCAATCTTATCAAGACATTTGGCAGGAAAACTTAAGCTCAACAGAGGATGGTGATGCAACAGGACAACGACCCAAAGCATAGAAGTAGATCAACAACAGAACGGCTTCAACAGAAGAAAATAGGCCTTCTGGAGCAGCCCAGTCAGAGTCCTGACCTCAGGACCTCCAGAGAGAGTTTCACTCCAGACATCCCAGAATATTACTGAACTGAACCAGTTTTATAAAAAGGAACGGTCCAAAAGTCCTCCTGAACGTTCCAGGAAACGTCTGGTTGAGGTTATAGCTGCCGAAGGAGGGCCAACCAGTTATTAAATCCAAAGGTTCACATACTTTTTCCACCCTGCACTGTGAATGTTTACATATTGTGTTCAATAAAAACATGAAATCATTTTTGTGTGGTATTAGTTTAAGCAGACTTTGTTTGTCTGTTGTTGACTTGGATAAAGGTCAGAACACATTTTCTGACCAATTTCATATATATATATATATATATACATAATAACAGGTGATGGTGTGTTTGTGTTTCAGGGAGAAAAAGGTCGATCTCTGCCGGGACAGAAAGGAGACGAGGTATTCACAGATATTCACAGTTTATATTCAGGAAATTTAAGCTGTCTGATTTCTGCACGTAGACACCAGTTTCACTTTTCTGACGTTCTGCACAACTTTCATTAAATTTCGTGTTTATTTCCTGGAGTGACATCACTGAGGGGGCGTGGCCAGTAGAACATTAGTCAGGAGTCTTTAAAACTTCAGAACTGACAGGATTTACATTTGAGTAGCAGTAGTACTCCACAGTGGTAGGATTTCATTACTGTATAGTACTGTGTAGTACTGCAGTACTGTGTGTGGTCCACAGGGGGATCAGGGCCTCCAGGGGCCTCCGGGGCCGTTTGAGTACGTCGACCCTCCAGAGGACCTGTACATTAAAGGAGAACAGGTGGGAGGGGCTTCAGTCTGTTACAGCCAATCAGATCACTGCTTAATACTGTCTAATATAATTCTACTGTAGTTCTACTATAGTTCTACTAGTCTTACTGTATTTCTACAGTTATGCTGTACTTTTACTGTAGTTCTACTACAGTTCTACTGTAGGTCTACTGCAGTTCTACTGTAGTTCTACTGCTGTTCTCTGCAGTTCTACTGTAGTCTTACTGTATTTCTACTGTAGTTCTGCTGTACTTTTACTGTAGTTCTACTGCAGTTCTGCTACTGTTTTCTGCAGTTGTACTGTAGTCCTACTGTATTTGTACTGTGGCTCACTGTACTTTTTCTGTAGTTCTACGACAGTTCTACTGTAGTTCTACTGTAGTCTTACTGTAGTTCTACTGTAGTCCTACTGTATTTGTACTGTGGCTCACTGTACTTTTTCTGTAGTTCTACGACAGTTCTACTGTAGTTCTACTGTAGTCTTACTGTAGTTCTACTGTAGTCCTACTGTATTTGTACTGTGGCTCACTGTACTTTTTCTGTAGTTCTACGACAGTTCTACTGTAGTCTTACTGTAGTTCTACTGTAGTCCTACTGTATTTCTACTGTGGCCCACTGTACTTTTTCTGTAGTTCTACGACAGTTCTACTGCAGTTCTACTGTAGTCTTACTGTAGTTCTATTGTAGTTCTACTGTAGTCCTACTGTAGTTCTACTGTAAACGTCCTGATACTAAAATAAAAAACAACTAAACTAACTAAACTAAATTACTAAATTTGTTCCACAGCAGAATGTTCTATTGTGCTTAGTCCATGGCTTTGCAGTATTTCTGGTTCTGTTGGTTCTAATGTTGGAATCTGTTGGTTCTTCAGGGTCCTCAGGGTCCTAAAGGAGTCTGTGGAGTTCAAGGCCTGCCGGTAAGTTCAGACACCTGACCATATCTGGGTTCTCCTGTACGCAGGGTTCTAATGAACACAGGGTTCTGATGAACACAGAATTCTCCTGAACATTGGTTTTTAATGAGCACAGGGTTCTAATGAATACAAGGTTCTGATGAACACAAGGCTCTCCTGAACACAAGGTTCTCCTGAACACAGGGTTCTCCCGAACACAAGGTTCTGATGAACACAAGGCTCTCCTGAACACAGGGTTCTAATGAACACAAGGTTCTGATGAACACAAGGCTCTCCTGAACACAGGGTTCTAATGAACACAAGGTTCTGATGAACACAAGGCTCTCCTGAACACAAGGTTCTAATGAACACAAGGTTCTGATGAACACAAGGTTCTCCTGAACACAAGGTTCTCCTGAACACAGGGTTCTCCCGAACACAAGGTTCTCCTGAACACAGGGTTCTCCTGAACACAAGGCTCTCCTGAACACAAGGTTCTCTTGAACACAGGCTTCTAATGAACACAAGGTTCTCCTGAACACAGGGTTCTAATGATCACAAGGTTCTCCTGAACACAGGGTTCTAATGAACACAAGGTTCTCCTGAACACAGGGTTCTAATGATCACAAGGTTCTCCTGAACACAGGCTTCTAATGAACACAAGGTTCTCCTGAACACAAGGTTCTCCTGAACACAGGGTTCTAATGATCACAAGGTTCTCCTGAACACAGGCTTCTAATGAACACAAGGTTCTCCTGAACACAAGGTTCTCCTGAACACAGGGTTCTAATGATCACAAGGTTCTCCTGAACACAGGCTTCTAATGAACACAAGGTTCTCCTGAACACAGGGTTCTAATGATCACAAGGTTCTGCTGAACACAAGCTTCTGATGAACACAAGGTTCTCCTGAACACAGGGTTCTAATGAACACAGGGTTCTCCTGATTGTTCTCAGGAACATGATGTGATCTATGTGTTTCTTCTAGAGATGGACTCATGTTAGGGGAACACCTGCAGGTTTACTTCAGTCAGAACCCAGTTGACAAATGTTCTTCATTCTCACATGAGAACAGAGTGTTATTGATCACATATTGATTGTTCTGAATGTTGAACGTGGGGTGATGATGTTTGTATTTCAGGGTTTGGATACTCTCACAGGGATCAAAGGAGAGAAGGGGATTGTGGGATTTCCTGGTCCAAGAGTGAGTAACCCTCCATCCTCACATTATTGATCAGTATAGATCAGTATTGATTAACCCTCCATCATCACTTTATTGATCAGTATAGATCAGTATTGGTTAACCCTCCAACCTCACTTTATTGATCAGTATAGATCAGTATTGGTTAACCCTCCATCATCACTTTATTGATCAGTATAGATCTTTTTAACCCTCCAACCTCACTTTTTTTATCAGTATAGATCAGTATTTATTAACCCTCCATCCTCACTTTATCGACCAGTATTGAGTAACCCTCTATGCTCACATTACTGATCAGTATAGATCAGTATTGATTAACCCTCCGTACTCACATTATCGATCAGTTTAGATCAGTATTGGTTGATCAATCTATAGATGATCTTTGTCTCCGCTGGCTGATCGACTCCCTCTAACGTGTCCTCATGATGAGCACTAAGTAGCGTTGAGTTATTCAGTATAAATGAATGAGAGTCAGGTTAGAGTGAAATATTCTCTGATGACCATCCTGATTAAAATGTTCACATGAATTGGTAATATTCAGATCAATAATGTCTTGGATGTTTGCGTTTGGACGTTTCAGGGATATTCTGGTAACCCTGGTGTGTTCGGAGAGAAAGGATTCAAGGTGAGTTAATAACACTTTAAACATATAAAAGCTGACATAATGATAATTAAACTACATATTAATTACTCAACTTTATAACGGTTAGTTATTCCGTTTAAATGATTGATCTGTCGTCAATCAGAACCTGTGATGCGTTTTATCATGTGTTTTTAGGGGATTGGAGGAAGTCCAGGTCTCCCAGGGCTGATTGGACGAGAGGGTCCAAAGGTTAGTCTGTGTAACATCATCGTAACCGTGCTGACCAATCACACAGTAACTTACCCGAAACACTGGTGTACCATTTAACTAGTCCCAAAACAGGTGTAGGTATATCATACCAGTGCTCAGAATGGGGCGCCGTTGTATTGTTGTGTTAATAAACAGTCGTATGGATCTTTTCGGACGCACTGAGCTGTAATTTACGTCATAGCTTCCTGAGAGCCTCCTTGCTTGGAGATGTGTAACCATGGTAACCTGTTCCAACCTCATGTTTGTATACTTGAAGTGTTAATGATGTTACAGAGCTGTCCATCAGCGTATCTTATGAACGTTGTTGTCACTACCACATTGCATTGTGGGATATTTATGCCGCTGTAGTGTCCAGCGTTGCATACGGTAATATTACACAAGAAATAGTATGCAATTTGTGTACTATTGGATTCATACTAAGGTTTCAGACACACTAAAACATCTCACGTACTCTTTTAGATACTAAATAGCATGTTACTTTATAGGCGGACGTTTGACTGGCGGTCTGGTTGTCGCTCTGAGTGTAGCTCAAGCAGTTTCAGTAGCTCTCTCCTGCCGTGAAACGACACTTAGTGTAACTCTGTTTTTTGTTTTGTTTTTTTCAACTTTTATTTAACCAGATAAAAAAAACATTGAGGTCACGATCACTTTCACAGGGGCTACCTGGCCAATTTTAGAGGTGCAATGGTGTTTTCAAAAACAAATGTGGGAGCTACAACACAACAACAAACAACAATTTAAGATTTAAAACATAGTCACTGTTCATCGGTGTGACGCTGCCTGTCCTTCAGGACAGAGAAGAAGGCTCCAAGTGGAAAAACGGTTGGGAATAACTTCAGGGAGTTTCATTTCAGTCTGGAGAGCAGTTCATGCCGAGGAGGCAGCAAAGCTGAAAGCTCTTTTTCCAAATTCAGTCCTTACCTGAGGAACAGATAAAACAAGTGTAGTGCAAGAACACAAGGCATAGCAACTGCTTGTTTTCTGCAGTAAAGCGCACAGATAAGGAGGAATCAAGCCTAAAAGAGCCTTATAAATTAGGGTCAGCCAATGTACATAGAATTTGATCTCATATACAATTCACAATGGTGAGTGAGACGACTACAGCCAGTCACAAATCTCAGGGCCAAATGAAAAACAGACTATTTAAATGCTGTACTCTGACACCTGTTTCATTCCCTGTAATGAAACGGATGATTAGAGCCCATGAGAGATGAGCTACTGTCTGTGTGTACACTCTGTAATGAACCTATGTGTTCCCAGGGCATGATGGGAGATTCAGGTCCTAAAGGTGTCCCTCAGGATGTAGACATCATTCACACAGGTATGGATCAGTACGCACTGATTGATCAGCTGACTGATGTCATCACGGTGGTAGGATGTCAGCTCTCTGCCTCCTGTCTTCCAGGTGATGTTGGAGACCCCGGGTTCCCTGGACTGAGGGGCCCTCCTGGAGACATGGGGCTAATGGGAATCCTCGGCCCCCCAGGAGCCCCCGGCAGATCCACACCTGGTCAGTACCTGCAGCCCCTTTACACCTCATTCATGTTTAAGGTGGTATAACGATGAAATCTCTCTTGTTCCCTTTTCAGGTCCGGCAGGCGCTGTGGGTCAGAGGGGGGTTCCAGGATCCAAAGGGGACAGGGGAGATCCAGGTCAGGTGTATGCTGATGGACCCACACCTGGAGAACCTGGCAAACCAGGACGCCCAGGACCCAGAGGACTGAAAGGAGAACCAGGGAGTCCAGGTACCAGAGAACACCTGTTGGTGTCACACCTGTCTTTCAGACACACCTGGTGATTATCTCAAGTTATTAGGGTTGTCAAAGTTAACATGATAATAATGCAAATTTGTTTTAAAGCCTAATTTCTTTAACACATTATTGCAATCGGTCTTTTCGAGGTTGTAGCAGGGTCAGTTTTAAAGCTAGAATGAAGATACTGGTATCATGTGAAAACCTGAAAAACCTGTTGGTACCAACCATGTCATACTGGCTCGTCACTAATCAGGATAAATAACACTCCAATCGTGCTAAATTTTAGTGAGGAGAAACTGTCATGTCCATTTTCAAAGGGGTCTGTTGACCTCTGACCTCCAGATGTGTGAATGTAAATGGGTTCTCTGGGTCCCCACCAGTCTCCCCTTTACAGACATGATCCACTTTATGATGATCACATGCAGTTTGGGGCAAGTCATAGTCATTTTGCACGGATACAAAATGTGTGATTAATCACGATTAAATATTTTAATCGATTGACAACTCAAAGTTATTTAAATTGGTGAAGTTATTTTTGTGTCTTCATTTAATAATTAATCATTTCCTGTTTCCTGTTGATTAATTAATCATCCTGTTGACTTCTTGTTTTTCTCTTCAGGTACTTACTGTCTTATCGGGGCCCCAGGAGAGTCTGGAGATCCAGGTGATCAGGGGCCCCCAGGGGCCCAGGGCTTTCTAGGGTTTAAAGGTCAGTGTCAGACAGATTGATTGATTGTTTATTGATTTTTGGTTTTCAGTCTGACAAACAGATGCAAACAGAATCTAAACAAAAATACTTCAGTTATTAGTCATTACATGTGTTTCCATCCACTGGAGTAGAAAACTTAATATAGTAGAACTTAATATTACTTCTTGTAGATCATAAATGTTTGAATATAAAAGGACTTGTTGAAACTGGTTGATAAATGTAGACGTTATAGTTCTTTTTAGTATAGTTTTCACCCAGAAAAACAGCAGCTCCCCCGTTCACTAACAGGCTCCAGGATGGTTCCCTGAGGAACGCCATGTTATGGTTTTATACATTTAAATCCCTGTTTTTAAATCTACCTGTGTGTTTCAGGTCGTCCAGGCGACTGTTCTTGTGGCCCCCCAATTATCCTGAGGGGTCCCCCCGGCCGGGTGGGTGACCAAGGGTCTCCAGGGCTTCCAGGAGCCCCAGGGACCCAGGGGGAGAGAGGAGAGAAAGGTTTACCTGGAAACACAGGAGTGCGTGGACAACAGGTGAGTGCCGATGCAGCAGGGTCAGAGGTCGTAGGTCAGCAGCCAGATAAAGCACAGAACCAGATCGTTGGTGTGTTTAATTGATTGATTGATTTGTTTGTTTGCAGGGTTTGGGTGGATTTCCAGGTGTCAAAGGGTTCAAAGGTCAGAAAGGAGATTTCACTGTGGTGGATTTTAAAGGTGAGTTTAGTCATTAAATTATTCATTAGCCATGATGTCATGTCAGGTCATAAATGGCTCTGATTAGACTTGTATCTCCAGGTGAGAAGGGAAACCGGGGCCAGCCAGGCCCTGCAGGCAGACAAGGACTCTCAGGGAGAAGAGGACCTGATGGGTCCCCAGGGGGCCCTGGAAACCCCGGCTCCCAGGTGAGTCACTCATTCTGGGTGAAGTCACCCTCAGACTTTGAAAACTATCAGAACAAACAGGAAAACAAGACTTACAGCCCGCTGTTCTGTTGACCATGATGAGGTATTTAGTGGGCAGAGCGTGAAGTGGAGGCAGAATAATCCTCTGAACACGTTAGTTAACGCTGACTAGCAAGTATTGTTGTCTTGTTTTTTAACAATGGCTGAAGAAAATACTAGTTTCTCTCAATATGTCCTGTCACTGGAGTGAGGCAGAGGGGCCGTGACCCAGCGTTCACCGCTGTTGAGCTCATTTCCTGTGGCATGGTGGAATTAGCAAGGCAGCTAGCTAAGTAGCCAAATTAGTCGCTAAACTAGAAAAATGTAACAACTTAATGCTTCATCCACACACAGCGGAGGAAATCACCACGCTATCGCCAGATGAGCGACAACTTTGTTCAGCTCATCTGTGTTGCTCAACACGTGGACGCTGAATGCAGCAGCCTGCAGGGACGCTGACAGCACGTCACACCGGTGCTGGTGACTGGATGATGTTGCCGCTCTTCTGACTCTCATCTCTAAATCACTTTTCTCTTCAGGGTGAAAGTTTTCCCAGTTTTCCTGGAGAAAGAGGTCCCCCTGGACTCTCAGGGCCAAAGGGATCATCAGGACCTTCAGGCCCACCGGGGCGAGGTGTTGTCGGAGCAGTAGGACAGCGTGGGGAGCCTGGGGACCCAGGACCTCCAGGACTGCCTGGTCCCCCAGGGCCAAAGGGGGTTAGAGGTAGAGGTCAATCTTAAATTAACTTTAAATTAAGACTAAAATCTGCAGGAACAACTCCAGGAACATGTTTCATTACTGCTCCTAAAACTCCAAACCCCACCCCTCCTCTTCCTGTTTGACTCCTCCTCTCCCTGCAGGTGACACTCTCCCCTGTGTACCCAGAAACCCGGGTGCCCCCGGAGAGAAAGGAGATGCTGGAAATGCAGGTAAACCTCATCTACGACAGCTGTCTGTCTGCTCACCTGTCCGTCTGATCCCCTGTTCACCTGTCTGCTCACCTGTCTGTCTCTCAAGGTTACAAAGGACTCCCGGGTCCTCCAGGTTTTCGTGGCATCACCGGACCTGATGGAGTTAAAGGGGACAAAGGACAGCCTGGACTTCCTGGACTACCTGGACGACAAGGTACCAGAACACACCAGTACCACACCTGCCCTTTACATTATCTCTAACGTTATCTTACATATATATCCTCTCCTCTTCTTGCAGGACCTCCAGGTATTGTTGGCGATACCGGAGAAGAAGGACCTGAAGGCTTCAGTTATGGTGGAGATTCAGGTAAAGTCACCAGTCCGGCGTAGTCTCCATGACATTATTCATGGGTTTCTGAAGTGCAAAAGTGAAGCTTGAAGTGGGTGGCTTCCGGCGACTCTGGTCTTCGCAATCTTGGCAGTGACGTCTCTAGCTAGTACAAAAATAGGTTGTGAATGGAGCTTAGGCATCCCGAATGAAGCCTAGTTGCTGAAACGCGCATCTAGCTCACAGCTACCAAGCTAGCTAAGGCTAATGGTACATGTCCACAGCTTCCTTCCTTTCCACGCCTCCTATTTATTGTCCATGTAAGCATCCGTGCAATGCATTCTGGTAGCATGGCGGCACGATTCAAGAGACAGACCATCATGTCGCCTGCTCCTCATTTGCATAAAGTTGAGGTCTGGGTTACTTTATGCAGATCAGGTGTGTCCAGCGCGACTCGCCATCTCTGGAAACGCCCTTGAAACTTTTAAACTAAGCCTTGTCGATCTAAAATAAAGACAGTCATCAACTGCATGGCTTATTTCTCTCCTAAAATGTTTTCAGAAAACACATTTCAGTGGACTATTTTCGTGATATAAGAGAAAAAAAAAATTCAAAACGAGCCTCCATGTTGGTTACGGTTTGGTTCACTGATCGTACAACACTCAGCTGTGTTTACAGTGTGTTTAACTGTTTTACACCAGGCTCTCCGGGGCTCCCAGGCTCTCCTGGACTCAGGGGCCCAGCAGGAGATTCTGCTGTCGGGGCCTCAGGACCCATTGGCTTCCCAGGGCGACCAGGCTCTCAGGGACCTAAAGGAGTCCCTGGACCCCCTGGCAACAACGGACTAGAAGGTGAAGTACTGGCCCTGAATATCATCACGCTCATCACTTCATCACCTGTTCTGTTGTGGTTTCAGTGGATCTCAGAAATCTGTTGGTTAGAATAAAAGCAGTGAACAGAACACAGCCGGATTCTGTTTTAAATAAACCTGAAGTTCCCACAAATGTAAACTTATATATTCAGTATTATTTCCTGTTTGTTCAGGACTCCTGGGTCTGGCTGGGGGCCCTGGAGCTAAGGGCCGCAGAGGACAGGATGGAGCCCCAGGTATAACCGGCCCCCAGGGGCCCACTGCTGACCTCTGTGATGCAGGAAAACCTGGTTTCAGGGGCCTTTTTGGCCCACAGGGACCCATAGGACCCCCAGGTAAGCTCAGCAGGATGCTCAGTTTACTTTAGTGTACTGTACTGTACTTTAGTTTACTTACTTTACTGCCTTTGGTTTACTTTACTGTATTTTACTTTACTTATTTCATTGTCTTTTGGTTTACTTTTCTATACTTGACTTAACTGTACTTTACTGTCCTTTACTTAACTTGACTTTACTGTACTTGACTTTACTGTACTGTACTGCACTTTGCTTACTTTAGTTAAGTATACTGTACTTTACTTCACTTTATTCTGTGTACTTTAACGTATGCTTTGATGTACTTTACTCTGCTTTGCTTTGTTTACTTTACTTCACTTTACTCTACTGTACTTTATTTTATTTTCATTACTCACTGATATCATATTTCTGTTCAGGTTTTTCGGGGGAGAAAGGTGAGATTGGGGAGGCGGGTCCTCCAGGTTTAGGTCCTCAAGGCCCAAAGGGGAAACCGGGCTCTCCAGGATTCCCGGGGTACCTGGGGCCCCAGGGTCCCTCGGGCCCCAGTGGAGACCCAGGACTGCAGGGGCAGGATGGTCAGAAAGGTGAACTCCTACCACCAGCACACCTGTGTGTAAATGTTTCCTGATGACGGATTCACAGAATTACTAACCGTCTGTTTTAGGTCTGATGGGTCCCCGGGGCCAGGATGGAGAGCCAGGGGCCCCTGGACAGACTGGGCCCCTCGGAGCCCTGGGGAGGAAGGGGGAGAGAGGGTTCAATGGACGAGATGGAGGTCTAGGATGTGAGGGCCAGAAAGGGGAGAAGGGTAAACACTGAATGATACTACTACAGTACTACTATAGTACTACCACAGTACTATGATAAGCTTCTAATGGCAATATAAAGAATGAGACAAAGTCAAATTGTTATTTAATGTTTAAACCAACAGTGTCATCCATGTGTGTCCCCTGCAGGCTGTAAAGGGGCCCCGGGGCCTCCAGGAGAGACAGAGGGTGTCCCCATCAAAGGAGAGACAGGAGCAGAAGGACCCCCCGGCATCTACGGGTTTTCTGGACCACGAGGTCAGAGCTGTTACCATAGAGACCAGTGTCAACATGTGATGTCACACAAGAAATGGCAGAGTCACATACGGCATTAAAATTCAGCAGTTTGATTATCCAGAATCAACTTTACAGATATCCACAGTTTCACAGTGACTATTCAGAGCTCTTATTCATATCTAAAACATCACTGTGACGAGTCCAAACGACAGTTAGAGAGAGAGAGATAGAGTTACAGATATCTCAAACCTCATTATGACTAGTCAGGACTGTTGTCATGACGTTGCTCATCTAGGCTTCCCATTGGATATCGGCCCGACAAACCGTCTGAACAGTGTCAGCAGAAGCTTTTGTTAACTAAGATAGTTTGGTAAAGTTGGAAAGATATTCACAGATTCAAACTTCCCGGATCACTAACTCATAAATGAAATGTTGTTAAAACACAAACAATGTCTCTTTCTAGCCATAGTGAGGTAGACAACAAGCTGCAACCTTATTTTAATCACAACAAGCCGTCCTCCGAGCTGAACACATAACACTGGTGGTCAGGTAAAATGACATGAAAGAGCTCATCATCAAGGATGAGAGAGTTGTGGTAGAAATTTACCGCGTATTGTAGATTTATTGTCTCCAGACACACTTTATAAACCCATACAACCGCAGTGCAGTGCCATAGTATGTTTGAATAGCCGCTCCATCCCGCCATGCAATTACAGATATCTGCAACATCATTAGTCCCAACTCTATTCTAGATATCGGTAATTACTCTTTGACTATCCGTAACTCAACTTTTTAGTCATAATATAATTTTCATTACAGTATCTAAAAAGGACCATATAGAAATCTACAGCTGAGAGGAGTTAAAGATAACTTTAACTGGAATTATGAACGGTCATAATTCACATTGCAGATATCTGCAGGGTGCAGGTTGTATCCACGCCAACCCGCCGCCATTTTTAACTGCAGTGCAACTGGATTCTGGTGTAAAAAAAAAAAATATTAAAAAAAAATTGCGATACATAGCAACCCTATTTAAAATTCTCCATCTTTACAGGAAATAAAGGTGAGCAAGGACGTACCGGTAAGCTGGGATATCCAGGTATCTGTGGACCCCTCGGTATCGTAGGACTCCCAGGACCCCCCGGGGCCTATGGCCAACCAGGACCTCCGGGACCACCTGGACGTACGGGACCACCAGGATTCATTGGCTTCCCTGGAGAGACCGGAGATCCAGTAAGAAGACTACATTCTTACAGGACAGAACCAAATAGACTGGTTTGGATTTGCGAGAGGAAGTACTGTATTTGGTTTTAAAAGAGGCCCAGATGACGAGGTTTAAACATTAGAACCAAAGAAACAGAACTTTTTCTTTTGCTTCTTTTGTTCAGAAAATGTTAAATATTCAGAAAGATTCATTGTTTTTGGTTGCAGGGTGACTTGGGATGCCCGGGAGCAGCTGGAGAACCTGGACATCAAGGATGTACTGGATCCAAAGGTGTCATCTAATCCCTGACCTCTAACCCTACCCACCTCCAACACTTTTCAATTTTTCATACATGAAATAGAATATCAATGAAATAGATATCAAGGTTTCCCTCACAGATTCTGGTCTTTATTCGTGCAGGTTGGTGTGTAATGTTTCTTTTTGTCTGTCAGGTGATAAAGGAGACTCTGTTAGTTTTCCTGGTCCACCTGGAGACAAAGGGCCTCCTGGAGACCTCGGGCCATCAGGTGATGATCTAGTTCTGGTTCTACAGCAGTGAAACAAAGACAATCAGCAACTTTGTTATGAACACACAGCCAGTAAAATAAAAACACACAACTCTGTTGTTTTAATGTTAAATTTGTCTCCAAACGATCTGTAGCGCATGGTCTGAAGTGCATTTTGGTGTCCAACTCAGCTTGACAGCTTGTAAGTCTTCAGCTAAGCTAGCTAGCTAATGAGCCAGCATGCGCCTACAATGCTCCTGACCACACCCCATTTTAAGACCAGCACCCCCATAGATGCACAGATGGATGCAAGTATATATGTTACACAACGTGAGCGTTGGGCGTGAAAATGACAGATACTTAAACCATCAGATGAGTCTGGATGAATCTGTTTTTTTTTTCTCTCTCAGGACCCCCTGGATCCCAAGGAGATCCTGGAGGACCTGGTTTCATCGGGAGTCCAGGACAGAGTGGATGCAAAGGAGATCCAGGCCTGCGGGGGGAACTGGGTGAACCAGGTACAGAAGCTCACCTCCTTCTGTTCTGTAAAGTGCTGCCATCCAAAACCAGTAAAGGGCAGCAGCTGTGCAGTCGGGCTGGATAGTCATGCCTCTGTCTCAGCCATTATTGGCAGGCAGGACTTACCGCCCCCCCTTAGAAGTTCAATTTGACTGAACTTTGACCTGTGATATTCTGAGACTCATTGAAGGTGGAGATGACTGCTGACCCTAACCCTGTGTGTCTGGTTTATTCCAGGTGTGGTTGGCCCCTCGGGTCCCAGAGGTCGCTCGGGTCTTCCAGGTCTTCCTGGTAAAGCGGGTGCTGATGGTCCTCCAGGACCACAGGGCTGCCCAGGACTCCAAGGTCAGAACTCAGACCCAGAGCTACTGTCATGTCAGCCATGTCAGATTATTTTTCACTCTCATTTTATCACTTACTTCAGCAGTGGAAGGGGGTTGGTGGTGGTGGTGGGGGGGGCGGTATTTAGATTCAGACCCCATCTCCAGGTGGGTTAAACATGTGATGTGTATCTGGATATTGTATCTGGATCACATTCTGATCAGATCTCAGCTAGATGTAAAGTCCCAGACACACCAGCCCAACATTGAAGGCCAGCTCTTGTGTTGCCTCACATTGCATGTCTTGGTCAACAAGTTGCACAAGATGGTGGATATAAAAGCCGTTCTTATGATACATACATGAAACGAAGCGGCGTCTGCCGACCATTTTCACACCAGTCTCGCCACTTAGCTTCATTCCAGATGGTCATGCTGCTGTGAAAATATCCAAGAGCTTGCGTTCCTCACCTCTGTTTCTCGTCTCGTGCACTGATCGGTTTAAACTGAACAGCCAATCAAAATGATTTCCCTCAGTGATGGTCTTTGCCACTGATTCAACCTGCTGAATCAGCTGAAAAATACCTCAGACACGGGCAGACTACAGCCGACGGTGCAGTACACACCCAAAAAACTAGACCGACGGCCTCAAACTGTCCGACAGCCTCCAACTGTCCGTCGGCCGACCGTCACCTTGGTGTGTCAGGGCCTTAAATAATTGTACGTTGGTCACCTGACCCCACCTCTTCCTGCTATCTGAAGCTGCCTGTCAAAGTAAAAGCTCCAGGTAAGTCATTCCTGTGTTGAGGTGATACTCAGTACAGTTAAATTGAGTAAAAATTACATTTTTACAGTTTTCTATGGTTTAGTTAGTGTAGTTTACTATATTTGACAGATTCCAGTGCAGAGGTGTGTGAGTTAGTCAAAATAAGCTTAGATTCTGCTTTTCACGAATGATTTTGCTACGTCAGGTCCTCCTGGACCACTTGGACTTCATGGACTGGATGGACTAAAAGGAGTGAAGGGGGACATGGGGACCAGAGGTACGAGTCTCTCACACACTAAACACACTAATGTCAGTTATGGGAGATGCAATAAACCTGTGCTGTTGTAACATCTTCTCCTTCATAGTTCACTCTGTTGAAACCAACATGTACACATTTGGGAGAAGACGATCCATCTCTCCAAATGTACAACTACCTGATATTAGTCCAGTAAACCAGAATCCATTGGGGCCCAACAACAGGTCATGGGTCAGATGTTAGGCCAGGTTCAGACTAGGGCTGTTAATTGATTAAAATATTTAAGCGCAATTAATCACAATTTAATCCCCATTTTTATCTCCTTAAAGGAGATTTGTCAGGTATTTATTACTCTTATCAATATGTAAGTGCACAAATATGCTGCTTGATGCAAATATGTCTATATATTTAGAATTGGAAATCAATGAACAGCACAAATCAATAACAGATATTGTCCAGAAACCCTCCCAGGTTCTGACTTTAGCATCAACAATCTGCTCCAATCAGAACATGGCAAACTGCAGCCCAACAGACAACAACAGCTGTCAGTGTGTCAGAGTGCTGACTTGACTATGACTTGATCCAGACTGACTGGGACTATCATAAAGTGGGCATGTCTGTAAAGGGGAGACTGGTGGGGACCCAGAGAACCCATTTACATCCACACATCTGGAGGTCAGAGGTCAAGAGACCTCTTTGAAAATGGCAGACAGTATTTCCTCGCCAAAATTTAGTGTAAGGTTGGAGCAATTTTTAGTCACCTTGGCGACAAGACAGTGTGATGGTCGGTACCAATAGATTCCTGACGTTGTCTAGTTTCATATGATGCCAGTAGCTTAATTCTAGCTTTAAAACTGACAAAAATCAGTGTGCCATAATTCACCTGGTAGAGTCCCATGTACCCAGATTAATGTTTGACATTCAGGTGCAAATCAAACATCCCAAATCACCCCCAAATCAATTGTGTTAATGTCTTAAAGAATTTAGTGGCGTTAAAAGAAATTTGCGTTAACACGTTTAACTCCTAGTTCAGGCCATTGTATTGCTTGAAGCTTGAGGCTCGCTACGGAGGTCAGGTTTTCGGTTTGGTTTGGTAGTTTTGGATTATGAGAAAACTACTGCCTGCTTGGGCCAAGGAAGAACCCATTAGATGTTGGAACAGACTTGAATTACAGGGCAGATGTACAAAGTATTTTTCACTTTCAGTAAGACTGTGAGATAGAGCGTGGCCTTAGTGGAGGTCTACATGCTTCGAGTGCCCCTCTAGCTTTCCAATGTAACTAAGTCATCAAATTCTCTTCCTGTGACTCAGCCAATCGTTTGCATCGATAAGAGTCATGTGCTCTGAGTAAATACGCAATTCCTGCTGAGAAGCAGGAAGAGTGACAGTGCAGCCAAAGCGCTCCATTAGCCTGGCGAGCTATCAAAAAGGAGTGAGCAATACTGGGGTCTGAAAAGCGAATCCAATGCTGAAGTCCCTTAAACGATCATTCTCTCTAACAGCCAGCAGGGGGCGACTCCTCTAGTTGCAAAAAGAAGTCTGATTGTATAGAAGACTATAAGAAAATGATCCTACTTCTTACTTGATTTATTACCTCAGTAAACAAAAGCTGATGGTCTCAATCACTAGTTTCAAGTCTTCTTCAATTCAACTTAATGCTCATTTAGTACATTATGGTCCCATTTAGAGTCAGGTAGACCATAAAGCAGGGGACGCTTTAGGGCGGGGCTACCTTGTGATTGACAGGTCGCTACCACAGAGTTGTCCAGTCTTTGAGTTGTCTTTGTTTTTGTCTTACAACTTTAACCCTTTCACGGTGTTTTTTCACTTCATCAAAGATAATCAGAACATTTTAGTCTCCTGAAAATGTTTTATTCAGAGTTCAGTTGTACTTCGCTCCACTGTCTCGGGTCACTTCTGGTTGCAAATAACCAAGATGTCAACTTCCAAAAACCAAGATGGCGAAGGCCACAATCCCAAACTCAAGGCTTCAAAACGGCAATCCACCAACCAATGGGTGATGTCATGGTGACAATGTCCACTTCTTAAATACATTCTACGGCAAAAATTTGCAAAATGGGAGTCTCATAAAATCCCCAATAACTCAGGGAAGACCACTGCATTATGTGAACATTGATATTGTTGTGACAACAGATAAAAACCTCTGAACTTGAACTCATAACACTGCCTGTTAAAGTTCTGTCGGTACTGATATTTAAGGATATTTGGACCAAACATTAGTGCAATAAAGTCACAATACTGAAGTCGTTATTTCATATTTAGATTTTATATAGTTTCTTTTTCAGCATCACAATGATAACGTTTGTCTTTCTGCTTAGGACTGGGTGTGCCGGGTGCTCCAGGTTCTAAAGGTCTTCCAGGGGATAAAGGTCCTCCAGGTCCTCCAGGACCCTTTGGTTCATCCCAGCCCGGCCCACCAGGACCCACAGGCCCCTCCGGACCTCAAGGTTTGTAGCAGTGTCATTCCCATCAGGGTCAGGATGTGGCAGACCTGCTTAGTGACCTGGTTAGTGATCAGAACTTTAGTTTGACTCTGTCAGTAATGGATCTTTGTGTGTTGTAGGACCACCAGGTGGTTTGGGACCCTCTGGTAAATCTGGACCAGACTGTAAAGATCCAATCCCAGGGCCTAGTGGAGATCCCGGATATATTGGAACAGATGGAGAGCCAGGTCAGACTTTAATGATCGGGTTTAATAAACTCTAACAGATAAATCACCCTGGATGACCTCTGACCTTTGATTGGTATTTCAGGGTGTGCTGGTGACATGGGGGATCCAGGTCTGAACCCTCCAGTACCTGGAGACGATGGGGACAATGGGGACACAGGGTGCCAGGGGCCCGGCGGCCCAAAGGGATCTCCGGGGCCCAATGGATTGCCAGGCATCCCTGGAAGTCCAGGAGTAAAAGGTCAGACTTCTTTCTCTCCATAGCAGTTAACCAAATCCTGAAATTAATCTAACCGTGGATTTAACTGACTCCAAACAAACTCCAGTGCAGGACTTGAATCCAGCTGATCTTTGTTCCTTTGTGGACTAAGACACAAAATGGACTCTAAGTTTTCCACCAACAGACCAATCAGAGGAAACGCAACTTCGCTTTCGGTCTTTGTGTTCGACTTCAGCTTTTACTTTTTTGGATGTCAAGACATCTCATCATGGACGGTCACTTAGGCTTGTTCACACCTGGCATTAACATGCGTCCTGAGTGGTCTGATCACAAGTGGACAGCTCAAAGTACGTCTCTTCACACTTGGCATTAGAATGCATCTCCACATACGTCTTCAGTGTCCACTTGTGTTTGGATCTCAGGGTGCACATTAATACCAGGTCTGAGCATACCAGGCCTTAGTTATCTCTCTGTGTGTGTGATCAGGTATGCGGGGGTCTCCAGGAGTGATGGGACTACCTGGTAATCAAGGTCCTAAAGGTTGTACCGGTCCCAGTGGGCCTCCAGGACCAAAGGGATTTACTGGAACAGTGGGTCCAAAGGGGGAGAAGGGACGAGTCTCCCCCTGCCCCACTTATCCTCCCACGACACTGGGCCCCCCAGGACCTCCCGGCCTCCCTGGTCAGCCTGGAGATGTTGGTGTCCAAGGAGAAATTGGCCGGAGGGGACCCAAAGGTGAGAAACAATTGATGGATTAGGCCATGATGAATCATGAATCATGTGTCCTATTCTGACAGTTTTCTGGTACATAGTATTTGGTCTTCCCTTCTGCTCAGAAGAACAGATTTCACCACAGGCGTCCGGTGCTTGAAGTGGGCCGCTACGCAGCGGTATGCTGTACTGGCACTTCTTTTACTCCTTGGTGTATCGTGACTTTTTCATGCGCACCGGAGCTTCTCACAAGCTGCCGGTACTCTCCTCTCAGTAACTTATTATGATTGACACAGTTTAACATGCTTAAAGAAATAATGAATGAATAACTCACAAGATATTACTGATACTGGTTGATGCACACACCAACATGTGAATAAGGGGAGTACTGGCAGTTATTTTTTTCCACTTAAATCACTGCAGGTGCCCCAGTAAAATTAATCCAGAACTGCTTCAGGTTAATTAGTTTGACGAGGGACAGCTGATCAGTGTCTCAAAGTATAGTCTGATGTGAAACTACTACCATCAGTTTTAGTCTCAGCTGGTCATTAAGGTGACTGATGGTGCGTTTCAGGTAGGAAGGGGGACATTGGGTCTGAGGGTTCGATTGGCCCTGAGGGTCCCCCAGGTCCAGATGGAGACAGAGGAGAGCCAGGCCCACAGGGGGAGAGTGGAGTAGTGGGAGCCAAAGGTGAGACCTTCACCTCTCTGTATCTCTGATTGTTTGGGGTTCAGTTTGGGTTAGTGTTTTATCACCTGTGTGGATATGTTTTGCTGATGTAACTTCCTGTGGTCTTTGTGTCTCAGGTGATCCTGGTCCAATCGGTGACCGTGGTACTCCTGGACCAACAAAAAATTTGAACTCGGGCTTCCTGTTGGTGTTGCACAGCCAATCAAAGATGGTTCCCTCCTGTCCACTAAACATGAGGGTCTTGTGGGTCGGATACAGTCTGCTGTACCTTGAGGGTCAGGAGAAGGCTCACACTCAGGACCTGGGTACATATATACATCAAAATCTATATATATACTGTATACAGTATATACTGTATATACACATAAACATGTGTATACAAAGGTTTCCATGCTGTTAAACTAACTCTGTTTGGCCTTTTAAAGAATTTGGTTTCACAGACAATTCAGAGCCAACATCCTCGTCACTGAAATCACACCTTGCAGCTGTGCAGGACTTGTCCCCAGAAGTTAATGAGGAGTTATTTTCTTGTTCCTGAGCTTTTGCACAGTCACCTTGCCAAGGAAAGTAATTTCAGCCACTTGGATCCACCATCTCATTCCCTTGGTCACTACTCAGAGACCACGACCATGACTGAGTGCTGGAATTGTGATCCACTGGTGAACCCAGAGTTTCACCTTCAGGATCGGCTACCTCTGAACCACAGTCTGATACATCACTGCTGACTCTAAACCACTCCATCTGACCCTCACTGACTCTGACAAGCCCCTGAGATACTTGACCTCCTTTACTTGGGGAAGGGACTCACTGTCAACTTGAAGGGAACAGTCTAGTTTCCTAGCAGGGTATTGTGGCTTCAGACTTGAAGTTTCTGATTCTGATGCTGCTGCATCAGCTGTAAACTGTCCCAGTGCTAACTGCAGATCCAAGGCTGATGAAACCAACAGTACCACATAATCTGCAAAGAGCAGAGATACAATCCTGAGGTCACTATACCAATCACTCTACGCACCTTGACTGTACAGCCACACCTCCAGATGTCTAGCAGATGTCACTCCTTATACAAACACTGAATATCTTGGAGTAATGGCCACGGTACCCCATACTTCCATAGCACTCCCTCCCAAGGTACCCACAAAAGGCGTGTAGAGGATGGGTGAACTTCCAAGACCAGGACAGAATCCACATCACTTCTCTTGAATCTGAGGTTCAACAATCACCAGAGTGTCCTTTAAGCAGCCTGACAGGAACTTTCCCAGGGAGGCTGAGCAGTGTGATACTGTAATAGCTGGAACCTGTCCTTTGATCCATCCATCCATCCATCCATCCATCCATCCATCCATCCATCCATCCATTGTCTTCTGCTTATCCGGTTCTCCCACCCCATTTTACCCTCACCCGTGAACAAGACCCCAAGATACTTAAACTCCCTCACTTGGGGCAAGGACTCACACCCAACCTGCAGGGTGCATCCACCAGTTTCTGGCAGACCAACATGGCCTCGCACTTGGAGGTACTGACTCTCATTTCGACCACTTCACACCCGGCTGTAAACCACCTCAGTGCTTGCTGAAGGTCACGGTCTGGTGAAGCCAACAGAACCACATCATCTGCAAAGAGCAGACACACAATTCTGAGGTCCCCAAACCACACACTGTTCTCACCGTGGCAGTGCATTGAGATGGTGGTGGTGGTGATGGTGATTCTCTTTTGTAAAAGTATGAACTTCCACCATGGTATGCCACTCCATACGTGCTTTCCCCAACCTCCACAAGACACTGACAAGTCAACCAAGACAGCCCAACAATGTCCAGAGCTTTCAGCATCTAGAGTCTCATTCACACCTAGTCTTCCCCCGAGGCTTCCAGCTTCGCCTCCTCTGTTGGTTTCAAGAATTACTCAAAAGCCACATTTCCATCAAGCCGTGGAAGTGCAGATCCTCTGTTTGGTTGCCAATACGAGTGTCCCGCTGAAAGTGATATCACAGCAGTTTCAGGCACTGTTGCTACAGTGATCAGCTGAGATCCCATCTGCACTGAGGGATTACTATCTGCGGTGGAAACATGGCAAAAGAGAACCACTCACACAATAATGTGTTGTTTCATGAGAATCGAATTAAACTAACCAAAGATCTGTGATTTGATAAAGTGCGCTGTGGAATGATTTAAATTTAATTAATATTTTAATTAATATTTGTATTAATAATATTTCCAGGTCAGGCAGGGTCATGTATGCGGGTCTTTTCCACCATGCCGTTCTCCTCCTGTAACATGGGAACCTGTTCTTACGCCAGTCGTAACGATAAATCCTATTGGCTGTCGACGACGGCGGCTGTCCCCAGTATACCAGTGGGCGGAGCCTCCATCGAAGATCACATCAGCCGCTGTGTGGTGTGTGAAGCTCCCTCCTCACCTGTTGCACTGCACAGCCAGACCTCCAACCAGCCGGACTGCCCTCCCAGCTGGAGGAGCCTGTGGACCGGATACTCCTTCCTCATGGTCGGTACCACAGTGGCCGAATACTACTACTACAGTACTACTACTGCTGATGGTGCTCCTGATAATGCTACTGCTAATACTTTTACTGCAGCCCTAAAAGTACTGCTACTACTACTGCTATCAGTAGTAACAGTAGCACCATCATATTACTACATTTTCAACTGCTAAAACTGCCCATACGAAAAAGTTTATTTTATGAAGTATACATTAGTAAAGTTCAAGTATATATTTCCCAAGAGTACTTTATGTAGTAAGTGCACTAATAACAATGTATTTGTAGTAAGTGTACTACTTTAATACTTCTTGGGACTTAATTGGTCTACTTTTTAGTTTCTAAAACTATACTTTAAATGTAATAATAATACACTTTGAGTACACAACAAGTTTACATCTGTTTTGTTTTGCACTGCAAATATACTATAGGTATTTTGATAGTTTACTAGTTATATACTTGTAGTCCACTATATAGTTCATGAAAGTAAACTTTAAAGTATACTCTCAGTGAACTACTAGTTTAATAGTTTTTATACTGCAAGTACACTTGTAGTCCACTTTTTAACAGAGTTGAGTGTGCTACTCAAGAATACTTAATTATACTGTATCTCTCAATCAAAAGGTTAGTACATGTAGGCCTATAAGCCAAATACACTTGTCAGTACGAGCCAAGTATGCTTAAATATAGTTTTGTTAAGTATATCTCTGATGAGTACATAAATAGTAAACTAAAAGAATACTCTACTAAGTATTGTGATAGTAAGTATTCTTTTAGTAAGGGTGCTAATACTACTACGAATTGTACAACCCCTAATGTAATACTACATGCTGAAAATACCAAAAATAATTACCAATGCTACCAATAAAAAATATATAAAAGTAAAATGCTGGTATTGCTAATATTAGTACTCTTAGAACTACTGCAGTATTCTGTGTAATTGTTAATATAGTTGTCAGCAAACAAACTGTGACTGTTACTGCTGCTAATGGACTCGCCCTCAGCTGGCACCTGATGATGATGTCATTTCCTGTATGTGTTGCAGCATACAGGCGCCGGCGACGAGGGCGGCGGCCAGTCTCTGACATCATCAGGTAGCTGTCTGACAGACTTCAGGGCCCAGCCCTTCGTGGAGTGTCAGGGACCTCGAGGAACCTGCCACTACTTCGCCAACATCTACAGCTTCTGGCTGACCAGAGTGGAGACGACCTCCTCCAGCTCCTCCTCCAACAGCTCCTCCACAACGCTGACGGAGGGCTGGCAGCAGAGGGAGAGCATCGGGAGGTGCAGCGTATGCATGAGGGAGTGAGGAGGAGCTCCACCTCCTCCTCCTCCTGCAGAGTCTGAGAGGACAAGACTCATTTGTCTCTGAGAGGAGAGACTGTCATGTTGAAGCTAACGGTGCCAATCAATCAATCAATAAATCACTCAATCAACCAATCAGTCAGTCAATCAGTTCAGGTCAGAGGTGAATCAGACAGACTGGTTAGAGCAGCAAAGGCCCTGTTGAAACTGAAAACTGAAACTTAAAACTCAGGGGGAAAAGGTCTCGCTAGCGCCCCCTACAGAGATGGAGAAATGGAGCCCCTCAGTCAGGTTTCACCTACATGTTTGAAATCTGGTGGGCAGACGTAACATATGGAGACGCACAAAATAGCCTCTTGGAGGTATACCCAAAACCTGACAGGAAGTCAGCCATTTTGAATTCAATGCTCCATTTTCGCCCATCTTTTTAAAGTGTTTTACAGGCCTCAAATTCCCCTAATTCATCAGATCAACTTCAGATTTGGTGAGGACCATCTAAAGACTGCAAACGTTATCAAATGTCTGTAGATTTCTCCTAAATTCACCAAAAGTTACTATCAGATAATGCCTCATTTGCATATTTATACTAGGGCTGCCAAAGTTAATGTGATAATAATACGTTAATGCAAACTGTTCTTAACGCCACTAATTTCTTTAACACATTAATGTAACTTGTTATTTTTAACTTGTAGTGGCTTAGTCTTAAAGTCAAATTTAGGCTAAATTTTGTCAAGGAAAAACTATCATGGCCATTCACAGGGTTCTCTTGACCTCTGACATAATGGTTCCTCCTTGGCTCAAGTTATAACCTACCAAGTTTCATGAAATTCAGGGCAGTAGTTTTCCCATAATCCTGCTGAAAGACAAACCAGACAGAAAACATGACCTCCGTGACGAAGGAAACAATCCAACGCATGGCGAGCCTGAAGCTTTAAGTGAAACTAATTTCTTTTAGAGGTTAGAATTAAGATACTGGCATCATATGAAACTAGAAAACCGAAAGAATCCATCAGTATCAACCAGGTCAGACTAGCTTATCACAAAGGAAGATAAATAATGCTCCAAATTTGGGCTAACTTTTGTCAAGGAAAAACTGTCATGTCCATGTTAAAGGGGTCCGTTGACCTCTGACCTCCAGATGTGTGAATGTAAATGGGTTCTCTGGGTCCCCACCAGTCTCCCCTTTACAGACATGCCCACTTTATGATAGTCCCAGTCAGTCTGGATCAAGTCCTAGTCAAGTCAGCACTCTGACACACTGACAGCTGTTGTTGTCTGTTGGGCTGCAGTTTGTTTCTGATTGGAGCAGATTGTTGATGCTAAAGTCAGAACCTGGGAGGGTTTCTGGACAATATCTGTCATTGATTTGTGTTGTTGATTGATTTACAATAATAAATATATACATACATTTGCATAAAGCAGCATATTTGCCCACTCCCATGTTGATAAGAGGATTAAATACTTGACAAATCTCCCTTTAAGGTGCATTTTAACAGGTAAAACGTGATATATTTGCGATTCATCATGATTGAATATTTTAATTGATTGACAGCCCTAATTGATACATGACATTGATACAATCAAACCTTAGTTATTAACTCAGTTATTAACTCGGTTATTACCTTCTATTTGTCATTTATTCCAAATATTCAGTTCTGTGACGTTTCGATCTGTTTGCTGAATTTAACAGAACATCAGTTTGTCAAAGGTCATATTTATTACAAAGAACGTATATTGATAAGAAGTGAAAGTCAATAGTCAGCGCCCAGCAGCAGAGCTACGCTTCCACCATTTTGGACTGAAAGCAACTACTGCATGCCAGTAAAATGTCCACCTGCAAAGAGGCGTACAAAAGTAAAACTAAATTATAATATACAGTATATTATATATTATTCTACTGAAATAGCCTGTGTTGAACAATAAAATAGTATAAATATAATAATTGTCAGCCAAAATGGCGGCAGTAGCTGTTGTCAAACAACATCGGAGTTGCGTCTCTGTTTCTGTACTCGATTTGTTCATCACTGTTGTCAGGTGAAAACCTCGTATCTCCTGAATGTCAGCCCTCCAGTAGCTCAGCAAACAAGACCGCTTTTATGTGGTGTTGACGTGACGTTCTCTCCTCATCAGAGAGAACTACAAGCGGACATAGACATATATAAGTAGATGCTTCGTTGCAGCGATACGTCAACGTGGGCGCCATATTGGACAGGGCAAGACTGATCTGTAACCCCATTCAAGTGCTGTTTTTCTGGATAAAAAGCACTATAAGGTCTACATTTCTCAACTGATTTAAACGAATCATTATTATATTAAAGGGTTTATGATCTATGTGGAGTAGAAAAATAAAGTTTTGTCTCTAGTTAATTACAATCTGGATAGTTCAGCTATTATCACTGCTAGATGCTCCGGATGATGAACATTTGATGTGAAAAATGCAGAAAAGAAAATGAGATATGATAGTACTAGTTTTTAATAATGACCTGATAATTGATTTAATCTGTGTACATGAACGTATTTAACTGTTTTTCACAAAAGTCTTTGGAAAGATTTCCTCGTAGATCATATATATTTGAATAAAATGACTCATTGAAATCGGTTGAGAAATGTAGACGTGATAGTGCTTTTTATCCATACAAACAACAGCTCCCCCGTTCACCAGTATGTGGTTACAGGTCAGTCTTCCCTGATCCAATATGGCGTCTACGTAGACGTACAATCCAGGAGTCAATGCAGTGTCTATGTCTATGAAAGCCAATACCTGAGTGAACTTTAGCCCCGCCTCCAGCCCCGCCCACAGGCCCAACCAGAAGTGCACTGAAAATGCATTGTGATTGGTCCGCTGAGAGGCCATGACTGCGCGTCACTGGTCAGTCAGTATTTTGTTAATAAGTAGGGAGAGGATCGCGTGAGAAGCTGTGAATATATTTGACATAAAACCTTGAAACGTGTTTTTGTTCCAGTTTTCTTTCAGAGCAGACATGTTCAGAGTTTCTCCCTCTGCTTCTTTATTCATGTTCTTCGGTTTCACTGTAAAAACAACGAGAGCAGTGAGTTGTGACAGTCTGTCATGTTAAACATCTATACAGGATGAGCTGCAGTACAGAACCAGGACCAGAACCTGGATCAGAACCGGGACCAGAACCAGAAGCTGATGTTGTGTTTCATCTCCCACTTTATTGATTTTCTTTGTTATAAATAGAGCTCACTTGATTATTTATCTGTCTGATAGTTTCATAAAAAGAACTAAATTAATGGTTTGTAGTCGCCGTCACAATACAAATGTTTTAATATTTACAAGATGAACTGCTGAAAAATGAGTGACTTCCTGTTACTCTTTCTTTAATGTAGGAAAAAGTGTGAAATTTCCATTGGAGTTTTTGTGTTTATTGTCCGGTGTCAGTTCCCTTTTCATTTCTGGTTCCTGGTTCTGTATTGTCTCTCTGTGATTTGTAAATATGTTTGAACTCGACCGTTTTATATTTTTACTGTAAATGTCATCAGAGTATTTATTTAGTCTGAAATTAATGTTGGTGCTATTTGATGTTTCTTTTGTTCTTTTTTGTTTTATTTTGGTAAATGATGACACAGTGAAACCCTGCCCCACTCCCCCCTCCTACAAAATAAAATGCACAAACATTAATTTGTCTATGACGGCGAACTCTGATCATTATTATCAGTTTGTTTTTTATTGTCTGTGAAGACCTCTTTATTTCAAGATAAAACAATTTCACTGTGGCTCATATGATGCTCTGAGAGGAGGATTGTGTCTAATACTGAAGACCAAATACTGGTTTTAGTCTTGTTAAAATGTGGACTTCAGCTCAGCAGTAAGTCCTCGTTAATCTGAGACTCTGACTGAAAACCCCAGGATCAAAGAGGACACAAAAACAGACAACAAATCAAATAAGAAAATCGGGAGTGCATTCAGCCCCAACAAAACGCAGCAAAGCATCTATTTAAACAGAAATGGCGTGCGTTTAACACCTTGTTACACAAGTGCACTGAGTTTACATACACGTCTCTGCTGATTGGGTGACACCTCTGACTCACCGACCAAACGAGACAACACACATCTGAACGTGCTCCAGGTGTGAACAGTGGGCGGGTCTTCATTATTACCTGAGGGGGAGGGGCAGGTGTGTCATCATTGTTTTTACTGTATTTAAATATGTCTGTGATATTTTAATCTCTGTAGAAGGAAACTTCTGAAACTCACTAACACTTCTGAAACATTTTACGCTCTGTGAATGGACGACTCTTCAATAAATTACATCAAAATTTTACTATGAGTTGTTATTTTACTCCAAAAGTTAACAGATTGTGAAGAATCTGAGAGAGTGTAAGAGAGTAAGAGAGATATCAGAGGGAGGAAAATATCTGAAAAAAAACTGTGAAA
This sequence comes from Pterois miles, assembly GCA_947000775.1. NCBI lineage: Eukaryota > Metazoa > Chordata > Actinopteri > Perciformes > Scorpaenidae > Pterois > Pterois miles. The sequence goes on along the minus strand of CAMQGK010000110.1, from coordinate 3,304,691 downwards.
TATCGAGCAAAAATATCTAAAACTCATTAGATGTTTGCCCCAAAAAATGATGGGGCAAACATTTGTAACATATTTGAAAAGAAATCAGTAAAACATCTGACAGAATCTGTGAAATATCTGGGGGAAAATATCCCCCCCAAAAAAGTTGGAAAAAATATCAGTAAATAAAATATCCAGAAAAAAAGACAAAAGTATTTGAAAAAAGTAAAATATTTGAAAAGAAATCAGTAAGATATCCAAAAACAAATATCTGATATATAAAATATATATATGAAAAATATTAGTAAAATATACTGAAAATCTGAGTATCAGTAATATATGAAAACAATATTATTACAATTTCTTGAAAATTTTCGGATAATATCAGACGGAAAATATTATACTTATACTTGCGTTGTTGACGTTGTGCAGGTTGGTGTCTAGAAGGAAACCCGCAAGATGGGAAAACTCTCGCGAGATGGTAAAGGTTAGGCTATAAGATCGAGTTGCGAATATCGCGAGACTTTATTCAAGTTTGTGCAGATCTCAGATCAGATTTATCAGTTTGCGGGTTACCTTGTAGACACAACTGGTGTGCACCGTCAGCCTCCGTGCTCCAGATGTCGCTGTTTACCCTCTCGGTGCTCCGTCTTGACCCGGTACTGACCGAGCTGCCGGGGTCACCGGGCTCCACCATGGCGTGGAGGAGTTGCGCGGTTCTGCTCAGACTGACCGGAGAAGATGTTTTACGGAGCTCCGCGAGGGGAGGCAGGTCAGTCACCATAGCCGGAAGGAGACAACCTGCTCCGGCTAACAGACAGGCAGACCTCCGCTGCTCGCTGTTAGCTCTGTTAGCTCTCAAGGACATTTAGAGCTAACTGGGTGTTAGCCGGCTAATGTTAGCCAGGTAGCTAACAGAGCTCTGTTTTGGTATGTCTGCACAGTTAAACCACTGTTATCAGTGTCAAGTCTCTGTTAGCAGCTGTGTGTGTGTACTATCACATCATCATAATGTATTAATATCAGGTTTTTACACTGTAAATACTAGTAAAATGCCCCCCAGATCGTAAACATATCATATACAGCTAACAGTGCCACCAGACTCCATGTAAAAATCGAGCGTTTTTGGGATTTGTTGAGTCAGGGGAAACTTTATAGACTTTGTAAAATGCTGTATATTACAAATTATCAATGAAACCGATACATTCATTAGAATCCACATTAACCCTCCGAGACCCTCAATAGACCCGTTTTAATCAGTCGTAGGGGGTCTTTAGGTCAGCAGTAAATGTCACATAGAAGTGGTGGAGATCATCTGGAAGCTGGAACCTGGAGATTAGTTTGACATGCAGCTCAGCACTGTGTGACAAGTTGTCCTAGTCATTAATCAGAAGTAAACATTACTGGTGCTAAATTTAACCATTTTTACCATTGGAGAACTGATAAAAATGATCAATAATCCCCCAAACTACCACAGTAAGACACCAGGACCTTGAGAAACACCAAAGAAAAAGTCATGCTGTGATTTTGTAAAACAAAAATATGTAGAAAAAAAAACATATCTTGAGATTTCTGCAAGAAGTGCATTTTTTTCAGTGATTAGATGGCAAGCACTTGTGCTGTGTAAACTGCTCAGAAACCTCCTTATTGTCAGTGTAGCTGGGAAAGTCATCCATCCTCTGAATGCTCCAGGTCTCTAGTTACCAGGATGTTGTAGTAGTAGTAGTAGTAGTAGTAGTAGTAGTAGTAGTAGTAGGTCTCTAGTTTGTGGCTGTAAAGTTTGATGAGGCTGTGATTATCCTCGAGGTCACCACAGGTCATTTTATACAGTGATCAATGAAATGGCTCCTATGGGGACTAACATCATCACACATGAATCCAGTTGGACTCATTGGATCCACTAAAACTGTTTAGGGACCCCAGTGTGCAGAAATATTCAAACATGCCACTTTTTTCCTGGATAGTTTCTTAGTCATTTTCTGATATTTTACTGACATTATTTCAGATATTTCCCAAATATTTTCCAGATTTCTTTCCAAATATTTTGTCAGATATTTTACTGACTTCTTTTTTGGATATTTTACTAATGTTTTTCAAATATTTTTCAAAGTCATTTTTCAGAGTCACTTTGGGATATTTTACTGATATATGGTATATCCCCAATGATATGGATATTTCATACATTTTGTCAGATATTTTAATGATTTATCATTGAATATTTTACAAACATTTTTCAAAAAATTCCGTCTTCTTGTTTTTTGAATATTTTATTGGTAATTTTTGGATAGTTTGCTGATATTTTTGTAATATTTTTTCCAGTGTTTTTCAGCTATTTCACAGCTATATTTTACAGATTTTTCCCCCTGATATTTTATAAATATGTGTTTAATATGTACCGCTCATATATATTTCTCAGATATTTTACTTGAAAAAAGAAATATGGAAAATATGAGACAGGAATTATTGATCCATCCAAAAACCCTACCCCTAAAACTGAACCTGTTACAGCCTCTGAAAGACAGTAAAGTGGGTCGGGTTAGCTGGCTGCCATCAGAATGTGGATTTTAAAGTTATCCTTTAAGTTTTCTAAAACACTGACATGATGAGACTTGACTGTGACTCAGGAGTCCGCTGGACGTACACAAATATTGTTTTTGACGTTTCTTTCTTTGACCTACTTTATTCCTCGCAGTGTTTAGTGTTGTTGAAGCTCTTTGTCGGTCCAGCAGGTGGCCTCACAGCTTCCAGCAGAGATACGGCTTCAGGAAAGCCGCCAGGAAACCAGAATCAAAGAAGGTGGAGGAGCCGGGACCCCTACACACAGAGTCCTCTGAGGCCGCAGTCCACCGCCGGATCTCCACCCCCCACCTGGAGCACCAGGCTCCGCCCACCTCCCCTCGGGCCTTCAGCCGGCTCCTCAGACCGCTCGTCTTCACCGTGGGGGTAGGTGGTGATGTTTACCTGTTACCTTTGGAGTTGATGTCACCAGCGATGTCGCAGGCAGGCAGGTGTTAACTCCATGTCAGTTTACAGGCTGCTCCTTCGGCTCGGCGGCCATCTGGCAGTACGAGTCTCTCAAGTCCCGGGTCCAGAGCTACTTCGACGAGATCAGAGCTGATTGGCTGGAGAAGCTGCGACCTCAGAAGCGAGGAGATGTCCGCAAAGAGGTGACGAACTAACAAAATGCTTAAAATGTGTTATTGTGGTGCCAAAAGGCGCCCTGAAAAGTCTTCAGTTCAAGGCCTCAGGTGGAGTTTTTTCTTTTGAGATTTCAGGATTTAAACCAGCTTTGTAGAAAATCGGCTGTCTGTCATTTACTCTTTGTTGTTAGTGATGAAAGTGTTTTCTCTTCTAGCTGGTATTACATAGTTTTTAAAGAAGTCTCAAATCTAGGTTGTTGTCAGGGCTCAAGCTTAAAGACGTCTCGTCATCCTGGGGCCAAACAGAATAGGATCTGGATGAAAGTTAGTTTTGGGATGAATTTGGGATGAGAGTTGAAAGAAAAATACCCGACTAATTTTACAATAAATGACAACAATGTTTTGTATGAATTATAAATTTATGAACAAAAATAAACAAATCACACAGGTCACTTTGATTGTTTAACTAAAATTTGGGACGGTTCCAGGAGGATGGTGAAAAAAGTTAGTTTCGAGCCCTGGTTGTTGTGAAGACAGACAGCAAAGCATGTAGATGTTCTAGTTTTAAATTTTAAATCCTTGTAGGTTATGAGCTAAAAGAAGCACTTTAGTGCTAGGCTGAGGTTAGCAGAATCATGGTGGTGATGGTTAAAGTCTGAGCCCTGATTGGCTGTTTCTGTTTCAGATCAACCAGTGGTGGAACAGCTTGAGTGAGGGTCAGAGGACAGTCACAGGTGGGACGACGTGCAGACAAACTGCAGCACACATTTACATCAGAATCCCTGTTTAACGTTAGTCTAAAAAACATGATTATAATGATCTCGACCTCACTGTCTTTGTGTTGTTGATTTTTTTTCCCAGGGATCATTGCTGCTAACGCCATAGTGTTCTGCTGTTGGAGAGTACCGTCGCTGCAGCGCTCCATGATCAAATACTTCACCTCCAATCCGGCCTCCAGTGAGTGTTCACACTGTTACTAACAGCTTCCTACGGGGATTAATAAAGGTTCATCTTATTTCTTAGCTGTTTCAGGTCCTCAGGGTGGTGCGTTCAAGGACCTACCCACTGATCATGTTTTAGGCACCGACTGCAGTCATCTGCTTCTGACTGTAGTCCTTACCGACTGTTGTCTGTTTCTGATTGTTGTCCTCTGTTACCAACTGTTGCCGCCCGTCTCCAACTGTAGTTGTTTGTTTCCGAATGTTGTCGTCTGTTTCTGACTGCTGACGTCTGTCTCTAAATGTAGTCGTCTGTTTCTGACTGTTGTCGTGGGTCTCCGGCTGTTGCCATCTGTCTCTGGCTGTTGCCATCTGTCTCTGGCTGTTGTCATTGGTTTCTGACTGTTCTTGTCTGTCTCCGACTGTAGTCATCTGTCTCTGAATGTAGTCGTACGTTACAGAATGTAGTCGTCTGTCTCCGACTGTTGGCCTTGGTTTCTGACTGTTTATGACTTGTGGTTTCTGACTGTCATCTGTAACCAAACGTAGGTGTTTGTGTATGGCTGTTGTCATCTGTCTTTGTTGCTGTCGGTTTCTGACTGTTGTCTTTTCCTGCAGAGACGCTGTGCTCTCCGATGCTCCTCTCCACGTTCAGCCACTTCTCTTTCTTCCACATGGCCGCCAACATGTACGTCCTGTGGAGCTTCTCGTCCAGCGCCGTCTCCATGTTCGGCAGGGAGCAGTTCATGGCCGTCTACCTGTCTGCAGGTGCTGCGCCGCAAAACATTCAACTGTATGACGGTGTCCATGTTTTAGAAGCAGTGATTCAGACTCAGACTCTGGATACAGTGAAGAGAAGGTTATATATTTGATCAGTTGCAGCGTTTGTTGTTTACACTCAGTTGACATTCTGTTGTTTTTTTCCAGGTGTTATTTCTACGTTTTTCAGTTATGTGTGTAAGATGGCCACCGGGAGGTTCGGTCCGTCTCTGGGAGCCGTAAGTAACAGCATCACTGTACCACCACCAGACTAGGCTGCATGTTTATAGCAGTGGTTTCCAACCTCTGGGGCCGGACCCCCACAGGGGGCAGTGAGCTGAATCTAATGGGACTGATGAGATGAATACTGGGGGAGAAAATGAGACACAAAAGTTTATTTTTTAGGATGGGATTTTTCTGGTTTTTGTTAATTTCTCATGAAAACTGGAGAGTTTTACTCCCTTAGACCTCTGAAAAGTAGTAAGTAAAAGTAAAAGAGAGCAAAAATCACCCTTCAGTTCAGTTGCTCATAAGTTGTAGTAAAGTAAATATTGTTAATATTAAAGCATCACAAGCAGAAGCTGGAAAACATCCCAACATTCTGGAAAATTACTTGATTAGTAAAACATGAAAGAATTGGTGAAAAAACACTGGAAACGTCCAAATAAGATATAAGAAAATGATGTCTTTCTTCTTTCTTTCTTTCTTCTTAAAAAATGGTTAAAACATCCTAAAAATATTTGAAAAATGTCCAAAATATATGTGGAAAATATCCTCAAAAAACTTGAAAACATCAAGAAATATTACAAAACTTATCAGACAAGTAGTAGTAAAATATATGGAAAAAACTGAAACATATCTGATAAATATTTGAAGATTGTCTTTAGAAATGTGTTAATTTTGCCCCCCAAAATTTGCCAAACACTCAAAAAATATATTTTTTAAAATTTGATAAGCATTAGTAAAATGTGTGGAAAAATGGTGAAAAATATTTTTAAAAACCAAAAAATATTCCCCCAAAAATCTAGAAAACATCCAAAACATATTAGGGAAATACTGTGAGATATTAGTGATAACCGAAAATTTTGTGAGAAAAAAAAACAGCATTAAACATTAACTTCTTCCTTCACGCACATATTCTTTGTAAATTATACCGTTGCACATCCCCCGCTCTATTTTAAATAGAAATTGTAAATTGTGCAGCTCTTCCACTTAAATATAGACATATTTATACACATTTTGCTATTTTTATTCATGTTTTGTATTGTAGATTTTTCTGTTGTATATGTGGCAGTAAACCTGGTTCTGATTCTGAAGTGTAGTTCTGTATATTGACCCGGAGTATGAGGACCGTTTGTGTGGGGCAACAAAGTCTCACCGGTTGTTTGTGTCTTCAGTCTGGAGCCATCATGGCCGTCCTGGCTGCCGTCTGCACCAAAATGCCAGAAGCCAAACTGGCCATCATCTTCTTCCCCATGTTCACCTTCACTGCTGCCAACGTAAGACTCGCTTCACCTGCTTCGGCTGCTTCACCTGTCCGACTGCCACCGTGAACCCGCCCTCTCTCTCTCTCTCTCTCTCTGTCTCCAGGCGCTGAAGGCCATCGTTGCCATGGATACAGCAGGTGTGGTGTTGGGATGGAAGTTCTTTGATCACGCTGCTCATTTAGGAGGAGCCTTATTTGGGATGTGAGTCACTGTCGACCAGTCAGTAAATTATCCCAAAATTATGTAGAAATGTATGAAAATATTGGAAAAATGGAAATAATCCAAAAAAAATATTAGAAAATGATCCAACAAGTATTACTAAAATATGTGGAAAAATGGTGAAAAATTTTCACAAAAATATCAGAAAAAAATCTGGAAAATATCCAAAAATTTTAGAAAATGATTTGACAAGTATTCGTAAAATATGTGAAAAAATACCGAAAAAATGCCCGAAAATATTCCCCCAAAAATATGGAAAACATCCAAAAATATGAGAAAATGATCTGACAAGTATTGGCAAAATATATGAAAAAAAACTGTGAAAAATATCAATCACATCAGCTGCTGTCTTCCTCCGTGGCCATGTTGTTTTTGGGTTTTCCTTCCGTCCGCCGGTCTCTTTCTCTAGAATGTAATATCTCTGGAAATCAGCACAAACATCCACTTGAGCTCAAGATAGACTGATTAGATTTTGTTGGTCAAAGGTCACTGTTACCTCACAAAACCCTTTTTTGATCATAATTCAATAATTCATATGCTAATTATGAAGATTTCACACAAATGTCCAACCGGATAAAAATGATGAAGTGATGACTGAAGTTTGTGTTATTGTGTTGCTTTGAATCCGAATTAACCAAAGTCACACAATAACACAATGTTATTGATGTTTTGAGGTACCGTCTGAAATAGTTTCCCATCATGCTCTCTGTTCCCTTTCCTGCAGCTGGTACATCCTGTTCGGTCACGAGTTGATCTGGAAGAACCGAGAACCTTTTGTTAAACTGTGGCATGACCTGAGAACTGGAGGAGGTCCGGGAGGAGGAGGTGCTGATGGAGGAGTAGGACGCTGATGGGGGAAAAAAAAATCCTGTAAAGATGTATAAAATGTACAGACCGAAGCCCAGTTGCTGCACCATTCGGCTTCCCCAGAACAAGTTAACAGGACCAGGACAACACCTGGATGAGAAGTACCGATTCATATTTATATAAACGAATGACGTCTGATTGTGATGATTGTTCACGTTTGTTTATTTAGACACAATCTGCAGTCCAAGAAGATTTGGTTTCTAACGTTCAACGTTATCTCCGTTTAAACACTATCCAATACGCATTAGGAGTCACTCTGGTTCTGGTTCTGGTTTGGAATCAGACGTAAAGTTAGAGGAAGTCTGACTTGTCTTTTAAAGTCAGTTCTCAACATGCGAGGAAGGTTTTTCTGCTTGTTTGTTGGTTTTCTTTTAAATTAAACTGTAAAATGATCTGAGACGATACTGTTAACGTCAACTTCTCTGTTCTTTGTGCTGATCAAACTAAATTTATGTTCACTCCACTGCATTAATTTGTTTTCTCGTAAATTTCCAACATTAGAATCTCGCAAATTTATGTTTTTTACTCATAAATTTGGCACTTTAATTTCGGAGAATATCCAAGTTTTTTTTTTCTTTTTCTTGTAAATTTTGGACTTTATACTCAAAAATGTATGCGTTTTTTTTTTTTCTGGTGAATTACAACATTAATCTCATAGAATAGCCATGTTTTTTTGTGTAAATGTAGGACTATTATTTCTCAATTATTTATTTTTTTTGTTAATTTGCCACTTTGATCTCAGACGATATCCAAGTTTTTATCTTGTACATTTCCGATGTTATAATATTGCAGATTTGTGAGTTTTAATTGCATAAATTTACCACTTTGATATCAGAGAATATCCAAGTGTTTATCTTCTAAATTTATGACCTTATAATGCATTTTTTTTAGTTTTAAGCTCATTAATTTTCCACTCTACTCTCAGAGAATATCTGCTTTTTTATAGTTAATTTCTGACTTTATAATGTAACAAATTTGAGTTTTCTCATAAATATACCACTTTAATCCTAGAGAATGCTTAAGATTTTCATAAACATTATCATATCGCTAATTTGTGAGTTTTTATCTCATAAATTTGCCACTTTGATCTCAGAGAATATCCAAGTGTTTATATCGTAAATTTCCGACCTTTCAGTCTTGCAAATTTGTGAGTTTTAATTTTGTGAATCTGACACCCACATCCCAGGGATTCTGACCTTATTATCTTGCAATTTTTTTTCTTATACATTTTCCATTTTCGACTTTATAATCTTGAAAATTTGTGACTTTTATTCTTGTAAATTTACAACTTCATAATGTCACAAATTTTCAAGTTTTGTTTCTCATAACTTTGCCTCTTTAATCTCGGAGAATACTCAAGTTTTATACTCGTAAATTTATGATGTTAATCTCAAAGTTTTTTTCTTGTGATTGATTGAACGATTGATTGTACGACCCCACAACCTCCACTGTGTGATGCACAGCAGCGCATGACGTCACCTTTTCCCCACTTAGCTCCGCCCACTTCAAAACAGTCAGAAAAGCTCAGAGGAAAAAAAAAACACAAAATACAGAAAGTCTCATAAAATAACTAAACAAGCCTTTAAATTTAAAGTAAAGTGTATTTTAAAGCCATACTCATTAAATAGCTTTTATTTTGAAGTGAGTTTGAGTGAAGGAGTTTTACTTTGTCTTTAACTTGAAACTGTTAATTCACACAGTTAACTGATCTGCAAACATGAAGTCAGTGTGATAAACAGTCAAAGTTTAAAGTCCACAGTCACACAGACAAACACTGAAACACACAAAGCAGAGTTCAGTTCATATTTACAGCTACATACTAAGACTGGACCTTATAGTAATTATTGTTTTTATTACTGTTATACTCCTATTAATACTAATGCAAGACACTAAGTCAAAAGACAATGTTAAATAGTGATGAAAGTGGATTTAGTAGAGAAATACATAAATATTGATTTTAATGTTATGAGTTTTGAAGTTTTTCTTTCAGTTTGTTTTAAATTACATATATGTATGTGGTGCCCCAGTAAACATCAAGATAAAATGTAGTGATTTTATTCAGCTTTCTGTTACTCAGCAGAAAAACTGACTGCTAGATGCGCTGCATGATTTAAAAAATAAGCTGAAACAGCCAAAACACCATGATGGTGATATCTCACTTGATTTATTACCTCAGTAAACATTTAAACATCAGTTTATGGTCTCAGTCACTAGTTTCAAGTCTTCTTCAATACAGCAGGATGTTCATTTAGAGTCAAATAGACCATAAAGCAGGGGATGCTTTAGGGCGGGGCTACCTTGTGATTGACAGGTCGCTACCATGGCGTCTGGTCTCAGAGTTGTCTTTGTTTTTGTCTTAGATTTTAACCTTTTCACAGTGTGTTTTCAGTTCATCAAAGTTTATTGGAACCTTTTGGTCTAAAATGGCTGCAAATGTGGAGTTTGCATGTTCTCCTCGTGTTAACGTGGGTTCTCTCTGGGTTCTCCGGCTTCCTGCCACAGTCCAAAGACTGTGACTGTAAGTGGGAATGGTTCTCTGTCGCTATGTGGCAACCTGTCCGGGGTGAACCCCGCCTTCGCCCAGTGCCAGCTAGGATTGGCTCCAACCCCCACGGCCCCTACCGGGATAAGCTGTAGCAGATGGATGGATGGATGGATGGTCACCTAAAAATGTCTTATTCAGCGTTCAGTTGTACGTAGCTCCACCCTCTCATGTCACTTCTATCTGAAACAAAACAAGATGGTGGCGGTGATAAATCAACATGGCGACAGCCAACAACCATGATGGTGATGGCCAAAACCCAAGATAGTGATAGCAAAAACCCACCATGGTGACGGTCAATAACAGAGATGGTGATGCTGAAAAGACCAAGATGGCGACAGCCTAAAACCAAGAAAACACCAAGATGGCGACGGCCTAAAACCAAGAAAACACCAAGATGGCGACGGCCTAAAACCAAGAAAACACCAAGATGGCGACGGCCTAAAACCAAGAAAACACCAAGATGGCGATGGCCTAAAACCAAGAAAACACCAAGATGGCGACGGCCTAAAACCAAGAAAACACCAAGATGGTGACGGCCTAAAACCAAGAAAACACCAAGATGGCGATGGCCTAAAACCAAGAAAACACCAAGATGGCGACAGCCTAAGACCAAGAAAACACCAAGATGGCGACGGCCTAAAACCAAGAAAACACCAAGATGGCGACAGCCTAAGACCAAGAAAACACCAAGATGGCGACGGCCTAAGACCAAGAAAAACACCAAGATGGCGACAGCCTAAGACCAAGAAAACACCAAGATGGCGACGGCCTAAAACCAAGAAAACACCAAGATGGCGACGGCCTAAAACCAAGAAAACACCAAGATGGCGACGGCCTAAAACCAAGAAAACACCAAGATGGCGACGGCCTAAAACCAAGAAAACACCAAGATGGCGACGGCCTAAAACCAAGAAAACACCAAGATGGCGACGGCCTAAAACCAAGAAAACACCAAGATGGCGACGGCCTAAAACCAAGAAAACACCAAGATGGTGACGGCCTAAAACCAAGAAAACACCAAGATGGCGATGGCCTAAAACCAAGAAAACACCAAGATGGCGACGGCCTAAAACCAAGAAAACACCAAGATGGTGACGGCCTAAAACCAAGAAAACACCAAGATGGCGATGGCCTAAAACCAAGAAAACACCAAGATGGTGACGGCCTAAAACCAAGAAAACACCAAGATGGCGACAGCCTAAGACCAAGAAAACACCAAGATGGTGACGGCCTAAAACCAAGAAAACACCAAGATGGCGACAGCCTAAGACCAAGAAAACACCAAGATGGCGACGGCCTAAAACCAAGAAAACACCAAGATGGCGATGGCCAAAATACCAGAGCTTCAAAATGGCAGTCCACAAATCAATCTGCCAGGTTTCTGCTCTGTTCAGCCATCTGATTTGATATTTCTTGGTATTGATCAACCAACAGATACTGAGACATCCAACAAGAACTTATTATGAGATAAAGTTTTACAGATAAGTGACGCTGCAGATCCTGAAACCAGCTCCTACCAAACAGAGTTAGAGGTGAAACTCTGGGAGTCCCGTATGTCAATACTGCTGTGTGTTCAGTGGTGGTTCGGCGGTTCATTGACCCTGATCACCAGCAGACCCCAGAGGATCAGATCAGGGTCAGACCAGGTTCACACGGAGACCACATTACTGGAACTAACTGGACAGAAAAGGACCAACACGAGACCAAGAAAACTTCACTTCAGCCTCTAAATCTGAGCTGACGGTAAGAACTGTGATTTGCTGCTTTACTGGGAATATTAACTGGTGTGCTTCAATGTCAGCAGGCTAGTTGGGACATTTACTAAGAGCTCTGTTTGGGGAGAAAAGAGGCTGAAAGAGAGAGAGGGAAAGATGTTTTAACAGATGTGGATATCCTCTTTAAAACTGTGGTTTTGACTCAATGACCAAAGTACACAAATTATCTGCTGGTTTCATTCTGTCACTGTTTCGCTGACATGACGTCATACACATTACTGTTTCTAAGGGTAAAACTGAAGTGGAACTAAAGAAAATCACATCACAAACATGTGAAATAAATTCACCACACTATCCCTAAATTCCATACAACAATAATCTTTAAACAAAATGGAAATATTGACAAGTATCTATTATTTCACACCATTCTTTATAATGATTGATAAATGCAAAATAAAGGGGGAAATCAGACGTAAGAACTTTTGTTTGGCTACAGACAGGTTGGAGAAGTCAGAGAGTTAGCGGTTCACTGATTTCTGTTCCCCCTCCATGTCCTTGAAAAGATCAGACAGAGAGACTTTATGGCTCCAAGCTATCGTCCAGACCAGCGTGGCGTCATCACCACTGGTGAAAAACACAGGATGGCGGATAGCTAAAAAAACAAAGATGGTGATGGCCAAAATCCAAAATGGCGACGGCCAAAACAAAAACTCTCGTAGAGTTTTACACAAGTCAGATCCTTTCTAGACGTAACGGTGTGGGAGCAGGTATGAGTAGGTATCTGGTCGCTAACATCTTAGCATCAACTACTCCAAAGGTAGCAGTTGTTGACATCCTGCTGTGTTTCCAGGTGTTTCCAGGTGTTTCGCTGACAGTCAGCAGCATGGCGGCGTGTCTGCAGGTCGTGGGTCTGCTTCTGGGCGTGGCCTCGTGGTGTCTGCAGTCCAGCTGCACCTCGTCTCAGGTGTGGAAGGTGAGGAGCCAGCTGGAGTCGGTCAGCAGCAGTCAGTGGCAGTATGAAGGTCTGTGGATGAGCTGCGCTGCCACGTCACTGGGATCCATTCAGTGCAGCCGGTTCAAGACGGTTCTGGGACTGCCGGGTGAGTGATCCTACCACCACAGAAGAAGAGGTGTGGTATTTGGTTTGGTTTAGACAGATAGAAAACATTAATAGGTCACATGTTGTGTCTTGTTTATTGAAGGTGTTGAAAATAAAAGGTTAGCTGGAGCTATTTGTTTAACTGAAGTCCTGAAACTATCAGCAAGATACCATTAACTAACTAAATTAATCATTTATTATTGATAATTAAGGATGATCAATGATAGGTTTCAATCTATTATTACACGGCTTTGTTGAATAGTCGATTCTGATTGGTCAAGCGTAGTTTTCTACAGCATAGTATTTCTTTATTGCAGGCCCTTGCTACGTATAACAGACCGTTACTGTGTATAACAGACTGTTGCTATGCTTAACAGACCGTTGCTATGCGTAACAGACCGTTACTGTGTATAACAGACCGTTACTGTGTATAACAGACTGTTGCTATGCTTAACAGACCATTACTGTGTATAACAGACCGTTACTGTGTATAACAGACTGTTGCTATGCGTAACAGACCGTTGCTATGCGTAACAGACCGTTGCTATGCGTAACAGACCATTGCTATGTGTAACAGACCGTTACTGTGTATAACAGACCGTTACTGTGTATAACAGACTGTTGCTATGCTTAACAGACCGTTGCTATGCGTAACAGACCGTTACTGTGTATAACAGACCGTTACTGTGTATAACAGACCGTTACTGTGTATAACAGACCGTTACTGTGTGTAACAGACCGTTGCTGTGTATAACAGACCGTTGCTATGCTTAACAGACCATTACTGTGTATAACAGACCGTTACTGTGTATAACAGACTGTTGCTATGCGTAACAGACCGTTGCTATGCGTAACAGACCGTTGCTATGTATAACAGACCATTGCTATGCGTAACAGACAGTTGCTACATATAACAGACTTGCGTTTAACAGACCGTTGCTATGCATAAGAGACTGTTGCTCTGTATAACAGGCCGTTGCTACGTATAACAGACTTTTGCTTTGCATAATAAGCCGTTGCTATGTATAGCAGAAACGTTGCTATGGGGACAGTTCTGTCGTAGGACCATTTTTGTGTAAAATTATTGATTTCTTAAATAAGCAGCGGTGTAATCATCCTGAAGAGGTTTATTTCACAACAACCGGCTCACTGTCATTACTTAACACATTTTTTATTTTTCTGCATGAATTAAGGGGCTTTTAAGGAGTAAAAATGTCTTAAAATTGATTAATTGATTGATTATTAAATATCATTAAATTTGTTTGGCCCGTTTAATGTTTGCCTTAATGCTATTTGATTTTTTTTATAATGACCTTTTAAAATGTCGTTGCACTCTGCCCATGGCTGGAGGACCTGTGGAAGTCACATATACAGTATCTGATTAATTACAACATCGAATTTTTGTGTGGTATTAGTTTAAGCAGACTGTGTTTGTCTATTGTTGTGACTTAGATGAAGATCAGAACACATTTTAGGACCAATTTATGCAGAAATCCCAAAGGGTTCGCATACTCTTTCTTGCAACTGTATTTGATAATTTTACATCTAAAAACTGGCATTAATAACATTTCTTTAACCGGACTCCTATTAAAAAGTGTTGTGTTTTCCATCCTGGTGCGTGTCCAGCTCACCTGCAGGCCTGCAGGGCTCTGATGATCCTGTCCCTGCTGGTCGGTCTGGCCTCCATCATTGTCTCCATTCTGGGACTCAAGTGCACCAAGATCGGCAGAACCTCAGAGCACGCCAAAGACCAGATCGCCCTGACCGGAGGAGTCCTGTTCATCCTGTCCGGTATGTGACGTCATGATTCCTCTCATAGCTGAGACCATAGTTGTTACCTTTGAGTTATGGTTTCTGTCTCCTCCTCAGGTGTCCTAACTCTGATCGCAGTGTCCTGGTATGCCGCCAGAGTCATCCATGACTTCTACGACCCGCTGTACGGAGGAGTCAGGTCAGTCACTCCGACGCCGCCTCGACAGTACGATGTGTGTGTCGCTTCCTGCGGCTGACGCTGTGTGATGTTGCTGCAGGTTCGAGCTGGGTACTGGTCTGTATCTGGGCTGGGCGGCCTCCTGTCTGGCCATCCTGGGAGGGTCCCTGCTCTGCTTCTCCTGCAGGAAGACGTCATCCTCTGCCTCCGCACGGTACACAACCAACATTATGTTCAAGTTGGGCTTCGTAGTGCCTTTAACCTTCTGTGAGCCACATTGATGTTCAGATCAATAATTTAAGCTTCTAAACTTAATATTTTTGTATCAAGACTTTCGGTTTATGGTCATGAAAAATAAGTCGTGTCATATTTGATATCTGTTATTGCAGACATATTTAATCACTCGATAAATATAAACACCAAACCAGACTGAAGTCTCACATTTTCTCCAGCAGGCAGTTTTCATACAACTTCTCCACATCGAGTGAAGGACAGAAGATCTACAGAGTGGCTCCGGCCTCAGACAGCAGCAAAGCTTACGTCTAAACCTCGTCACAGTCCAATTCAAGATCACGTTGCTGGACTTTAAAGAATCCTCTGAACTTGTGTTTGTAAAAGCTAAATTAAGTGTTTAGTTTTAGGAATTGTTTCGTGTTTTGATCAATGCATACTTGGTTTTGTACTGTTGATGTCGCTGAGATTTGATCAGGTCAAATCATTTCCAACCATCCTGGTCGTCTTACCTGAGGAGTTTTATTTTGAAAATATTGTAAATAAATCTTTCCTGAATCTGTGTGTTTTTCTCTCTGGTTCCACAGACAGAAGCAACAGACCTCAGATCAGCTGTTATTTAATCACGAGCTGTGGGCTACCTCCAGGTCTGAGACGAGAACCCAACACTGAGATTCCTTAAACCTGCTTTCTCTCTAACAGCCAGCAGGGGGCGACTCCTCTGGTTGCCAAAAGAAGTCTGATTGTATAGAAGTCTATGAGAAAATGAGCCTACGTCTCACTCGATTCATTACCTCAGTAAGTGAGTTTTCAATCAAAGTCTTCTTCAGTACCGTATGATGTTCATTGAGTACATTATGGTCCCATTTAGAGTCAGATAGACCATAAATAGGGGACGCTTTAGGGCGGGGCTAGCTTGTTATTGACAGGTCGCTACCACAACGTTGTCCGGTCTGGGACTTGTCTTTGTTTTTGTCTTACAACTTTAACCCTTTATCAGTGTGTTTTCAGTTCATCAAAGTCATTTAGAACATTTTAGTCTTATGAAAATGTTTTATTCAGTGTTCGGTTGTACTTAGCTCCACTGTCTCGGGTCACTTCTGGTTCAAAAAACAACATGGCGACAGGCAAAAACCAAGATGGTGACAGCTAAAAACAAGATGATTACAGCCAAAAACCAAGGCGGTTACAGCTAAAAACAAGATGCCGATGGCCCAAACCAAGACAGTGATAGCCCAGGACAAAAAAAAACCAAGATGGTTACGGCAAAAAAAAAAAAAAAAAGAGATGGTGACAGCCAAAAACCCAAGATGGTTATGACCAAAAAAACAAGATGGTGTCGGGCCAAAAACCAAGATGGCGACGGCTAAAAAACTAAGATGGCAATGGCCTAAACCTAAGATGGTGAAGGCCCAAGACCAATATGGTTAAAAAACAGTAGATATCAACAACCAAAAACCAAGATGGTGACAGCCAAAACCAAGATGATTAAGGCCAAAAAACTTAGATGGCGACAGTCAACATGCCGAACTCAATGCTTCAAAATCGTAGACCACAAACCAATGGGTGCCTTCACGGTGACTACGTCCACTTCCTACATACAGTCTACAGATTTGCTGCTGTGATGTTACGACCAGCTGTCGAGCTACTAACATTCCCATCAGCCTCAGCTGTAATCAGCGAATGTTGGCACATTTAGAGGACCAAGACTCTGAGAAAAAGACAGTTTTCATGAGTTACCACTGTGGACGTTGTGTCGGAAGCTTGTTTCATTAATTTCAGATTCAGGCTGGTCGACCTTTATAGGAACACGTAAGTTTGTTTATTTATAACCTCTAAAGTGAAACAAAGAGACAACTCCCTTTCAAACAATGACAGCTATGTTTAGTGTGATTAGGGTTGGAGTTGTGCTAAAGAGGAATGTGGTGATGGAGCACAGTGGGCAGGGCCCAGGTATAAGTTTCATTTACACAAACCCAGCACACCACTAACTGGATCCTCACTCAGCCTCATCACAAAGCAAGAACACCACAAAACTTCTCCTCAGAGCTGATTTTAGCAATCCCATAAAAAATTTTTTTTTTCTTTTTTTTCTCTTTTCTTTTCCTTTTCCCCCCCCTCCTCTTCTCTTCCCCCCCCCCCTCTTCCCCCCCATCATATTATCATCCCCCCCCACAACAATAATTTATCTAACTCTCCTTTCCACCCCCCACCCACCCCCCCCCTCCATCCACCCTCTCTTCCTTCTCCCTCTCTCCCCCCCCCACCCCCCCCCCATTTTTTTCCCCCACCCCTCTTATTTTATTTTTCTCCCTTTTTCTTTTAATAATTTTGATTTTTTTTTTTCCTTTCTTTTTTTATTTTTTTTTTTTTTTTTTTTTTCTTTTTTTTTAAAAAAAAAATTTTTTTTTCCCTCCCTCTTCCCAATTTTAAAAAAAATTTTTTTTTTTTTATATTTATTTTTTATTTTTTTCCCATTTTTTTTTTTATTTTTAATTTTTTTTTTTTTTTTTTTTTTTTTTTTTTGCACAAAAACCCCCCCCCCCACACCTCCCCCTCTTTTAATCACTTTTTCCTACCAACATCCTCATTTCAACATTTATTTTCAAAACAAAACTCTTTCTTCTCTGACATGATTTTGGCATCAGAGATTTGCACCAACGGTTTTTTTTGTGTGGGGGGGGTGGTGTTGTCCCTCTCTCTTTTTTGGTTTCCCCTTCCCCCTTATTTTTTTTTTTTTTTTTAAGAATTTTTTATGGGGGGCCCCCCCCCCCCTTTTTATTCTCTTTCACAAAAATATTTTTTTTTGTGAAATTTTTTTTCTCTCTCCCCCCCCCCCCCTGTTCTCACACTTCTTTCACTCTCTCGGGCTTTTTTTTCCATTTTTGAGATGTTTTCCTCTCCTTTTGTTTGCACTTTTTGGGGGGGGCTGTTCTCCTCTCGGGGAGTGTGCTCTTTTTATTATTTCTTTAAATAGACAAGAGGTGAAATTTTTTTTTTTCCTCCCCTTATATTAATCTTTATTTTTTTTCCTCCTTTTTCTCCCCCAACCTTTTTTTCCCCCCATTCCTTTTAAACCCCCCCCCCCCCCCTCATCTTCCCCCCCACACACATACATTCTCAACTTCTTCTTCTCCGTCTCGATTGCATTTGTGGGGTTTTCCTCTCAGAGGCAGTGCCTCTACGGCACATCTTCATTTCTGTGGACGAGTTTCAAAGTCTCTGCGGGGATGTTAAAGGTTATAGACCTTCAGAAAAAATAAATAAATAGATAAATAAAAATAGTGGGAAATGGTGTCACAACGACTCAGGGCTGATGGGTAAAATAATATTAAAATGATAAAAGTTATTACCAACACATTATTAACATTATTACTCATACATTAACATATTACTATAAAATTACATTATTAACATTATTACAAATACATTAACATTGTCAACACAGGTAACTTTACATGATCTCTTCATTATTATTACAACCACCTTTACTTCCATTTTATCTTTATTATCACAAACAATTTCCATTTCAACCGCTTCAACCAGTCAGCCTGCTGAAGATTCAGGTGATAACAGATCTGTTTCTTGGATTATCTTAACTCGTATAACCGCGTCATCAACTTTATATTATATTTACTTGTATTTGTATCACATTCGTTCTGTGACTTAAGATTTTTTTTTATTTTAACCAGGTGTTTCATCTCCAGTAACCATCGAGGCTACAGGTATCAGTATTGTCTTTACGCTTCATGTTTATTTTTCTGCATTAACATTATTACTTATATATTTACGTTATTGCTAAGACATTCATATTATTAAGATTATTATTAATACATTAACATATTTATCGTTATTAACACTGTCACTAATACATTAACATTGTTAACATTATTACAAATACATTAACATTGTCAACACAGGTAACTTTACATGATCTCTTCATTATTATTACAGACCTTTACACTTACCTCCATTTACTTGTATGAATTCACAAACAAAATTTCTCATTTCAACACCACACCAGTCAACCCCAACATTTCTTCATTATCTAACTCAAACCCCCACCCTATTTATTACTTTATTTCCTTTTCACTAATTTTTTTTTATTTTAACCCATCTCCAAACCACCACGACATATTTCTTACACTCATTTTATTTTTCCTACTACAACCTATGTGACACCCAACAAATTTCTCATAACTCAGAAACAATTTTATGACCCCAAAATCAAAATAGAAAAAAAAACATAAATGAGCAAAATTAAACACCAAAATTCGTCTTTTTTTTTCACCTTTATTTATTAATTCCCTCATTTCTTCTATTTAATTCCTTTTTTTCTTAATATCAATGTCATCGCTCCCTAATACACATCCCAATCTCTCTAGCGCTTGCCGCAGTACGCCAGCGCCCCTCCCACATCTTTACATTCAATAGTACCTCACATTACCGTCACCCATTAACCACCTCCCCCCACCAAACAAAATGGACGCAGGAGTTAGGCAGTGGGAGGAAGGATTAGTCCACCATGTAGACAGCCTCCTTCTTAACTAAAAAAATTCAAAATAAACAAAACAATATGCCAGCTTATCTTTATAGCACGGGCTGTTTTAATACACCTCTATCTTTTTCTTCTCCTCTTTCAGCATCCTCACCTTTTTCTCTGTCCTCCATCTTCTCTCTGCCGTCATCATCACCGCCTTGCTCCGTCCCGTCTTCCCCCCGCTTCCATCATATAACCTCTATCCCTCATTTCTCGTGTTTCAGCGGCTGCACACTATATCTCTAGTTCTCCATTTTTTTTTATCCTTATCCCAATTTGTACTATTATTACAACCCTCCTCTTATTTGCATCAAACCCGCAACTTCCATCTCCCCCCCTGCCCCTAGACTAACGTCTGTTGTGGGCCAGAGGTCAAAGTTTAGACACAAGCTCGTGTTTCTTCTCTATAGGGCTCAGCACGAGCAGACCTTTCAGCCCTAGCCTTTTTTTTTCTTTTCTTACTTACCTCTTATTTTTTTCTTTCTTTCTCTCCAGTCCCGCGTTCTTTCAATAGACTTCTTGAGTCGCTCTTTAGCGCACGAGCCTGCCACAGTCGGGTGGCGGGTCGCAAAGGAACCTGATATTCACATCTCTTCTCTTCAACAGCTTAGTTTACATACACGTTTCTATCGGCCTCCAAGCAAATAACACAAAAAAACAAAATTTTAAATTAAATATTAAAAAATATTGCTTATTCAGTTGAAATATTCTTATTTTATTCATTTATTTCTTTTATTATTCATTTTTTATTTTCCTATTAATTTTTATTCTTTATTTATTTTTTTTCTTTTTATTTATTCTATCTTTTAACTTTATTTATCCATTATTATCAAATTAAATAAGAAATACATACACACTACTTAATAAACGAACCATTTTTAATTTAATTATTAAATGTACAATTCTTTCTTTTTAATTTCCTTTATTTATTTACTTTTACATTCTATCTCTCTTCATTTCCCTTTATTTATCTTTATTTATTTTTATTTTTCATCCTTTAATTTATTTTTAATTTCTTTTTTATTTATTTTAAATTTATTTTAACTTATTTATCCATTATTTAATGCATAACATCAACACTTAATTGACACATTTAAAAAAAAACTAATGAAAAATTATTTATTATGTATTTTAAATTATCAATAAAAAAATATTGGGAAATTAAATAGAGAAACTTAATTCAGAAATAAAACAAATTACCGAAACAATATATGTCACATTTCATTATTCATTCATTTTTTTGCGTAATGCCTTCTTTATTCCCTCTTATTTATTTATTTATTTATTAGTTTTGTTTTGCCGTTAGCTCTAACAAACCACATGTGCGTTAGTTTAGCTCTTCTACTTTGTCAGACACAGTTTAACATGACACACCTTCTTTATTTCTTATTTTTTTATTTCTTTTTTCTTATTTTGTTTTCTTATTTTATTAGTATTTGGTTTAACTTTTTTGTGAGCTGTTTTTCGCTCAGACGTACAAAATCGTTTTTACCATTATTACTACTTAGCTCAATTAATCAGGCTAACGGTTTAATTCAAGCATTAACTCTTAATGTTCTCTTTATTCAGTTGTTATTTTTACTTAAGTTTGGTGTTTTATCTATACTTTATTTTTTTATTTACGCGCCTTCTTACCTTTCTTGACGTGAGTCTTGAGTTGGATGATTTGTCCTTGTCATTAACTGAGAAGCTGACGGGCCTGTTGGAGAGCAGAGCTGCAGGTGTTTATGAGGGGAGGCTGGACGTACCCCAAACCGTCATCACATTTTAATGAGAAAACTGTAACAGGCGACACCCTAACACGGCGACAACGCAAAGGATAACATAAAGAAAACACGTGAAAACGTGCTGGCTCACATTCAGCCTCTATAACATAGAAGCCTAACAAAGCATTTTATTTTAAAGAAACTTAAACAAACAAACTCCACCGGAGGTTTTCAAACTTCGCTTCCCCATCTGAAGACACAGGAGAATTCAACAGGGCCAAGAGAGTTTAGCTTTTACTACTTTATTAAGCTACTTTACTATAAATAAACTAGCAGCAGCAACACCTATCGTACATCACAAACACCTACATTTTAAATTTTAACTAGCGTCTCTCAAACCGTGAAATATATAAGTTCCCTTTAAATACAGAACTCTGCTGTTATCAAAAAATTTTTTACCAACCACTTCAGCAAAAAAAATTCTTTTTTATCTACCAAGATTTCAAAAAAAAAAAAAAGAAAAAAACCTAACGTGTAATATCTATATATATAGGCAGCAAACCGCCTTCATGCCTTTAGCAAGGCAGCAAACCAAAACCTCCACCAGGGGGTGCTGCTGCTGTAGCACTGGCTGTGTGTGTGTGTGTGTGTGTGTGTGTGTGTGTGTGTGCGTGGTGGGGTCGTCATGGTGGAGGAGGGGGGGCAGAGGAGGAAAAGATGACCATTTCCTGCTGCAGCTAGAAAATAAAACAAACAGGAAACAAGGAGCAGAGCTCCCAGAGCTCAACGAGGAGCTGGTAGAAATGGATAGAAACCAGTAGAGTCAGACAGAACCACGGGGAGGAGAGCCCAGTAGAACCCAGTAGAACCTGATAGAACCCAGCAAACAGAACGACCAACAGAGCAGAGGAGGAAGGAACCTGCAGCAGATGTTCAGACCAGTAAAGAGGACAGTAGAACCCTCAGTGGGAACATCAGGAACAGTAATAATAGAACACAGTAGAAACAGCAGAATAGAAACTCAGTGCATAAAAGAGTAGAACCCGACCTGGACTCACACTGTGGAGAGATGTCACAGTCTTGAAGAAAAGTCCTGGATTATTATTATTTATTTTTCTGCAAAACAAGAAAAAGGTAAGAGCTGCTTGTTATTTATTTATTTATTAAAATTCATATTTATCATAAGTATTCATTAATATTTACTTCTCTGATGTATTTAATGGGATTAATAACAAACTAATCACACATTTTTTATTTGTTCAAAATGAACCTTCAAGGGAGATTTGTCAAGTATTTAATCCTCTTAACATGGGAGAGGACAAATATGCTGCTTTATGTAAATGTATGTATATATTTATATATAGTAAATCAATACCAACACTAATCAATAACAGATATTGTCCAGAAACCCTCCCAGGTTCTGAGTTTAGCATCAACAATCTGCTCCAATCAGAACATGACAAACTGCAGCCCAACAGGCAACAACAGCTGTCAGTGTGTCAGAGTGCTGACTTGACTAGGACTTGATCCAGACTGACTGGGACTATCAGAAAGTGGGCATGTCTGTAAAGGGGAGACTGGTGGGGACCCAGAGAACCCATTTACATCCACACATCTGGAGGTCAGAGGTTATTTATCCTCCTTCACTACAAGCAGTTTGTCACTTTATGAGATTTGTGGAGATACTTAAAATAAATGAAGAAATAAAGACTTGTGTCGAACTGTATAGGTATTAATGAACTGATAAATATATTACATAATATAATACATAAATTGATTATTTTTATTATTATTTATTATTTGTTTACCCGTGTATTATTCCCCATCTACTCATTTTTTAAATTTATTTATCTATGTATTTAATTTTTAATCAATTTATCAATTTAATTAATTTATGTATTTATTTTATTCTTTCATCATTAAATTGTATGTATATGTGTATTATAGGGGCTGCACAGTGTTGCAGGGGTTAGCGCTGTCGCCTCACAGCAAGAGGGTCGCAGGTTCGATTCCGGCTTGGGGCTCTTCTGTGTGGAGTTTGCATGTTCTCCCCGTGTAAGCGTGGGTTTTCTCCAGGTACTCCGGCTTCCTCCCACAGTCCAAAGACATGCTGTTTAGGTTAATTGATTACTCTAAATCGGTAGGTGTGGATGTGAGTGTGAATGGTTGTCTGTCTCTATGTTGTCTGTCTCTATGTGTCCTCTGGTGGACTGGCGACCTGTCCAGGTGAACCCTGCCTTCACCCAATGCCAGCTGGGATCGGCTCCAGCCCCCGCGACCCCTAACGGGATAAGCGGTTGACGATGGATGGATGGATGTGTATTATAATAATGAACAAACAAATGTTAAAATAAATGCAAAAATAAATTAAAAAAAAATGCAAAAATAAATATATTTATTTATTTAGTAGATAGACAGGGGAATTAATACAAAGATAATTAAATAAGGAAGCAAATAAAAACAGAAAATCAATGTGTGTCGTATTTTTAAATATTAATTAATTATTTATTAATTAATTAAAGCCTACATTTATTTTAAATTTTGTTTTGGTACACCGAGTGGCATATTTATTTATATATTTATTAAGTTATTCATTTATTGGTTTATTTATTCGCTGGCAGATCCCATCCTCCATAACACTGTGTGGAGAGAAGTGAAACAAAAGAGAAGTTTATTGAGAAACAACTAAATCTGTTTCATCAGCACAGTTTAAAAGAAGAGTTATTTACACAATAATGATTTGTCTTTGTCTCAGAGCTTTGTGTTTCATTTCTGTCGGGTATGAAACCAGCGACAGCAGCAGAATAACTGTAAGGACTTCTGTTTGTTTGACCCACTGACCCGACGAAACCTCCGACTCTTTCATACATCTGCTGAATCAACGAGGTTTCGCTGAGGACACAGTTTACTGGGACTGTTCACACTTTAACAAAGATGGAAAAGACTGAAAACACAGACTCGCATGTTGATAAGAGTATTAATTACTTGACAAATCTCCCATTTGTGCCTTTAAGCTACATTTTGAACTGATAAAATATGTGCAGTTAATTTGCGATTAATTGTGATTGAATATTTTAATTGATTGACAGCCCTAAAATTTGTAAAACTTCGCTTGAGCTGAGAAAAAATTTAAAATCTGTGGTTTCATCCCAACATAAAGCCAGCAGTAGAAGCAGTACTGCCTGCTGTGGGCCACATATCCAGATTGGAAACCCTCTAACAGTTTTTTGCGCCATCTTGGGGTCCAGTGTCCAGATCTTATTTTACATCCATGGTAGGACGTATATCACCTATTGTAAGCATGTTTAAAAAAACAAAATAGCATGTATAGACTTATTTTGGTGGAAACAGTGTGTAACAGTAAGATGAGCAGCTGACCCCAGAGCTGCGAACTGATCGAATGATTCGTCAGCTGTACATTTATTGATAGCATGAGAGTAAAGTCTGCAGTGTTGTGAGACTCCGTGAAGACCGGCGGAGCGATTGTTTGAACCCAGTTGTGTAACAGCCCTCACAGAGCTGCGATCTGATCTGGGATCAGAAGGCATGAGGGAAAGATTGTTGTTAGATTAAAGACATCAGATGTCTGTCGGCGGTGCAAAGACGCAGAAAAAAAACCCTCATGTGATTAATGGACACGATAACCTCAGAGACACACGGGCGGCCATGTTGGAAAACATCCTTAACACTGACGAACGATGTGATGTCCCAACACAGTCTCCCAGCAGTTTGTGAAATAGACAAAATTTAATCTGTTTGACAAAGACATGAATTTCACTTTCTGTTGTGACAATCCAGACTTTAAACAGCATATTTTTTATGTGTTTTCCTCTGAAAGTCCAGCAACATGTGACACGTGTCAGTCTGACAAAAACTACTTAGCTTTAAGAAAAGTTCGGGATTTGTCTTAAAATAACACCAAAATTAGTGTAACTTAAGCACAGAGGTTACATGACAAAAACTACTTAGTTTCAGGAAAAGATCGTAGTTTGAGTTAAAATAAAACTGGAAGTAGGTTCATTTAAGTACAAATGTGACATGGTAAAAATTACTTAGTTAGCTTCAGGAAATGTCATGGTTTAGGAAAAGATTGTGGTCTGAATTAAAATAAAGTTACACAAGTTATGTGACAAATAAATCAGCGTTGACTTCTGACTTCACACTCCTGGTGAAAATCACTTTATACTTCCTGGTTCACGATTTTGTGAATTACATACGAACTGAGTTTACGCTGATCATCAGACGAAGTTTCAGGATTTCATGTACTGCTGAGTGACTGGAGTGTGTGTGTGTGTGTGTGTGTGTGTGTGTGTGTGTTGAAAGTTAATGAGTATTGTGTCAGCTCTTTTGTGAGGTTTGTGTGTTTACCAGCTGACTGACCAATGACTCCAGCTACAGGAATGTCTGCACACACACACACACACACACACACACACACACACACACACACACAAGTAATAACGTCCTTGTTGAATGAAAAGTGAGTTTTTTTTTTTCCTGCATGGGGAAATGATTTAGAGACAAGAGACAGGAAGTAGTTTGACATTGAAATAAAGAGTCAGGGTGGGACATGAACCAGACCTAGACCTGGACCCTGGAGGGACCAGGAAGCTCTAAAGTACACTCAAGTACTCTGATGTTTAAGTTAAAGTACTAAAACCACAGTGTAGAAATACTATGCTACAAGTGAAAGTCCTGCACTCACAGTAACAGTACAAAAGTATCAGTATCAAAATATACTTCAAGTACCAAAAGTTTTCATTCTGCAGAATAATCAATATATATTTATATTATAATTATTGATGCATTAATGTATTCATCACTTTTAATTATTTTACAAATATGTTTGCATATTTTACAATTTTTTGTCTAATAATTCATTAATGTTTTCTGATATTTTACTTGTATTTTTCTAATATTTTACTACTATAATATTTATTTTAACTCATAGAAATTTTCTTGATAGAATTTTGGATATATAAAAATATATTTGATAGTTTACTAACATTTTATGCTATTTTTATTAATATTTTTAATATTTTACTATTTTAGTTAGATATTTTTTAAATATTTTTGGGACCTTTATTATTCATCACTTAAATGTTGCAGCTGGTAAAGATGGAGCTACCTTTAAGTATTTTTTGGCTATTTTAAAAATATATTTTTCAGATATTTTACTAATATTTTTAAACATTGCATTATTTCTTACATACTTTACAATTTGTGTCTGATGATGTATTCATATTTTTCAGATATTTTACTTTTATATTTAAGATATTTTACTGATATTTCTGTTGATATTTTACCAATACTGATATTTCTTTTGATATTTTACCAATATTATTTTGGTATTTTGTTTTTAGAATATTTTGTTATTTTTTGGGATATTTTTAGATATTTTTGCATATTTTACAATTCTTGTCTCATAATTTATTAATATTTTTAGGATATTTCGCTTCTATAGAATACAATAAAATATAATATCCTACTCCTTATTTGTAAACATAGATAAATATATAAATAAATCCTAAATAAGGCGAAATAAACCACACGACTTTTCATAAGTAAAGTTTTGGTTGAAAATATGAGGAAAATAAGGAAAAGCTTAAATCGCCCATTTGCGCCGCTCCCTTTCTGATTCCGACACTTCTGACCGGCCCTGAACGCCTCATGGCCAGCCCAGCCTCCAGTGTGTTGGAGGAGTTTCTGGTGGAGTTAGTGGGTCTGTGGTGGACTGGGTCTGTGGTGGACCTGCTGGGTCTCTGGAGGACTTACTGGGTCTCTGGTGGAGCAGCTGGACGGACTGACGGTGGAGTGGGTCCTTCTGTCACCGCTCGGAGCTCCGCTTCTCTCAGGGAACATCTCCCTTCAGTGTCCGCCTCTCCTCACGCTTCAGCCGGCTTCTGATGAGAGTTTGAGCCGCTGACCCGCCGCCATGACTCCCCGCTGTGAGTAACAACCACCGGCTGGTGATGGACCGTGTTCAGGGTCTGTTACTGTGATTTAACCTCTAACACGGTACCACAAAACAGGTTTATTTACTGGTTTCATAGCAGTTTTTTTGAATAACTGTTCAGAGATGCTTGTAAGGATTTTTGAGTAAGAAATCATCAGTTATATTCTCGAGAAACAGTCTATGAAATATGATAAATTAGTGAAAATCTCTGCTAAAGCTCAAGGTGACCCGTTCAAAGGTCCCAACAATACATCATCAATAAACAGGGATTCAGTCCTGCGACGGTGGAGAAGTTTTCAAGCATTTTTGCATTGAAAAATTATTTATTAATTAATTAATTTAATCTAAAGTTAAATGTTGTGGATGAAACTCAGTTGCACAATTTCTGTTGATGTGTTCAGAGTGTGTGGGATTTTCTGGTTTTATATAATCTTGTGAGTCATTGTGAGTCTGTGGTTCATTAATGGTTTGAAGGTCAGAGGTCATCGACATCAGTGACGCTGAGTCTGACTGAACCTCTATTTTAGTCTGTAAAATGTTCATCGTCTCATTTATTTAATATAATATGTTATATGTTTGTTTAAAACAGTTTAAAGTCCGTTTTTGTGTCTGAATGACTTCTCAGTGGAGACGGTGCGTTTGAGGCAGCAGGGAAATGTCACCGATTAACTTTGGTGAAAGGCTCACTGGAGCAGGGCTGCAAATAACGGCAACAACCAATGTTTCCTTCTAATGGGGTCGTTAATGGTGTTCACGAGATGGAAGTTACTGCTTAGCAACAGCAATATTAACGTTACTGTCCGAGTCTAGAAGTCAGGTTTTGTTTAGCCTTCGCCATCTTGGTCTTTGGTCGTCTCCATCTTGGTTTTTGGTCGTCTCTGTCCTGGTTTTTGGTCGTCTCTGTCCTGGTCTTTGGTCGTCTCCATCTTGGTTTTTGGTCGTCTCTGTCCTGGTTTTTGGTCGTCTCCGTCCTGGTTTTTGGTCGTCTCCGTCCTGGTCTTTGGTCGTCTCCGTCCTGGTCTTTGGTCGTCTCTGTCCTGGTTTTTGGTCGTCTCCGTCCTGGTTTTTGGTCGTCTCCGTCCTGGTCTTTGGTCGTCTCCATCTTGGTTTTTGGTCGTCTCTGTCCTGGTCTTTGGTCGTCTCCATCTTGTTTTTTTGTCGTCTCCATCTTGGTCTTTGGTCGTCTCTCCGTCCTGGTTTTTGGTCGTCTCCGTCCCGGTTTTTGGTCGTCTCCGTCCTGGTTTTTGGTCGTCTCCGTCCTGGTTTGTAGCTGTCTCCATCTTGGTGTTTGGCCCTTGTCATTTTGTTTTTTGGATGTCAACATCTTGGTTTATTGCAAACAGGAATGCCAGTAGCGGGTGGCGCTAAGTACAACCGAACGCCGTATAAGACATTTTAGGTGACCAAAATGATACTTGTATTTTCAGGATATTTAGTCTGTCCACAGAGAGACGGCGTCCCCGTCCAGCGCTGCGTTCACTGTCACATTCTCAGAGGTTTCTACATTCTTTCTTGTGTTCAGACTGCTGACTCAGCAGAGAGAAGACTGGAGATTATCATCATCATCATCATCATCCTCTGTCTCCTTAGTGATTTACTGTACTTCCATCTGCTTCCCCTCCTCTTCCTCCTCCTCCTCTTCCTCTTCCTCTTCTTCCTCCTCTTCAGTTTTACTTCCTGCCTGAACTTCTTCTCTTTCTTTGACCTTTGGCCTCTTTATTGTGGTTAATCTGTCATGTTGGCGACCTGCAGAGAGAGTTCATCACGCCACGCTGCCTTTACATTATACAGACTTTATATTCATACAGATGAATGAAGGTTAAATATCCATAAATAAAAGAAATACAGCCTTTAATCCCTTTTGTCAATACATTAACCAATAACTCTAAGACAGACTACAGCCTCAACGCACAACATCACCTTCCTAAAACTTCGGATTTCTCCCAGATATAATCTGCTGAGCTGAAGCGCCTCGTTGATACCTGAACTGTCCTCCTACTCTGTATGAACTGAAGGACTGACGTAAAGCAGAGACACTTAATTCACATTTTATTCAGTAAACGCAGCAGAAACAGTAAATAGTGGTAGAGCTACAGATCAGTGGTGGCTCAGTAGTGTTGCTGTTGTCTGGTGGAGGCCAGATAGTCGAAGAGTCATACTGAAGACCTGAGACTTCGAAATTGTTTTTTTTAATGTCAGAATCGATGTATTTGCTTCATTTGAGTCCATGTGAGGTAGAAGGAAGTTACAGCTTTTATTGGTGTAGTCTCAAATAATCTCTGAAGTCAGACGTTTTAGTTTTTAATGAAACAGGAAGTTTGTTGATGATGTGATCTGTTCAAAGACCGTAAAAGTTAAAAAATGCTTCTAGAGTGAAGTCTTTCTCTTCACTTTGTCATCTGTCTTCTTCTTAATGTGGACACTCAGATTATCTCCATGATCACACACACAGTCTGGGTTAAAGTGTGACGATCATCAGCGGTAATAAACACAGCTCTCCCATAAAGCTGGTTTATGTTTCTTATCAACGTGATGAGGAACCGTGTCTCAATCTGTATTTCATAAGTTTTCCATCCTGCACTAAACTGTGCAGCTGTGTATGAGCACGTACTGTACATGTTACATGTTCATTCATATTTGATCTGTGTACTAGTTCTGTCCATGTTAATGATAATGTTAGTGAGTTAAAATTCATTTTAACTCCACTAATTTCTTCACATTAACGCAACTTGTTTTGATTTTTAGTGGCTCAGTTTTAAAGCCAGGGTGAAGATACTGGTATGATATGTAACTGTACACCAACTATGTGACACTAACTCGTCATGAAGGAGGTTAAATTACGCTCAAAACTTCTGGTGAGGAAAAATGTCAATGTCCACATTTAAAGGGGTCCGTTGACCTCTGACCTCCAGATGTGTGGATGTAAATGGGTTCTCTGGGTCCCCACCAGTCTCCCCTTTACAGACATGCCCACTTTCTGATAGTCCCAGTCAGTCTGGATCAAGTCCTAGTCAAGTCAGCACTCTGACACACTGACAGCTGTTGTTGCCTGTTGGGCTGCAGTTTGATTGTAAATTTTGGATTTATGTTAAAATTTGCAGTTCAGTGCTTGATAAGTGCACATAAAGATACATTTGTGTATATCTGTCCACTCCCATGTCAGTCAGAGTATTAAATACTTGACAAAACTCCTTTAAAGTACATTTTGAACATTTTAACAAATATGTGATTAATTTGCAATTAATCATGATTAAATATTAAATTGATTGACAGCCCCAGGTTTTACTCTTAAAGTCTAATTCGTGTGATGACACCATGATTGTGTGTCTGATTGCTGTCAAAACACAGGTGACCTACACTCTGTGTTGTGCCTGAATGCATCCTGACGCTTGTTTATATGGTTCAAGAGTCTCTAACAACAAAAGTTCAACTTGTGGTTCACTGACAGCTTTCAGCTCTAAAGCAGGACGTCCTTTTATATGTTTGTCTCCTATCGAAGATGTCCACTAATGTCTCCTCTAAGTTTTAATCTCTGATGTCTTAAAACGTCCCATCTGGATGATAAAATGGACCACCGCTCTGTGGACGTATGGAGACAGCCAGTGTGAATGAGAGGACGGGCAGATTGTTTTATTTTGAAACAGGAAACCAGGGTTCAACTTTTTCTCTTTTCTATGAACTTAATCAAGTGATGTCATTAATAGTCATTACTGTAATGAAATAAAGAATAAAGTAGCATTTCAGATGAGAGGATTCGATCCTTTTCTTCGTAAACTGAAGAAAAATTAAAACATTTCTGTTAGTTGAGCGACAAAACATTTAACAGGAACTTTTTAGTTCGTGGATGGAAAGATGAATCTATCAATGGAAAAATTAATACCAGATTGATTGACAGTGAGAGTTAGTCGTTTTCATCTTTGTTGTTTTCCTCGTCGTAGTTGTTGGTGTCGTCATCTTTGCCTTTGTCTTTGTCATGGTCTTTATTGTTGTGGTCATGACTTGTCATTGTTGTCTTTGTTGTTGTTGTAGTCGCTGTCGTTGCCTTTGTCCTTGTCGTCTTCTTTGTCATTGTCGTTGTCTTTATTGTTGTTGTAGTTGTTATTGTCTTTGTCATTGTTGTTGTCTTTATCGTTGTCATTGTCTTTGTTGTTGATGTTGTCTTTGTTGTTGCTGATGTTGTTGTCTTTGTTTTTGACATTGTTTTTGTTGTTGTCATCTTTGTTGTTGTCGCTGTCTTCATTGTTGACTTTGTTGTTGTCTTTGTCATTGATGTTGTTTTCTTTGGTGTTGTTGTTGCCTTTTATGTTGTCATTGTCGTTTTTGTCTTTGTCATTGTTTTTGTCTTGGTCATTGATGTTATTGTCATTGCCGTTACCTTTGCCGTTACCGTTACCATTGACGTTATCGTTGCCGTTACCGTTACCGTTGCCCTTACCGTTGCCCTTACCGTTGCCCTTACCGTTACCATTGCCCTTACCGTTACCATTGACGTTATCGCTGCCGTTACTGTTGCCGTTGCCGTTACCATTGTCGTTGCCGTTGCCGTTACCATTGTCGTTGCCGTTGCCGTTACCATTGTCGTTGCCATTGTCGTTGTTGTCCTGTGACCTCTCTGCCGTCCGGCTACTCTCTAACTCTCAACCAGCCTCAATCCTCTGCAGGGAAAGTTAATATCACAGTTTTTCTCCACAGCTGTTTCCCCTCACAAATGATGCTGAGAGGACAGTTTTGACTTAATGAGAGACAGATGCATCGTGGGTAACTGGGAGCAGACTGTGATATGTGGAGGCAGTGTGACCAGTTATTCTGCTGGTACCCACATCGGTCCGTCCTCCGCTGCCGCCAAACACCTCTGGTTCTTACTGGATGTCTGGCTGACGTCCAACCAGGAGGCTCAACGTATTGAGTGATTGTGAAGTTACATCTGTGATGTGTTTTCTGTACTTCGGTTATGTAACTTCTGTATGTATTTTTTTACTTATTTTAAGCCCAACCATGATGCTTTCCCTAGGGCTGTCAATTGATTCAAATATTTAATTGCATGATTGTCTATAGTTAATCTAATTGCAAATTAATCACACGTTTTTTACCTGTTCAAACCTTAAATCCAAAGTTTAATTGCTGGGACTTAAAAACACCCTGCAGAAACACCCTCATGTAGTTACGTCCACAATGAGCCGGCCGCTGCTCCGTCCTGTGATCATTTAAACAGATAATCAATCATCGTGGATCGGCTCCACCTGAGACGCCTCAGAGAGGTGGCTGATGGGACTTTGGAGCCACTAAAGTTGTTTTTATCAGTGCAGCTTTCATCAATCATCTACGGTGATGGTTCCTCACTAGAAACACACTAAAACAGTCTGAGTGTCTCAGTGAGTTTCACTTGTATAAATAGATTTACTCTGGTCTGGTGTATCAACGTCTTTAAAACTTTGTTTTGTGTCAAAACACATATTATATTTATTGGGTTTCTCTGGTTCCGTTTTGTGCTTGTATTTTGAAATATTGTGAACTGCAGTTTGTCTGCAGAAGATTGTTGTGACCATTTTAGTGTTGACGCCATGATGAGGTCAGAGTGTTAGCTGGAGGCTAACCAAAGGACAGACTGGAGGCTAACGCTAGCAGAGGGCTAAAGCTACACATCTAAAATGTCATCTTGCTGTGAATCCAGATATCACAAGATTTGAGATGATTAACTGTGATTTGAGGCTCTAGAGAGCTACAATATCAGAGAAACCTTTCAGAGATGGAGAGTAAATGTTGCTAATATTTAGCCTTCTGCTAACTGCAGCCGTGAGCAATTGGCTGCAGTTAGCAGAAGGCTAACTATTAGCAACCCTTTCTCTCCATTTTTGAAATGTTTCACTGATATTTTCTGTCTCTTTTTGACTGACTTTACTGAAGGATAGTTAACTGTAGGCATCCAAAGATGTAAACGCCCTCAGTTCATCTTTACAGTGGTGCCGTTGACCACTAGCCTGCTGGTTGGACAGCGGCTACTTAACTAGCTTAGCTCGCTAATTCCATCATTTTGTCACGCAATACAGAAAATGAGCCAAAAAGACTTGTCACTCATCTCAGCTTATTAGCTAGCTAGCTAACAAGCCAGTTCTGGAGACAGACATTCTAGCTAGCAAACTAGCATTAGCCAGCTGTCTCCTCCTCCTGTAGTAGTCTCCAGTATCGTAGCGGTCGGCTAATCTGGTCCCTTAACTTTCTCATCTAACACTGGTGATCCTGGAGAGAGAGTGACAGGACAGACTGAGAGAAACTAGTATTTCCTTCAGCCATTGTTTAAAAAACAAGTCACTAACAGTCCAGCTCGTCTACCCTTAACACTACAAACTAATGCGTTGAATCAAACAGGACTCGGCATGTTAATCAGTGAGTTTTAGGGGTGTTGGAGTATTTCTGAAATTTGGTCAGGCTAAGCTAAGCTAGGCTAAGCTAAGCTAGGCTAAGCTAAGCTAGGCTAAGCCACCTGACTCCAGGTCCGTGCAGAACACAGACTTCCCAAAATGCATGAAGCAGCTTGCAGATATTGGATATATGAAATGTGTAGATGTGATAAGTTAATGAAAGACATTCTCCAGTTGCATGATGGGAAATGTAGGATCCAGTGTTTCTGGACTGAACGTCAGGATATCTCCACTTTTCATCTGCTTGTGTCCAACTTCTTGTCGATAGAAGTGACTCTGAATCTCTTTATATGTCTTTAGTCTTTAATGGATGAGAGGACGAAGTGATTGAGTCTGGAGCCTCACTGACTGTTTCTACATCAGACTATCCACTTATCATTCCACCGATTTACCAGTAAACATCTCAGACAGTGAACGCAACACAGATGATGTGTGTGTGTGTGTGTGTGTGTGTGTGTGTGTGTGTGTGTGTGAGAGAAACAAACACCAGTTCAACTAGAGTCAAACCATGCTATGCTAGTTAGCTTTAGCATGAGCTGCTGCCTCATTTAATTATGTTGAAGAACAAAGTGACTGTTTCATATAGTTTTAGTCACTGATGGAGGAAGTATTCAGATACTCTACTACAGTAAATGTCGGTACTAATACCACACTGTAAAAATACTCTGTTGGGGAGTTTGATCTAAAACTAAACGTCATATTAGTTAGTAAAGTTTGATTAGTAAAATAAGTAAAGCTGTCAGATAAATGTAGTGGAGCAGAAATAGAAACACTCACATTTGTACTTCAGTCTAGTACTTGATGAAGTGAATTTTGATGTCGTCACATAGCTGCAGTTTATCTGTGAGCGCCCACTCCTCCAGTTATATAACAGACAGAAACATGATGTTGAGTTAAATAGAGATAAAGTTTGAGCAGGAAGTGGTTTTATGAAATGATTCCTGTTTTTATTTTGAAAGTACTGACTGTTTCCCTCAGCTCTCATCCATCAGCTGATTATCTGGACAGCCGTTCATCATGAAACAGCCTCCCAGACTGGAGGTCAAGGCTGAGGGCCGTGCCTCCGTCTGATTGGATATCTGCTGCTCTTCCTGCTTTCCTGTTTGTGTTTTGTGATGTTTGAAAGGTCACGACCTTGTCACCTTCACGTGACCTTTAAATGTCTCATTGAAGCACGAGCACATGTTGTTTGTTTTATTGTTATTTACATGTCGGCAGTGTCTCTGCAGTGTGTCACTGTGTTTATTAGTGATTATATTGGCTCACCTCTCCCGATCAGTCTTTCATAACTGATTGGATGCTGGGTGTAGGGTGACGTTCACTGAGGTCGGGATGATTCACCGATCTCCTGATTCATTACTATCACAGTGCTTGGGTGCCGATTCGATATGTAGCGTGATTTTCAAGTATTGCAATTTGATATTATGATTTATTGTGATTTTTGTTAACCTTTTTAACAACAGACGACGGGGGAAATGTTGAATCATACACTTTTAAGGACTTTTAATTTGGAAAATCTCTAAATGAATCCAGTAAAACCGTTTGATTTTCAGCATGTCTGTAGTCAGAGATGTCCTGAAGTCAAATATATCAGGATCATTGTCAGGAATTATTTATTACATTTTTCCAGCAACCCAAAAATCTAAGAATAAAGACATTTCCCTGACAGATTAGTGGTATTTTCTTTTTAATCTATAACAGACATGTCTGGTGAATATAATCCATCAGTCTTATTTCCATAGATGGATTTTGTTTATACAGTTTCCTTTGTTAAGACCTTATTTTGAAAGCCAGACGTAGTCCCAGGTGTCTACTTCCTCTAACTTCTCCAAGGTGGTCTCTAGCTCTCCGTCAGCTCCGTTCTCTTTATCCATCCATGGAGAGCGACGGCCTGCCGGACCGCACGTTACCGCCGTACAATAACGTTTCCTGTCCGTGACGGAGTTAGCGTGCAGCTTTAGCCGTGATGTCTAGCTCTGCTTTTCCTGCAATGTTTGAAACCCAAAGTGTTTCCCTCCTTTACTGGATGTGTAGCGTTTACCACGATGGATTTAACATGGAGGGTGGAGGTCAGATCCTCGCTGACCCTCCAACGTTTTCTATTTTCTTGTTTCGGTTCACTGGGGTTTGTTTTGGTTGATGGACACAGAACGGCTATGATGTCATGTTACTCAGACTACCACAATAAAAGTGAAATGAAAGTTCAAAAGAAGCAATAACTGTATATTGATTCTGGTATTAGGCAATAGATTTCAAAATCCCCATAATCCTCCAAAATTAGCCCTACTGACTATCTCAACATTCAGAGTCTCAGTAATGTCACAAATATACCGAAAAAGTTCACATATCATAGTTCATATTCTTTGTCTTACTTTTATTTGGAGGATAATCATGCTTTAGGTTTTAGAACTACAGTTCCCATAATGCTTTTGGGGGACTGTCTCCATTAACAGTGAGCAGAAAGATCTGTGATCAGCCCCTGCAGTGAGCCCATGTATGTACAGACAACGATCAGTGATTACTGTGGTACTTAGCTCTGCAGTCCTTCCTCTGTGATTTCTACGTGGATTTATGGCCGTTTTTTGTGATGGACATCAGACATAATGATATCAAAGGACAGAGGA
The DNA here is from genome assembly GCA_947000775.1 of Pterois miles. Lineage (NCBI taxonomy): Eukaryota > Metazoa > Chordata > Actinopteri > Perciformes > Scorpaenidae > Pterois > Pterois miles. The sequence continues at coordinate 3,268,537 of CAMQGK010000110.1, read as the reverse complement.
AGTCACACTGAATCTAGAAATATTTGATTTGTGTCACTATGTTCAGATTTCTCTGAGTTACGACTCCGAGAAGAAGGAGGCAAAGAAACAAAATTCCAGTGTTTTTTTTTTTTTTTTTTTTACCATCGCCGCTCCCGCCATTTTGGACTGAAATCACTTAATACATTTACAATATTTTATTGCTCAACCAAGACCATTTCAGTAGAATATAATAGAATAGAATAGAAATAATTAAGTTTTATTCTTGTACGGCTCTTTGTAGGAGGACGTTTTACTGGCGTCCGGTTGTCGCTTTCAGTCCAAGATGGTGGAAACGTAGCGCTGCTGCTGGGAGCTGATGCTACATTGGAACGAACTATTGCCTTTCACTTCTTATCTATATATAGAGAGTTCTTTACTGGAGGTCTGGTACCCGCTTGGTTCTGTTGTGGTGACGGTTGTGATCGGACCACGCCCGGTGGCGAGCAGCAGAGACCCAGGAGTCCTCGCCTCTGTCCGTCACACTATCGCCGTCCTTTCCGCTCCTATTGTTTGTGTCCGGGAGCTTCCGCGATGCCCTGCGACCCTCTTGAAGAAAACAGGTTGTGTGTGAGCGCCGCCGGACTCCGTGTGGGTTTCCTGAACTCACCGCCGGGGCTGCTGGGTATTTATGGAACCAACACCGCTGAATCACTTCCCACTTCACCCTCACCCCTGTGTGTGTGTGTGTGTGTGTGTGTGTGTGTCTATTTCTGGCAGCAGTGTGTCCTGAGCTGGTTAGACGGCAAAACCACCGACATCCTGAACAACATCCTGAATCTACTGATAAAGACATATATACAGTGTATACTACTACTATATACTAATACTGTATATACAAGTACAGCAGTCACAGTACTTTAGTACTTTAACTGTGTTTTACTGATTATACTGTCATACTTTTACTGCAGGAGCATTTTCAATATAGAACTTTTTACTGGAACAGAGTATTTTTTACAATGTGGTATTTGTACTTTTACTGTAACAGTATTTTTACTGTGTTGTATAAGTGCTTTTAC